>JAZKJV010009940.1:0-600000 GCA_037367405.1 Ottelia alismoides | reverse complement strand
GACTGCCACCCTCTTCCCCGAAATCTCCGCCACCGCATCCTAGACCCCACCATCTCCAACCACCATATCTCATCGCATCAGTCAAATCTCCATCCCAGATCCTCAACAGATCCTCCGTCACTCCCAATCTCATCAAATCCCCAGGATTTTGCTGCCGCCTATCACAATCTCCACCACTTTACTTCCTTCCCCAGTAACGACGCCATTAGACGAATCCGAAACCACGCTTGTTAAAAAGATATGTGTTTATTTGTTCGTGCTAAAAATTAATGTGTCATTTGTCCTTTCGTTGTAGGTGGCAATCAGAATCGGTCAAGAAAATAACCACAAATATTTATTCAATTTTAATTAATGCGAGGTTTTATGTTTATTTTACTTGGGCAAGTCCCAACGTCGAACACAAGGAGACAAAGGAACAACCTAGAATTATGTCTATCAAAATTCATGTGCGGTTTTCGAGGCAGTCTTTTTTTAGAATTTTTAATGCAATAAAGGATGCATAATGCAATTTTGATCTATTTTAGGGACTAAAATGTAAAACTCAATCAAATGATGTTCGAAAAATATGAAACTTGGCCACAATGCAAAATATGACAAAATGAATGTACTGTAATTTTTTGGAATTTTTGGATGCAATATGCATTTTTATGAATTTTTAAATGCAAACAAAATGAGTTTCAATATTTAATTATAATAAATATTAAATCTAATTATTTTCAAGGAACAAAATTATCTAAGATCTATCACTAGGTGATTGATTTCAAAAAATCGTAAACCTCAAAAATACTAGTTTCAATACCTATTAAAAATCAAAGACTGAAATAGGCAAAATGAATTTCATAGGACAAATTATGCACGCAAATTCAATTCTTTTTGGGCACAATGTCAAGAACAATTAATTCTATAATATGTGATTTTTCGGGAATTTTTAGAGCAACGATTAATCAATTTAAAAATTAAGAGCACAAATTGGGCAAAATATGTAAATTTTCACAGAACAATTAATTATTAATTAACCATCGATCACAAAATTGTCCACAATATGTCAAAGTGTAGAGAATTAAATGACAAACATCATGCTATTTTTGGATAAATAAAATAATGCAATGTAATTGTTCGTAATAACGAGGAAAGACATGGGTATAGATGCAATAAAAGAAATATGAATAAAATATGCAAGGGGGACCTAGTTGTAATTACCAAGAAGTCGGGGCTTTCTGCAAAATCTTCAGAGGGGCACGTGCGTGGCACGTGCCCTCTGGTCGGCGGTGGCTAGTGCGCAAAAAGAGGACTCTCCAGGGGCTCTTTCGCAATTGTCTAGTGGCTCACGTACCACCCACGTGCGGTGGTCGGCTCAAGTAGAGGCTTGGGCGTGGGCCAACACGTGGCGTGCTGTCGTGCCTCGGGTTGGCCCGAGACTTAGGTCCGGAGCTCTAGTTTGGGGCTAAAGCTTCCGAAGCGATCTGCGCCTTTGAACTGATTGATCCGACGATGGAGGATAGAGCGTATCTGGATGGTAAGATCTGGAGCTTCTTCACGATCGAACGACGGTGATTGGCCGACAAATGACCGGCGGTCGTCGGAGTAGTGGAGGAGCTCTGATGTCCGACGAAGGTTGGCGTGTGAATTTAGCGATGCAGGTGAGGCCATTCGTAGTTGATTTGGCCGGCGAAGCTTTGAAGTTCGGATGATGAGGTCGTAGCACCTGAAAGCGTGGTCGGAGAAGAATCTGGGAAGTAGAGGGTGAAGCCGGTCAGAGGTTCAGTCGATGAAGACCGCCGGCGGGTGCGTTGTCAATGGGGCGAAGCAGATGGGAGTTGATTGGAGACGAGGATGATCGAGATAGATGGCGGGTCGGAGATGAAGATGGGGTAGAGCTAGATGCGTGTGAGATGGAAGAGCGGAGGAGTACTTGGGAGGGTCGACAGCGACGTACGACCAGAGCTGAGCAGCTGCAAAGATGGTTGGGCTGCGATGAGGCGATGCGCCCCAGATCACGTCGTTCGTGAGGAGTTTGGAGAGATCGGAGGCGCTGTCACCGCCTAAGGGCCTTGTCCTATATCTCTGGTGTAGGTCTACGGCGGATGGTCTTCTGCTGAGGATCGCCAAGGTTTGAATAGGGCTGGCGGGTCATCGAGGAAGGAAGTAAGGTGCTGGAGATTGTGATAGGCGGCTGTGAAATCCCGGGGATTTGATGAGATTGGGAGTGACGGAGGATCTGTTGATTATCTGGGACGGAGATTTGACTGATGCGACAGGATATGCTGGTCGGAGATGGGGGGTCTAGGATGCGGTGGCAGAGATTTCAGGGAAGAGGGTGGCGACTTATTGGGAAAGGAGCGGGGGAAGACGATGGCCCCGGGGCCATCCGATTTGGCGATGATCGGATGGCCCAGATGGGGCCACATGGCAGGCAAGGGGATAAAGGGAGCGGGGCACGCGCGTTGCACGTGCCTGAGAGGCACGTGCTTCGCACGTGCAGGATAAATTTATTTTTTTAAAAAGGAATAAATAAAAATGCAAAAATGGCTGACACGTGGTGGCTCCAAGAGCCGCCACGTGTCAGCACCACAAAAATCGCAAATTAAATATTTTGTAAAATACAAAATAAATATCAAATGACCTCGGATCGAAAAAGTTTCTTCATGAAAACTGCTCGTCTCGATGAGATCTACAACATTCATGAAAATATCAAACCAAAATTGATCAAATGCACAAGGTGAATTTTTGGGGTATCCCATGTACATAGAACACCTATATTTTTTAGTTTTGTAATTTTTTTGTCATTTTTAAACCAGGTAAAAATCCACAAAAAAATGGTAAAATCAAGAATAAATATTTACACATTAATATATTTTTTTGGATTTTTATTAGTTAAGAAAAAGAAGAAATAAAATAAAATAAGAAAAAAAACCAATTTTGTACAGTCGGTTAGTGAAGGCTCGGACCCAATTTATTTCTTTGATTTCAAGCTCAATTTGGATTTGGATTTTTGCACATTTTAATAAACCTTTTATCAAAGAAGACAAATGAAAAAGAAATAATCTAAAATAGGTTAAATATGTACATAAAATAATAGGTCAAAAATCGCTAAAATACAAAATGTACAAAAGAGTCCCAAAACCCAACTTTCACATATGAGCTCCGATTCACTTGAACTTGGTCTTGTTTTGAAGGTAATTGAATGTACATTAGTTCAAAAGTGAGTAGGATTAAAACAGACACTGGATGAGGAAGATATGAGGTTTTTAGTCCAAAAATCCTGAAACTAGAGTTTGGTTTTTTGGTCCACTTATTTGGGTTAGTGATTTTTTTGTATTTTTCATTTATTCTTGTTAGTGATATGTACATAGTGGATGTGGTTTTGGGTTATTCGGAGTTAGCATGAATGAGTTAAAAATCCAGGAAGTTAGGCTATTTACAGGTCAATTTTGGTTGAGATTTTTGGCTTCTTATTTTATGCAAAAATTAGTGCTAAAATGCAATTCCAAAGAAAATATGCACGAATGTTAATTATGCAGAATAGATGCAGATATGCTGTTGATTTTGAGGGATTTGAGCTTAATTAATGAGATTTAGAGTGATGAATCTGAGATTCATCATCCCTCTATACTTAAACCATGCTCGTCCCCGAGCATTAAAAAGAATTGCCATGAGGTGAAATGGGATTGGGTTCCATAACAAGACCATGAGCTGAAGTTGAAAATGAAACTAGACTCGACATTTGGATTAATAGTTTGGCGGAACTTCTGTGAGACTTAGAATTTCAAAATCAACAGCCTTCAAGTTCTACATATCATTGCTACAGTTTCGGCTCAGAAGGCATCTTATATCAATCCTCTTCCCAAAGCATACCCTATGAACATTGGACAATCGACTAATGTGTGTGAAAGGTTTTGGCTCTTCCCATCCAGAATGCCAGACTACCATGCTCCTCTCCTCTCCAGTAACTCATCCTCGGGGAGTCAGGTATTTCCTTTTAAGGTCTGTCACACTGTGTTCACAATTGAATTGGGGGAGAAGATAGAAGAAGGGGAAAAGAACTGGAGGGTGGCCAGTGTAGTCATCTCTCCTTGTGAAGATGGCCAATGTAGCCGAGTCTCCACCAAGATCTGCAGGTTTCTTGAAGCTTGGTCCTTTTTGGTCAGATATTATTTGGTAGTTGCTTCTTTGTATTTGGATTTTTTTGTTTTGCTTGGATCTTGTTGTGCCCCTACGGATATAGAATCTTTTTGTTTCCGTACATTTTTTGGGGTCTTAGAAAAAATTATGCCCAGTCGTCCATCCCTTTTCCGAAGCTTTATGTCAACCCGTACTCCGGTCTTTAGATTTCCACGCTACTAGAAAAGAAACTCACACAGTCTTCCAACATCCCGTCTGAGTTGAGCTAAGTGCATAATGCGAGAGTACAAATTAATGCGCTATTCTAGAGTTGTAACCAGAATGAAGAGACCATGTTAGACACTAAGAGTCAAATGCTGCACATTGTCATGTGGAACTTAAAGAATTAAGTCAAAGACCTGAAGTTTCTAAAATCCTATTTCTCGATGAAGTTCCTCTGAAAATGAGGTGGATTAAGGTCAAGTCCAGACCACTCTCGGTTTCTACTCATAACTCGGTTCAGAACCCAATGACTTTTCACAGATGCAAATGAATGTGATGCTGGATGAAGTGCAGGTGTGTGAAATGCAGACACATTTTTTTGTGATTTTTTTCTTTTTTGATTTTTTATACAAGGGATTTTGGGTTTTTAGTGCAAAATGAATAAGAAGCCTTTTTCTAAAAAAAATTGGGCACAGTTAGTGTTCGTAGCAAAACTCTTTTTTTTATTTTGTTGTTTTTTCAAGTTAGTTACCCACCCGTAAATACATATAGACTTACGTGAAAGTACGATATATGGCTAAAATATATACATAGTATATATACAGACCCCTCTATACTTAGCAAGTGTTGTGTCCTCAGAGCACAAGAAGCGTAAAGATGATATAGCTCAGGCTAAGCGTAAGAGAGTGAAAAAGGAAAAGAAAAAGCACAAGTTATACATGTCTAAGTATATAAAAAGGGCGGAAAAAATGAAGCGGACGGGGTATGTGAATGAGGAGAATATATACACGTGAGCGTCGGTTCCCCCTATACCTAGGCTTTGTCAGCCTAAGTATAAGAGAAAGGTGGAAATGGAACGATCAGGAGATAGGAGAAGAATGGTATGTACAGATGGTATCGGTCCCCCTTATACTTAGGCCTTGGCCTAAGTAGAGGAAGAAGCTGTACAAGGAGATCGATGTGGTCGGGAGGGAGGGTGGGAATGATCTGAAATCTTCAATATCCTCGCTCTACGTGAAGTAGATGACCTCAACTTTAACTGTCTGCTCTTTGGATGATTCTAAATATGGTTTTAGCGATTGTACATTCACTGAGAAAGGTTGTGCATCATCTTTGAGTTCGGCAATATCCACACATCCATTGGTATGCACATCGATGACAATGTAGGGACCCGTCCATTTTGATTTCAATTTCCCATGAAAAATCTTCAACCGAGCATGATTAAACAACCACACTTTCTACCCTTGGACAAAGGTTTTGTCTCGAATGTGTCTATCATGCCATCTCTCGACCTTGTCTTTATAGATTACACTGTTGTCGTATGCTCGATTTCGGATTTCAATTAGCTCATTCAGATTTAAGTCTCGGCATAATTTCCCAAGGTGACAACTCCAATTCAACTTTTTGATCGCCCATTCTGATTTGTGAATCAATTCTGCAGGTAGATGGCATAGCTTGCCATAGATCATTCTAAAAGGTGAAGTACCGAGTGGAGTCTTATCCGTTGTCCTATAGGCCCACAGATATTGGTCCAACAGTTTCGACCAGTTCTTCCTATCTGGACGAACCAACTTCTGAAGAATACTCTTCACCTCTCTATTAGAAACCTTTGCCATGCCATTAGATTGTGGATGATATGGGTTGGCTATTCTATGCTCAAATTTATACTCCTTAGCCAAAGATCTCATCTCCTTGTTCACAAAGTGTCTACCTCCATCAGAAATCAAAACTTTTGATATCCTGAACCTTGCAATGATATTATCCTTGATAATCTTACATATGATTTTGCTATATGCGGTTCGGGTTGGAATAGCCTCTACCCATCTCGATAAATAATCAACCGCTAACAAGATGTACTCAAATCAATTTCTATTGGGAAAAGGACCCATATAATTAATCCTCCATGCATCGAAAACATCACAGAAAATCATTGGTTGCATGGGCATTTCATCTCTATAACCAACAGTCCCTCCCATTCTTTGACAAATAGGGCACGATCGTACAAATTCATTAGCATCCTGAAATAAGGTCCACTAGTAAAATCCACATTGGAGTACCTTGTGTGCGGTTCTCTTTCCCGAATGGTATCCTCCAACCTCGAGAGAATGACAATGTGTGAGGACACTCTGATATTCCTCCTGAGGAATACATCTTCGCCAGTCACAATCCGGTCCTTCATAGAAAAGGAAAGGATCATCCTAATGGTATTTTCTCGAATCCGACTTCAATCGATGAATCATTCTCTTGGTCCAACCAAAGGGAACCTTCTTGGAGACAAGACAGTTCACGATGTTGGAATACCATGGGGTTGAATCAATAACGCAAACTGATTCGTCTGGAAAAGTTTCCTTAATTGGTCCAGTGTCAGGATAATCATTTTGTTCAGTCTGGGAAAGGTGATCAGCAATGACATTCTTTATTCCAGGTTTATCCTTGATCTCCAAATTAAATTCCTGGATTAATAAGATCCATCTCAAAAGTCGTGCCTTGACATCCTTCTTATCCATGATATATCTAATTGCTATGTGATCCGTGAAAATTGTCACCTTGGAGCCCAATATGTATGATCTGAATTTTTCAAGGGCCCAAACCACCACGAGCATTTCCTTTTCAGTTATTGTATAATTTCTCTGTGCATAATCCAATACTTTGCTCGAGTAGTGAATCACATAAGGAGTTCCATCTCTTCTTTGTCCAAGTACAGCTGCGACAGCAAAATCCGATGCATCAGTCATGATCTCAAAGGGAAGAGACCAGTCGGGAGCTTGTAATATCTGCGATTCACATATTTTCTTTTTCAGGAGCTCGAAGCCTCTAGA
Source organism: Ottelia alismoides (assembly GCA_037367405.1). Lineage (NCBI taxonomy): Eukaryota > Viridiplantae > Streptophyta > Magnoliopsida > Alismatales > Hydrocharitaceae > Ottelia > Ottelia alismoides. The sequence continues at coordinate 592,858 of JAZKJV010009940.1, read as the reverse complement.
CATTTGTGATTTACAATAAACACGGTGTCTTTTCCTAAGAGCTCAGTCTGTGGGCGGGCGATCTTTGAAAAATCAGGGATGAACCATCGATAAAATCCAACATGCCCTAAGAACGACCTCACTGACTTGACGTTGGTTGGTGGCTCAAGTTTCTTCACAAGGCCATCTTCACAAGGAGAGGTGACTACACTGGCCACCCTCCAGTTCTTTTCCCCTTCTTCTAACTTCTCCCCCCAATTCGATTGAGATTTGTTCAGGCTTCTGTCTCTGGATATCTACTGGTTCTTCTGGAGGGTTGGATGATTGAGCTGTTTGTTTAGGAGCTTGATATTATTGACGGTATTGCGGAGGTTGGTTCTAGCGGTTGTATGGCTGCTGCTACTTCGGATGCTGGAAAGATGCATTGTTCTGAGTGTGTTGTGGAGCTGAAGGAAATGCAACATTAAAGAAAGTGGGCGGATGTCGATATTTTTGACGATCCCCCATATTACCCTGTCGGGTAGTGTCCTGTGTGTACAAAATACCGTTTACTTCAAATGTCCGAGGCGAGGCTTCTTCGACTGTCTCGGCTGGTGGAGGTGATTGCTGGGAAGGTTGGGCATAAGATTGGTCCTGAGCTCATGGTTGTTGTTGTTCTGATCCTAGTTGTTCATGGACATGATGTACATGATAGATTGGGACCGTAGGTGCAGTAGGTATCCCCATCTTGGATACCTTCTCAGTGAGCTCCTCTATTTGCTTTGGGAATTGGGAAATCCTGTTGTCGATGTCGTTCATCCGCTTATGAATTTGATCCACAATCGTTAATTTATCGGCAATGATGTTCATGTTCGAAATCAAATCCTATTTTATCTCTGCGACAGTTTGCTTTCCTCCTTTGGCTTGAGAGGTATTTAGGGATTTAGTATGCTCTACTAGTGATTTGTGAGCGGCTTGTCTCCGCCATCTGCTCCAGTACTTTCCAGACAGTCTCAGCTCCTCGTAATGTGTAATTTCCTTCGCAGGTAGCGCTGACTAACCCTTAAGTCTCGTAGTTAAGACCAGAGTAGAGTGACTGGACTAAGATGTTATTATCCAGGTCCTGGCAGGGACATTTCTGAAGCAGATCTTTAAATCTATCCCAAACATCACAGAGTGGTTCATTAGGCATCTAAGAGAAACTGGTGATACGAGTCCTCATCTGGTTGGTCTGACTCAGAGGGTAGAATTTCTTCAAGAATATGTTTTTGAACCTGTCATAGGTTCTCACAGTCACTTCTAAGTTCTTCACCCAGTAATCTGCCTTCCCTTTCAAGGTGAAAGGTAGTGCAATAAGACGAATGTAGTCCTGGCTGACTTGTGGGTGCCTCAGATTAGAATATATTAGCTCCAAGTCTCGCAAGAATTCATATGGCTCTTCAGTCGCGTTACCATGGAATTGGGGTAATTGACTCAGAAAATGTGGCTTCAGTTCATAGTTAATCTCTGGATGAGGTGGCTGCAAATAGTTCCTCACTCTGTACTGTCCAGGATTGTATGCAGCTTCCATTGCCGGTTCTTCCCCAGCATTCAACTGCTCAAGTTGCTCCCTCAATAACAGCTGTTGCTGCTCAAATGCAACCGATCTTGCAAAAATCATCTGGATAGGATCTTCATTGTGTTCATCTTCATGGTCTTTCTTGGACGACATCTTGGGAGGCATCTTTTTCTTCTTCTTCTCTTCACCTTCAAAATGGGAAAAGTCAGAGTCAATAGACTTGAAAGAATCAGAATCAGAGTTATTGAGGTGAGAGTCTTCTTCGATGTGATTAGGAGATAAAGAAAGAGTATGTGTTTGCCCTCCTTCCAGGAAGATGAAAGAATCATAAGAGGAGGATTCATGGGAAGGGTGTCCATGAACCCAAGGTGGTCCTGAGTAAGAGTGCCTCCGAACTTTTAAGATTGGAAAATTTGTGGCGATCAGAGATGGGATGGCGGAGTCCGAACGAGAATTACCACAATCTTCCATTCTCGATTCAAAAAGATCAACAAGAGGTTTACGGTTCATGATATAGGCACAAGTGTGTGGTATTCGATGATTATTTAGTTCTACGCACAAACAAACACAATACAAAGTTTTTTGTTTCACCAACTCACTCAGTGAAGGTCGTAAGGCTTCGACCAATTATCTTGTTAGTTTTAATTGGTGAGAATTCAAGTCTTGCAAGCCGTTTAAACGAGCTGTAAGGTGCCTGTATTTCCCTACCGACTGTCCCGAATTCTTACGACTAGTTGCACCTACTTTCAGCTAGTATGGGAGTAAGTAAGGATCGTAGAACGGCTACCCTTTACTTGAGGACGGAGCCTTACGCAGTGTCCTCTAAACCACCCACTCTGCTAAGGAAATCCAGACCGTTTACCGGTTACCCATTAGATCTTCACTAAGAAGTAGCTAATCATTTTTGGTAGAATCAATAGTCAGTATGAAAATCCTAGCTTGGCTATATCCTAGTGTGCGTTTCTCTCCTCGCTGCAAGATAAAAGCAAACAATGTCGGGTTGCTCTCCCGTAAGAATTATTGATTTTATGGGTTATTAAGATTGGCTATATTTAGCAGTTTCAATTTTTATTAGGTGATAACTGAAGAATTTAAATGAGTATAAATACACATCTACCGTCCAGTCCCAATTTCCTTTAGAATTATGTGATAAAACAAGATGGAGAAGATCGGGAAAAGCCGATGCACGCGGAAAACAATGATGTATGCTCAGTTAGAAGACTTATAGTGAATCCTCACAATCTCCATGTGGGATGCAATACAGAATTGAAAGATTAATCTATATGGATGCAAGTCGATGAAAAATCGCACCTAATCAGAAAGTTCTATTAGTGGGAAAGAATTGAGTTAAATTTTGGTAAGTTGAATGATCTAATGTGCGTCTCAATTAAAGTGCAGTGTTGTCTTAGATCCTACGAGCACAATCAAAAATATAAAATGCTCTGAGAGCCGTATGTACAGGTCTATCCTAATCGCTACTCAAGTCGGTCCCCACCCTCACCGGAGAGTGAAACAAGCCACGACACACCACAGAAAAAGTTTAAGGTCTTTTTACACACGCGAGTCCAAACGGACACCGCTGTAAATGATCAATTAATTACAGAAATAAAATTACAGAAATTAAAATCCTACACTCTACGCTCTCTCACGACTCGACTCGATCTTAAATTATTTGCGGTTTTTTTGGAAGTTGGTGAAGATGCGTCGGTTCTTGAAAAACCGCTCCACGTACGTCGGGTACCTCGCAAGAAAAATAAGAGAAAGAGTGTAAGAGATTTACTAAAAAATAAATCAAAAATAAAATAAGAGAAATAAATGCTGAAAATAAAATAAAATAAATTGCAGGAAAAAAAATGGAATTTACAATGAGAAATTCGGGAGTCAAACTATCCGAATGAGGAAAACCTAATGAAAATTTTGAAAACACAAAACTAAGCCGTTTGCCTCCCCAGAAACGGTGCCATCTGACGAATCCGAAAATGCGCTTGTTAAAAAGATATGTGTTTATTTGTTCGTGCTAAAAATTAATGTGTCATTTGTCATTTAGTTGTAGGTGGCAATCAGAATCGGTCAAGAAAATAACCACAAATATTTATTCAATTTTAATTAATGCATGGTTTAATGTTTATTTTACTTGGGCAAATCCCAAGGTCGAAGACAAGGAGGCAAAGGAACAACCTAGAATTATGTCTATCAAAATTAGCGTACGGTTTTTGAGGCGGTCTTTTTTTGGAATTTTTAATGCAATAAAGAATGCAAAATGCAATTTCGGTCTATTTTAGGGACTAAAATGTAAAACTCAATCAAATTATGTCTGAAAAATACAAAACTTGGCCACAATGCAAAATTTGACAAAATGAATGTACTGTAATTTTTTTTGGAATTTTTGGATGCAATATGAATTTTTTTATAATTTTTTAAATGCAAACAAAATGAATTTCAATATTTAATTATAATAAATATTAAACCTAATTATTTTCAAGAAACAAAATTATCTAAGATCTATCACTTGGTGATTGATCTCAAAAAATCCTAAACCTCGAAAATACTAGTTTCAATACCTATTAAAAATCAAACACTGAAATGTGCAAAATGAATTTCACATGACAAACTATACATGCAAATTCAATTCTTTTTGGGGACAATGTCAAGCACAATTAATTCTATAATATGTGATTTTTCGAAAATTTTTAGAGCAACGGTTAATTAATTTAAAAATTAAGAGCACAAATTGGGCAAATATATGCAAATTTCCACAGAACAATTAATTATTAATTAACCATTGATCACAAAATTGTCCACAATATGTCAAACTGTAGAGAATTAAATGACAAACATCATGCTATTTTTGGAAAAATAAAATAATGCAATGTAATTGTTCGTAATAAAGAGGAAAGGTAGGGGTACAGATGCAATAAAAGAAATATAAATAAAATATGTAGGGGGGACCTAGTTGTAATTACCAAGAACGTCGGGGGCTTTCTACAAAATCTCCAGAGGGGCACATGCGTGGCACGTGCCCTCTGGCCGGCGGGGGCTGGTGCGCAAAAAGAGGACTCTCTAGGGGCTCTTTCGCAATTGTCCAGTGGATCACGTGCCACCCACGTGTGGGGGTCGGTTCGGGTAGAAACTTGGGCGTGGGCCTACACTTAGCGTGCTGTCGTGCCTCGAGTTAGCCCGAGACTTAGGTCCGGAGCTCTGGTTTGGGGCCAAAGCTTCCGAAGCGATCTGCACCATTGAACTCATTGATTCGACGATGGAGGATAGAGCGTATCTGTACGGTCAGATCTGGAGCTTCTTTGCGAACGAACGACGACGATTGGCCAACAAACGGCTGACGGTCATCGGAGTAGTGGAGGAGCTCTGGTGTCCGGCGAAGGTTGGCATGTGAATTTGGTGATGCAGGCGAGGCCGTTCGTAGTTGATGTGGCCGGCAAAGCTTTGAAGTTCGGATGATGAGTTCGTAGCACCTGGAAGCGTGACCGGAGAAGAAGCTGGGAAGTAGAGGGTGAAGCCGATCAGAGGTTCAGTCGATGAAGACCGTCGGCGGGTGTGTTGTAGATGGGGCGAAGCAGATGGGAGTTGATTGGAGACGAGGATGATCGAGATAGATGGCAGGGTCAGAGATGAAGATGGGGCAGAGCTAGATACGTATGAGATGGCAGAGTGGAGGAGTACCTGGGAGGCTCAACGGCGACTACGGTCGTAGCCAAGCAGCTGCAAAAATGGTTGGGCTGCAACGAGGTGATGTGCCCCGGATCACGCCGTTCGTGAGGAGTTTAGAGAGGTCGGAGGCGCTGTCACCACCTGAGGGCCTTGTCCTATATCTCTGGTGTAGGTCTACGGCGGATGGTCTTCTGCTGAGGACCGACGAGGTTTAAATAGGGCTGGAGGGTCATTGGGGAAGGAAGTAAGGTGCTGGAGATTGTGATAGGTGGCGACGAAATCCCAGGGATTTGATGAGATTGGGAGTGACGGAGGATCTGTTGAGGATCTAGGACGGAGATTTGATTGATGCAACGAGATATGTTGGTCAGAGATGGGGGGTCTAGGATGCGGTGGCAAAGATTTCGGGGAAGAGGGAGGCGGCCGATTGGGAAAGGTGTGGGGGAAGACGATGGCCCCTGGGCCGTCCGATCGGGCGATGATCGGATGGCTCAGATGGGGCCACGTGGTAGGCAAGGGGATAAAGGGAGCGGGGCACATACGTTGCACGTGCTTGGGAGGCACGTGCTTCGCACCTGCGGGATAAATTTAATTTATTTTTTTGAAAAAAGGAATAAATAAAATTGCCAAAAAATAGCTGACACGTGGAGGCTCCAAGACCTGCCACGTGTCAGCACCACAAAAATCGCAAATTAAATATTTTGTTAAATGCAAAATAAATATCAAATGACCTCAAATCGAAAAAATTTCTTCATAAAAATTGCTCGTCTCGATGAGATCTACAATTTTCATGAAGACATCAAAACCAAAATCGATCAAATGCACAAAGTGAATTTTTGGGGTATCCCATGTACATAGAACACCTATATTTTTGGGTTTTGTAATTTTTTTGTCATTTTAAACTCGGTAAAAATCCAGAAAAAATATGGTAAAATCAAGAATAAATATTTACACATTAAAATATTTTTTTGATTTTTATTAATTAAGAAAAAGAAGAAATAAAATAAAATAAGAAAAAGACCAATTTTGTAAAGTCGGTTAGTGAAGGCTCGGGCCCAATTTGTTTCTTTGATTTCAAGCTCAATTTGGATTTGGATTTTTGCACATTTTAATAAAACTTTTATCAAAGAAGACAAATAAAAAAGAAATAATCTAAAATAGTTTAAACATGTACATAAAATATTAGGTCAAAAACGCTAAAATACAAAATGTACAAAAGAGGCCCAAAACCCAACTTTCACATATGAGCTCCGATTCAGTTGAACTTGTTCTTGTTTTGAAGGTAATTGAATGTACATTAGTTCAAAAGTGAGTAGGATTAGAACAGACACTGGATGAGGAAGATATGAGGTTTTTAATCCGGAAATCCTGAAACTAGGGTTTGGGTTTTTGGTCCACTTATTTGGGTTAGTGATTTTTTTGTATTTTTCATTTATTCTTGTTAGTGATATGTACACAATGGAGGTGGTTTTGGGTTTTTCGGAGTTAGCATGAATGAGTTAAAAATTCGGGAAGTTAGGCTATTTACAGGTCAATTTTGGTTGAGATTTTTGGCTTCTTATTTTATGCAAAAATTAGTGCTAAAATGCAATTCTTATGAAAATATGCATGAATGTTAATTATGAAGAATAGATGCAGATATGATGTTGATTTTGAGGGATTTGAGCTTAATTAATGAGATTTAGAGTGATGAATTTGAGATTCATCACTGAGTAGTGGATCCATACCCAATAACAAGGATTCTTAAAAAGGTACATGCTACAAGTTACAAAGGAAGTGGGAACTACATGACACTTGTCTAGTAGTACTCACTCTCCTATAGGGATAGTCGATAAGGACTTGTTATAAGATTGTCTGAATAACAATAATAAAAACTACCAAGATAACATCCAAACACTGATGGCTTCACATGTTGTGGATGAATCTATCCTTCCTTATTTTAAGGTTTGGTTGATTAGTTTTAACTTGGTCAAGATCAAAAATTCTGTGCCTTTCATCCCTACTTCTTTTCTATCATTTCATCCCCGCTTACTTTTGAGCCTTTTGTCTTCATCTTCTATGTCTTTGTGAATCATTGTGTTTCTTATTCCTCATCTCATTTTATTTTTGTTCTTCAAGATGCCGGGTCTTGTATGGCTTAGTATTTACTCTGCAGACGACTACATCGATTCGACGACTCCGACATCTCCAATAATTCGGGGCGATTCCAGAGAGACTAGTTCGGATCTTGCAACCCACTCTCAAAACTCCTCATCTTCTTTATCTCAAAGAAACCAAGATCACTCTTGTCTCAAATTTCTACCTTTGTAGATGGAGATCAACTTATCTCAACACATTCTCTGATTCAATAAAATTCGAGATTGACCCTAATTCCGAACATCTCTCTACATCTATTGCACAATTCATGTTTGATCGAGATTCCTTTCATCATGCAGATCTGCAACCCGATCAAGATTCATTGCCTTTGAGTCTGATTCAGAAATGGTTCCACCAAAAGAGAAGGCACACCAAGTCAAACAGAATGAAGTCAATGCTCAGATGCTCTCCTCTATACAAGAGATCCATACATAACAAACTGCGCATGCCGAAGCTCAGGCTGCCTTCAAGAGATGTTATTGAAGCTGAGGAGAGACCAATAGAACATAGGAGGAGGAGAAGGAGGAGGAGCACATGCAGATGGACCCTGTAAAGGGGAAGATGAGGGAAGAAGAGGCTTCTAAGCCTACTTTGAAAGAAACCTATAGTCCTGGCACTGACCGGATGACTGAGTGGTTCCAGATTCCACCAATCCACGGATATTTTGAGCTCAAACCATAGATCATGTCTCTTCTTCCATCGTTCCACAAAAACATCAATGAGGAACCCTGTATCCATCTCCAGCAGTTTGACAGCATCTATGGTACTACTCACTACTCTAATATCCTATTAGCAACATTTTTCCTTTAGCCTTCAGGTCAAGGCTCTTTATTGGATTAATCACTTAGGGGAGGAAGTTACGACCTAGGAGGAGATCAAGTCAGCATTCCTCTACAAGTATTACTCTCTCGATCGTCTGAACCGGATACGTGCTCGCATCTCGAATTTCTCCCAAGGACCGCATAAGTCTACTCATGAAGCCTAGGATAGGTTCAAAGATTTGCAAGAGAAGTGCCCCCACCACGATATCCCTAGGACTAGCATGTTCCAACACCTCTTTGGAGTCCTCAATCACTAAAGCCAGAGGATGATTGATGCCGCATGTGGTGTCTCTCACTTCAACAAGGATGAAGATGTTGTGTGGAAGATCTTTGAGGAAATGGTCGAAGGAGAGGCCACTTTATATTCATCCCATGCATACAGGAAGAAACCCTAGATCCACTATAAGACAATCAACATGGTGGCATCTCATGATGATGACAAGGATGAGAGATCCAATCTCAACATTATAGGGAGCCACCTGTCCAAAGTGGATATTATTGAGAAATGATCACATGACCTTGAGAAATTAGATGTGATCGAACAAGGAACTAAGAACTCGGACAAACTATAACAGATCACAAGGCATCTGGAGCTCTTGGTGAGCACTATCAATACCTTCTAGTCCGTGAGTTCATCAGCCACAACTCCTTCTAAGACAAAGGAATCACCATCATCGAAGAGTCCAGGGTAGTCATCATCCGTCCAGCACATATATTACATACATACACTTGATCAGGCACCACCATCACCACAACAACAATTGATGATCGTGTACCACCCAGAGCCTTAGAGTCATTGTTCCCACCTCCACCTCAAATTTAGGAGGTGAACAACTTATGGAGAAATGAAGCACAACTGACTCCTCCATGTGGACACCAACGGGGTCGTCAAATGCCATTCGGTTGTACCACAACCTCATGGTGGGAAGTTTGTCTATGGTCAGCCTAAAAATCATCAGTTTCCACCACAAACACACATTTGGAGACAGTCATATCAACAACTGGCATACTTCCAGCAACACCCACCCCACTACTACATGGTTGCACAGTCAGTGTCCCTCTCCTCCTCATCATTATAAGTAGCAGTATCCTCCTCAGTACTATTATAAGAATAATCAGTCGCATCCTCTGCAACATCACTATCAGTCTCAACATGGTCAACACGCCGAACCCTTCGAGGCTGCATCCATAAATCCAACCCTCGACTGTTTGGCTCAATTGGTGAAGATCCTATCCGAGGTGAGCTAGAAACTAGATGACCTCACTGTAACCAAGACAACAATACCAGTGCAGGTCTAGTCCAACCCCAACAACTTCAAGCGTAAAGATCAGGTAGTTTGTGAGTGTCCTCCAATCCAAAAAAGTTAGGTATCAATGATTTTATTATGTTATCTGACGTTGTATGTTTCATGAGCAGTAGTACCGTACAACCATCTGTTATAACTAAGGGGAAGAATAAAGCATCCATTGGTGAATCATCATCTTCTGCATCAACTGATCCAGCAGTGGGGCTAAGTGATGAAGAAGAAGGAGGAGTCACACTAGATTATCCAAAAAGCTAAAAATGAAGAAAAAGACAAAAAATATAATAAAATCCAAGGCCAAGACGAGCAAGCTAAGGAGAAAGCCATAGCAGCTGCCGATCCCGACCTAGTCGATAAGGTCGAGTTTCCATCTTTTCTTCCATCTTTTGTTTTAGTGATTGTACTCATTCTATCAATCATTTGTAAAGATGATTCATTTGTAAATAAGAACAATAATTTTTAATCTATAAATATTCCTTTTCCTAATGCAATGAAAAACTCCAAAAAAGAGAAAATTAAAAATTGCATTATCTCATCCCGTCATTGTCAAGATTCTACATAATATCTTTTTGGAAATGTTTACATGACTTTTGTGAAGAAAAGACTAAAAGAGGCATGTACATCAAAGTGTCATCTCCACAAGAACATAGACAATAGATAAGAGAAGTGCATCCTAAACATGGCCTAAATTAATGCGATCGACGACCTTCCAATAAAGAAGAAAGATAAGGGCCAACCTTTAATCGGATGTGAGATATTTGATCATATTTTTGAGTGAACTCTGCATGGTAGCAGTTCTTCCATAAACCTTATGCCCTTTTCATTGCTTCAAGAAATTAGGATGGGTCTGCTTAAACTCACACGCATGATCCTTCAGTGTGGTGATTGATCCTTTAAGTGACCCATGGGTTTATTAGAGGATGTTATTGTAATGGTGCAGGTTATGAAATTCCTAGTGGTCTTTGTTGTCCTGGATATGGATTCCCCTTGCATCGTTACTCCAGACCTCGATTATTCTTGGTCGGTTGTTCATTTGAACAACTGAAGTAGTAGTTGATTAGGGGTCTGGAAAGATTATATTCTGCTCCTACAATGAAAAGGTCACAATGGACATGTTCACCGAGCTGAAAGCTGCTGAGAGCACATCTGAGAGAAGTGACCCAGCACCGCCCATAGAGGATTGTGATGTTATTGAGCAGATCCGAGAATCATGCATTTCAATGAATGATTTTGAGATACAAGAAACCCTCTTCCCTAAGGATAACCTGAACAACATAGTCAATGCATGTTCCCTTGCCGACATAGAGGATGATTTAGTAGCATTGATCGAGCTATTCGAAGAAGATCCATGACAAACCAAACAATAAGATATCATTGTAGATATGTTCAGTACTTTAATACCTGAGCCAAGAGTGACAGAGGTTAACAACACCATAATATCCGCAGATTATTCACATACCAGTTCAGTTTCAGAAATATCTAAGAAGATGACTCTAAATTTACCTGAGTTAAAGCAGCTTCTGGTAGATCTTAAGTATGCTTTCCTTGTAGATGAGCAGAATATGTATCCGATCATCATCAGTAGCAGATTGACCACAGATCAAGAATCTCGTTTACTAGAGATTCTAGAAGAAAAAATGCAAGGCACTTGGTTGGAATGTTTCTGATCTTCAAGGGATAAATCTAGCCTTGTGTTCACACCGTATATGCTTAGAGGATGATTGTAAAATGTCTTGCGCATTCCAGAGAAGGTTAAACCTTAATCTTCAGGATGTGGTCATGAAAGAGATAACGAAATGGTGTGAGGATGGCTTCATTTATCCCATCTCCAATTCAAAATTGGTTAGCTCATTACATGTAGTTCCGAAGAGATACATAATTACAGTGGTTACTAGTGACTAAGAAGAGGAGATCTGTACCCGAGTACCAACCTCATGATGCATCTGTGTCGATTATAGATGCTTGAATTCAACAACCAAGAAAAATCACTTTCCTCTACCTTTTCTTGATCAAGTGCTTGAAAGGTTGGTTGGGAAAGAGTTATTTTGCTTCTTGGATTGGTACTCTGGGTACAATCAAGTGGCAATCATTCTTGAAGATCAAGAGAAAACCACTTTAACATGTTTGTTAAGCATCTATACTTTCATGAGGATGCCCTTTGGATTATGTAATGCACCCGCTACATTCTATAGGTGCATGTGGGTTATTTTTGTTGATATGGAGGGTAGCATTCTGAAGGTTTTCATGGATGATTTCTCAGTCTATGGTTATAGTTTTGATTATTGTCTTGTCCAACAAGATTGAGTGCTTACAAGATGCCATGAAGTCAATTTGGTTCTATCATGGGGAAAGAGTCCTTCATGGTAACTGAAGGAACTGTATTAGGCCATGTCGTCTCTAAGTGAGGCATGGAGGTCGGCACAACAAAGTTGGATGTTATTGCAATACTTGAGCCACCTCGAGCAGTGAAGAATGTGAGGTCATTTCTGAGGCATGTTGCTTTTTATAGAAGATTCATCAAGGACTTCAGCAAGATTGCCCGACCTCTCACAGAAATTCTAGGTAAGGAAACTAACATTACAAGGTTATCTAAGCCTTTACTCAACTGAAAGATCTTGTCACTCAAGCACCCGTCCTATAGCCATCTGATTGGTCTCTCCCATTCGAGATAATTATAGATGCATCTGATTTTGCCATTTGGGCTATGTTAGGACAAAGAAGATATAATTTACCTTAGGCCATCCATTATGCTAGCTGAACACTTGATGATGCACATAAGAACTATATAGTTACATAGAAAGAGATGCAGGCAATTGTTTTTACCTTGGAGAAGTTCAGATTCCACCTCCTCAATTCAAAGGTTATTGTTTATACTAACCACTCTTCTATCTGGTACTTACAATAGAAGAAGGATGCCAAGTCCCATTTACTCAGATGGATCCTTCTCCTCCAGGAATTTTATTTGAAAATTAGAGATAAACCCGAGTTAAGAATGTGGTAGTAGACCATCTATCCAAAACTGAATGCACAGATACTCCCTTGAGAAGTGTGCCGATTATAGAGACCTTTACTGATGAATCTGTTATCAGTGTTTCTTCTCTCCTTGGTATGTTGATTTTATGAACTATCTCGTCTCTAAAAAAGTTCTACAATATTAGACAAGAATAAAAAGGACAAAATTTTGTCCTATATTCATTTCTACTTGTGAGAAGATCCATACCTTTTCAGGGAAGGTGCGGATTGCATTTGGCGTCGATGCATTCCACACGAGGAGTACACCAATATCCTCGAGCATTGACATAAGATCGAATATGGAGGACACCATTCTGGAAGCAAACTGGCACCAAAAGTATTACATGTGGACTCTGGTGGCCCACACTATTCAAGGATGCTGCAACTTATGTGAAAGTCTGCATTGATTGTCAGAAAACGGGAGGAACCACCAGTTCCAAAGATTCGATGTCCCTTAAGTTTATTCAGATATCAAATGTTTTCGATGCTTAGGTCATTGACTTTATGGTCTCATTTCCTAAAAGTAATTATTCAAATATATCTTACTTGTTGTTGACTATGTGAGTCGTTGGGTGGAGGCTATTCCCGCCGATCCTTTGATAGTCGTACTATTTTTTGCCTTCTCAAGGACAATATTATTTCGTAGTTTGGGATTCTAAAGATCCTAATTTCAAATGGTGGTATCCATTTTTTTAAAAAATAAGTACAAAAGCTTATGAAGGAGTGCATCATCGATCATCGTGTCGTGTCTCCTTACCACCCATAGTCGAATGGCATGGCCGAGTTATTGAATAGGGAGATCAATACTATCTTGCATAAACTTGTTAGTCTAGATAGGAAGAACTGGTCTCAGTTGCTTGTTTAAGTTCTATGAGCTTATAAGACCGCCTATAAGTCTCCACTCGGTATGTCTCCCTATCGTCTGGTTTATGGAAAGCCATGCCATCTACCAGTGGAACTTATTCACAAATCTTTATGGACAGTAAACATTTGCAATATGGACTCACATAAAGGTAGTAAGAATTGAAAGACAGATCTGAACATACTCTTGGAATTCAGAAAGTATGCATATGATAACAACCTTATATATAAGAAGAAAGTCAAACATTAGCATGACAAGCACATCAAATGAAAGACTTTCAAGCCTAGACTGAAGGAGTGGTTATTTGATGCAAGTTGAAGATATTCCCAGACAAACTTAAGAGAAATTGGATAGGGCCCTTCATTGTGAAAACTATATGTGACAATGAAAGTACATTGATATCAGAATTGTCATTTGATGCATAGCCATTTGTAGTCAATGGACAATTGCTGAAGCCGTATCTAGAGCATGATACATTCCTTTCCGTTGCCGATTCAATCATTGTTGTACGTGACGAAGATCTCCTAGTTGCAACATCAGAAGATTCAGATGATGCTTCTAAAAACATTTTTGATTAATTCTCCCCTTTAATTATTTTTCAATTATTTCATTCTTCTAATTATTTCATTCATTCCATTCATTTGTGTTATACCTAGGATGACCAGATCCTAGGTATGGAGGGATGGATGCATTTGAGTGTTCTTCATTATTCTCTCACTTGTCTTCTAACTTAATAATCTGCTCTATACTTAGGGATATTTTATCCTAAGTACCGAGGGAGATAAGCTGAGTAGTTGATTTGTGAATTCTAAACCTCGATCATCCCCGCTTAGTGTATGATATTCTATACTTAGGATTAGTTGATCCTAAGTATCGGGGGGACGATTGACTTCTCATTCTTTATAGTATAGACTTTTTTATACTTAGCATGGGTTATGTCTTTCTTTATTTCTCTTTGATCACTATGAGAACATCGTTCGAGCTAAGTATAGGGGGTTCGTATATATGTATATATGTTGGCCATAACTTGTAATTTCATATTTTTAATAATATGGCTACTATACTACATTGGGTAAGGGTCTACAATAAATCAACTATAAAGAATAAACTCTTGTAAATATGTATGAGAATTTGGAAAATTATTTGAGAAATTGATTATAAACTATCTTGCAAAATGATTTGAAAAAATGGTTGACAAACGTTTTAAAAATCTTTTAGGAATATTTGATACATCTTTGTAAGTGTTTTCAAACCATTTGAAAAATAAGCCCTTTGTAAATGTTTATAGAATGTTTTTTAAACTGGTTTGTAATAATGCTTTTAAAAAATTACTTGTAAAGTATTTTGCAAAATAAGTTTTCAAAATGTCTGATAAATGTTTGCAAAAATATTTTCAAATTATTTTGAAAACCATGTAAATAATACCCTTGTAAAAAGTATTCAAATAAAACATGTACAAATCTATACTAAATTATGTATATACTTATATGAAGTTCTTTGTATAAAATTCTTGCGAATTTGTGAATACATCTAATTCACTAACCAATTTTTTTCCAAAAATCTCATAAAAATTTGCAAAAATCCAAAAATCCTAAAAATTTGAAAACATTTTAAAAATAACATAAAAATTTGTAATTTTTTTTTGAAAATTCCATGAAATGTTCAAAACTCGAAAAGGTTTTCGCAAAATATTTTTTGAATGATTTTGACAACTGAACAAGTCTAAGTAAAATATGAAGATTGGAGCTTGGTCTAGATCTTAATCCAATTAGTTTCACAGGAACCTTATATAAATTGGAAATAAGATTTTTCAAGTCAATGAGACTTAATTCTATGAGTCCACAAGACTATTTTCACATGCCATCTTGATTAGCCTAAGTAGAGTATTTCGAAGCGCACAAACGACTCTTGCTGAAAATGACCGAACTTGGACATCACACTCCGCACTTATCTCAACACCGAGAAGGTGGTATAGGCAAGATTTTTTAGCTTGAGGAAGCACACATGTGGAAATACACGTAGCCCCAATAGGTGGCTAGTGCACGCCCAAACCGGTCTTGTGGCATGGACGTCTAAAGTATAAATGTTAGCCATAACTTGTAATTTCACATTTTCAATAATATGGCTACTATAGTACATTGGGTAAGGTCTACAATAAATCAAATGTAAAGAATAAACTCTTTTAAATATGTATAAAAATTTTGGAAAACTCTTTGAGAAATTGGTTTGAAACTATCTTGCAATATGATTTGAAAAATGGTTGAAAAATGTTTTGAAAATCTTTTAGGAACCTTTGAAAAAACTTTGTAAGTGTTTTCAAACCATTTGAAAAATAATCTCTTTGCAAATGTTTATAAAAACATAGTAAAAATTATTTGTAATAATGTTTTTTAAAAATTACTTGTAAAGTATTTTGCAAAATAAGTTTTCAAAATGTTTTCGAAATGTTTGCAAAAATATTTTCAAATTATTTTGAAAACCATGTAAATAATACCCTTGTAAAAAGAATTCAAATAAAACATGTACAGATCTAAACTAAATTATGTATATTCTGTATGGATTTTTTTGTATAAAATTCTTGTGAATTTGTGAATACATCTAATTCACTAATCATTTTGTTTTTAAAAAATCTCATAACAATTTGCAAAATTTCAAAAATCCTAAAAATTTTAAAATGTTTTAAAAATAACATACATATTTGCAAAACCTTTTTGAAAATTCCCTAAAAAGTTCAAAACTTGAGAAGGTTTTCAGAAAAATATTTTCTGAATAATTTTGACAACTGAACAAGTCTAAGTAAAATTTGAAGACTCGAGCTTTGTCCTGACCTTAATCCACTTAATTTCATAGGAACCTTATAGGATCTGGAAATAATACTTTTCAAGTCAATGAGACTTAATTCTATGAGTCCACAAGACTATGTTCACATGTCATCTTGATTGGCCTAAGTAGAGTATTTCGATGCGCACACATGACTCTTGCTGAAAATGGCCTAACTTAGACATCACACTTCGCATTTAGCTCAACTCCGAGGAAGTGGTGAGGGCATGATTCTTTAGCTTGAGGAGGCACACATGTGGAAATTCACATAGCCCTAATAGGTGGCCAGTGCCCCCCCAAACTGGTCTAGTGGCATGGACGTCTAAAGACATGACTATGCGGGATACAAAAAAAAGCTTCAAAACAGGGATAATCTACTGGCTCAAGAGGAAAAAGTCCTTATTTAAATGTTGATGTATATAGTACCAAAACAATGCCAAGTCAAAAACTCCAAAAAGAATAGATGTGGAAAAGTCAATGAAACATCAAATCTTGTCGGAGTACGCATGAAATAAGCAAGGCATTATGCTTCAAAGTCAATATCTCAATATTGACTACAACAAGAGACTTGGCTATATTGTCAAACTCCATAGGATATGTGAGTATACTGGTCATAATCCATTCTTCTCTCTACCTCCTCTTCTTGAGCCGGTTACATCATTTGTACTTAGAAGGGAATACTCTGGTCCTCGAGTAAAGAGTAACTAGATTGGGGAATTAGGGTTATTTCATTGAGGGAGATTGTTCCTTGTTATTTCTGATGAAAAGAGTTTCATCCACTTACACTGTACAAGTGAGACTTATAGTCATGAGGTTTGCATATGAACAGACTTATTCTGACCTTGTTATTGAGGTGACCTGAACAGAGATTTGTGGAACTTGAGGACTGCTGAGTTTTAGATCCTATTCTCAATAAGGTTCTGAACACATTAACAATCCAAATGTCTTAATTGAGCTCCAAACTTTGATTTTGTGAAGAAAAGTTTAAAAGTTATAATCATTGTACTTTCTTTATTATCCTTTTCTTTATTTTCTTTGTTGCATCACTTATTCTTCTAATAAGTGTTTACTAGGGACTAGCAAAGGTAATTATAGGGGGGTGATGAATATCCATTCATCTACCTTTATTTTTCCTTTATGTTTTTAAATCTTTAGCAAAACACATGTAAATATCAATAACTTGTGCAAATTGGCATTCATTATTAGTATGCAATTAATGTATAAACTTATATATTTAAATATAAAATAGAAGAATAAAGAAAAGAAAAGAAAAGAAAAATAAATGAAGTATCTAAGATACCGAATGACCCTAAACTCTGAGTCTGAGTCAATATTTATTGGGTCAACGAGGAATAATTAGGGGGGATAAGGGTCATATATTGTATATAGAAACCATAATTTTTACTAAAAAATACCCATTTTTACTCTATTTTATTCTTCATTTTACACACTCTAAATAATAAAATGATGAACATGACACTTGTACATAAAAATATGCAGAAAGTTATAAAAATAATTGCCAATAAAAATAATGCATAGTGCAATTGAGACACACAAATGAAAAAGCCGCAAACTAAACTTCACATAGCAATATCTCCTACATATGATCTCAAAATTCATCAAACTTACCTCCATTGTGTCTAAAATCAAATTATCTATCTAATGAAGGTGATTTCATTAAAAAAGAAGTTAAGATGTAAAGGCTGACTTTTTGTGGTCCCTTGTACTATGCATCTGTTATATTTTATGCATATATTTTATTCTTTACATTTTACTCTTCTTATATTTTTAAATAATTTCAAATATTATTTAAAATATATTACACATATAGACATAAAATAAAACAATTAAAAATATATTAAAATAAATAATATAATAAAATATATGTGTATACTATAACTATAATGTATATACATACAACTATTTATGTATGTAAATAAAATCATAAAAATAAAATAAAAATATGTAAATATGTATTTAATTATATTATAAATATATTAAATATGTAAATATGATAATAAGTATTAAAATACAAAAAAAACAAAATACATAAAATACAGGTAAATATACATATATTTATACATGTAAATACTAATATCCTACAAATAAAGTTGCAAAGATTAATAAAAATACCCATAAAATAGTTTCAAAAAAGAAGAAACTTTTTTTATGTTTTGAGTTTTAATTAATAAAACTATTTACTATTTTTAATTGAAGTAATAAAGAATTTAACATTTATTTTTCCTGACTTGGTCCATGTGGAGCAACCAGAACCCGAGAATTGGTGACCAAAGTTCAATTGTCCTTGCCAGACTTCGACTTTGTCAGAAGTCACAAGGAGCCCTCTTCTCCAATTTCTTCACCTTCCTCCACTCCTCCGCATTCCTCGAGACACTCACCCTTCTGTAGCATCCATCAACCTCTTATACACCATGTAGATAGGCTTCACCAACCTCTTCTCCTCCACATGCCATCTCCATCCCAAGTCAGCTAACCACCCTGTCTAAAAGTAAACCTCCTCCACCATTTTTGCAAGTTTAATCCCTCTTCATGTGTTACAACCCCTATATCCACCAACAAATGTGTGTGCCTTGGTGGCAAGAAGGCACCCATTGGATTTACAGTGGCGATAAAGCGTCGAAGATAAATCCAACCCTCACTAAAGGCAAATCTGATGAATTTTGCTCCCAGGTCAATCCGACTGGTAGGAGATGCCTTTCCTTGCTTTATAGGTTATTTTCCGTTCCTGCTTGATTTCAACACTTTTTTTCATGCATTTATTTCGTATTTTAGCTTAAATCCCTTAGTTTAATGTAAGTCCGAGCTTAGAAGCTCCGACCTCTATTCATCATTGAACCTTCATTTTGGCCATTTCTCTGCTATTATCCCCAATCCGGTCAAGGACCTCACCCTCAAGCTTTGGGTCTTTTTATGCAGGTAACAGCCTCTGAAGACCTCATCTGAGGGGTCTTTGATTGAGCCCATCCCTGTCCAGGCGACAAAACCCCCATACCTCTTCTCAATGAGGTCTTTTTTTTTGTGCCAATCAACATCTATGGAGGAGTTGCAGGATCATCTTGAGTACCACGTGGGCGTCTCCGGTGGCCTATTGATGAAGAATTTACAGATTGAAGGAGCCCTGACATGAGGATCTTCCAGACACGCCCAACACCATAATATCAAGAACACTCCCCAGTTGTTCAAACTGTCGTTCGATCTTCAAGTGTCCCCACCATTCGATCAAGCCTTAATAGGTCTACGACCGTTCATCGTTAAAGCAACAACATATAATCTCTAACGTCTGCACTTAAGTGAGCATACATGGATTGTCGGATATCGCATGATTGAGGGTAAATTACACAACACCCCCTTTATCTTTCGTCTTTTACTTTCAATCTTATAAATATTTGTTGTAGCGTAATATTTAGTAAATATTTTATAACTAAGGACAAAAACATTTCAATTATTGATATTTGGTCCTTTCACATCAAATGTAGCGACACATGAGGCCCTGTAAATTTTGCATCTATGCCATTGTAATTCGTGGACATGTTGTGAGGTGAACTTAATGTCTTAATAAATTACAAATATGTCCCTTTGAATTATGGAATTTTTGTGAATATTGCCTTTATAAATATTTGTATGGCTTCAAAAATTGTAGGAAAATTAATATAAATGCATGTTGTGATGCTTGACCAAAAACAGAGGAAATAAATTACCAAAAAATAGAGGAAAAGAAAACAATGTTAAAAATACTTTGTTTTTTGTATTTTGACTATATTTTGTTATATTTAAAAATATAATACCCTATATATACTGTATAACTTACATATTACTTATATTATCTATAATAACATAATATATATATAGGGAAAAAGGAGTATGCTCCCTAGGTGTAGCCAACTTACATGATCCCACCCCTTTTCCCTTGTTTTTTTTATTTTTATGAAATAAAACATATTGGAGTTTATATCACAATATGTCACCATGATGCCATTCAAAATGCGACTTAGTTCCAGACTTCCCTCCATCAAGACTATCAAATTTTATCGGTCTCAGAATTGCCGAAATTGATTCCTTCAGATGGAGGACATAGGAGTCTTTGTTTCTGACGAAATTACTATGGCATGTTAGGGGGATATAGTGATGAATATACATATTTTCATTTTACAAAAAGAAATAAAAAATGGGGGGAAATGGGGGTGGTTGCAGTCTGTTGGCTACACCCAAGATGCAACCCCATTTAACCCACATATATATTGTTTTCTTAAAAGAAATTAAAAAATTTGCAAAATTAAAAAGGAAATATAAAATTACAAAATCTTAAAAAATCTAAAAATATATAAAACAATTAAAATACATAGAAATAGAATGTAACTAAAAACCCAAAAAACAAATAAAAAGAAAAAAAATAAGAAATTAATATTAATTAGAAATAATTAATTAATAATTTCTCAATATATAACATAGCTCCATGTATTCGATACTCTGAACTTCTTGTCACTATACACATACTCGGTAGAGTTTAAATAAAATAAATTTTGACTCACTTCACATTGATTACTTATCTCTAATTGTGGGTTAATTATTGATTAATTCGAGGTTGATCTCTAAAGCGATTGTCATTCCATACTTATTAGGAGTGACAAGTTGATCTTGAGTTGTCAAATGTCCTCAAGAGAACAAGCTTTCAAAAAAGAGAAAAAAGAAGAAAATACAAAATTGATGATGCCATCAGACCATTAGATCATCATCTTCTTTCCAAGTTTGTAACCAAGTGGGGGTTATGACCCTTCTACTCCTCCCTCGCATCAACCGCCAGTGGAGACCCCACTTCCTCCACCATTACATCACAGTCGCCCCATCCCCTCGCTCGACTCCTGCTACAAATAGGGGAGGGGGAGGCCAAGAAAAGGAGAACCCATGTCCCAGAGCGTCATATCCAATGGAAAGGAATCCATTTCTCAGAGCATCTGCTCCAATGGAAAGGAACCCGTCACCAGGAGCTCTAGTTCCGGGCCTCCATCACCTTCTCTTCCCCACCTTTTGCTTCGCTACACCTTTAGCTCACCACGAATTGCAACACACAGTTCTCATCGACAACCACCAAGATCGAGGAACCCACCTTCTAGCGAAAGCTCTCATCACCGGAGATGCACATCACGCTGCCACAAGGTTCGTTACTACTTTCCACCGCAGGTGGTTCTCCTCGAGCCTTTTCCCTCCGCTACTACAACTGTTGGGTTCCATCCTCTGCCTAGGAAGAAGAATGGGGTCCTTGGGACCTCTTCGTAAATTTTTTTCTTTTGCTTTTTTATAAGTTTTGGACCTTTTTGCAATAAGTTAAAAACTCTACTATCTTTTATGTAATTTACCCTATTTATGTTATTTTATTTACTATGCAAATTACGTTATTTAATTCTATCTTTTTATATTTGTATTTAAGTCCTACATGAACCTTTCTGCATTTTCTCAAAATCTTTTCATTCTCTCTGTAGTTTATTCACTAAACAAATGAATTGTAAAATTTTCACTTCTGTCCAAGATTTTCTAATTGCAATTACTCTCTTTGGATTTAATTTTTTATTCAAGTCCTCAGGTTAGAATATTACACATATACTTATGCCACTTCAAAAAATCATTGAAAATAGCATAAATATATGAAAAATTTCCAAAAAATTCCTACGTGGACCTAATGATGTCTAGAATCTAATGACATATATTTCACTTATTTTATGTTCAGAAACAAAAAGGAAAATAAGAATTGAATTGAATTAATAAAGTCAAAAATGCCTTTGTAAATAGAATAAACATTTGTGTAAAATGCATGAGTCCATGTTAATCGATCCTCTACTTGCTCTATACATCATTTAATATTATGTAGTTTGTAGTTGAAATAAATTTATTTGAAATATGTAGATTTTCTAGTGTGCACACAACGACACATAAAAACACACTTTAATGCACCGAAAATCACCGTTGAAATGAAATCGACGGATTCCTAGCCTGTGAATCCATTCTATGGAAGGGGGAATGTGTATACCCTAGCATTACATCGTGTACCGCAATAGGCGATGGTCGCTTAACATCTCTCATACACGAGCAACCGTTCCATCTGCACATATGTGACGGTCGTACGATCATCTCTTATAGTCATGTCCCATCTGTCTGGATGTGACAGGAACAAAGACAATTCCATCCTACAGCTCGGATGGGATGGTCATCATCTGGTGTATCCCCAAATGATGGAAGAAGATAGTATGCGACAGTCACGCCCATCCCATCTATGTTTGTATTTGTGAGACATTCATGACCATCCCATACATGTGCTTATATGGGAGGATCGTGACCATCCCATATCCTCCTAGATGATATGGTTGCCGCAATCTCACCTAAAAATTTAGATGAGACAGTGTTGATCGTCCCATTTAGGAAGATATGGGATCATCATGATCATCCCATATATACTCCACTGTGATCGCTTTAAGTATACTATTGAACTGGGTTCATGGTATATGGGACGGTTGCGACAATAGACCTATAAAACCTATTCATTTAATCCCTCTTGACTAATGGGACAGGTCCAAAAGACTATATGGGATGGTCATGACCATTACATTTGAGTCACCATCAGAAAAAAAATACATGTTGATGTTACGCCACTGACCTCCTTCTCTTGCACCATGTATGAAATCAAAATAAGAAGATATACTAGTATACCACTGTCAACCATAAATACCAAACAAGATCACACAAGATCAAAAAGATCAAACAAGATTAAAAAGATCAAATATGTCATACAATAAACAAAGATAGTTTACATCAAATATATATGAAATGTTTTTACTTAGATACTAACTACTCATCTAAATAAAATTAAAATAGGAATGTTTTTAACATAGGTAAAAGTTTTTCATTCAATCCCCATCTACTCCTCATCGCCAGCTTTGCCATCATCATCATCATCATCGTTGTCATCATCTTCCCTGTCACTGGCCTCTTCATCCTCCTCATATGATTGCGGCAATGGAGCATGTGGTTCAAGGTTTTCTCCTCCATGAAGCTGCATGAACGAATGAAATTGCACCATTTCACCCCCCGATCGTGCTATCTCATCTTGGTATTTACACATCATGTCATCCTGGATCGAAACCCGCTCATTCAGCTGCACCAAGTTATTCTCTAAGTCCTCCCTCGCTGACTTTTGAGAGGATGAATTGCTACTACCATGATACAATGGTAGCTCCATGTCCGCCTCATAACACACGTCCATAATGCTCTGGACCCGTTTCTTGGATGAATGCTTCATCCAGAGTGACAGTAACTTGACTGGCGTCGGTGCTATCCAACGAGGGAGTGGTTGTGAGTCTCACCATCTCTATATATATCCAGACTCACACATGTGCTTTATATATATTTATTTAATTGTTTTTAAATTTTTATTTTGTTTTTAGTTTTTTTTTCTGATTTTTAATTTCTTTTTCTTTTAGTATATAATAAGTAGTATGCATATATATATATAACAATATGTATAATGTGAGTGATATATAATATATTGAAATTATATAAAAATCGGTAAATATTATAAGGAACAACCCTTTTTATTATTTTAAGGGTTTAAAATATTTTTATAGGATTTATAATAACTAATAATATTTCATATATATAATTATATATATGTATATAATACAATATAGGGTTTTCTATTGATAAATATAGGTACATATGGTCAAAAATTACAAATAAAATATTTTTTTGTTTTCCATATGTTCTTCTATTTTTGTGATTTCTTTGGCATTTTTTTGCTAATTTTAGGTATTTTTAAAGTCCAAAATACTACAAATGAAGGAATCAATAAATAGGCTGAATATTTTAAGGTCTTAAAATTAGATAAATAGTCTAAAAATTCCGTAAACTATTTTTTAGTATATAATAATAAGTATGTATAAAAATATACGACAGAAAACTAGTATTTTTATATTTTTGACAATATTTTCTTATTTTTTAGGTTACAGAGGGTTTTAAATTTTTAGGATTTTCTTTTGATATTTTTTTGTCATTTTTGATATGTAGCTATAGTATTTAATAATATAATATCTCTATTGTTTTTGGAATTTTGAAAGGTATTTTTCTATTTTTTATTTTAATCTCTAAATACAGAATAAATAACTCCAAAATAAGTTTAATAAATTGAAATTAAATGAATTGGTAAATAGAAATCGTATCATGAATAAGCAACATTCAAGGCATCTCTAGTAAAATTTTCACAAATTTTCGAGCAAGGTAGCTATTTAATCCAAAATAAATGCGCATAATTAATTATACATGCTTGACAGGGGTATATTTGCAATTAAAACATACAATTATGGGGTTACATGCAAAATATCCTTAAATTTTGAACGTTTATTACAAATTTTAGCACTAAATCTAAATATTCGAACCCATAAGGGCCTAGATGCAAAATGACCAACTCACGTGGATCACCGCGTGAGTTGATGTGGAACTGGAACTATAAGCAATATACAAGAATCGAGGGACCAGTTGCAACTTTTACACAAAAGTTATAATGTAATAAAAAATTTATATGATTAGATACTAAACAATACAAATCTAGGGGTTACTTAATAATTTACCCCTTAAAACATGTGCAATCGGAAGCCAGAGAAATATCCTCGTGGTAGATCTGCCAGTTCTGAAAGAGCTTTGCTTCAGATAATCTCAACAGCCTAGATAAGATCATGGCCACACCTCAGATCAAACTAGAGAGGACGACTAGACAAACTCTGAAGAACTCGTTGTCGGTGAGTTTGATTCACTGCTCCAGAACACTATCGACCTTCTCCTCTTTCTCTGGAGTACTCCTCGGCTTCTTGGTGTTCTTGCATGTCCAGGTACCTCCTCGGTGTTCAGGGCTCACTAGAAGAGCCCTGGAGCCCGATTGACCTGAAACTCCTATTCAGAGCTTGAGGTGGAGCTCCATGTGGCTTCACGATAGAGGACATGTGGCAAAAGGTTAAGGGGGTCAAGGGATAACTCCTTGACCCTCTACTGAAGCTTTAGAAGTATGAGTGAGTGGGATGACGTGAGCTCCAGCGAAGGCGGTAGAGGGAGCTTCAATGACTCGATTCCGTGTAGGAGTCGAGGTTAGGGTTGCTGATTGAATTGACTCATTCGAATTCGATTAGGATCCGTTCGATAAAAATTTGAAAAAAGTTCGATTCGAAATCAAATGAACTGAATTTGAATTTAACTTGTGGATTCGATTCCCAAATGAATCGAATCTGAATTCACTTGGATTCGTTCGATAACAATTCGATTCGATTAGATACACACACATATATAATATGGTATGAAGCATTATATATATGTATATAAATGTATTATATATTTTGTAAAAACTCCACAAATGATACACAACTTAATATAATAAATAATTTTTTTCATCATCTTAATCTAAACATCCCAATTTTAGGATGCCTATTACATACACCATACTCCCTCTTTACTCCCCCAAATCTCTCTTTCCCATCGTCACTCATGAGAAAAAAACCCTAACATTTGCTTCTGCTCTCCAATGTCGCCAGCTCTAACCTCCCTCTCTTGCTCGCTCTCTCAAACGTTGCTAGCTCCAATCTCCCGTTATTGCTCGCTCTCTCCAACGTCGCCGGCTCCGTCCTCCCGCTTCTTCTCGCTCTCTCCAATGCCGTCGACTCTAGTCAATATTTTCCTTAATCACACTCTTAATCCTCCTATCTATCATAATATACGGATCTTATGATAAGGACAACCAAGCATTTGAACACAAATAATATCTTGGAGATAATTAAGGTATGAACATATTTCATGGATTTCGAGCTTTGTCTAAATGACTAAATGTGCAAAAGATCATAGTTGCAACTAAATTCCATTTCTTATCAAGATTACAAGGAGACTAGGTTATCAAGAAGGAAATATCATCATAATCATTAATAAGCCCAGCTATGCCCCCATAAGAATGCATTGAAATAAGGTAAGCATGAACTTTTCATGATTGATGTAGAAAAAATGTTACATAATAGAGAATTAAAGATCAAAGCCATACCAACTGAGTTCTTAGTCAGGTCTGCCGGTTTTTATATACCTCACATGCGGGATTCAACTCCATAAGTCAGTTCACATCGACCTTTTATGATTCTGATGGAATTTTGTGATTCTTTTATCTTAGATATCATGGAGATAGGTCACAATGGGGGCAATATATGGAAGATTCTTCATAGAAATGTGGAACACAATCTTTTGGTTATTATTTTGGACATCTATATCTATTAATCTGTATTGTGTATTTCTATATTGGTATGGAATTTAAAATATAGTTGAGTATGTATTTTCATTTTGTTTTTAGAAGCCTAATTCAAACATACCATCTTCTCAAGATAGTGTCCATGAGAGAGTCATTGGGCATGATGATGATATTAATGAAAAAGTGGAAGAAGAGGGTGAAGAAATAGAAAAATTGATTCCTAAAATAATGATCAAGATTAATAGAAAGAAAAGATCAATGGTTTGTGAATAATTTACCAAAGAGAAAGAGGAAGTTGGTGGAGTGTTTGTTAAAAGGTGGAGATGCATTGGTTGAATTTCCATCATATGTAAAAAAAGAAAAGATCAATGGTTTATCAAGATGTCAATAATTATTTTTCTTTATATATTCAATTCACCATAGGTACAAAAAAACAAATGATGATTGCAAGAGATATACACGAACAACCAAAGTTAGGTACTTTTATGCAATTTATATTATCTATTGAATTTTACCATTTATGTTTAAAGTTTTTTACTTATCTTAATATTTTTTCATAAATTAGCATCACAAAGTCTATTCAATTATTTGAAACTTAGAATATTATTAATATACAAATTTTATTATTAGTTACATTATTAAATAAATTCTAATTCGATATAAAATGAATCGAATTTGAATTTTCGAAAATCCAAATGACTTGAATTTGAATCTAGATTAGAAATTCGTTTAATATTCGATTCGAATTCGGATTCGAAAATGTTATAATGAACCAAATTTGAATCTAGGTGGATTCGAATGTATTCGATTCGATTAGCACCCCTAGTCGAGGTAGAAATAGAGGACTATTGCGAAGAAGGCGACGGGGGTAAGAATAAAGGCGATAGGAGGTCACAACATTGTGAGGGTATGGCGAATTTGGTGTCAGAGTTGAAGGCTTCGATGATTTTAAATTTCAAAATTATGCTAATGATGCGATAAAATGAAGAAATCAAACATAGACCTAAGCTACTGGAAGGAAATGCGAGCTAAAGGGGATAACCTAGGATCTCAACTCAACCAGAGGGACTAACCTAGCATGTCAACTCGACCAGAGTCGAGGAGTAGGAGGATGCTGCTGGAGGTGGTCCAGTTAGCACTTGGATATGTCCCTCCACCACTTTATACATGCCATGAAGGTTCGAAGAGGTTCCTACTATCACCAGGAGCTCAACGGGGAGGTTCAACGAGGGTTACAATGGCTGAAAGGAGATCAAAAATGAAATGAAGGCTGAAAGGGGGTCTTTATAGAGGTGGTCTCCATCCAAAAAGGCGAGGTGATGGCAGGTAGATCGAGGGTGGTTGGTGAGGATTCGGTAGTGGGCGAGGGTCAAGGACGAAAGGGGTACAGTATGGTGGTGATCTCGAGAGGAATGGAAGAGCGGTGGAGGCATGAAAAATTGATGAAGTTTGGGTATCAGAAACTCTGACAAGAGGTGGAGGTACAAAGGGGGTAGTTGACCCGCCGATCAACGAACCCGAAAAAGAATGAATTAAGTGCTTTTTAAATTTAAAAAATAAAATGGATTTATTATTTTTTATTAAAAATGAAATATGTTTGTAATTTTCGGTAGTATTTAATTATGATTTTTATTTATTTTTACAAGGTATTTTATTAGATGTAACTTTTTACATATATATCTATAAGTATTTATACTTGTATTTTGTATAATTTGATTTTATTTTTATTTTATATTTTATTAATAGATATTGGTATTTTATATATTTAGAACTTATTTAAACACACATTTAGGTATTTTTATTGTATTTTTCTGAAGTTGATTATTTACTTAAATAAATATACACATATATCTTATAGGAATATATATGTATACTTGGTCTATATATTAAGTACATTATTTATTTTATTTTATTTTTAATGGTTTTATTTTAGTTTAACTATATACATGTGTTTTAAATAATATTTACAATTTTATGAAAAATAAAAGAAAATTAAAATTATAAAGAATATATTGAATATAATATACAAATGTATTGCACAATGGGGGCTAAAACCTAACTTTTGCGTCTTAACTCCAAATTGAAGAAAACACCTTCGTTAAATAGCTTATTTAATTTTATGAACAATAAAGGTGAGTTTGGTCAATTTTAAATCTGTATGGAGAAGAGACATATTTGCAAAGTTTTCTTTAGGGCTTTTTATTTTGTGTGTCCCGGGCACACTGTGGATTATTTTTGAGTGAAATAAATTCTGTAATTTTCTTTGTAATTGAATGTAAAAAATTAATGTTCAAAGTATATTTATTTGAGTTAAAAAAATTAGAAAATAAAATAGCTCCTAAACTATAATTATTAACTTATAAATTTAGGGTTTTTGGGTGTATTCTCTGTATAATTGGTCGCCCTACCTCCCCCTGCTTTATTCCTTGTCGATCAAGTCATCAAAATGACTACGTCTCGGGGGCAAGGGTCACTCGATATCTTTGACACCTATTTCTTTTTATTTTCTTTACTTTATTCTTTTATTATGGCATAAATACAATATTTTGTACAGTTTTTATGAAATATTTAAACAATACTAATTGTAAATTATTGACTGTTTATTTTCATAAATTAATGATATATACATACATTTAGCTAGGGATTTATGGCAAAAATGAAAGAATGAAGGTGATGAAATAAGGGTTCATCACCCCCTATACTTACCTTTGCTAGTCCCTAGCAAACACTTATGTAACAAGTGCATGAAATAAAAAATAAAGAAAAGAGAGAAAGAATTTGGAACAACTTTTGACTTTTAAACTTATCTTGATAAAGTCAAAGTTTGGAGCTCAGAGAATACCTTTGGATTATTTGTGCGTTTGGAACTGCATTAAGGTTAGGAAGTGTGACAAAACAATCCTTAGGTTCCATAATCCTATTATCCAGTTCTCTTCACAGTCTGGTCAGAACCATCCTCTCAGTCGCATACTCTTGCTACTTTGTGATGATAGAACCATGTGTGTGAATTTTTCAGATCATCCTAGATAGGTCATTGAATCATAAAGGAGTTTGCACCTTTGGTAACTCATCCTTGTGGAGACATATATTTCCTTCTTAGGTCAGGTGCTACCTCTTTTTACAACAGAATGTGGGAAGAAGCTAGAACAAACATGAAAAGAAGTATGAATGGACCAGTGTAGTCTTCATTCCTTTGTGAAGCTTGGTCAGTGTAACCGAGTCATCACCAAAAGAATGCTTTTTCCGAAGCTCAAACTTTTGATGATTTTTTTTGTATAGGATTATTCTTTGGATATTTTCTTTGACTTTGTATTTCTCCACAATCTTGTTTGTGCCCCGGCAGATATAGAGGCCTTTAGGTCTGCCCATTTTTTGGGGTCTTGGAAAAAGTTACGTCAGCAGACTATTCCTCATCTGAGGCATTGTTTCAATCTAGTCTCAAGTCTTTAGATATTATTGCTACCAAAATAAGCGGGTTAGAGAATGGGTTTCGACAATACCCAAGAATAGTTCGTGAGCAACCCTTGATGAAGCACCCTAGAATCGTCTCGACTTAGGCTCCAAGATTTTTCAACAATCCATCAGGGTTGAGATTAGTGTTAAGTGTGAAGTTTCTGATCAAGACATTGTCTCAAGAGTC
Organism: Ottelia alismoides; assembly: GCA_037367405.1. NCBI lineage: Eukaryota > Viridiplantae > Streptophyta > Magnoliopsida > Alismatales > Hydrocharitaceae > Ottelia > Ottelia alismoides. The sequence continues at coordinate 562,802 of JAZKJV010009940.1, read as the reverse complement.
TTACAGATGATATGAAGGGTTCTAGTTTAACACATTGAATCGACTCATGAACATAGTCTCATGGAACCTAAAGACTTAAGGTGAGGTGACCTGAAGTATCCCTAAATCGATCCCTTAATGGGTTCCTTTGAAATTAAGTTTGTTAAAGTATATATCAAGCTCCCAGCTTCATATTTTATTTGGACTTGTTCAATTGTCTTGATTATTCTGAAAATGCAAATGCTTTGTACATTGCAAGAAAGTATTTTGTGGAGCAATTTTTTGATTTTGAATATTTTATGGGGTTTTAAAAAAGTTTCGTAAAATTTTATTCAATTTGAAAAGATTTTACAAATTTTATAGTTTTCTTAATTTTACAAAATTTTAAATATTTTTAAAAAAGAGAAGAGTTAATCAAATAATTATGTGCAGATATTTACACGAAAGTGCATCTTTATTTACAAAAATCAAGTGATGATTTTACATTAGGTAATTACATGAATTAAGTTAGTTATTATCTATAGTGTTTTATTTAGAAAGTTTGTAAATAAATTTTATATGCTTAAATTATGTACATGGTTCTAAAAATAATTTGAAAATTGTTTAACAAACATTTTGAAAACTTTATTTTACAAACTATTTGACAAAAAGTTTTTTACAAAAAATTACAAAATTTGAAAATCATTTTGCAAAGATTTTTCAAAAAATATGTATAGATTTTTCAAAGTACTTTTACAATCATTTTCCAATCCGTTAGCAAATAGATTTTTGAAACATTTATTTACACAAATAAAATTTTACAAACAAAACATTTTTACATATGTTTGAAAATATTTTACAAATTTTTTTCAAAAAAGTTTTAAAAGTTTTTTCAAAGAATTTTCCAATCATTTTTCAAACATTTCGTAAAATATTTTAAACCCAGTTTATTTATCATAATTATAGAGAATTTAATGCATATTTAAATTTTATTAGTTAGCTATTTTATTAAAAATAGGAAAGTACGAGTTATGACTAAAGTATATATAATGTATATATGACCCCCTATACTTAGCTTGAGCTATGTCCTCATAGGTCAGAGAAAAAATGGAGACATAACTTGTGCTAAGTATAAGAAAATCTATACTACAATAACTAAAAATAAAGAATGAGAGGTTGATCACCCCCACCCCCATACTTAGGATCAATTAATCCTAAGTATAACATGTTGTATACATAATGGGGATGACCAAGGATGAGAATTCACAAAATCAATGGACTCATCTTGTCCACCCCATACTTAGGGAAAAATACCTTAATTGTAGAAAATTGTCAAAAATTGTGGGACAAGCGAGAGAAAGAATAATGAATAACCCGATGGCACTCACATCCTATACTTAGGATGAAGCATATCCTAAGTATAACTATGATGTATAGGGAAAAACAGAAGAAAGAATTAGATGAATGAAAACGAAAAGAAGAAAATCTTATTTAATAAAAAAATGTTATAGAAGCACTGCCCGGCTCCACTGAAGTTATTGCAGTGGTGAAATCATAATAAAAAATCATTTGTACGGAGTTGACAACAACCATGAATGTATCATGCTCTAAGTACATGTTGAACAACTGATCATTGACTATGAAGGGTTGTGTGTTAGCAGACAATTCTGATATCAGTACACTTCCATTGTCGCGCATGATCCTGACTTTATATGACCCGGTCCATTTGCTCTTTAATTTTATTGGAAAAATATTTAATATCACGTCAAACAACCAGAATTTCCGTCCAGGTTAGAAGGTCTTTCATTTGATGTGCTTGTCATGCCAACGTTTGACCTTCTCTTTGTATATAAAGATGTTGTCGTATACGTAATCTATGAATTCCAAGAGTCTGTTCAGATCTAGTTTTCTCTACTGATCACCTTTTTGTGAGTCGAGGTTGCATATATTAACTGCCCACAATGATTTGTGAATCAATTCCACTGGCAGGTGGCATGGCTTTCCATAGATAAGGCGATAGGGTGGCATGCCCAAGGGAGACTTTTATGTCATTCTATCAATTTGACTGCTGATGATAAGGAGATGCGACATGGTGATTGATGTCATACTCCATGATTAATTTCTTGACCTCCTTATTGATGAAGTGGCTACCTCCATCTGAAATCAGAATTTTCAGAATTCCGAACCACGAAATGATGTTATCTTTCTGGAATCTGCAAACTGTTTTACTATATGTGGCTCGAGCTGGAATGTCTTCCACCCATCGACTCACATAGTCTACGACAAGAAGGATGTATTCAAAGCCTTGACTATTAGGAATAGATCCATGAAGTCGATGCCCCACACATCAAACACGTCAAATATCCGGATGAATTTGAGGGGCATATTGTCTTTAACACCGAGGGTTTTTCCCATTTTCTAACAGTTGATGACTCCCTGATTCTCACTCTTTATTCTTTTATTTTAGCTATTTATCTTGGCAAAGCATCATGTAAATAGGTGTAAATACAATAAGTTAGCATGCAGCATGCATTTGTTAATATTGCATAATTAGCATGTATTTGTGCAAAAATATAACAATAAAGGAAAAGAAAAAGGAAGGAGGTTTTTACAATAAATACAGAGTGACCCGAACCCCATGAGAAGGTCAAGCATTGGCCTGATCGCTAAATAAAATAGGTAGAGAGAGATAGGGCTTACTCTATATTGTACATATTTCTTATATATGTAAATAATTATTTTTGACAAAATAAAAATAAAATGTTCTTTTTACCTCCTTGTATATAGTCTTAAAAATAAAATAAAAATATGAAAAATAAAATAAAATAAATCACCTCTCACTAGTATAAGGCACATGTATACATGACTCACTCCCTATTTATTAGATACCTGTAAATAAAAAATAAATATAAAATAAAAATATTTTAGACTCCTAAAAACATGTTGTAAATAAATAAAATACAAAATGGGGGTATTTGTGTAATAACAACAAAATAAAAATAATGGTGCAAAATACATAGGTGTATTATACTTGTATATAATACATTATACTGTATAGAGATTAATTTATTTTTCATAAAAATAAATAAAAATCCTAGAAAAATAGTTTGAAAAATAATAATTATTTTTCATTTTATACACTTTTAATTTGAGCCATTTACTATTTTTATTGAATTTGTAAATGTTTTATACATTCGAATTTTCTGATTGGTTTAGGTTACTTTGTTGACTCGGGTCAACGCCCTCTTCCACGCTTGACCCAACCCGACCCTATTTGTCGGACCAATATCTCCCAATTTTCCGAGTTGGGTAATGCCACCCCTTGCCCCGATTCTTTGCCCGTGACTTCTCCTTGGATTCATGGCCTTCACAGATGCTTAGGAAGGTGCGAATCTTCCTAGGGTTGTGTGCCTTCGCTTGAGTCTTCCATCCCCCTGGGAATCCTGTAAATCGTCTCTTCCGCCTCCACTGTAGCTTAGATTGTTCCTCGCCTCTCTTCCAACCCTAAAGACCTCAGGTGGAGTAACAGCTACCGGAGGAACCCCTCGGATTGGAGTTTGGTGGTCAAGAGACGTAGCTCAGCTACGTGGCCGGCGAGCACTGCCGCATTCAGCCTCCCTATCTTCTGCAGCGTGGTCGAGGCCATCATCTCATCGACCCCCTCCGCCTGGAGCTCGGGAACACGTTCTCACCTCCAGGTACCCCTCATTTCCCATCAATTTCCTTGTTTGATCCAGTCGCTCCATTTAGGACCGCCGCACATCCACCTGCTCCGACCATTGGGTCGGAGCCCCGATATCCAAACTCATTCGTTCAGATCGACGCACTACATAGCCCTCCTTCCCCCGCAATCACCCTTAGGATCGACCATTAGGTTGAGATTGAGGCATGGATCTCCTCTACCCCCTTCGTCGGAGATCGAACTTCGCCCCCCCCCCCCCGCTTCTTTCCATCTGTGCTCCAATAACCCTGACTGGAGCTTTGCCCTGAGTCCAGCTTGCCTTTGCATGTGCTAATGCACATGGGAGCCTAGTTCACGCCTCCATAGGATTCGCCGGAGCTGCTCCAGGTCCCTCTCCACCTACACGGACATCCATCCAGTAGCTTCTCCATCGGACCCATCCAGTCGAAGCGGGGTTCTTCCACGATCTTGCCAAACCCTTCTGATCGATCATCGGAGTCGAGGATCCCATTTGAGATTCTAGTGAAGGTCGTTGGGGTCTAGTTCTTCGAGGCCTGCTCTTTTCCGTTAGATCGGCCCACCCCTGCTAGATATGATCAGAGCCGCCAATCGGGGCAGCTTTTGGGCCGTTGGATCTGATACCCTAATGCATCTGCGCCTCATGTAGCCGACATTTTCTAGAGCGTTAGATCTGACACAACAGATGATCCGCACCGCACGTCCTCGCTTCCATCAGAGCACGCCACACGTCCCACACACGCTTCGCACACGCCCTGTTAGGGGTATTTTGTGCTATCTTCCCTGCAGTTTTATGCTTTACTTCCTAGTCAATTAAATAAAGTTGTAGTTCAAACTTTTTGCTTATTAGTACCTAATGTTTCTAGTATTTGGACTTTAGTCCTCAGAGTCTGAACACACGTGCACGCTCACGTGCTTTTGTGGGTTATTTGCACACTATGTCCTTCATTTTCTGATTGTTACATCTAGGATGGAATGTTTATGATAATTGCAAAAATACCCCTGTGCGTGATTTAATGAGCATGTGCGCTTATTTCTTGGTCTTTTTCCACCAGTATCCCTGGATATTTTGCATGCATTATTATTTTTCTTTTATTTTTATTAAATCAAACAAAAATCAGAAAAATGCCATAAAATTACCAAAAACATCTGCACATTTGAAAAATATAAAAATATTTTTATTTTTAATTTTTGAGTATTTTTAGTCCTAATAAAAATGGTTAAAACTTGTTTTGCCTCATTTTTCTTATTTGTTTTCTAATTAGAAAATATAAAAAAATTGAAAAATTAAAACAACAAAATATGCATTTTCTAATATGATTACCGACTCGTGCTCCTCGTGTTCGACCCTGGTCGTTGTACCAGGTTAAATAAATAGCAGAGACTGCTACATTGATTTTCATGCTAGATTGTTTAGTTTATGTGGTCTTTATTTTCTTGTTGAGTCCGATCGGGTGATTGAGGTTGCAACTACCTTTGATATCACTTAGCCTTGATCGCCCAAGTGCCACCAAAGTCGATGTACGCTTTCACATAATCATTTTCATCCTAGAAGAGCGTGGGCCAGCATAGGGCACACTATAATATCTTTGCTGTCGTTCTACTCCCAAATTGGTGCCCACCAGATTCGAGCTTATGGTAGTGCTTGAGGACACATGTGTATTCCTCCTTGTTAATACACCAACGCCATATGCAATCCGCTCCTTCCCTGAACTAGTGTGGTTACTCCCATTGGTAAAAATGAATATTGGACACAAATTTGTCCTTCTTGACTCTCGTCCAATCTTGTGGAACTACCCTGGAGACAAGATAGTTCACAATGTCGGCATACCATGGAAGGGACCCAACACTGTCAGGAAAGGTATACACAATCAGTGTATTACTCAATTAAGTAAATTGGCTTTCAATTATGGAGAGGTTATTTGCTGCCACATTATGAACTCCAGGTTTGCCTTTGATTTCTAAGTCAAACTCCTGGACGAGAAGGATCCATCTAAGCAGACGTGATTTAGCATACTTCTTCTATTGTAAATATTGGATGGTAGTGTGATCAGTGAAAACAATGACTTTTGATTCAAGAATGTAGGATCCGAACTTCTCTAAATCAAAAACTATCACCAGCAACTCTTTTTCTGTGACTGTATAGTTCATATGTGCTTCATCGAGCATCTTTCTAGCATAGTGAATAACATAGGGGAAATTATCCTTTCTTTGCCCTAGAACAATCCCAACTGTGATTTGATGCATCTGTCATGATCTCAAATGGAAGAGACTAATCCAGTAGCTGTAGGATCGGATCCTGAATGACCAGTTCTCTCAATTGATAAAAAGATTGTAGAACCATCTAATCCACAATAAACTTGGTATCCTTGCAAAGCAGCTCTGTGAGAGGTCGAGAAGGCTTGCTGAAGTCCTTATGAATCAATGATAGAAGCTGACATGCCCTAAGAATGACCTCACATTCTTCACATTCTGAGGTGGCTTGAGGTTAGAGATCACATCCACCTTCACTGGGCCGACCTCCATACCACGCTTGGAGATGACATGGCCCAACACTATGCCTTATGTAACCATGAAGTGGCTCTTCTCCCATGATAGTACAAGATTTACTTCACAATATTTCTAGAGTACCCTGTATAGGTACTGAAGACAAGAGTCTAAGCTATCACCATAGATGGAGAAATCATCCATGAAGAATTCAAGAAAACTCCCAACCATATCAGCAAAGATGGAAATCATGCACCTCTGGAATGTTGCTGGAGCATTATATAGGCCAAAGTGCATCCTTCTGAAAGTATAGGTGCCAAACGGGTAGGTGCATGTTGTCTTCTCTTGGTCTTAAGGAGCGATCACCACTTGGTTATACCCGGAGTACCCATCTAAGAAACAGAAGTATTCTTTCCCTACAAGTCGCTCAAGAACTTGATCAATGAATGGTAGGGGGACTGGTCCTTCTTTATCTCGAAATTCAGACGGTAGTAGTTAACACACACCTGCCAAGTGTCGGTACTTGGGTAGAGATCTCCTCTCCTTTATCATTCGTTACCACAATGAGCCTCGATTTCTTGGGAACTTCATGTAGGGGCTTACCCATTTAGAATTGAAGATGGGATAGATGAAGCCTATTTCACACCATTTCATGATTTCCTTCATAACAATGTCTCACAAGTTCAGATTCATCCTTCTTTGAAAATCTCAGGATGTCTTGCAATCATCTTCAAGATAGATATGGGATTTATCTCTCAGAGACGTGAGAATTTCCAACCAAGTGCCTTGCGGTTCATTTCTAGAACCTCAAGAAGTCGAGATTCTTGATCTGGAGTCATCCCGCTGCGGATGATGACCTGATACATGTGTTCTTCACCTGCAAGGAAAATATTGAGTATTGGTAATTGCTGAGCTTGCTCCGTGGTCACTTCAGAAATGGTGATGGAAGATGATTGATCTACTTATTTCAGTGAGGTATTGTCCACCTCTATCACTCCTAGATCTGAAACATATATGCAATGAACTCTACATGTTTAGACTGGAATGAATCTTCTTTGAACATGCTGCTCAATGACTCAAATTCTGGTTCGGTCTTCCAATCGGAAAGGAAACATGAGCTGACTGCACTATCCAGGTCCTTCTCTAAAGAGAGGATTTCTTTTGAGATGATGTCATTTAGAAAAATTAACGGGTCTTGGATGTCCACACTATCACAGTCTGCTGCCGATCCTGCCATCCCTGTATGAGATGCTACTTTCAGCTCACTGACCAAATTCATGGTAACTTTGTCGGAGCTGGAGTGGAAGGTGACCTTTTCGGACCTGTAGTCGACAATTGCATCGTTTGTGCGGAAGAATGGTTGACCTAGAATGATGCGGGTATGGAGTAACGGTGCAGGTGAGTCCATGTCTAGGACTACAAAATCAACTGGAAATTTTATTTCTTGCATAGTTACAATAATGTTCTCCAACATACCTCTGAGCCGCTTCAAGGATCGATCTGCAAACCACAGAATCATTCTTATTAGCTTAAGCATTTCAAGCCCAAATTCTTGCAGTAATGAGGAAGCCATGAGGTTTATTGAAGACCCGCTATCAAGCAAAGTCTGCTCGAAAACTTGGTCAAAGATCTGGCATCTGATATCGGGTGCTCCCACCTTGTCTTTCTTTTTTTGCGGAAGGTCACTGATTTCATTTGTTGTGGCCATGGTCAGGATGTGTTTCTCTCCTCTGTTGTGCATGTTCTTGTGAGTCAGATTCTTGGAGGTGCATTCTTCATCCAATACTTTCTTGATGGCCGCCATGTAGTTAGTGGCCTTCACAAGTGGTATTTTTAGATTAAGATATTTGATAATTTCAACCAGTCCAAGTAGGACAACGTGATTAATTTTATCATTTTTTGATATTTTTCATAGAATCAAGAAACAAGCTATCCTCAGAAGAAAATTCAGTGTTCGTAATTACAAACTTATTTACAGAAGATTGGCCAATAGTTGGGTCATCATGCAAAACATGCAAAAATTTATCAATATAAGCTTGGGCTTCATCGAGATGCTCTGGATCGGTTGCTGCTGGTGTTGGATCCTCCATTGCTAGTCCTTCTTGGCTTTAGATCTTCATTACTTTTTGTGAATTTTCTTTTTGCTGATTTTTTGTGAATTTTTCTCTTTTGCAGTGGACGATGGTTGGTACTTCTCCTTCATCATCTTCTTCCTCACCTGGCTCGATTGCTGGACTAACTGTAAAAGATGATTCTCTAGAAGTCGCTTTATTCTTCCCTTTGGTAGTGACGGATGGATATAAAGTTCTGCCACTCCTAAGAGTCACTACATGAGATAAGCATAATCTAAAATATTTGACTCTGACGGATCGGTTGAAACATAAAAAATTATCTACTCTTCGCAATTGAAATTATTACTATTCCCCTCAACTTGTGCAAGAATAGGAGTTTTCGTAGTAGTGAGGTTGTCAAGCTTCTGGAACATCTCTGCTAGGCCCTTGACGAGTTGGGCCAAGCAATCGAGCTTTGGGTTCACTGGAGCGGCCTCAGATGATTCAACATGCTGACCACACTAAAAGCGATACTGCTGAGGCTAGAAACTCTAAGAATCATGGTGAGGTGGAGGGAGTTATTGCTGATGAAATTGCAAAGGAGGAGGATACTGGTTATAAGAAGCACCTGCATACATACTGGTGATATGGCTGATATTGACAGTATGTTTGGTGCTGATACTATTGACTCTACCTCCAATTATTCTGATATTGCGGAGGCTGGTGCTGCTAAGACTGTTGGATGTACAAATCTCCCACCCTCATGATGGTGATATGACCAAATCACCAAGGATTGCCCTGCAACTGTCCGTATGGATGGGCTAATTGAGAATCGTTGTTCTAGATGTTGTTCACCTCTTGGATAATTGGTGGTGGTAGTGAGAATGGATCATATGACAAAAGCTAGAGTTCTGGCTAGTACAAGACAATCTGTTGAGATGGCAGTGGCGACTAGTCAGGAGCCTGCACGTAATATACGTGCTAGACCTGAGGCTGACCTACACTCAGTTGAGGTTGCTCTGGAGATGATGGTTCCTTCAGCTTAGCAGGAGTGGTGGCGATCGAGCTCATAGATTTCACAATATTGATAGTACTTACAAGTAGCTCCAGCTGCTTTGTAATATGATCCAGCTTGTCCAGGTGATGGCCCCCCTGTTCGATCACATATAACTTCTCCAACTCATGTGATTGCTTTTCAATAATATCAAATCAACTTTAGACAGGTGGCTCCCGATGATGCTGAGATTGTAGCACCCGTCCCTATCTTGCTTACTGACTATTGCCATAATGATGGGCTTGTGCTGGACTTGCAGTTGTCGATGATATGCATGTGATGAAGATAGAGTGGTCTCCTTCAGTCATCTCTTTGAAAATATGCCAAACAACATCCTCATCTTTGTTGAAGTGCGAGCCACCACAGTCAGGTTCTACTAGGCTCTAGCTCTCAGGAGCGAGTCCCCCCAATGAAAGGCTGGTCATGGGATGTCATGGTAGGGACACTTCTCCTGCAAATCACAGAATCTCTTCCATGCTTCATTTATCAACTCATGCAGGCCTTGGGGGAAATTGTTGATCGGTGCTCGCATCTGATTCAAACAACTGAGTAGATAATACTTCTGGAGGAATGCATACTTCAACCGAGTAGATAATACTTCTGGAGGAATGCAGACTTCAATTCCTTCCAGGTCGTCACAACCTACCCCCGATGGTTGATCTAATAAAGAGCCTTGTCTTGAAGGCTGAAGGAGAACACATCCATTTTGACTACACTCAACGGGATGTTGGGGTAGTGAGTGTTGCGACAGATGCGAGAGAACTGCTGAAGATGGATGCAAGGCACTTCATTTGTGCTCCCGTGGAATGAGGGTAGAAGAGCATCAAACTGAGGCTTGAGCACGAAATGTCTGTAGACTTGAGGGATCTGTATCCACTCTGTCGTCTGGCCAGTGGTAGGATAGAAAGTTTCTTTGAGGGTAGGCTCATCTATGGGTGATTAATCTCCATTTCATCACCTTTATTCTTTCATTTTGGCCTTTAAACTTTAGCTAAATGCATGTAAATATCATTATTTTGTACAAATTAGAATCCATTATTTATTGTATAATTATTGTAAAAATTACATTATTTAAAGCTAGAATAAAAGAATAAAGAAAGAAAAGAAAAAGAAATAAAATACCATTATGACCCTAAACCCCGAGACCAAGTCAAGAATTGATTAGGTTGACGAGGAATAAAGTAGGGGATAAGGGCCGAAGATACATTAAAAATTTCATTTACTCATTCAGCAATAATTTATTTTTGGGACCCATTTTATTCTTGATTATTTATTCATCAAATCAATGAAAGTTATAGATAACAATACATAGAAAAATACAAAAATGAATTTACACAAAAATAATGCACAGTGTACTTTTTATACTCTAAATAAGAATATAAATCTCAAATTCTTTGACCCATATCTCCTTAATCAGAACCAAAATGCATCAAAATAGCCTTTAATTGTATATAACTTTTTACTAGTTATTGGGATTTTTACACTCATAACCCTGAGTAGTTTCGCAATAACATTCATAACCCCGCATAATCACGAATTACATGAGGAACCCTGGATAATCGCTCCGTCTCACACCTATAACCCTCCGTTAAAGGGACAGTTAACTCAACCATATCATGAGTTAATCTAACCCACAGTCTATCCAAAGTCTATTAAAAATTTGCCAAAGAAATAAAAAACCCTCCGAACCCCACCCCTCCCCCTACTCATCTTCCTCTTCCATTTATCTTCTCAATCCATCTCTCTTCTCCCTTAATTTTCCTCTGATTTGATTCCTAAACTCCGCATCCTATCATCGTTTCCATTGACATCCCAACTTGATCCATTTCTCCGCCCTCTTCCCTCAAACTGACCAACTTAGATCCTTACAAATCTGAGAGATTAATCCTTTCTCTCACCTTGTAGTGGATTGTCCGTCCAACCCTTCCGTATTGGATCTAACTTCTAGCAGAGGCATTTGACCGCGAACTTTAGTTGTATTTGCAGGTTCCCGGAGCATTACATGACTCTCGATCATTCCACCTGAAGAATCCTAGGATCTGCTAGACGAGGAGCAACGGTGATCGTAGTGCCTGTAGCAGTAGATCGGACCTGATCGACTATTCAAACTGTAGCTAGATCTTCGAACATCAACTAAAGTTACACCCATTCGACAGCCACCACTGCCCGTGAGAACTGCCTGGAGATTTGGAGCGATCTTCGAATAACCTAGGTGCCATCTGGAGGGTGGACAACGCGCGGGGAGTGGGGGGTGTCTCTACCATCGGGGGGAGGGTGAGCGCATGGGTCGGAATCAGGTGGAGGGTGGGCGGTGCAGGGGATGTGTCCAAGGCTGGACCGGAGGTGAGTGGCGCATGGGTCGCGCGGGGGGGGGGGGGGGTGGGGGGGTTCTCTGAGGGTGGGTTGGGTGACCTCGGTTGTAAGGGGTCGAGGGTGGGCGACGCAGGGGGCCTCTCCGCCCTGTCTGCAGGGGTCGGAGGTGGGCATCGTAGGGCCGAGGTCGGTGCCGGCCTGGCCTGCAGGAGGTGATCGGGGGGGGGGGGTGGGGTGGGCGGTGTCCTGCAAGAGGTGGGCTAGGGGGAGGATTTTGAGGAAGTCGGGGAGCATATGGCAATGGAATTAATGGCATGCTTTATAAATATATTATGGTTTTAAGGGTAAAATTGGCAACAAATAACTTTTTCCGTAAGAGTTAACGGATAAAATAGATGCCAACTAATACAGGGTTATGCCATGTAAGAGTTAAGTATTTTTCGGGGTCCTAGGTGTAATTCGCGATTATGCAGGGTTATGAATGTTATTGCGAAATTACTCAAGGTTATGGGTGTAAAAATCCCTTAGTTATTTAATGAAGGTGGTTTCATTCAATTTGGAGTTAAGGTGTGAAAGTTAGGTTTTGGACCCCTATTGTATAGTATACCCCAATAAAATATTCTTTTATTTATTCTTTACTATTTTTATAATTTTATATTTTTATAATTTTGTAAATATTATTTGTAATATATGTACATATTTATAACAGAATAAAACCATAAAGAAATTGCAAAAATAAAATAGCCTATATAAATACATAGATGAAATACCTATACTTATACCTATATAATATATACCTCTATTTATATAAATATACAAATAACATCAGAAAAATACATAAAAATATATTTGAATACATAAAAAAAAGCAATAAATATATAAAAATGAGAAGAAAATAATAATAATTAAAATATAAAAAAACAAAATATACAAGATATAGGTAAGTATACCTATAAGTATACTTGTAAATAATAACTTGTAATAAATAATCACATAAAAATAAATAAAAAATATTAATTAAATACTTCACAAAACAACAAACACTTTTTATTTTATACTCTAAAACTAATTAATTCATTATCGATTTAATATTGATTTTACAAATAATTTCCCATTGGAATTTTCTGGTTGGTCCACGTGGACTAAACATAATCAAACCCTAATTGACCTGGGTCAACTCTTCATCCCAGGTCGCTTACCCCCATCAAACGAGAAGACATCTATCTTCTTACATTTTTCCCGGGCTTCTTATCACTCAGATACGAGTTGATATTCCACCAAACTCTTCTTTGATCATCCCTAATCCACGCCATACCCTTCAATCCCTTATATACAGTCCCCATTCTTCCCAACTCACCGAACAATACGGATCCCCAGCTCTGATTATAAATAAACCCCTTCGCCTCTTTCCTTGATTGATCCCCCTTTGAGCTCCATCTTGTATCCTTCCCTCTGACAAAGGAGACCTTCCCCGAGCTTGGGGACGACAGAGCGAGGAAGCGACAACGATCCACGGTGGTCCTTCGACCATCCTCCTCCCTGCTTCAACGCGGGTTTAAGAGCTGCACATTTTTACATTTTTAGGTTGTTTTTCAATTCACATTTTTAGTTTCGCATTCAATTCATTAGGGCAACTATAGTTCCAAATTGTTCACTCACCGAAACCGCTCGGGCTCCGTCCATTTAACCTCACTATTGGTTGTCTCAGATTGCCCCAACCATCCCATTTTGTTCCTCGACGCATTCTTCATATGACCGATCAATCTGGACCACCCAATCATGTCTCGATCGACGAATCGAGGTTCCTCCATCGCTTATCACCGAAACCTCTCCTACCATGTCCATATCAATGCATTCGTGCTTCAAAACGGGCCAAGGTTCATTGCCTCGAGCGAAGGAACCATTTCATGCAGGTCCCGCACCAGATGGACCCTTCTTGGGACAAGAATCAAAGCTGTAGAGAGTCTCTAGGAGCTCCATCTTCCACGACACGCCAAGACCCCATCACTGGGTTTGGAGCTCCTTGAGCCCATCAACCGCTATGGAAGACCTCCTCAGAGGTGCAGAGCCAAAGACTATAGAAGAAGACCCTTGGAGGAGCGAGATATAATCGATCGAAGGACAGGGGAGACACAGATTTTCCCTATTCTTCATAAAGAGAAGCTGCCATTCGATCAGATGGAGTGCCCCAGTTCTTATCTGAGCCTTTCGATCGAGGGGCGAAGCGATGCATGACTCCACCATTGGATGCGGTTAAGTGAAGTGATCCAGATCGCTCTTTAGCGTGCACAAGGGGGTAAATTGTATATCTTACTCTTGTATTTTTTTTATTTATTAGTCTTGTAAAAAAAATTTGTAGTTTAAAAATTGTGAAAAAATTGCATAGAGGTCCCTGAACTTATTGGATATTGCATATTGGTCCATGTTAGGTCACCTCACGTACCGTCCCACGTGAGGTGGCCATTTTGCAGAAATACCCCTGTAGATTTTTGTATTTATCTTCATTCTAATAAATGTGAATATTATTTGTATATTTCAGGGATATTTGCACAAGTGCCCCTGCCTTTAATTTTACTTTCAAAATTGCTTCACAATTCATGTATTTTTGGTACTTGAATTTCTCTTTTTAAAAATAACACAGGTGCTCCAAAAAATATGCAAAAATTGGGCTAAATGACTGCTAACATGTACATTCATGCTATATTTTTAGTTTGCATTTTAGGCATTTTAACTATTTAATAAAAATCAAAAGAGTATGTTTTTACCCCTATTAAGTTTTAAACATGCCAAAAATATTAAACCTTCTTGAAAAATCACAAAAAATTATATATTGTTTATTATACCCTATTTAACTCCAGATCAAAAATCCTTAAAAAAAGAAAAAGAAAAAGCGTAAAAACTAAAAAACTCCAAAATACATTAAAAAATTAATTAAATCCCCAAAATTCCCAAAAATAATTATTTTTCACTGAAATTTATTTATATTATTAGCTACCTAGTAAAATTGATTTGGAGAACTTTGAACTTTATTTGCAATTTTTTGTCTTCAAATCAATACTGCCTATTTATTAAATCTCTGATTTGGGATATTCTTTCTTTAAAAAATATATAAAAATTATCTAAAAATCACAAAAACATTTAAAATTCAAAATACTTCTATTGAGGTATTTTGTTTCTTTTTATTAGTATATATAATTTTATTATCTTATACTGTATATATAACCTTATATATTCCTATACTATATAGTTAAAAAGAAAAAAAATCAGAAAAATATAAAAAGAAAACAAAAAAGAATATAAAATTTTAAACAAAAAACATATATATACTCCCATTTTCTATTTGATTTTCTCTTTTCTTTCTTATATCTTCTCCTTATGTAAATACATATTATATATATATCAATATTATTAATATTATTAAATTATATAGTTGTATTTTTTATCGAATTAACTAAAAAAGAAAACAATATAATAAAAAAAAGACAAGTATGTACATAATGCACATTTATTAGCAATAATACTAGGCTTCCTAGTTTTGCTCTCTATGGATCAACATCTAAATACATCGATGCTATACACTTGTTTGTAGAGTATAATAAATCATGCCTCCCATTTTTTGGCTATTCATTACTTAGTATTGTATTGTGGGTACTTGTTTATTGAACGAGAGTTTTCTTATGGGTTGCCTCAACGACGCTTTTATCTTCGCTACTCTTCTAGTGAGGATCATTCTTTTAAGACCCGCAAGAAAACTCGGTTGCATCAAATGGTGTCATTGCCGTTGAGCAACGTAGTGTAGCCAATTTTGTACTTATTTTCTTTTATTTATTGAGTCATTTATTTATTTCCTTATACGCGTTTAATTGATTCAGTTATTTATTTTCTATCTCTTGCTTGTATATACCTCTATTCATATTCTATACATTGTTTGATTCATTGTGCTAATGTATATCTTTTGTTGTGCTTGTTGCGAGGGCTCACTATGTGAGGACGACCACTTACGAGGGCGACGCAACCAAGCAAGGTGGAGACAGGTCCTTCAACTGTGTGACTAGTTGGAGAGGTAGCCGGCATAACAAGAAGAACAATTAGTCAATATTTATCTTTTATTTTGGTGAGAGAGTGATGATCAGGAAAAATGGAGGGATGTACGGTTTCACAAGGCGAAATCGCAGTCGGTTTGTTGACTACTCACAATTCCCAGATCAATCAGTAGATAACCCACAAATTAAATAAAAGAAATGAAGTGCATAAAGTGAGTTAAAATTTATTATTCTCTACTACAAGATACATAGCGAGTAAGCAAGTAGAGGTCGAACCACAAAGAGCAAAATGGGTAGCCTATGGTTATTTATGTACAACCATGTCAAGTATCCTATATATACATATATCCTTTTTGTGGGTTTTTAATTTTTATATTTTATTTTTGTTTTATATTTTTGTATTTTTTTAATTTTATAAATTTTTATTTCCTTTTCGTAATTTCAGATTTTATATTTCTTTTTATTATATATATAATATAGCTATATATAAGGCTACATATCTTATATAGAAGAATATACTCATAAACACAAATAAATATAAATAAAATATAAAATACAAATTATTTATGGGTTTTATAAAATTTTCTATTTTTTTATTTTTCTGGAATTTTTACTAATTTTTAGGGATTTTTAAAGTAAAAAATATCCCAAATTAGGGATTAAATTAATGCCTGAAATTAATTTGAATATTAAAAATAGTAAATAAGGTCTAAAATTACTCAAATCGATTTAATTATATAAATATTTATATAAAGAAAATTATAAGATAGAAAAATATATTTTTGTAAATTTTTAATGATTTTTAAATTTTTACGATGGATTTTGGGGTTTTGCAATTTTTAAGCCTTTTCTTTTTCCATTTTTAGTGATTTTTTGTCTAGAATTAAAATAGGGCAAAATAGAGAGTATATAATTTTTTTTGGAATTTTTAAAGACATTATTATATATTTTGATATTTTCTAAGTTAGATAGTACAAAAACAAACTCCTTTTGATTTTTAATAAATGGATAAAATGCCCAAAAATGCAAAATAAAATGGGATGTGAAAGTACATGGAAGAGGAATCTATCCCTATTTTTTATATTTTTAGGAGCACATTAACTATTTATAATAAATAGATAAAATACATAAAATTACATATCCTAGAAGAGGCATAATTGTAAAAAAATAAATTACAAAGGTTTAGATGCAATTTCCCAACAATATACACGTATATTTAATTTTATTGGACTAAAAGTAAATACCGAAAGTCACGGGGGTGTTCCTGCAATTTGCCAAGCTCACGTGGGACTATACGTGAGCTGAGCTGGACTTGACCCAAATGCAAATAAAATAAATACAAGGGCCTTTTCATAAATGTCTAATTTATTTTACACTTGACCTTTTATTTACAATTATAATTAATAAATATATAAAAATATGGGGTAAGGTTTGCAATTTACCCCATAACGCGCAGAGATGAACAACTTGATTTCTTCCACTTCCGTCGCTTGATAACGATTCGTCGACCAGCGACAACGATTAGACCTAGGAGATAGATCAGATGACTAGGATTCTCTGGATCCAATGGTTGTTGCTGCACTTGGCACGATTAGAAGATCCAACAACGGGTAAGTAGCCTGGAAGGACAGGTCAAGAACTCGCTCGAGGCGAGTTCCAATCCGACTTCCTAGGCTCCTCCTGCCATCTGGAAGGCATGGAGGTGATGAAAAATGGAGCTGGGGCTCCTTCGCGTCAGACGAGGGTGATAGTAGGCTCCCTGGAGCTCAGGTGACAGAGAACAAGCTTGATGAATTTCGAAGCTCCAGGAACATGGCCTTGAGTTGAATTCGACCCTATCTAGGTCGCTTGGTCTTCTAGCACCTGGAAGAAGCTAAGGCAAAACACACAGAAGGTCCTGAGGACCTTATTGGTCGAAATGGGCGTGGGATGAGGTAAGGGCGGAGGTGCTCCAGTGAGGCGAGGGGATGAACACCTGATCTCCAGATCAGGAGTCGATCTGGGTGAATGAAGATGCGTTGAATGGAGTAGAAGGGAAGGGGGAGGTGATGGACGCGATATGAGAGTCGGAGGATGAGTGGATCGATGGGAATCGGGTCGGAGCTCGAGAGCTCCGGCGATGAGATTCAGCTATTCTACCCTAATTACTCACTAAAAAGCTAATCTAAAGACTGGAATGAAATGACAACAAGGAAATATATCTAAGCAAGGAAAGGAAACAACTCTTATACCTGGTTTTGACGCCAGGGAGCAGGGTCGTCAACAAGGTAGCCGTGGGTTCTCCTCCGGCCTCTTCGAGTCGATCCAGACCGCCGGGAGGCTGCTCCTATCATGAGGGTACTCCCTAGATGAATAATCGAGGCTCCTAGACTCGGATTAGTGACCAAATTTGAGATGGAGGTCGGATGGGATTATTTATAGGCAAGCATGGGCACCCTTATTGACGGTTGGAATGGGGAGAATCTAGATGACGTACAAACGATATGGAAGGCCGACGTGAATCTAGGAAGATCAATGATCATTTTTCCTGAAGGAAGCGAGCATGATGGAAGGATGGCTCGAGCAGGAAAATGGGAGGAAAAGAGTGGAAAAGACAGCTCTGACGTAGGTTAGGATTGTAAATATTATTTATATTCTATTAAAAATATAAAGCTAAAATAAAACCCAAGAAAATACACTAAAATAAAATAATGTATATAATACATAAATGAAATACCTATAATTAAACTTATAATATATATACCGTTATTTATTTAAGTGTATAAACTATATCATAATATATAATAACAATATATTTATACATCTAAAAATAAGTTATAAATTTATAAAATAAGAGAATAAAATGATAAAATAAAATGTACAAAATAAAAATAAAATGGCCAAAATTTAGATGAATATACCTATGAATAAACCCCTAAAAATAAACTGCTAATAAATAAGCTCAAAAAATTAAATAAAAATCATAATAAAATACTAAATTAAATAATAAACATTTTTTTATTTTATAATTAGAAATTAATAAATTCATTTAATATATTTAATTAACTAATTTCAATTTTTTGGATTTTTTTGTCCTTTTGCGGCCGACGTAGGCCAACTAGAGGCCAGGGATCGTTGACCTCTGGTCAACTCCCCCTGCGTACATGTATTATTATATGTAGTTTGTGTATATATTTATATAGACTTATTTTATTTTATGTTTTCTTTGTGATTTTATTTTGCTTTTAATATGTAGATATGTTATAAATAATATTTACAAAATTATAAAAAAAATAACATTGTCAGAATAATAAAGGATGAATAAATTGAATATTTTATTCTGTTATACTATACAATGAGGGTCCAAAACCTAACTCTCACACCATAACTCCAAAGAATATGAAACCACCTCCATTAAATAGCTTATGAAAATTTATATACAATTTGAGTGATTTTGATACATTTTGAGTTTTTATTTGGAAGATATTGGTCTGTGAAGTTGGGATTTTGGCTTTTTATTTTATATATAAAAGGTACAATGTGTATTATTTTGTTACAAACTCAATTTTGTATTTTTAATTACATCATTACCTACAAATTTCATGTTTATAATTTCTTTATTTGATGCACAAATAATAAAGGATAAACTGGGTGTCAAAATGCTTTATTGAATGAATGACTAAATGTGGTTTTTATTGTATTCTTGTCCCTTATCTCCCCCTACTTTATTCCTTGTCGACCAACTCAATTATTGACTTAGTCTCGGGGTTTAGAGTCATAAAATATCTTTGATATTTTATTCTTTTTCTTTTCTTCTCTTTATTCTATAATTTTGGCATTAAAAACAATAATATTTATACAATAAATGCAATAAATGATGAATGCTAATATGTACAAAATAATGCTACTTACATGCATTAGCTAGGGTTTTTAAGGCCAAAATGATAGAATAAAGGTGATGAAATGGAGATTCGTCACTCCCATATACTTGTCTTTGCTAGTCCCCAGCAAACACTTTTGCAATAAGTACAAAAAGAATAAAGAAGAAAAGAAAAAGAAAGAATAAATGGAATTGATTTCAATTTTTAAACTTGTCTTTACAAAATCAAAGTTTGGAGCTCAGGTCAGACCTTGGTGTGAAAATGTGTGTGGAACCTGGTAGGGAAGCAAATTTAAAACATAACAACCTTCGAGAGTCACAGAACTCGGTTCAAACCACCTTAATAGCAAGGTCAGAACTAGCCTACATATTACGCAAACCCTTATCACTATGAAGCTGACTTGTACAATGTAAGTGATAGTGGCTCTCCCCAATTGAAATGACAAAAGAACTGACTTCTCCAGAATGACAACCATTGATTCCCCAATCCAGCAACTCTTTCTTCAAAGAGCTGGGTATTCCCTTCTAAGTTGAACTAGCATCCGACTCAAGAGGAGGGGGTGAAGAGAAGAATGGATGGTAATGTAGCTACCTATCCTGTGATGCATGACCAGTGTAGTCAAGTCATCCAGTTGCAGGCTCACATGGTATAACTTTGGTGCTCAAGCTTGCTTATTGACTATACAACATATATACATACTCCGGCAGGCATTTTATTTTCAAATAGGCCTTTCCACTTTTTTGGAGTTTTTTTGGAATACTATTTACAACAGCATTTACATAAGGAGTTTTTCCTCTTGAGCCAGAAGACTATCCCTCTTTTGAAGCATTATTGCAAACCATACTCTCCTGTCTTTAGACCTCATGGCTACTGGATCAGGTTGGGGTGCACTTACCTCCCTAGACGAGGACGAATGTTTCCAATCGTGTGCATCTCAAACTGGAAAGTCCAGTCCTCACCACTCCAACCGAGTTGAGCTAATTGAAAGGTGCAAGTGTCCAAGTTAGGTCACGGTCGACAAGAGTCATGCGTGTGTCTCGAAAAGTTCTATTCAGCCAGTTGATGTGACTTGAACCCAGCCCTGAGTCTCAAAGAATTAAGTCCCAATTGGCATGAAGTACCTTAAATCTAGTTCCCATAAGTTTCTAGTGAAGTTAGGTGTAGCGAGGTCCATCCAAGCTCCGATATTTGACTTTATTTGGACTAGTTCAATTATCAAGTTCAATCCGAAAAGAATGTGAATGCTATGCAAATGCTATGTACAATGCAGAAAAAATTTTTGTGGTGCACTTTCTCAAGGTTTGGAACTTTTGAAAAGATGATGCATATGTAATTTTTTTGTATTTTTTAAATTGTTTTTGGTATTTTTAGTTTTGCAAATGTTTTTGTGATTTTTGATAACAAAAGATTTTGGGTAAACACTAGGTATAAATATTTACACGGGGATGAATCTTATATTTATAAGAGTTGGGTTTTTAAGAATTTACAAGGGGTAACTGATCATTTTTATGGATAGTTTTACACACTTAATTAAGAATTTTAGTGCGATGTATATATTCCTCGAACTTATTTGAAACAGATTTTACAAATAATTTTGGAAAACTATAGTCCAAAATATTTTTTACAAATAATTTTTACAAACAATTACACACATTTGAAAATTATTTTGCAAACTAGTTCAATTATGTGTGTATGTACAAAAAGAGTTTGAGGAGATCTAATCATCTTTTTATTAGGAGATTTTATTGAATTAATAGTAGTTTTAGCCATAATTATTTCAACCATTTTCCAGACCATTTTTCAAACAATATATATAGGTTTTTCAAAACATGTTTGCAACCATTTTCCAGACCATTTGCAAATCAGTTTAAAAAAAATTATTTCACACAAAGAAAATAAATTTTGCAAACAAAATATTTTATAAAGGATGAAGATATTTAACAAAATGTTTTCCAAGCAGATTTAAAAAGATTTTTCAAAAAGATTTTCAAACTATTTTTCAAACATTTTGCAAATCATTTTCTCGTGATTTATTAATCAATATGTAAAAAAGAGCTTAAGGATATCTAATCATCTTTTTATTAAGAGATTTTAATGAATTTAATAGTAATTTTAGCCATAATTATTATTTAAATAATGAAGGTACGAGTTATGGATAAAGTATATACGTAGGATATACACCCCCTATACTTAGCTTGAGCTATGTCCTCATAGATCGAAGAGAAAAAGAGAAGACATAACTCTTACTAACTATATAAAAGCCTAGAAATAACAAATGAAGTAATGAATGAATGAGAAGTCGACCATCCCCCTATACTTATCAAATAATCCTACGTATAGCATATTGTACACAAAGCAGGGAATGTCAAGGTTAGGAATGAACAGATCGTACTTAGGTTGTCTCCCCCTATACGTAGGGTAAGATAGCGCTAAGTATAGACTAGCAGAGGAGATAGGGGAGAGGATCACAGAATGAGATAAATCAGGATGCACACCCCCTATACGTTAGGACAAAGTACATCTTAAGTATAGAAGACTGACAAAAAGGGGTGATACACACGCATACAATTTTTTTGTTTTGTTTTTTAAATTGAAAACGAAAGATAAAAACAAAAAGAAGAAAAGAAGAAAAGATAAAAGCTTAAAGCAAAGTTTTTGAGTTGCATTATCTGAATCTTTTGATGCGACTACTGTAGTGGATGTATCAACAGAGTGCAGTACTTGGATAGAATCGATAATGACCAAGAAAGTGTCATGCTCGATGTAGGGCTTCAGTAGTTGACCATTGACGATAAACGTTTGTGCGTCAGGAGAGAATTCTGATATTGCAATGATTCCATTTTCACGCTTCTCGTATTTGAAATGACCATGTCCATTTGCTTTTTAATTTGCCCAGGAAGATCTTAAACTTTTCATCGAATAACCACACTTTCTGTCCAGTATCAAAGGTCTTTCGTCTGATGTGTCAGTCATGCCAGCATTTCACCTTCTCATTGTACATCAATATGTTATCATATGCATAGTCTTGAAGTTCTAGGAGCCTGTTCAGATCTTCTTTCCTCTTCTGACCACCTTTTTACGAGTCCAAATTACATATATTAACTTCCCATAACGATTTATGAATTATCTCTATTGGCAGAAGGCATGGCTTTCCATATACAAGGTGATAGGGCGACATGCCCAACAAAGACTTGTAATTAGTTCGATATGCCCAATGGACTGAGTCCAAAAGCTGGGACGAATTTTTCTTGTCCGGCTTGACTAGTTTCTGATGTATTATCTTGATTTCTCTGTTAGATAATTCCACCATACCATTGGTCTGAGGATGGTAGGGAGATGTGACTTGGTGCTCATGCTGTACTCCTTCGTTAGCTTCTTAACCTCTCTATTAATGAAGTGACTACCCATGTCTGACATAAGTATATTTGGAATCCTGAAACACAAAATGATTTTTTCTTTCAGAAAATGGCATACTGTACAACTGTCTGCGGCTCGAGCGAGGATAGCTTCAACCCAATGACTCACATAATCAACACCAAGAAGGATGTGCTCGTATCCCTGACTGTTTGGGAAATGTCCCATGAAATCGATCCCCCATGTATCGAATACATCAGCAATCTAAATGATCTTCAGGGGCATGGAATCTTTGGCTGTAAGGGTTCCTTTCAATCGCTGGCAGTCAGTGCATCAATTGGCAAATGTTGTGGCATCCTTGAATAGTGTCGGCCACCAGAGGCCACACTGCAATACTTCCGCTGCCGTTTTATCTCCAGAGTGGTCTCCACCAGATTCGAGTGACTGACACTACTCGAGATGTTGTTCCATTTGAGGAATGCATCTGTGCCAAATACAATATGCTCCTTCCCTAAATAAGAGAGGATCTTCCCATTGGTAGAAATGGATCGTCGATAAGAATTTATCCTTCCGAATCTTCATCCATTCTTGTGGAACTACGCCCGAATCGAGGCAGTTGACAATATCAACATACCAAGGGAGTGAAACCATTGCCAGAATTAACTCGTCAGGAAAGGTTTCTGTGATGGTACACTACTCAGTGGAGGATCTTGCGACTCTATTATGGAGAAGTGGTCTGCTACCACGTTCTGAACTCCAGGCTTGTCCCTGATTTCTAAATCAAAATCATGGAGGAGAAAGATCCAGCTGATCAATCTTATTTTGGCATCTTTCTTCTGCTATAAATATTAGATAGTAGAGTGGTCGATGAAGATGGTGACTTTTGATCCAAGCAAATAGGATTTGAACTTCTCAAGGGCGAATGCCACAACCAGCAATTCTTTCTTTGTCATAGTGTAGTTTCTCTTAGCTTCATCTAATGTTTTGCTGGCATAATGACTAGCATAGGGTTCCTTATCTTTCCTTTGTCCTAGAACAACCCCAACTGCAAAATATAATGCATCTATCATGATCATAGAAGGAAGAGACCAATCCGACGACTGTAGAACTGGAGCTTGAGTGATTAGCTCCTTCAGCTGATTGAATGAAAGGAGAACCTGCTGATCAACATTGAGCTCAGTCTCCTTGCATAGTAACTCTAGAAGAGGTCAGGCAATGCGGCTGAAATCATGGATGAATCTTCTGTAGAATCCCACAATCCCAATGAATGACCTCACATTCTTAACTGTCTGAGGTGGCTCAAGATTGGCAACTACATCCACCTTTGCCGAGTCGACTTCCATGCCACGGTTGGAAACGACAAGATCCCGCACAATCCCTTTTGTGACCATGAAGTGGTTATTCTCGCATGATAATATCAGATTGACTTCATAACATTTCTGAAGTACTCTTTCCAGGTGCTTAAGACAAGAATTGAAGCTGTCACCATAGACAGAGAAGTCGTCCATAAACACCTCGAGAAAACTACATACCATCTCGACAAAAACTGCAAGCATGTACCTCTGGAATATCACTGGTGTGTTGCACAATCCAAAGGGCATTCTCCTGAAAGTATAGGTGTGAAACGGGGAAGTGAAGGCCGTCTTGTCTTGGTCTTCAAGGGTGATTGCCACTTGGTTATATTTGGAGTACCCATCCTAAAAGTAGAATAACTCCTTGACAGCCAGTCTTTCCAAAACTTGATCAATGAATGGCAAGGGGAAGTGGTCCTTCTTAGTTGCTGCTTTCAAACAACGGTAGTCAACACATACATGCTAGGACATCAGTACTTGAGTAGATATCTCCTATCCTCTATCATTTGTAACCACAGTGAGTCCAGATTTCTTTGGAACCACGTGCAAGGGGCTTACCCATTTTGAATCGGAGATGGGATAAATGAAACATGTGTCACACCATTTCGTGATTTCTTTCATGACGACGTACCTCAAATTTGGATTCAATCTTCTTTGAAACTTGTTGGACGGCTTGACATCTTCTTCCAAGTAGATGTGATGTGAGCACATCACATGATTTATCCCGCGGAGATCTGAAACATGCCAACCAAGTGCCTTGTGGTTTTCCTCTATAATCTCGAGGAGTCGAGACTCTTGTTCTGGGGTTAGCCTGCTGCTGATGATGCCCGGATACATGTTTTCTACATCCGTAAGGAAAGCATACTTCAAGCCTACTGGAAGTGGATTTAGTTCCGGTTCTGATCTGGCCAGCTTCTTGGTCACTTTTGAAACGTTGCTAGTTGGAGGATGTTCTGCCTGAACTTTTGCAAGGTTGCTGACCTCTTGGAAATTTTGACAATGTGCTAAACGGATCTGTAATGAAATCATTGTGTTCGAGCTGAAGTGAATCATTAGAATAAAAAAGATGCATCAACAAATTGGATTCTGTCTCCCAAATGTCATCAGAGCTTGCGTTGACTGTGCTTTCTAGGTCCTCCTCTAGAGAAAGGATTTCCTGTATCCATGAATCATTCAAAGAGAGTGGTGTATCTCTGGTCTCTTCAATGAATTCATAGTCTTCCTTAGATAGTGTTGCATGACCCCTATATGTTATGGCTTTAGGCTCGCTGATCATATCTGTAGTGATTCTGTTATTGCCCAAGCTAAATGTGATCTTGTCAGCCTAATAGTCAACCACGACTTCTGAAGTGCGCAGGAATGGTCGGTCTAGGATGATAGGAGTCTGGAGTAAGGGTGAGGGTAATTCCATATCAAGGACTACAAAATCAACTTGAAATTGCTTGTCCCCCACCTTCACCACAACGTTATCCAAAAGACCTCGAGGTTGCTTGATGGATCGATCAGCGAATTGAAGGATCATTCGTGTTTGCTTGAGAGGACCTAGCCCAATTTCTTGCAATAATGACGAGGGTAGGAGATTGATGGAAGAACCACTATCAAGCAGGGTTCGCTCGAAGACTTGATCAAAAATCTCGCAACTTATTAGAGGTGCTACATGCCTTGCTTTTTCTACGGGAGATAACTGATGACTGCAAGCGTGGCCATGAGAATATACTTCTCAACATTTCAGCGTTTGTTGTTTCATGTTGGTCGACGCTTGTTTGTACATGCCTCTTTCAAACCTTTCTTCATAGAGGGCATGTGTTCCATGGCCTTCATTAATTCAATCTCAATAGTCAAATTATTAATAATGTCCACAATTCTGGATAAGATAATGCACTTTTTAGTTTTGTATTTTTTTTGGAATTTTCTATTACTTCAGGAAAAGGTATATTTATAGTACTAAAATCAGAAATAGAGTTCTTATTTATAACAAAAATCCTTGTCCACAATATTTTGTACATATGGGTCGCAAAAAAGGATTACAAAATGGAGACCGAGATGCTGGTGCTGGTGGACAAGCAAAAAGTGGGGCCTCTGCTCCATTGACTGGTGTAGGATCGACTACGGCTGGTGGCTCCTCCATGGCTGGCACGACTTTACTTTGACGACGATCATCTATTTGGTCTTTTTGCTTTTTCTATTTTTTTGTTCTTTTTGCTAGTGGAGATGGTGGTGAGTGGCAGCAGGAATGGCTCTTCCTTCTTCATCTTCCTCACCCACCCCTGTGGCTATCACGACTAATGTAGAAGATGAAGAATTCACATGCCAAAGCTTTATTTTTCCTGTGGCTTGTGGCAGATGTAGGCAAGGTCCTACCGCTCCTGAGAGTGACAACATTAGTTAAGGCATATTACAATCATCCGACTCTACAGGCTCATACTGGACATCACATTCTACCTGCTCTTTTCTCTTGAAGCTATTGGGATTAGCTTCAACCGATGCCGGAATAGCAGTTTTGGTGGTAGTCAGGTCGTCTAGCTTCTTCGTCATGTCGGCTAGGCCTTTGATGATTTGGGCCAAACAGTCAAGGGTGGGGTTCATAGGATTTGTCTCGGGAGTTTCAACATGTAGACCACGTTGTTGCTGAGTGTTTGGGGGCTGAGGTTAGGATGGCTAGTGGTGCTGAGGAGGTGGAGGAAGCTGGTACTAAAGGTAAGAGGGAGGAGGGTAGTGATGATATTGTGGATGTGGTGCAGCCGCATACTGGTGGTATGGTGTGGCTGGAAGTATTGCGGCTGTTGGTACTATTGATTCAACCTCCATTGGTTGGGGTACTACGGAGGTTGGTGGTACTGAGGAGGGGTTGCGAGGACTGCCGAAAACTACCACCCTATGGTTGGTGGTATGCCCTGTTGTCCTGTTGTTGGCCATGTGTATGTCTGGTAGGACGGGTCAGTTGTGCATTATTGCTCTAAAAAACCGTTGACTTCTTGAATCAATGGTCGTGGGAAGGCTGTATTGGATGATGGAAGCAAGTTTGGTGGTAGACAACCATCTGCTACTGCGGCGGGCCTTGATCGAGTGCGTGCACATAGTACACATGCTAGACTGTCGGTGGCTGCTGGCTCGGTTGAGGTTGTTGTGGCGGTGATGGTTCATACTTCTTCTCAGTTGGAGCCTCTGTGGATGGTGTCATCGACTAGACTGAAATGATGGTACCCACCAGCAGCTCCAACTGCTTGGTGATCTGGTCCAGCTTATCTAGGTGTTGCGTCCTCTTTTCGATCACAACAAGTTTCTCGAGATCTTGTGATCTCTTCTCAATAATATCAATCTTTGATAGATGTCCCCTGATGATGCTGAGGTTGGAGCTCTCATCTCTCTCTGCCTCACAAGACACTACCATATGGACTTACTTCTGAAGGATCTAGGGTTGCTTCTGATAGGATTTGGATGAAGAGAGGGATGCCTCTCCTTTGGCTATTTCCTCAAAAATATGCCAGACTACATCTTCATCCCTATTGAAATGTGATCCCCCACTGGCGGCGTCAACTAGACTTTGGAAGAAGTGTTGGACCAAGCTGATCCTCAGAATTTCATGATGGGGGCACTTCTCCTCCAGATCGATGAATCTCTCCCAGGCTTCAAGAATTGTCTCGTGAGCACCCTAGGAGATTGCTGATTCTGGCTCGCATCTGATTGAGCCGACTGAGAGGATAAAATTTGTGAACGAAGGCAAAATTCAGTTCCTCTCTTGTCGTCACAATCTTTCCCAGGTGATTGAC
Source organism: Ottelia alismoides (assembly GCA_037367405.1). NCBI lineage: Eukaryota > Viridiplantae > Streptophyta > Magnoliopsida > Alismatales > Hydrocharitaceae > Ottelia > Ottelia alismoides. The sequence continues at coordinate 534,860 of JAZKJV010009940.1, read as the reverse complement.
CCAGTATAGGGCCTTGTCCTGTAGACTGAAGGGGAATGCCATCATCTTCACTATGTACAAAGGAACATTAGGGTAGTGGGTAGTACAACAGATGTGTGAAAACTATTGCATGTGAATGTAGGTCCCTTCACTAGTATTCCTGTTAAAATTTGGGAGAAGAGCAAGGATTTGAGGCTTCAACTCAAAGTGGGCATGCACCGGTGGAATGAGGATCCACTCGGTCATCTGGTTGTCTCTAGGGTTATATGTCTCTTTCAGCGTGGTTTTGGCCTCACTTGTTCTGGCTCTTCTGTATCGGGGTCCTCATGGGAGTCCACCTCCTCCTCTTGATGGTCTATCTCCTGTTCCTCCTCCTAATTTCCTATTCATAACGTCTTTCAACAAGTCTTGGAACACAGTCTGTGCTAGGTCCTGCTCTGTCAGCTGCTGCTAGATGGCCTGGAAAGATGCCAACAACTGAGTGTTCACCTTATTCTGGTCAGGCATCTATCCTTGCTCTATCTGGGAAGGTGGTTGCTGACCCTTGCCCTTTCCTTGAGGAGCCATTTCAGGGTCTGAGTCTGGAGAGATGAATTCTGTATTCGGATCCAGGACTAGGACCGTCTTCTATCTGAAATGTGAAAATTTCCCAATCAGACCACTTGCAATTGAATCCCAGCTGCCAAGATGGATATGGAATTAGGGTCAATCCCAGAGTGTTGTGAATGAAAAAGATGTAGACTGTAATAGACTCTCATTCACAACGGCGAAGGTGGGACAATGGTAATCCTCGTTTATTGGGTGGTCAAGAAGGATGGATAGAAGACGAGGAGTCTGGAGATCGACCCGCAAGGTCCGGATCGGGTTCTCGGGAATCGCCTTGAATTATTGATGAAGTCGACTCTATGGAATTGATGTATGTGTTGGAGGGGTCCCGATGGAACCATCCATGGATAACACCGTGAAGCAAGAGGGAGATCGATGCAGGAGGAAAGATACAACCGTCAACGAGGAATAAAATGGAGTGTAAAATAATAGAAAGGCTCGAATTGAGCGGGGGTCAAGAGGAAGACGCATACGATAAAATTTTGTGCAATTGTACGGGGCTTTATTCTTTGAACCTTAATCTAGATCCATACAAACACAATACAAAATTGGGTTCACCAACTCATGCCGTGTGAAGCTTTAAAGGTTCGACTTTTTATTATCTTTTCAATTTTAGAGTTGTTATTTCAGGCATATCTTGTAACAAGTCCTTAGCACGCTAACCCTATAGGAGAGAGAGCACTGCCAGAAAGGTATCCCGTACTTGTCCTCCTCCTTTGTAACCTATAGTCTGCACTTTTTGAGATCCTTGTAACCCTTCCTGAATCCCTACTCAGCCAAAGAAATAGAGAGAGGAAGCCGATAGGTGCGCTATGACGAGACGCTAATACGATGTTTTAATTGGGGTACGTTGTAGTACGTGTACTTAGCGATTCGATCAGAACTGAGATAAGATCTCCATGAAGAGTGTCTCAGCTTAATTTATATCCCGGGCAAGTCCAGGGTCGAATACAGGGAGGCAAAGGAACAACTTGAGGTCAATTCAAAAATTTAGTTCTAGATTTTCAGTGCGGTTTTTTAGATATTTTTCAATGCAAAAAGAATGCAAAATGCAAAATGCAAGTGAATTAAGATACTAAGAAAACATACAACTAGGCCAAATTAATTTTGATGTCAAATAAGCTCAATTCAGCCAAATTATATTTTTTCTAGAGTCTTAATTCAGTGATGAATGCAAGACACATTTTTTTTGGAATTTTAGGAATTAAAATGCAACAATTAAAATGCACACTTTTATGGGTTCTTTTCGCAATTTCTCACATAAACAGTAAGCAAAAATCATGAAATATTTAATGGAACATAAACATGATGCAAGGAAGCTATAGAAATATTTTTGGAATTTTTGGACAAACTATGATTTTTTCATGGATTTTTTAGTGAAAATAGAGTTACCGTGAGTAAATAATTCCTAATAAATCCACGATATCAAATTAGCTAGAGTTTGAATTATCTCATATAGGTATTTTCATATGGAATATAGGAGACTTGAAATTTTATAAAAATATGATATGTGGATTTAATTAAAAATCAAATACGGAAATCACTCTATGCTTTATTTCAGGCACAAGACAATCCGCTTTTGATAAAATTTGGACACTAATTAGATCATACTTCATAACATCATCTCAAAAATTTCAAGAAATTTTAGAGCAACCATGAGTTAGATATCAATTTAAGAGTCCAAATTGGGTAAAATATGAAAAATTTCAATTAAACAACTTTAATTAATTACCCAAATATCAGAAAAATATAAATAAATATCCAAGTGGTAGAGAATTAGTTGCTCCACATCAAGACATTTTTCATTGAAATAAAAGATGTGAAAATAAAGTCCAAACTAAAAGATGAACACAGGGGCATCCGTGCAAACATGAATAAACATAAACAAAACAAAATAATTACATGGACTGATTTGTAATTACAAGAACATGGCAGGAGGTATATGCAATTTATACAAATAAAAAAAATAACAAAACCTCTTCTTCTTCTTCGTTCTTGATAGGCGGCAAAGGGGTTGTGGGGTCGCGCTGCTGGGCGCTCGGAGGAGGATGGTGGTTGCGAGGGCTACGCGACGTTGGGCTGAGCGGCGAGGCGGACGTGGTTGGGCGGAGGCGGCTCGCACGCGGGTGGCCGGCGCGCTGTCGCGGCAGTTGCAGGCCGATGGAGGAAGCCGCATGCAGGGGGGCTCCAACCTCGGGCTGAGGGGCGGCTGAGGAGGGATGGCGAAGAGTCGAGGGTGGCGACGTGAGCACGGCGGCGCTTGGCTGCATGGGACTACGGGTGGAGGAGAGGAGGTGGCGGGCAACGCCTGCTGCCTCGCTCCTATTTTTTTGTTTTACTGATGCGATGCAAATTTTTTTGATTTAATTTGTTTATTTTTTTTTAAAAGGGAATACAAATAAAAAGAGAACAAAGATGGTGTGGTGATGATGGGGGTATGATGAGAAAAAAAAGAATGTGTGGTAATGGTGATGATGGGGGTATGATGAGGAAGAACAAATGTGGGTATATGGATAGTGATATGATGTGATAAAAAATGCAAAAATTACAAGATGATAAAATGAGAATAAAATTACCTATGATGAATGCGGTCGCCTATGTTGTGCTTTTGAGAGCACGGTCTTCGCTCGAATCACCGGCGAGCGATGAGATCGAGCAGCTCGCGGGTGCGGCTGCGATGTTGGCCAACAAAGCCAATGGATCTCACCGGAGAGAGGGCCGTCGTCGCTCGACCGCGGTTGCGTCGCTGTCATCGATTCAACTCCGGGAACTAGGCTTCCTCACTTAAAGATGGATCAAGTGCAAATTAAGGAGGATGTGATGTATATAAAGATGATGAAATGAGATGTTATTAAAGTGGTGGGAGGTTATATTATTAATGAGTTGAATGGGAGGTTTAAGAAATGGTGGGGTTGAATGGAGGTTGGTGGTAGAATGGAGTTGAATGGTGGTTATTGTAGAGAATGTAAAATAAATAAATAAATAAAGTAGGCTATTTTAAATACAATAGAATAAAAGAGAAGAAAATAAATGGTGGAGAATTTACAAAAGAAGACAAACAACATGTACAATTTTTTTTGCTTTTCTAATATGTATATTTTTTTGTCTTTTTAATAAGAGATATTTACAATGGAAAAATACAATAAAATACTACAATTAAAATACACCACAAGCATGATTTTTTTGTATTTTTAGTAATTAAGAAAGATAAAATAAAATAAAGAAAGAATGAATATATACATAATATACAATGTACATCTAGGTCCCAAAACCCAACTTTTGCAAATGAGCTTTAATTTTAATGAAACCACTTCTGTTGGATAGATAATTTTCTAACTTGAATTTTAAAAGTGAGTTTGGTGAATTTGAAGTTCATACGGAGCAGGAATTTGTCTTGGAAGTTGGACTTTACAGCTTTTTCTCTTTAGGATCTAGGAGCAATTATTTGAGGTAAAATTTGTTTTTATTTTTTTATTTTCATATACATTTTTATGGACAAGTTAAGGAAAGAATTAGCCAAAAAGGAGTTGAAATGAAATTATTAAAAAATAGATGAAGTTTTGAGCTATTTACAGGTATACAACTCCTTTATTTTTGTGGTTTTTTATGGGTAATTTATTTTGTACAGTCTAACATACAATAATTAATGTGTTTTATTTACAAGTCATTTTGATAATTTAATGATTTTATGTACATTTATTTGATATTTTACTTGGGGATTTTGCTAAGATCAAGATATTGAGATGATGAATCGCATATTCGTCACCCCCTATACTTAAACTTTGCTAGTCCTCGAGCAAATAAGAATGAATAAGTTAGAATAACCCCTGATTCTGCATGTGAATACAAAACTTGATCCATTCAAGAACTCTCGATTTTAGAGATCCTAAAATTCTAAGCTGAACCAAGCTCTAGTCAAAAGGTATCCAATTTCCCTAATCATTAGGCTCTCTCTGTATACATATATATAAGGGATATGACTTTAAGTGTGGAATGCAGTTACAAGAGTAGAGTCGCAACGTCTCTCAAGGTTCCAGTCCAAGAGACTCTCCTAAGAACCCAATCCTCAACACTAAGGAATAAACCATTTCTTGCATCCAATCCACCATCTCTTTAGTTGTCAGACTTGAAAGTGTAGATGGAAGGCCAGTTGATGGAGGGCATAGGATTGTGTCATTTCTTCTCTCCCTCTCACTGGAACAAGGATTCTCTCAAGTGCATTATTACTCAATGTATTTTTGGTGTTGATCAGTGTGTCCGTCAAGAGAAGTTGGAGTCGTCTGCACTTGTTTTCCTGGGAGTACACCGGGGTGTGCCTTTTTTGAGTACCTATCGTACCTTCTACACCCAGACGTGTAGCATTTACGATGCAGAGCCCTTTTTGGTGCAAGCCTGACTCCTGGTCCTAATAGCGGTGGTCCAAGTGGATACTTTGAAATGTTGGGAGTGCTCTCCTTTGCTGGAAGTTCTTTTGAAAATTGACTTTGTGGAATGAGAGCTTTTCTTTGACATTTCATTGCTTTGTAATATTTTTGGCTAGATCCACTGCTTTTACCAAGAGTTTACACACACTGATCAACATTTTTTTCACACCCTGGCACATAGGTAGATATCAAGATATAGTACAAGAACCATGTTCTCATACTGGCTAAATGTGCTGACACTCAGGTTTCATGAAGCCTTCATTGATTTTATCCCATCCTCGAGTATCATCAAATCAGGTCCAAACTCAAATCCCTCATCCAGTTCCTCAAGTGAAATTTCAACTCATCTCATCATAACTGCAGTCGTGTATGTGAGGTGTTGATCATATTCTTAAGGTTGAGACTAAGTATGCAATATAGCACATAAATCTTTCAAACTAGAGAAATGTGAATAATTAAGTCAAAGACCCTAATGACTAAGGCTAGTTAACCCAAAATCTCAAGACATCATAAACCAAGTGTTCTTGAACATCACTAGTCTTGTGTGAAAGTGTAAGTGTCAGGGACTAAACCAACCCATTAGTTAGTTTTTTTTTCTTTTGATTTTTTTAGAGTGTGTTTTTTTTGTTTTTTTTGAAAAAAAGTTTTTTTTTTGAAAAAGAAAGAAATAGAAGAAAGTTTTTTTTAAGAAAAATGTTTTTTTGTGTTTTTTAAGAGCTTTTTTTAAAAGGTTTTTTTGAAAAAGATAGGTAAATAAGAAAGGACACATTTTTTTTTGAAAAAGTTTTTTTAAACAAATAAGGAAAAAGGAAAAAAATTAAGTTTTTTTTGAAAGAGATTTTTTTGAAAGAGAATTTTTTTTAAAAGAGATTTTTTTACCCACCCCGTAATTATTGTATAATATATACAAAAATACGTGAAAGTACGAGCTATGGGTAAAGTATATATGTAATATATACACGCCCCCCTATACTTAGCATGTGTTATGTCCTCAGAGCACAAGAAGCGAGAAAAAGACATAGCTCGTGCTAAGCGTAGGATGGCTAAAATAATAGAAAGTATAGAAGTCGATCCACCTCCCTATACTTAGGCTCTGGTCAGCCTAAGTGTAGAGGAAGAGAAAGAGCAAAAATGGGGCGGACGAGGTCAAGAGGAGAAATGGATGAGTATATACACAAGGTGGGCATCGGTTCCCCTATACTTAGGCTCTGGTTAGCCTAAGTATAGGACATGAGTAAGTATGAGAACCGATGTGATCTGGAGAATATACAAAGTAGGGGTAATATACATGAGTGAATGAATCTTCTAAGTTGCTGAATCTTGATGCTGCATCTTCATGAAGAGTAATATGATGTATCTGCTATGTGCTCACTCTGTATGAAGTTGATGACCTCGACTTGGACTAACTACTCTTTCGAATATACAAAATGCTTCAATAGTTGTCCATTCACCACATGAGATTGTGCACCATCTGTGAGATCATCTATCTCTACACTTCCACTCTCGTGCACTTTCTTAACAACAAAGGGACCCGTCCATTTAGATTTGAGCTTCCCATGGAACATCTTCAACCTGGCATTGAACAGACACACCTTTTGTCCAGGGACAAAGTCTTTGCACCTAATGTGCTGATCATGCCATCTCTTTACTTTGTCCTTATATATCAAACTGTTGTCATATGCCCTATTTCGGATTTCTACGAGCTCGGACAAGTTCAAGTCTTGACAAAGCTTCCCTAGGTGACAACTCCAATTAATCTGCTTAATTACCCATTCGGATTTGTGAATCAGTTTTGCAGGCAAATGGCATGTCTTGCCATAGAATATTCTGAATGGTGAAGTACCCAATGGAGTCCTGTAGGCTGTCCTATAGGCCCATAGAACTTGGTCCAAAAGCTGGGACCGGTTCTTCCTATCGGGACGAACCAACTTCTACAAAATACTCTTCACCTCTCTGTTCGAAACCTCTGCCATGTCGTTCGACTGTGGGTGGTAAGGACTAGTAACTCTATGCTCAAATCCATAGTCCTTAGCTAAGGATCTCATATCTCGGTTCATAAAGTGGCTACCCCCATCAGATATCAAAACTTTTGGCACCCCGAACCTAGCAATAATATGGTCTCTTACAAACTTACAAATAGTCTTGCTGTATGTGGTTCGGGTTGGGATAGCCTCCACCCACCTGGATAAATAATCAACCGCCAACAATATGTACTCATGTCCTTGGTTGTTGGGAAAGGGACCCATAAAATCTATGCCCCATGCATCAAAAACATCACAAATAATCATCGGTTGCATGGGCATCTCATCTCTCTGTCCAACTGTCCCTACCATCCTTTGACAGATCAGGCACGACCGAACAAAATCAATAACATCTCTAAACAAGGTCGGCCAATACAATCCACATTGAAGTACTTTGTGAGCAATCAAGTGAATGACAATATGTTAGGACACTCTGGTACTCCTCCTGAGGAATACACATTCTCCAAACACAATCTGGCCCTTCAAAGAAAAGGAAAGGATCGTCCCAGTGGTATCTCCTCGAATCCGACTTAAGTCGGTCAATGCTGCTCCTAGTCCAACCATGGAGAACCGGCTTGGAGACAGGATAATTCACCATGTTGGCATACCACGGGAGTGAGTTAATAACACAAATTGACTCGTCTGGGAAGCTCTCTCTAATCCGCTCATAATCAGGAGAATCTTTAAGTTCAATCTGAGAAAGGTGATCAGCCACAACATTCTTCACTCCAGGTTTATCTTTTACCTCCAAATCAAATTCCGGAGTAAAATCCACCTAAGAAGACGCACCTTCACGTCCTTCTTTTCCATTAAGTATCGAATGGTTGTATGATCAGTGTAGATTGTCACCTTAGAGCCCAAAATATATGATCTGAACTTCTCGAGGGCCCATACTACAGCGAGCATTTCCTTTTCTGTCACTGTATAATTCTTCTATATAGGATCTAATACTTTGCTCGCGTAGTCGATCGCAAACGGGATCCCCTCTCGCTGTTCTCCTAACACAGCTCCTATAGCAAAATCTGAAACGTTAGTCATGATCTCAAAGTGGAGAGACAAGTCAAGAGCTTGTTGGATAAGTGAGGCACAAATCTTCCTCTTCAAGAGCTCAAAGGCCTCCAGACACCTGTGATCTACAACGAACTCTGTGTCTTTCCCTAAGAGCTCAATCAGTGGACGGGTGATCTTTGAAAAATCCTGAATAAATCTCCTATAAAATCCAACATGCCCTAAGAATGACCGCACTGACTTCACATTGGTAGGTGGATTGAGTTTCTTTATCACCTCCACATTGGCAGGGTCAACCTCCATTCCCCTTTTGGAGATGACATGCCCCAACACGATACCCTCCGTCACCATAAAGTGACTCTTCTCCCAGGAGAGTACCAGATTCACCTCTCTACACCTCGTGAGGACTCGGTCCAAGTGCGCTAAACATGTATCAAAGGAATCACCATGGACCGAGGAGTCATCCATGAAAACTTCCAGGAAATCTCCCACCATCTCGGCAAATATGGCGATCATGCACCGCTGAAATGTGCCTGGGGCATTGCAGAGCCCGAATGGCATGCTCCTGCAAGCATAAGTGCTGAATGGACATGTGAATGTGGTCTTTTCCTGGTCCTTAGGGGCTATGGCCACCTGGTTATAGCCTGAGTACCCATCAAGAAAACAGAAGAACTCTTTCCCTGCAAGTCTCTCCAAGATCCGATCAATAAAAGGCAAGGGAAAGTGATCTTTCTTGGTCGCAGCATTCAGGCGCCTATAGTCGACACAGACACACGACGATGTGGGTACTCATGTCGCGATCTCTACCCCCTCCTCGTTGGTGACCATCTGAATTCCCGACTTCTTCGGGACAACATGAAGTGGGGCCACCTACTTGGAGTCAGAAATAGGGTATATAAACCCTGTCTTGCACCATTTCTCAATCTCTTTCTTCACCACTTCTCGTAGATTGGGGTTAAGTCTCCTCTGAAACTCACGGGAAGGTCTCATATTATCCTCAGTAAAAATATGGTGCGAACAGAGAGCAGGGTTGATCCCCACGAGATCGAACATTGTCCAGTCTATTGCTTTGTGGTTCCTCTCTAAGACTTCTACAACCTAGACTCATGTTCTGAAGTCAAGTCTGAACTAATAATGACAGGATATCTCTCTTTGGGTCCTGCAAGAAAGGCATACTTGAGTGTAGGAGGTAGTGACTTCAGTTCCGGTAATGTGGTATCATCAAGCAAATCCGGCTGAACTGAATTTGAATCTAGTTCCGTGCTGAATACGATGTTTTAATTGGGGTACATTGTAGTACGTGTACTTAGCGATTCGATCAGAACTGAGATAAGATCTTAGTAAAGAGTGTCTCGGCTTAACTTATATCCTGGGTAAGTCCGGGGTCGAACATAGGGAGGCAAAGGAACAACTTGAGGTCAATTCAAAAATTTAGTTCTAGATTTTCAGTGCGATTTTTTTAAGATATTTTTCATTACAAAAAGAATGCAAAATGCACAATGCAGGTGAATTAAGATACTAAGAAAATACACAACTAGGCCAAATTAATTTTGATGTCAAATCAGTTCAATTCAGCCAAATTATATTTTTTCTAGAATCCTAATTCAGTGATGTTAGCAAGACACATTTTTTTTGGAATTTTAGGAATTAAAATGCAACAATAAAAAATGCACACTTTTTATGGGTTCTTTTTGCAATTTCTCACACAAACAGTAAGCAAAAATCATGAAATATTTAATGGAACATAAACATGATGTAAGGAAACTACATTAATATTTTTGGAATTTTTTGATAAAGTATGATTTTTTTAGTGAAAATAGAGTAACAATGAGTAAATAATTCCTAATAAATCCACGATATCAAATTAGCCAGAGTGCGAATTATCTCATATAGATATTTTCATATGGAATACAGGAGACTTGAAATTTTATAAAAATATGATATGTGGATTTAATTAAAAATTAAATATGAAAATCACTCTATGGTTTATTTCAGGCACAAGACAACTCCACTTTGGATGTAATTTGGACACTAATTAGTCATACTTCAAAACATCATCTCAAATATTTAGAGAATTTTTAGAGCAACCGTGAGTTAGATATCAATTTAAGAGTCCAGATTGGGTAAAATATAAAGAATTTCAATTAAATAATTTTAATTAATTACCAAAATATCAGAAAAACAGAAATAAATATCCAAGTTGTAGAGAATTAGTTGCTTCACATCAAGACATTTTTCATTGAAATAAAAGATGCGAAAATAAAGTCCAAATTAAAAGATGAATATAGGGGCATCCGTGCAAATATGAATAAACTTAAACAAAACAAAACAAATACAGGTACTGATTTGTAATTACAAGAACATGGCGGGAGGTATATGAAATTTTTACAAATAAAAAAAAGTAACAAAAACTCTTCTTCTTCTTCGTTCTGGATTGGCGGCAGAGGGGGAGTGGAGCCGCGTCGTCGGGCATTCGAAGGAGGACGGCGGTTGCGAGAGATGTGCGGCATTGGGCTGAGCGGCGAGGCGGACGTGGCTGGGCAGAGGCGGCCCTCGTGCGGGTGGCTGGCGCACTACCGTGGCGGTTGCAGGCCGATGGAGGAAGCCGCGTGCAGGGGGGCTCCAACCTCGGGCTGAGGGGCGGCTGATGTGGGACGACGAAGAGTCGAGGGCGGCAGCGTGAGCGTGGCGGCGCTTGGATGCATGGGACTACAATCGGAGGAGAGGAGGTGGCGAGCGGTGCCGCTCCCCATGGGAGGAGGGGCAGCGGGCGACGCCTGCTGCCTCGTTCCTGTTTTTTTTTGTTTTACTGATGCAATGCAAAAAAAATGATTTAATTTTTTTATTTTTTAAAAGGGAATACAAATAAAAAGAAGACAAAGAAGGTGTGGTGATGATGGGGGTATGATGAGAAAAAAATGAATGTGTGGTAATGGTGATGATGGGGGTACGATGAGGATGAACAAATGTGGGTATATGGATAGTGTCATGATGTGATAAAAAAATGCAAAAATTACATGATAAAATGAGAATAAAATTACCTACGATGAACGTGGTCGCCTATGTTGTGCTCACGAGAGCACGATCTTCGCTCGAATTACCGGCGAGCGATGAGCTCGAGCAGCTCGCGGGTGCGGCTGCGATGTTGGCCAAAAAGCCAACAGATCTCAACGGAGAGAGGGCCGTCGTCGCTCGACCGCGGTTGCGTCGCTGTCACTGATTCAACTCTGGGAACTAGGCTCTCCTCACTTAAAGATGGATCAAGAGCAAATTGAGGAGGATGGGATGTATATAAAGAGGATGAAATGAGAGGTTATTAAGGTAGTGGGAGGTTATATTATTAATGGAGTTGAGTGGGAGGTTTAAGAAATGGTGGGGTTGAATGGAGGTTGGCGGTAGAATGGAGTTGAATGGTGGTTATTGTAGAGAATGTAAAATAAATAAATAAATAAAGTAGGCTACTTTAAATACAATAGAATAAAAGAGAAGAAAAAAAATGATGGAGAATTTACAAAAGAAGACAAACAACATGTATAATTTTTTTTGCTTTTCTAATATGTGTATTGTTTTTGTCTTTTTACTAAGAGATATTTAAAATGGAAAATTACAATAAAATACTACAATTAAAATACACCACAAGCATGATTTTTTGTATTTTTAGTAATTAAGAAAGACCAAATAAAATAATGAAAGAATGAATATATACATAATATACAATGTACATCTAGGTCCCAAAACCCAACTTTTGCTAATGAGCTTCGATTTTAATGAAACCACTTCCGTTGGATAGATAATTTCCTAACTTGAACTTTAAAAGTGAGTTTGGTGAATTCGGAGTTCATACGGAGCGAGAATTTGGCTTGGAAGTTGGACTTTACGGCCTTTTCTCTTTGGGATCTAGGAGCAATTATTTGAGGTAAAATTTGTTTTGTATTTTTGTATTTATATATATATTTTTATGGACAAGATAGAGAAAGAATTAGCTAAAAAAAGTTGAAATGAAATTATTAAAAATAGATGAAGTTTTGAGCTATTTACAGGTATACAACTCCTTTATTTTTGTGGTTTTTTATGGGTAATTTTTTTTGTACAGTCTAATATACAATAATTAATGACAAGAGTCATTTTGTTAATTTAATGATTTTATGTACATTTATTTGAGATTTTACTTGGGGATTTTGCTAAGATCAAGATATTGAGATGATGAATCGTGGATTCATCACGCTACTTCGGTCCTCGCTCGCAACGGAATCACCCACGAGCATGTAAGAATATACCCGGAAGCAAACCGATGAGACAGACACCCCTGTGAAGGTGTGGCCTAAGCTCAATACTTTAGATCATGTCGGTGATCCACACAAGGTGGGAATACCATCGTTAACAAGGCCCTACTCACTCACGTACGATAGAAGCGCCATTACTTCGGAAATTCAGGTGATACACAAGGCAGTTACGGTTTGGATTGTGGAATCTAATCCTTAGTGAGTCTGCCTCGCTCATGGGAGGGATTTTGGTCCCCTCGTAAGGTACCTGAAATCAGTGAGGGCTTTATGAACCCAAGGAAATGAAAGTACATTATAGATTTTAATTAAGGTTAAAGTCTATTTAATAGTCTCCTTATTTTAATTTTTTTTGGATTTTCACTTTTTTTGGATCTGTTTTCATACAAATGCCTATCATTTTTGTAGATTTTCATTTAAGTCCTAGGTGCTCAAAATTAGAGGGAGATAGCGAAAAAGTCGTGCAAATCGATTCACTGATGGAAATCTCACCATCGAATCTAATGATTCATGCTTAGTTAGAGGACTTACAATGCTTCCCAGCTCTTTCTGTGCAGTATGCAAAACAGAATTTTTAAACCTATCTACATGGCGGTGTGCAATCGACAAAATTGTCCTTAACATCAGTTGCTATTAATCATTAAGAACCAGTTCTTAGTTATTCGGAAATGAGACCAACGTCCGGTCTTCGATGTTGATCGGTGCCCACCACAACGAGTCCTACAAGAGTTGTATACAACCTCTCTCGGCACACGGTCTCAAGTCCAAATTACTAACATATATTAATTTGACCAGATCCAAACGTAAGAGACTAAAGGAACATGCATTCTTATTAGGGTTTGGACCTAATTACCAAGAAAAGCAACCAATGTCTAGGGGCTCCATGCACACAAAACAAAATAAAATAAGCCGGAAAACTCAAAACAACGAAAAACAAAATAAATGAAGATGAGAAAACACGGAAAACTGCGACGAGGCCCCCAGGTGAACAGATACCGGGCACTACACCTCGTTGTGGAGAGTAGATTCTGAGTCTTTAGTTATTACATCTTTAAATTGTCTCTATCTCACCAATGAATACATAAAGAAAGCTACTCTAATTCTATGCCAATTTCCTCTCCTTGCTTTCTTTGTAGCCTCTCCAACTGGTCATATAGTGAAGACTAGCCTCCACCAAGCTTGGTTGCATCGATCTGCTAAGAAACTGTCCCCGCGTAGCAGGCCCTCACAAAAAAGTCATAAAGAGATTTTTATTAGCACAAATAATCAAAATAAATTGAATTGAGCTATACATAAAGAATAAGCGAACGACCATGTGCAAAATAAATTCCATTATTTAATTACAACAATGAATTAATGAATAAGAAATTATGACTATACAATATAAATGACAAAACTAGGCTACACTCATTGCTCCCTAGCAACAACGCCGTCTGATGATTGGAAAAAATAGAGGGTCGTACAATTTCACAAGGCAAAACCGTAGTCGGTGTGTTGACTACTCATAATCCCAGATCAATCAACAGAAAACCCACAATTTAAATAAAAGCAATTAAGTGCACAAAGTGAGTTAAAATTTATTATTCTCTACTACAAGATGCATAGCAAGTAAACAAGTAGAGGTGGAATCACAGAGAGCAAAATCAGTAGCCTATGGTTATTTACGTACAACCATGTCAAGTATCTTGTATATACATATATCCTTTTTGTGGGTTTTTAATTTTTATAAATTTTTTATTTTATTTTGTTTTATATTTATATTTTATTTTTACTTTTATAATTTTTTTGTATTTTCAGATTTTATATTTCTTTTTATTATATATATAATATAGCTATATATAAGGCTACATATCCAATATAGAATAATATACTTATAAACAATAATAAACATAAATAAAATACAAAATAAAAATTGTTATGTGTTTTATATATTTTTCTAATGTTTTTTATGATTCTTCTGGGATTTTTGCTAGTTTTTATGGATTTTTAAAGTAAAAAATATCCCAAATTACGGATTAAATTAATACCCAAGTTGATTTGAATTTTAAAAAAAGTAAATAAGGTCCAAAATTACTCAAATTAATTTCATTATACAAATATTTATATAAATAAAATTATAAGATAGAAAAGAATATTTTTGTATTTTTTAATGATTTTTTAGATTTTTACGAGGGATTTTGTGGTTTTGTATTTTCTAAGCTTTTTCTTTTTCCATTTTTAGTGATTTTTGGTCTAGAACTAAAATAGGGCAAAATAGATAGTATATAATTTTTTGGAATTTTTAAAGACATTTTTATAATTGTTTTGGTATTTTCTAAGCTAAACAATACAAAAATAAGCTCCTTTTGATTTTAAATAAATGGATAACATGCCAAAAAATGCAAAATAAATATGGGGCGTGAAAGATGGTAAGAGGCATATATCCCTATTTTTTCGAATTTTAAGGAACACGTTAGCTATTTATAATAAATAGATGAAAAGCACAAAATGCATGTTCTAGCAGGGGCATAATTGCAAATAAAATAAATAACATGGGCTCAGATATAATTTTTCCCAAAAATATACACGTATATTTAATTTTATTGGACTAAAAGTTAATATAAAAAGTCACAGGGGTGTCCCAGCAATTTCCCAGCTCACGTGGGACTATAGGGGCCTTTTCATAAAATATCCAATTTATTTTACACGTGATCTTTTATTTACAATACTAATTAATAAATATACAAAAATATAGGGCATGTTTTGCAATTTACCCCATAATGTGCAGAGATGAACGAGAATGACTCGGTTTCTTCCACTTAGGCACGTGTCGCTCATCCGTCGTTTGATGATTCTTCGTCAATCAACGGCTACGATTAGACCCAGCAGATAGATCTGATGGCTAGGATGCCTTGGATCCAACGGCAGCTATTGTTGTCACGGGATCTTCGAGGATCGATAATTATTAATGTAGAGGGTCGTCATTGCTATCCCCAAAAATCCCATGGTAGACAAACAATTTTTTCCTTCTCAAGACGCAAAATTAACTAAAAGTGAATAATGAAGCGAGAGAAAACTTTTGCTACTCATTTACCTGTATAGTGGACATGATCGAACTCAGGGAGGCTACAATTCCTGAGGGTTATCCAATTAATCGATAAATAATCAATTAAAAGAAAAAGGAAATCTCAAAGGCAAACTATCCTTGGTTTTTGTGGAATTTTTCTTTTTTTCTTTTTTTATTTTTTATTTTAATTTTTCTATTTTCTGATTTCCATATTTTTAATGACTTTAATTTTGCAATTTTTTATTTTCAAAAATAAGGAGCAATATGCACAAGATAAGAAATACGCACACCAACTCCTTTTGAATTTTTCAATTATATCAAAATGCTCGGAAAAAACCAAAGAAAATATATTTGCATTTTAAAGAATTCGGAATGTTTTTGGAAATTTTTGTGGAATTTTCAAATGTTTTTGTATTTCTCTAAAAATCAAAAGTGAAAAAAATGAGAAACAATGCACAGCCTGGTGTAATTTGCAACTTAAAAATATTATAAGTGCCCAAAACTAGAGACAATTATTTTTTATGATAAAATAGGGACAAATATCTACAAACAGAGACTGAAATCACGATTTTTGGATTTTTTTTGTAAATTTTTTTTATGAATTTTATACATTTTTTAGTATTTTTTAATTTTTTTGGTTTTATAAATAGATAGTTAATGCACAAAGTTTGGAAAGAAATTAAAAGACAACAAAATAAAACTAATTTAATTATTTTGGAATTTTTGGAGCAATATACAAATTTTTATGAATTTTCGAATTTCAGGAAGAGAAAAAGACATTTTTTTTATTTTTAAATAATATAAAATGATGACAAAACGCAATGAAAAATTTATGCTAACAAAATAAGCACATCAGGAACATAGTTGGATTTTTGGGAATTTTATTGACCATAGAAAACATTTATTAATAAGAAAAAGATTATGCAAAATCAAGTCTACAATAGAAGGACTGGAATGCAAATATTTATTGTTTGTTCATCAAACAAATAATAGAAATAAACTTCAGGAAGAAAAACATAAATTACCCAGCCAAAAGCGTGCAACGCACGTGCTGTCTCTGAAAGCGGAGGCTCGTTTGAAATTTCAGAATTGTCCAGGTGGATCTACAATTCACCTAATAAAGTTTGATCTGGAGCTGGAAGGGGTCTTCGTTCAATATCAATTATACCCAAGGGCTGAGTTGAAAATGTTCCAATACTTTAATGCCCTAGGGTTTCTTTGGGTGCTCTTATTTCTTTCTTTGTTCTTCACAGATGGAGATATACCGTCGCCGCCCAAAGCCAAAGGGGTCACCGAGGGTTTCGACGGTCGTGCCAATGGCTATAGCGGGAGACGTGCCCCTCGCGCGGGCGGTGGAGGTCTACCCCAGGCAGAGGCACGGTGGCTCGCTGCAGTCTGCGTTGGGCCTCACGCGGAGGGTGCCAATGGCGCACGAGGTGCGATCGGCAGAGGAGCGGCGACGTCGCCTTGGCGCTGGAGGAGTGACGGTGGGCAGTGGCTTTGGCCAAGGGCGCGCAGGCGGTACCGTGGTGATGGATCAAGGGACATACGTGGGCGGACTTTTAAGGGGACGACGCCTCCGTTGGAGGGCGGAGATTTGCGCGGGGAAGGTGGTGGCGGCCGTTGGAGTGCGCTGAGCGATGTCGGGTCTTGAGGCGCGGTGGCGGTCGCTGGAGCGCCACGCGGGGATGGATGATGGTGGCGGTCCTGGGCGGTGGTGGGAGCCGTCCTGCGTGAATCCCTTTTTTTATTTTTTTTTATTTTTTACTGAATGTAAAAGGTTGCAGGAAAGATAATAAAAAAACTCTTTTTTTATTTTTTTTTTGAAAAATCGGAACAGCGAACGATTATTTTTTATTATTTTTTATTTTTTAAATTTTTTTATTTTGTCCTTGCAAAACAAATGTTAGAAACAAAGGCTATATATATTTTTTGTTGTTTTTTTATTCATTTATTTATGAACAAATCAGGATGTGAGCATAAAGAACTGGTCCCAAAAATCAAAATGGATGCGTGAGAGGGGGATCCGACGAGAAATGGATGGATGGATCTGGATCTCCGGCCACCGTGCGTAGCCGGAGTTGAGAGATCGTGTTAGGTAGAAAAGAATGCGTAGAGATCGAGAAAGTGAGATGACAAATCGAGTCGGTGGTGGATTAAATCGTGAGTGATGATTCTAAGATCTAAATAAAAATTGACGACAAAATAAATAGCAAAAAATAGAACTAAGGTTACTCTCAATGAAAAATGAGAAGAAAATGATGGATCTCACCTTAGGAGCGGAAAAGACCTTGATCGCATCGATGAAGGCCGATGCGCTGTCACCGGACGACTCGGAGGTTAGGCACCCTTCTATGACAAGAAGACTCTCAGAGATCGGGCTCCTCTCACCAAAGATTGATCAAGTTAAAATGATGGAGAAAGAGCCATATAAATATAAAAGATAATGGAGTTTGAAATTTGAATTTTTTTGAATTTTTGGATAAAGATAAGAGATAAGAGAGACAAATAAATGAGATAAAGATAAAAAGAGATAAAAAATATTTACAAAAATTTATTATTTTTTTGTATTTTTGTCACTTTATTTATTTAAAAAATAAATGTTACTTTTTTTAATCTTTTTGTGGTAGTTAGTTAAGAAAATTAAATATATATACATATGCTATACACATATATGACATTATATACATGGGTAAATGAGAAAATTAGTTTTTTTATTTATTTTTTTAATTTTTATTTTAAATAATTAGTAAAAATATTTACAAATATATACAAATACAATATGTACAAAATATATGGGAAAATTACATAAACCACCCCAGAAAGCCAACTTTTTACTCGTAACTCCAAAAATTATGAAATCACAGCCATTTTAAAGATAATTTAAGTTAGAATGCAATGGAAGTTAGTTTGGTTCAATTTGATTTCGTATGGAGCTGGAATTGGTCTTTCAATTAGTGCTTAGTGGCTTTTATCCAAGTGTGGTTCCTTGTATTCTGTACATGATTTAATTGTGCAATTATTTTTATTAATTAGAAGACATTTTTATTTACAACTTTTGTTTTGAAAATTATTTTGTTTGAGGTCAATTAATGTACAAATAAAATAGTGAAGTATACAAATACACACAACAAACAATTTTTTTTTGGATTTGCTGATTGAGGACCCTATCTCCCCCTACTTTATTCCCGGTCGATCAGGTCAAGTCTTGACCTTCTCTTGGGATTCGGGTCAGCCTATATCTATTACATATATACAGTCTTGCCTTTTTATTTTATTTTCTTTATTTTTCCTTTCTTTCTTTATTTATTTATTTTAGGTCAAAATGGTAAGAAGTGTACAATTTTTATACACAAATGCAAGTTAGTAAGAATATGGAGTTTGTGTTATATACATGTGTTTTATAAAGGATTTTAAGCTAAAATAAATGAATAAAGATGACAAATCGCAGATTCATCATCCCCCTATGCTTTACCTTTGCTAGTCCCTTAGCAAACACTTATTTGAAAGAATAAGTGAAGAAAAAGAAAAAGAAATGGAAAATAAAGAAATCAGGACAATATTGAGTATTAAACTTATCTTCATAAAATTGTAGTTTGGATCTCTATCAGATCTTTGGATTATTAGTGTGTCGGAACCTTAATGGGAGATGGATTTAAAACCTAACAGCCTCTAAATTCCACAGGACTCCTATTCAGGACACCTCAATAGTCAGGTCAGAACAAGTCTACATACACCAATTCTTATGACTATGAATCTTTACTTGTACAATGTAAGTGAGATATAGCTCCCCATCTCAGATTAGCAAAGAAACATCCTCCCTCAACAAGGTAACTCTAGTTCCCTGATCTTGCAACTCTTTCCTCGAGGAGCGGAGATATTCCCTTCTAAGTTCAAGTACAACCAGCTCAAGAAGAGGGGATGGAGAAAAGAATGAACGGTAACCAGTGTAGCTACCTATCCTTGGATGCATGACAAGTGTAGCCAAGTCATCCGCTGCAAGCTTACAAAAATTTGTCTTTGAAGCTCTTATTATAATTTAATTTTTTTATCCTTGTATATACACTCCGGCAGGCATTTTACTTTTCAATCAGGCCTGTTCGCTTTTGGAGAGTCTGCATTTTTCCATACTTTTTTTTGAAAGCATATACAAGGTGCAACATGTACATAAGGAGTTCTTCCTCTTGAGCCAGTAGACTATCGCTCTTTTGAAGCATTATTGCAACCCCACAGCATCTTGTCTTTAGATCTCAACATCGCTAGAGCAGGATGAGACACACTACTTTCCCTAGAGGAAGACGAGAGGTTCCGCCTAGATGTACTTCCCTCGTATGCTACCCCAAGCCAAAAGATTCTGCCTCTTCACTACCTCATCCATGAAGAGCTATGTGTAGAGTTCTTGTCCAAGATAAGCCACGGTCTGAAATAATCATGCGTGTGTTGTTAAATGTTCTATTTAGACTAATCAAGATGACATGTTAACATAGTCTTATGGACTCAAAGAATTAAGTCACTAGGACCTGAAAAGTCTTAACTCCATTTTTCATAAGGTTCCTCTAAAATTAAGTGGATTAAGGCCCAACTATGCTCCATTCTTCAATTTTATTCCAGACTTAGTTTAAATGTCAATACTATCCTGAAAAATGCACATGCAAATGCAAGGAAATATGAACAATGCAAAAATCTTTTTTTTGAAAAAGATGCACATGTGAAAACAACATTTTTTTAAAAAACAATTTTCTAATTTTGAACTTTTTATGGATTTTTCTGGAGAAAAATGCAGATGTAAAAGAAAGAGTTTTTTTGTAAGTTTTTATAGATGTTTGGTTTTGTTGTTTTTTTTTTCAAAAAGGAAGAAGGGTTAGTAAAATATATGCAAGTATATACAATTTTTTATGTCTTTTTTTGTGTGTTGTTTTGTTTATTTTGTTTGTTTTTTTTGTTTTGTTTTTTTTGTTTTTGTTTTTTTGTTTGTTTTCTGTTTTTTTGTTTTTTTACTTGAGTTTTTTTACACATGTGGATTTTACAAAATTATATACATATCCCCCCAAATAAACATATTTAAAAGTACGAGTTATGTTTAAAGTATATATACAACATATACGATACCCCCTATACATAGCTCGAACTATATCCTCATAGTGATCAGAGAGCGAAAAAGGAAGACATAACTCGTGCTAAGTATAGAAAAGTGAAAAGATTCCTATGCTACAACGACTCAAAGAAAAGATAAAAAGAAGAGAAGTTGGTGATCCTCCCTGTACTTAGGATCAAGAAATCCTAAGTGTAGTAGACTGTACAAAAGGGGAAAATCGATGCAGACAATGTACATACTCAAAAATAAAAAGACACGATATGAACAACATCACCCCCCATACTTAGGGTAGAGTATCCCTAAGTATAGGCAACAATAGTAGTGATGAACATGACGAATATGAACAGCATAGATCATCCACCCCCTTATACTTACGATAAAGCACATCCTAAGTATAGCATATATACACACACGGAAAAGGGGTGAACGATAAAACGAAAGAAGAAAGAGTGAAACGACAGGATATACAAAAGGAGTGGATGTATAAAGGTCAAGAAGGTCGAAAGCGAACCTTCTTACGAGACCGCTGAGGTATGGATCTGACAAGGTGTAGGTCGATATCATTAGACATGAACTGATCAGGATCGTTTACTGGCCTAATCCCAAAGTTAGATCTTTCCCAGCCAGTATGAATTGCGGATCGTTTACTGGCTACCGGATCAATTCAAGCTGTTAAGGACATCATGGGCCGCTTTACCGGTTACCAGAGAGATCCTCACTGGAGAACGTCTAACCGAAGATAGTAGTCTGAAAAGAGTTCAGGCGTGGTTCTATCCTAGTGTGCGGGTCGCTCTCTCACTACATACAAACCAAACAATAAGGGTGCTACTCTCCCCAAAATAATGATTTTTTCTCGTGTTTATTTTAGGGTCGAGTTTTCTTTAGCAGTCCCATATTTTAGGCAGTTTTCACTTGGTTAAAATATTTTCAAAGAATCACCTACCGAGTGTCCAATTTCCTTTTTAACTTATGTGAGTGAAAATAAGGAAGGAGATCGGAAATTCCAATACGCGCTTAAAAACAATTATGCATGCAGGGGTTAGATATGTGTACCTTGTCGCCAACACTCTACATGCAAGTGGTCCACACAGAACTGAAATACTAATAAATAAACTATCCTATATGATGCAAGTGAACTGTCCTAGATGATATCTTCTATTAACGGGCAAGAACAAGTTAATTTGACTAAGTCCAAATTGCGCTCTACTCTATAGGTAAAAAAATTCTTGTTTAGGGTGTTTGGACCTAATTAATTACTTGGCTCAAGCAAATGAGTTAAAGCAATCAATAGGTAGCTCACGAAATCCGCGTGAAACAAAGAAAAATAAAGGCGATGAAAACAAAATCGTTGAGGTCACCTAAGTGCACCGGCACTTGGTGAAATAGACACGCAACAAATTAATGTCCGTTTACAAGAGTTCAAATGCTAGAAAAAATATCTCTCTCTCTCTCTCTTTTCTTTTTTTCATCTCCTTCAATTCTTCTTCTCCTCTTCTCACGCTATCCTACGGCTCAGTGAAGAATCAAGCCACCTCTACGTCGCTTGGATGCTTCGGCTTTCCTAGGATCGCCTCCTTCACTCCACAGGACCTCGCAAGAAAAAGAAAAGAGAATGTGTAACAAACACAATTATCAAATATGAGAAAGAAAAATGAAACAAACGCAGTGAATATGAACAATGGAATAATGTGGCAAAATATAAACATATATGCACAACCAAGAATAGCAGGTCAAAAGAGAAACCTAACTACCCTCGTCGTGCCTCCCCGGCAACAACAACATTTTGTTGAACACATTATCTTCGTGGATTGATATTTAATGATATGATATGTAAAATGGCGTTGCTATCCCCAAAAATCCCATGGGAGACCAACAAATTTTTTTTCTTCTCAAGCTGCAAAATTAACTAAAAGAGAATAATGAAGCGAGAGAAAAATTTTGCTACTTATTTACCTGTATAGCGGACAGGATCGAACTCAAGGAGGCTACAATTCCCGAGGGTTATTCAATTAATCGATAAAAAATCAATTAAAAGAAAAAGGAAATCTCAAAGGCAAACTATCCTTGGTTTTTGTGGAATTTTTCTCTTTTTCTCTTTTTTTATTTTTTTATTTCTATTTTTTATTTTCTGATTTTTAAATTTTTAGTGATTTTAATTTTGCAGATTTTCAAAAATAAGGAGCAATATGCACAAGATAAGAAATACACACACCATCTCTTTTTGTATTTTTCTATTATATCAAAAAAATGCTTGGAAAAACCAGAGAAAATTTTTTTGGGTTTTAAAGATTTTGTAATGTTTTTGGAAATTTTTTGAAATTTTCAGATATTTTTGTATTTTTCTAAAAAATCAAAGAGTGACAAAAATGAGAAACAGTGCACAGCCTGGAGTAATTTGCAACTGAAAATTATTTTAAGTGCCCATAACTCCAGACAATTATTTTTTATGATAACAAAGGGACAACTATCTACAGAGACTGTTTTTGGATTTTTGTAAGATTTTTGATGATTTTTATAATATTTTTAGTATTTTCAATTTTTTGGGTTTTATAAATAGTTAATGCACAAAATTTGGATACAAATTAAAAGACAATCAAATAAAACTACTCTAATTGTTTTGGAATTTTTGGAGCAATATTCAAATTTTTATGAATTTTAGAATTTCAGGAAGAGAAAAGACATTGTTTTTTATTTTTAAATAATATTAAATGATGACAGAATGCAATGAAAAATTTATGCTAATAAGAGAAGCACATCAGGAACATAGCATGATTTTTGGGAATTTTATTGACCAAAGAAAACATTTATTAATAAGAAAAAGATAATGCAAAATCAAGTCTGTAATAGAAGGACTGGAATGCAAATATTTATTGTTTGTTCATCAAACAAATAATAGAAATAAACTTTAGGAAGAAAAACATAAATTACCCAGCCAAAAGCGTGCAATGCACGTGTGATGAATCGCGTATTCATCATGCTAATTATGGTCAACTAGGCTCTGTCCCCCAAGATTCACATGCATTTAATCAATAATAGAGCATCATTAGCATACATATATGAGTAAATAATATTTGCATTTCATCATGCATAATTGCATTAAAAATTCCAATTGTAAAGTAGCCCAAAAGCCACTAACTTCTCTTATTTTTAATTAATTCATCCTAACTCCTATTGAGCCCAAACCACTCCATTGTGTAGATATCACTAACAAAAATAATAAAAAATACAAAAAATACTAACTCTAATAAGTGTCAAATAATCCCAAAGTTTGATTTCACATCTAACGGACTAAAACGAGCATATCTCCCTCATACAGTGTTCGATTTTGGTATACTCAATTTTAAAATACTCCATTTTCAAATACCTTCAAAACAAGACAATTTCATAAAATTCGGAGCTCATATGTGAAAGTTGGGTTTTCGGCCTCTTTTGCGCATTTTAAATTTTTGCTAATTTTGACCTAAGTTTAATGTACATAATTAACCCTTTTAATTTTATTTCTTCTTCATTTGTGTTCTTTGATAAAAGTTTTATTAAGCAACACAAAAATTCAAATCCAAATTAAAACTGAAATCAAAGAAACTGACTAAGTCCAAGTGTCCGTTGTGAGTCTGTACAAAAATTGTATGTTTCATACTTCCATTTTATTTTCCTATTTTCTTATTTATTAAAAATCGAAAAAATCAGATTAGTGTGTAGTTAATTTTTTTATATTTTATGGTATTTTTTCTAGATTTTTATCTTATCTAAAACCACCAAAAAATTACAAAACTCCAAAAAATCGGTTTTCTATACACATGGAAAACCACCAAAAATACCACTTCGCTCGGATGACCTCTTTTGCTCTTGGGTCCTCCATGAAAGATGTAGATCTCATCGAGATGAACAACTTTTGTGAAGACAATTTTTCGATCCGAGGTCTCCTCTTATATCTTTTCTATTTTCCCCCATTTTAATTTTGAATTTTTTTGGGGCGACATGTGGTAGCCTCTGGGCATGCCACGTGTTACCCCACCTCATCTCTCTCTCACCTTTCTTTCCAGGGTCACATGACCCTATTCTTCCTCCCAGACGTTACACAGCTCTGCCCAACAGCCGCATCAGCGCCCCCTCCCCTTCTTCCCTCCGGTCGTACATGTAACGCCTCTGCGCCTTCACTCTGAAGTTGCTCCTCCCCATAACAGCCGCGAGCACATAACCGACGTCATCCGCCTCCCCTCCTATATAGACCCATTGACCTCCAGCCACTAAACCCATCCACCATTATTCCCGAAGGTTGGTGACAGCAACTTTGATTGGCATGATCTAGTGGTTGAAGCTTCGACCCCTGCTTCCTCGCTCCTGTGAGCGCCTGAGCCTCGCCGTGACCTCGCCCGCAGCTGAGGAGATCACCAGAAGGGAGCCCCTGCTTCCCAAAACCCAGGTTATCCTACCCCCCCCTCCCGCTCCAGATCTCCTCCTCTGTATACACCCTCCACGTCGGGCTTGCACAGGCTGGAGCCCTCCCCCGCTCCAGTGCTCCTCTACCTTTTCGCGACCTTCCACAAACCTCGCTCCGACCCTTAGCATCATCACCTGGAGGCTCAACCCCATCGTCTCTTTTACGCTAACCCTGCAGGTCTACCCTCCACCGCCGTGGAGGGACTCTTCATCCGATCGATGCCTCACGCATCTCTCCTCATCTGCTCCTTCCGCCCTCCGCGCTCGACCGCTTCGACCACCCCTGGCAAACAACCGGCTCGACCAACCTCCTCACAGTCGGCTCGCCCCGATCGCCCCCGGCCTCGCAGTGTATAGCTACCATCGGATCGGGCAATCGACCCTTGATCTGACGGCCCACAGGCCTCCACGTCTGTCAGTCCGGGCCTAGGTCCCAGGCTAAAGGCTCGGACACTCCGACCCTCAGCTCCGGCTCCGAACCGTAGGCTCTCCCACCGAGCCTTCGCCTCGGGATCCTCGAGCCTCCACCAATCGCCACCTAGGCTCGGTATCCCCGAGCCTCCGCATTGCCTCCAAGCATCCGGGTGCACCTGCGACACATGTGCGCTTGGGGAAAATTGCACCAAAGTCCCCAGAAGTCTCAGATTTTACATATATACCCCCGCTAGGGATAAATTGCAAAGGAGCCCTTCCAGCTTTGCGAAATTACAGATAAGCCCCTCTAGGGACCTGTTTGAAGGAAAATTTTTATTTAATCACATTTTAGTCCCTACAATTTCATTTCATCATATCTTTTTCATCCGAACTCTGATTTAAGCATATAATATATCATTTTGAAGATATTTTCATGCTTTATAATTTAACAAGTTTTTGGACAGATCTGAGGTTGTTTATTGATACTTTTTATTTGAGGATCTCTGTAGACAAATGCAGGCTAATTTTCCATTACGAAATTAATGATATCTTCTGCAGGAGTTCAGTTGAGGAATTTAATTGGATTAACCCCTTGATATCATTGTGGATTATTCTCAATAAATTAATTTGTGAAGGGTGCTAAATCAAGGAAGAATTTAATTTCCTTGTCATTTCTCTGATTAAAAAGTGATTTTTGAGGAGCAAATTACAATGAGTCCTGAAGGGATTATTCATTACCCTCCTTGCAACTTGAGTTTGATTGGATAAATTACAATTTGAATTTTTTGATATGAGATTGATTTTGAGGATTTATTGATCATATTATTTGAGGATTTAACACGTTTAAAATCACAGATCCTGGGCATAATCTTCTCTGTTTATTTTCTTTGCATCACATTTTCATCATTGCATTATATTATATTGTCCCTATACAGAAATTCATCAAACATTAATTAATTATTTAATTTAATTTAAAACCACGCAACTAAGAATCACCGTTCCCTGTGTTCGACCTTGGTAGACTTTCCAAGTAAAAATATTCCACAACATTCAAAGATTGTGGTTTTTGATCGACCGATTTTTTCGCCTGTTATACTACAGTTATCGATTATTAAAGAGGTGAATTTCACGTTCATCAAATGGCACCTTCGCTAGGGAACAACAAATTTTTAGGGTTTTAAATTATTTTTGTAATTAATTTTTGTGAAAATTATTTCTGTGTAATTTCTTTTTCTGCATTTCATTTTGCATTTCTCTCTTACTTATGCTACTAACCACAATTTCTCTCTTTGCAGACTACAAGGAGCAAAAATTTTGAGATTTAGTCAAGGACATGCAAGGACGGAGAATTGAATTTTAATTTTTGTGAGAGAGAGAGAGATTAGTCTAGATTTAATTCTTGCATTATTCTCAGGGTCCCTCTCTTTGAACCCATGTAATAATTTAGACTGAACTTATCTGTGGTGTGTCGGAACTGTTTCAATCCCTTCTGTGTGGTTGGGACCTAACTTGAGTGGCGTAGGACTTAGTCACATATACGCTTGCTTATTTATAATTGATTGTGCTCGTATTTCTTAGGCCACACGTTCACTAACTAAACACACTATAGATCGTTCAACATTAGCCAAATTCTGAAATCAATTCTTCCCTCTAATAGAACTGTCTGCTTAGGGCATTTTTCATATGTGCATATCATTTATTGTAATTTAAATTCCTGGTTTGCATCCCACATGAAGAACATGGGGATTCACGGTAAGTCTTCTTCTTAAGCATGCATCATTGATTTACGTTTGCATTGGCTTTTTCGATTCTCCTTCCTCAAGTTTTACAACTTAAGAATTAAAGGAATTGGTATTGTTCGTAAGGCGTGAATTTTTATGCTCACATAATTTTAGTGATAACTACAATTTAAATCCGGGACTGCTAATCAAGGTGATTGTAAATAAAACTGACAAAAAAATTAACCTATGTTTGGTGGAGAGAAACCTACTCATTGTTTGTAAGGACAAGATCGCACACCTTAGGACAGAGCCAAAAACCCGAAAAGTTTCATTCAGACTACTGATTTTAAAAAACAATTAGCTACTTTTCAGTGAGTGTCTCGGGTAACCATTTCATGGTCCGACTTCCCTTATCAGAGTAGGTGGTTTAGAGGACGCTGCGGAAGGCTCCATCCTCAAGTATCACGGGTAGCCATTTAAACGGTATGTACTTACACCTATACTGGCTGAAAGTATGTGCAACTAGTTGTATGAACTCGGGACAGTCTTTGTGAAATACTTTGGCACCTAACAGCTCAGCTTAATTTTCAAGATTGTTTTGTCATTAAATTAAAATTGAAAAGATAAGCAGTCGAGTCCTAACGTGCCTTCACCAGTGTTGAGTGGGTAAATTGATGGGTTTTGAATTGTGTTTGTTTTGAGCGGGTCCTCTGTATATTCATATGCTCTGTGGGAAATCCCTTTGTACAATGGACTCTTCTGAAAATCTTTGTTCGGACTCTGCGAACAAATCTTCGAGATCCTCAAACTACTCATCTCCTAAATTTCAAAATGACTCTCTTCTCGAAACCCCGTAGTATGGAGACAACCCTTCTCTCCACACCGTGGTTCACCCCACACCCCTATGGATTAGTCAACCTCAGACTGACCATCTTTCTTACTCCATCCCTGCCAAAGAAACTTTATCTTTGGCAGAAACACTAAACCTTCTAAGCACGAGCCTAACTCAGATTTATTTGCATCTGAAGGTAAAGAAGAAGACGAGATGCCTCCAAAGAAGGACGAAAATGATAATGACCCTATTCGTGCGTTTTTGGCTAGAACCACTGCTGCTGAACAACACAATGAACTCCTTAGAGCCTAGATGACATAAATGCAACGTGGTGAGGATGCTATGGAAGATATGTACCTCCCTGAAATTGCTGAAGACTATAATTGGTTGAGGTCGGTACCCCATGAGGATGCGTTCGAACACAAACCACATTTCCTTGTACTATTGCCGAAGTTCGTAGGGAAAAATCATGAAGAACCATATATCTTCCTCTGTTATTTTGAGTTAGTCTGTGCTAACCTATGCCACCCTAGGGTTAGCCAGGACTACATAAGGTTGAGAGTTGTCCTCTTCACCTTGACTGATAAAGGGTCTTACTGGATGAAAAACTTAGGGGAAGTAGTCACTACATGGGCCACATTCAAGACTCTATTTTTAAAGAAATTCTACCCAGTTAGTAGAATCAATCATATGAGGATCAAGATCACGAGCTTTACCCAACACCCGAGCGAACCATTCCATGAAACATGGGAAAGATTCACAGACTTAATCCAGAAATGCCCAGGACACGGGATAAGTAAAATGATGCTGGTCCAAAGTCTTGTTAGAGTGCTGAACCCTGAGACTCAAGGGTTAGTAAGTGCATCCTGCGGAGGAAGCTACATGGGACGCCATGAGGACACCGTCTACAAGGTGTTCGAGAGACTTGTTGAATCCAGCCGTGCACAAACCACCAGCCGGGCTTACATAGCCCGCTCCAAAAAGATGGTGAATAATCTGACGACCGATCAAAGTGTTGATATGGGAATAATAATTGATAAGCTAACTATGGTCGAGCAGATTTATAAAAAGGTGGACGAACTCCATAAATCATCTGATATGGAGAAATTGGCTAAATTGCCTAAGCAAATGGAGGAATTGGCTGACAGGGTATCTAAGATACCTGCCCTGACTTCACCCCCCGCACCCATACACCAAATTCACTACATTCAAGGTCAAGGGGTAGGGCAACAAAACCATTGGGGTGGAGACCAAGTCTTGTCCTATCAAATTGAAGAAACCTCCGCTCAAGTTGTTTACAAGGAACCTCCACAAGTCATGGAGATAAACGGAGTTTGGTATAACCTAGAACTAGTCAACAAATCAGACCAAAACTCTACTCCGAACCCTCGTCCACTACAAGCCTGACCCACCTACCAGCCTCAACCACATAAGCAACAACAGTACCGCACGGGTTATCAGAACCCG
This sequence comes from Ottelia alismoides, assembly GCA_037367405.1. Lineage (NCBI taxonomy): Eukaryota > Viridiplantae > Streptophyta > Magnoliopsida > Alismatales > Hydrocharitaceae > Ottelia > Ottelia alismoides. The sequence continues at coordinate 505,527 of JAZKJV010009940.1, read as the reverse complement.
CAACCACAACCACAACAGAACCAACGCCAAGGCTAGCAGGGACAATTTAGACAATATCAACAGCCTCAAGTCAGGTAGGGCCAGGGTTCCTCCTCTTTTTCTATCTCTCTGGAACTTCAGCGAGTGCTGGACGAGCTTCATGACATGAGAGTCGACATAAATCGACTCTCTCGACGGAGAGATGAGGCAACCGTACCCCAAACCGTGATTCCAGCTCAAGTCCAAGCTAACCCAAATAACCTCGGACATAATCATGTATTAATCTCTGAGTATTCCGTACCTGAACACGATCTCTTGACGAATAATAATGGTTATCATATTTCTCTTAGGAGCGGAAGGACCGTAACCATGCCTGATCGAGCAAAGGAACACGGTGACATAGCCCCAGTGCCCACAAATTCACACAATCCTGGGGAAATTGAGGAAGAAAGACAAGAGGAGAAAGAAGAAGACCCACCCACACCACCCGCGATATACTGCACCACTGGAGATAATGGAGAGTCAGAACCTAAGTCTGACGAAGAAACACCACCAAGACATCCGCAACAACTGACCACCAAGTTCCCTGCTTTTAGTCCGAGTCATGTAAACAAATTTTCATTCAATAAAAATGATGTTTTTTTTATAACAACAAGTCCATCCCTTTCCCTCGTGCTCTTACGGCAGGAAAGAAGAAAAACATAAAAAACCAAAAAAATGATGACAAGATGGACCGCATCTGTAAAGAAAATATTAAAGTTACTCTGTCCCTAGATGAGATGATAAAAAGAGACTCGGCTTTTCGAAAGTACCTTAAGGTGAGATGCACACCAACAAGGGCCAGCAAATAGACTCCTAGCTGAACTAAGAAACATGTACTCTCTATTGCCACATCTCATCTTATAAAAAATGAGTTGCCTAGGAAGAAAAGAGACATGGGTGCTCACTTTGTTACTAGCCAAATCAAAGAAATCAAGTTTACAAGAACATTATTAGACAATGGCTCATCCATCAATCTCATGCCCACAACCCTATTTGAACATCTGAATCTAGGTCCTCTAAAGCAATCTGCAGATGTACTTCATTTCGCAGACACATCAACTAAGAGACCTAGGGGGGAGATTCGAAATGTTGTCATAAACATAGAGGGACAAAATTACCCAGTAGATTTCACAATACTTGACATGGATGTCCCAAGAAATTAGAAAGACTCCCAAATTATACTAGGGCGACCCTTCCTTAGGACCGCAGAAGCTATATTCGATTACACATCCGGGAGAATCTAGTTTGGAAAAGTGAAACTTAAAATGAAGCAAACTAGGTTTCAAAGACCTCACACTAAGTCGAGTACAGAGTCTGAAAAATCAGAAACTGAGACAGAATATACAGAAGCAACAGTTAGGCCCTGGAGACAAAATCCAACCGCTATGATAGAATCAACCTCATCTGGAGAGGAAATTGTTGACGATTTAGTCTACCAGCTCATTCATGCATGTACATATACTCTAGGAGACTCAGAGGCCCCTTTGGACTTGTCAGTCCATTCTCCTTATTGACAATCCTAGAGTGAGGTACAGAGATCGGATGCGGTGCTTGCCACACCACATTCCATCATTAGCGATCTGATCCCAGAAACACTCACGATGGTGGCCGATATTGATACACTGTAAGCATCCACATCACAACAAGAAGCACCACTAAGGGGACCAGATTCGAGTAACAATATAGACATACCTAAACTCAAACCATTGCCCCCTACGCTTAAGTATGCCTTCCTTGTAGGAAATAAGGGATAATTTCCGGTCATCATCAGTTCACATCTGACCGAAGAGCAGGAGATCCGCCTGCTTAATGTTTTGGAGAAAAATCGTAAGGCTATAAGCTGGAGATTATCTGATCTTCCAGGGATAAACCCAGCCCTGTGCTCACACAATATTTACCTGGAGGATATTGCTAAACCCTCTCGTGAATGCCAATGTAGGTTGAATCCAAACTTATGGGAAGTGGTTAAGACTGAGATCGAAAAATGGTGTAAGGTTGGTTTCAAATATCCCATCTCTGACTGCAAGTGGGTGTCGCCCTCACATGTTGTTCCAAAAAAGTCGGGACTTCAGATTATCACCAATGAGGAGGGAGAAGAGATCATGACACGGGTACCCACGTTGTGGCATGCTTGTGTGGATTACAGGCGCCTGAATGCCGCAACGAAGAAGGATCACTTTCCGCTACCTTCCGCTACCTTTTATTGATCAAATCCTGGAGAGATTGGCAGGGAGAGAATACTTCTGTTTCTTAGACGGGTACTCGGGCTACAATCAGGTAGCCATCGCCCCCGAGTACCAGGAAAAGACAACTTTTACATGTCCTTTTGGCACATATGCATTCAAGCGCATGCCTATTGGGCTTTGCAACACTCCTGGCACCTTTCAGCGATGCATGATTGTAATTTTTGCTGACATGGTTGGGGATTTCCTGGAGGTCTTCATGGATAACTTCTCGGTCCATGGTGATTCATTCGATGATTGTCTAGCGCACCTGGATCGAGTCCTCCAAAAGTGTAGGGAAGTGAATTTGGTGCTCTCGTGGGAGAAAAGCCATTTCATGGTAAAAGAGGGTATTATATTGGGGCATGTTATCTCCAAGAAGGGAATGGAGATTGACCCTGCCAAAGTTGATGTAATCAAGAAACTCGAGCCACCTGCCAATGTGAAACAAGTATGGTCTTTTCTGGGGCATGTCGGATTTTACAGAAGATTTATCAAGGATTTTTCAAAAATTGCCCGACTTCTAACTGACCTCCTTGGGAAAGACACCGAGTTCCTAGTAGATCATAAGTGGCTTGAAGCCTTCGAACTCCTAAAAGAAGGATCATTGAGACTCCCGTCCTACAAGTACCCGACTGATCTCTTCCCTTTGAGATCATGACAGATGCATCCGATTTCGCAGTAGGGTTGTGTTAGGACAACAAAAAGATGGAATCCTATATGTTGTTCACTACGCAAGCAAAGTTTTCGACCCTTCTCAGAAAATTACACTGTGACCGAAAAGGAAATGCTTGCTGTAGTTTTTGACTTGGAAAAATTTTGATCAATACTTCTAGGATCAAAGGTGACAGTTTACACAGACCATTTTTCCATTCGATACTTAATGCCCAAAAAAGACGCAAAAGCATGACTTCTTAGGTGGATACTATTGCTTCAAGAATTTGATTTGGGGATTAAAGACAAACCTAGCGTTAAGAATGTCGTGGCTGATCATTTATCACGGATCGAACATAACAGAATCCCAGAATCTGAATCCATCTGTGAAACCTTCCCAGACGAGTCAATTTCTGCTATTGACTCACTCCCGTGGTATGCCGACATGTTGAATTATCTTGTCACCAAGAAAGTTCCTCAGGGTTGGCCCAAGAATAAAATCGATCGACTCATATCTGAAGCGAGACACTACCATTGGGAGGATCCGTTCCTTTTCTTTCAAGGACCGGATTGCATATGGAGAAGATGTATTCCTAAAGAGGAATTCCAAAGTATTCTCAATCTATGCCATACCCTGGAGGCGGGAGGACATCATTCTGGGAAAAGGGCCATTGAGAAGATACTGCAATGTGGATTTTACTGGTCGACCTTGTTTAAAGATGCTTACAATTTTGTTAGGTCGTGCCCCATCTGTCAGAGAATGGGAGGGACCATTGGTTCCAAAGATGCAATGCCTATGCATCCAGTGATCATCTGTGATGTATTCGATGCATAGGGCATTGACTTTATGGGTCCATTCCCTAATAGTCAAGGATTTTACTATATTCTTCTTGTAGTAGATTATTTATCTAGGTGGGTGGAGGCTATCCCTACTCGAGCAGCAGATAGCAAAACTGTTTGCAAGTTTTTGAAGGATCATATTATTTCGAGGTTTGGAATCCCAAAGGTATTAATATATGATGGGGGTAGCCACTTTGTCAACCGGTAGGTGAGGAAGCTGACTAAGGAATACGACATCGAGCACCGTGTCGCTAGTCCTTACCATCCACAATCCAATGGCATGGCCAAGGTGTCAAACGGAGAGGTTAAAAGAATTTTACAGAAGCTTGTCTGCCCTGACAGGAAGAACTGGTCCCAACTATTAGATCAGGTTCTATGGGCTTACCGGACAGCTTATAAGACCCCATTGGGCACCTCCCCGTTTCAAATGGTATATGGAAAGCCGTGCCATTTGCCCGCAGAACTCGTGCATAAATCCGAATGGGCAATCAAAAAGATTAATTGGAACTGTCACCAAGGCAAAAAGAACCGATAAATGGATTTGAATAAACTATCCGAAATCCGAAATCATGCTTACGAAAACAACACCATTTACACGGACAAAGTAAAGAAATGGCATGACAAGAACATTCGAACAAAGACCTTTGTACCCGGGCAGAAAGTATGGTTATTTAATGCAAAATTGAAAATTTTCCATGGTAAATTGAAGTCAAAATGGACGGGACCCTTCATCGGAAGAGAGGTATACAATAACGGAAGTGTTGAGATCTCAGAGACCGCAGATAGCACACAAACATCTATAGTCAACAGTCAGCTACTTAAACACTTTGTCGAATCCATCGAGCGGTTAGTGCAAGTAGAACAGATCTCCTTCACTCAGGGCATGGATTGTGAGGAAAGACTTGAACTGCCCGGATAGACCACCTCTTCAAATCAAATACTCTCCTGTATGTCCATCATCCCGCTCTTGATTCCCCAATACTTAGTATAAGGGGATCGATTTCATTGTATATACATCAATTCTATTATTTTTGTTCATCCTAGAATGCCTCATTTCACGCTTTCGTCTATGCTTAGTCCCTCAAAAGTCTAAGTATAGGGGGGCATGTCAGCTTCTATTTTTCTTGTATCTACTATACCTAGTACAAGCTATGTCTACATTTCACTTTGTGCCATGAGGACATAGCACTCGCTAAGTATAGGGGGTGTTTGTATATATTCTATCTACTTTATTCATAGCTCATACTTTAATCATTTTTTATCTAACATCAGGGATGGGTACAAGTATTTTATATTATGTATATAATACCTGTTTTTAAAAAAAATAAACAAACAAAAATAACAAAAAAAAACAACAAAAAACTGTTTGCATAAAAAATTTTCACTCATGGTCTTGCATTCCATCAAGCATCTCATGCATTCCTTGGTTGATATATTCCTGACACAATCACTATCACTCAAGGCTTGAGGATTTTGAGGACACTTGATTTCCGTGATCTTGAGATTCTGAGTTAGCCAGCCTTAGTCATTAGGGTTTTTGCACTTAATAATCCACACTTCCCTAGTTTGAAAGATTTGAGCGCTATAAGGCACTCTTCATCTCTGCCTTCAAAGAGAATATGATCAGCACATTCATTTTCATAACTGCATGATTAATGAGATGAGTTGAGATATCACTTGAGGAACTAAGACTAGAGATTTGAGTTTAGATCCGATCTAATGATGCTCGAGGATGGGATAAAGTTAATAAAGGCTTTAGAAAACCTAAGTGTTAGCAAAATCCTAGCCAGTATGTGAACAAGTTCATATGCTATCTTTTTGATATTTATCTATGTGCCAGGGTGTGATGAGACTTAATGGAAATTGTTGATCAGTGTGCGCCAACTTTTGGTAAAAGCAGTGATCTAGCCAATAAAAGAAAAGAAAAAGAATGTCAAAGAAAAGCTCTATCATCCAAAGTCAAAATTCCAAATGAGATTCCACCAATGGCGAGCGCTCCTAAACATTTTCAAAGTGTCCACTTGGACCAAGAGCAAATTAGGACCAAGGAGTCGGCCTGATACAATAAAAGGGCTCTGCATCGTAAGCGATACAAGTCTGGGTAGCGAAGGTATCTTAGATACTCAAAAGAGACACACCCCGGTGTACTCCCAGAAAAACAAGTGCAGACGACTCCAAATTCTCTTGACAGACACATTGATCAATAAACTAAAAATATACTCGTGTTGAGTAATAAGGCACTCGAGAGGCACCTTGTTCCAATGTGAGGGAGAGAAAATCAGACACAATCCTATGCCCTCCATCATCTGGCCGTCCATCTACACTTTCAAGTCTGACAAACTAATGAGACGGTTGACTAAAGCAAGAATCGACTTATTCCCTAGTGTTGAGGATTAAGTCTAGAGGAGAGTCTCTTAGATTGGAACTTTGGGTGATGTATGGACTTGACTCTCACGAATGCAGTACACTAAAATCATATCCTTATATTATATGTACAAACAGAGAGTCTGAAAATTAGAAAAGTTGGATTCCTTCAGATTAAAGCATGGTTGAGCCCAGAATTTTAGGATCACTCAAATTAAGGGTCTTCTATGAATTGAGCATTGAAAATTCACATGCACAGTCAGGGATGTATTCAACTAAGACATTCATTCATTGATGCTCGGGGACGAGCATGGTCTACGTATAGGGGTATGATGAATCTCGTATTCATCATGCTAATTATGGTCAACTAGGATCTATCCCCCAAGATTCACAAGTATTTAATCAATAATAGAGAATCATTAGCAAACATACATGTGTAAATAATATTTGCATTTCATCATGCATAATTGCATTAAAAATTCCAATTGTAATATAGACCAAAAAGCCACTAATTTCTCTTATTTTTAATTAATTCATCCTAACTCCGATTGACCCCAAACAACCTCCATTGTGTATATATCACTAACAAAAATAAACGAAAAATACAAAATAAATTACTAACTTTAATAAGTGTCAAATAATCCCAAAGTCTGATTTCACATCTGACGGATTAAAACGAGCATATCTCTCTCATACAGTGCCTAATTTTGGTCTACTCACTTTTAAAGTACTCCATTTTCAAATACCTTCAAAACAAGACCAATTTCGTAAAATTCAGAGCTCATATGTGAAAGTTGGGATTTGGGCCTCTTTTGCGCATTTTAGCTTTTTGCTAATTTTGACCTAAGTTTTGATGTACATAATTAACCTTTTTAATTTTATTTCTTCTTCATTTGTATTCTTTGATAAAAGTTTTATTAAGTGACACAAAAATCCAAATCCAGATTAAAACTGAAATCAAAGAAACTGACTGAGTCCAAGTGTCCATTGTGAGTCTGTACAAAAATTGTGTGTTTCATACTTCTATTTTATTTTCCTATTTTCTTATTTATTAAAAATCCAAAAAAATCGATTAGTGTGTAATTAAGTTTCTTATATTTTATCATATTTTTTCTAGATATTTATCCTCTCTAAAACAACCAAAAAATTACAAAACTCCAAAAAACTGGTTTTCTATACACATGGAAAATCACCAAAAATACCACTTTTCTCGGATGACCTCTTTTGCTCCCGAGACCCTCATGAAAGATGTAGACCTCGTCAAGACGAACAACTTTCATGAAGAAAATTTTTTGATCCAAGGTCTCCTCTTATTTCTTTTCTATTTTCTTTCCCTTTTTAATTTTGAAATTTTTTTGGGGTGACACGTGGCAGCCTCTGGGCATGCCACATGTCACCCCACCTCATCTCTCTCTCACCTCTCTTTCTAGGGTCACGTGCCTAGCATGTGACCCTCTTCTTCTTCCCAGACATTACATAGCTCTGCGAACGGTCCCGTCAGCGCCCCCTCCCCTTCTTCCCTCCGACCGTGCATGTAACGCCTCCGTGCCTTCACTCTGACGCTGCTCCTCCCCGTAACAGCCGCGAGCACATAACCGACATCATCCCCCTCCCCTCCTATAAAGACCCACTGACCTCCAGCTTCTAAACTCATCCGCCATTATTCCAGAAGGTTGGTGACATCAACTTTGATTGGCGTGATCCAGTAGCCGGAGCTTCGACCCCTGCTTCCTCGCTGCCGTGAGCGCCTGAGCCTCGCCGTGACCTCGCTCGTGGCTGAGGAGATCACCATAAGGGAGCCCCTGCTTCCCAAAACCCAAGTGATCCTACCCCCCTCCTCCCCCCCCCCCCCACCTCGCTCCAGATCTCCCCCTCCGTATACACCCTCCACGCCAACCTTGCACAGGCCGGAGCCCTCTCCCGCTCCAGTGCTCCTCTACCTTTTCGTGACCTTCCACAAACCTCGCTCCGACCCTTAGCACCATCACTGGGAGGCTCAGCCCCATCGTCTCTTTTATGCAAAGCCTACAGGTCTACCCTCCGCCGCCGTAGAGGGCCTCTTCATCTGCTCGACGCCTCGTACATCTCTCCTCATCCGCTCCTTCCGCCCTCCGCGCTTGGCCACTTCGACCACCCCCGAGCAAACAACCGCCTTGACCAACCTCCTCGCAGCCAGCCCACCCGAATCGCCCCCAGCGTCGCAGCGTACAACAATCGTCGGATCGAGCAATCGGGCCTTGATCCGACGACCCATAGGCCACCATGTCTGCGAGTCCGGGCCTAGCTCCCTGGCTAGAGGCTCGGACACTCCGACCATCATCTCCAGCTCCGAACTGTAGGCTCTCCCATCGAGCCTCCACCAACCGCCACCTAGGCTCGGGATCCCTGAGCCTCCGCCTCGCCTCCAAGCCTTCGGGTGCACGTGTGATGCACGTTCGCTTGGGGAAAATTACTCCGAAGCCCCCATAAGTCTTAGATATTACAGATATACCCCTTCTAGGGGTAAATTGTAGAGGAGCCCTTTCAGCTCTGTAAAATTACATATAAGCCCCTCCAGGGACCTATTTGAAGGAAAAACTTTATTTTAATCACATTTTAGTCCCTGTAATTTCATTTCATCATATCTTATTCATCCGAACTCTGATTTAAGCATACAATATAACATTTTGAAGCTATTTTCGTGCTCTATCATTTTGCATGTTTATGGACAGATCTGAGGTTGTTTATTGATAATTTTTACTTGAGGATCTCTATAGACAAATGCAGGCTAATTTTGGCATATCTACGCTACATTTTCATAAAGAAATTAACGATATCTTCTGCAAGAGTTCAGTTGAGGAATTTAATTGGATTAACCCCTTGATATCATTGTGGATTATACTCAATAAATTAATCTGTGAAGGGGGATAAATCAAGAAAGAATTAAATTTCTTTATTATTTCTCTGATTAAATAGTGATTTTTGAGGAGCGAATTACAATGAGTCCTGACAAGATAATTCATTACCCTCCTTGCAACTTGAGTTTGATTGGATAAATTACAATTTGAATTTATTTTTGATCTGAGATTGATTTTGAGGATTTATTGATCATATTATTTGAGGATTTAACACGTTTAAAATCACAGATTGTGGGCATAATCTTCTCATATTATTTTCCTTACATCGTATTTTCGTCATTGCATTGTATTATATTATCCCTATATATAAATTAATGAAACACTAATTAATTATTTAATTTAATTTAAAACCATGCAACTAAGAATCATTGTTCCCTGTGTTCGACCTTGGTAGACTTGCCAAGTAAAAATATTCCATAACATTCAAAGATTGTGGTTTTTGATCGACCGATTTTTCGCCTCCTATACTATAATTATCAATTATTAAAGAGGTGATTTTCACGTTCATCAATGTGTTGTCTCTAAAAGCAGGGCTCGTTTGAAATTTCATAATTGTCTGGGGGTGGATCTGTAATTTGCCCAATAAAGTTTGATCTAGAGCTGGAAGCGGTCTTCGTGCAATATCAATTATACCCTGGGGTTGAGTTGAAAATGTTCCAATACTTTAATGCCCTAGGGTTTCTTTGGGTGCTCTTGTTTCTTTCTTTGTTCTTCACAGATGGAGATATACCGCCATCGACCAAAGCTAAAGGGGTCACCAGGGGTTTCTTGGCCGTGCCATCAGCTGGAGCGGGAGATGCGCCCCTCGCGCGGGCGGTGAAGGTCCACCCCAGGCGGAGGCACGGTGGCTCGCTGCGATCTGCGCTGGCCCTCACGCAGAGGGTGTCAATGGCACGTGGGGTGCGATCGGTGGAGGAGCGACGATGTTGCCTTGGCGCTGGAGGAGTGACGGCGGGCGGTGGCTTCAGCCGAGGGCGTGCAGGCGGTACCACAACGATGGATCAAGGGATGCGTACTGGCGGACTTCGAAGGGGGCGATGCCTCCGCTGGAGGGCGGAGATCCGCGTGGGGAAGGCAGTGGTGGCCGCTGGAGCGCCGCGTGCTGAGCGATGTCGGGTCTGGAGGTGCAGTGGCGGTCGCTGGAGCGTCGCACGGGGATGGATGATGGTGGCGGGCCTGGGCAGTGACGGGGGTTGTCCCGCGTGAAGACCTTTTTTTTTTACTGAATGTAAAAGGTTGCATGAAAGATAATAAAAAACTCTTTTTTAACTTTTTTTTGAAAAATCAGAACTATGAATGATTAATTTTTTTATTTTTTATTTTGTCCCTACAATACAAATGTTAGAAACAAAGGGTAGATATATTTTGTTGTTATTTTTTTATTCGTTTATTTATGACGTGAGCACAATGAATTGGTCCCAAAAATAAAAAAGGATGCATGATCGGGGGATCCGATGAGAAATGGATGGATGGATCCAGATCTCCGGCCACTGTGAGAGATCGTGTTAGGTAGAAAGGAATGCGTAGAGATCGAGAAAGTGAGATGACAAATCGAGTCAGTGGCGGATTAAATTATGACTGATGATTCTAAGATCTAAATAAAAAATTGATGATAAAATAAATAGCAAAAAATTGAAACTAAAGTTAATCTAGATGAAAATGAGAAGAAAATGATGGATCTCACCTTAGGAGCAGAAAAGACCTTGATCACCTCGACGAAGCCCGATGCGTTGTCACCGGACGGCTCGGAGGTTAGGCACCCTTCTAAGACAAGAAGACTCTCGGAGATCAGGCTCCTCTCACCAAAGATTGATCACGTTAAAATGATAGAGAAGGATCCATATAAATAGAAAAGATAATGGAGTTTGAAATTTGAATTTTTTGGAATTTTTGGATGAAGATAAGAGATAAGAGAGACAAACAAAAGAGATAAAGATAAAAAGAGATTAAAAAATATTTTAAAAAATTAATTAATTTGTTTGTATTTTCGTCACTTTATTTTTTAAAAAAAATAAATGTTAAATTTTTTATCTTTTTGTGGTAGTTAGTTAAGAAAATTAAATATATACATATGTTATATACATATATGGCATTATATACATGGGTAAATGAGCAAATTAGTTTTTTTTCAATTTAAATTTAAATTTTATTTTTATTTTTATTTTAAATAATTAGTAAAAATATTTACAAATATATACAAATATAATATGTACAAAATACATGGGAAAATTGCTCAAACCACCCTAAAAAACCAACTTTTTACTCGTAACACCAAAAAGTATGAAGTCACGATCATTTTAAAGATAATTTAATTTAGAATACATTAGAAGTGAGCTTGGTTCAATTTGAGTTCGTATGGAGCCGGAGTTGGTCTTTCAATTAGTGCTTAGTGGCTTTTTTCAAAGTGTGGTTGCTTTTATTCTATACATGATTTAATTGTGTAATTATTTTTATTAATTAGAAGAAAATTTTATTTACAACTTTTGTTTTGAAAATTATTTTGTTTGAGGTCAATTAATGTAGAAATAAAATAGTGAAGTATACATATATACACAGCACACAATTTTTTTTTTGGATTTTCTGATTGAGGACCCTATCTCCCCCTACTTTATTCCCAGTCGATCAGGTCAAGTCTTGACCTTCTCTCGGGGTTCGGGTCAGCCTGTATCTATTACATATATACAGTCTTCCTTAATCTATTTCCTTTTCTTTATTTTTCCTTTCTTTCTTTATTTATTTATTTTAGGTTAAAATGGTAAGAAGTGTGCAATATTTAGATACAAATGGCAAGTTAGTAAGAATATGGAGTTAGTGTTATATACTAGTGTTTTGTAAGGGATTTTAAGCTAAAATAAATGAATAAAGATGACGAATCGTAGATTCATCAGCTACTGCAACTGGCACGTCTAGAAGATCCAACAGTGGGGAAGCAACATGGAAGGACAGGACAAGAACTCTCCAGAGGTGAGTTCCTATCCGACTTCGTTGGCTGCTCCGATTGTCTAGAAGGCTCGGAGGTGAGGCAAAAGGGAGCTGGGGCTCCTCTGTGTCAGACGAGGACGTCAGTAGGGTCCCTGGAGCTCAGGTGACGGGGAATGAGCTCGAGGAAGTTCAGAACTCCAAGAACATGGCCTTGAGTTGAATTCGACCCTATCTAGGTCGCTTGGTCTTCCAGCGCCTGCAAGAAGCTAAGGCGCAACATGCAGAATGTCTTGGGGACCTTATTGGTCGAAATGGGCGTGAGATGAGGTACGGGTGGAGGTGCACCGGTGAGGCGAGGGGATAAAGACCTGATCTCCAGATTGGGAGTCGATCTCGGTGAATGAAGATGCGTGGACTAGAGTAGAAGGGAAGGGGGAGGTGATAGAGGTGATATGAGATTCAGAGGATGAGCGGATCGATGGGAAATCGGGTCGGAGCTCGAGAGCTCCGGTGATGAGATTCAGCTATTCTACCCTAATTACTCAATGAAAAGCAAATCTAAAGACTTGAATGAAATGACAGTAAGGAAATCTATCTAAGGAAAGGAAATGGCTCTTATACCTGGTTTTGATGCCAGGGAGCTATCGGCGAGGTGGCCGTGGGTGCACCTCCGTCCTCCTAGAGTCGATCCAGACTGCCGGGAGGCTCCACTTGCCATGAGGGTACTCCTTAGATGAATAACCGAGGCTCCTATACTCGGATTAGTGACCAAATTTGAGATGGAGGTCAGAGAGGATTATTTATATGCAAGCACGGGCACCCTTTTTGACGGTTGGAATGGGGAGAATCAAGATGATGTACAAACGATCTGGATGGCTGGTGTAAATCTTGGAGGATCAATGATTATTTTTCTTGAAGGAAGCGAGCGTGATGGAATGATGGTTCAAGTGGGAAAATGGGAGGAAAAGAGGGGAAATGACAGCTCTGACGTGGGTCAGAGGCGCAGGGGGAGTTGACTAGAGGTCAAAGATCCCTGGCCTCTGATTGACCCACGTCGACCGCAAAAGGACAAAACAGTCCAAAAAAATCGAAATTAATTAATTAAATATAGTAAAAGAATTTATTAATTTTTTTATTATAAAATAAAAACTGTTTATTATTTAATGTAGTATTTTATTATTATTTTTATTTATTTTTTTAGGTTATTTATTAGTAGTTAATTTTTAGGGGTTTATTCATAAATATATTCATCTATATTTTGGCCATTTTATTTTTATTTTGTATATTTTATTTTGTCATTTTATTCTCTTATTTTATATATCTTTAACTTCTTGTTAGATGTATAAATATATTTTTATTATATTATTATAATATATTTTATTCACTTAAATAAATAACAGTAATATATTATATAGGTATACTTATAGGTATTTCACCTATGTATTATATACATTATTTTATTTTAATGTATTTTCTTGGGTTTTATTTTAGGTTTATATTTTTAGTAGAATATAAATAATATTTACAATCCTATAAAAATATAAAAGAATAAAGAATATTTTCTCCTTTTATTTATATACATGTAATATTATAGGTAGTTTGCCTATATATTTATATATACTTATTTTATTTGTTATTTTCTTTATGATTTTATTTTGCTTTTAATATGTAAATATAATATAAATAATATTTACAAAATTATAAAAAAAAAACATTGTAAAAATAATAAAGGATGAGCAAATCGAATATTTTATTCAGATATACTATACAATGAGGGTCCAAAACCTACCTTACACACCTTAAGATCAAAAAATATGAAACCACTCCATTCAATAGCTTATGAAAAGTTATATACAATTAGAATGATTTTGATACATTTTGAGTTTTTATTAGGAAGATATGGGTATGCGAATTTGGGATTTTGATTTTTTATTTTGTGTTGTATTATTTTTGTACATACTCAATTTTGTATTTTTATTTACATTATTACCTACAACTTTCATGTTCAAAGTTTCTTTATTTCATACATAAATAATAAAGAATAAAATGGGTGTCAAAAATACTTTATTGAATGAATAAATAAATGTGGTTTTTATTGTATTCTTGGCCCTTATCTCCCCCTACTTTATTCCTTGTCGACCAACTCAATTCTTTACATGGTCTTGGGGTTTAGGGTCATAAAATATCTTTGATATTTTATTCTTTTTCATTTCTTCTCTTTGTTCTATAATTTTGGCATTAAAAACTATAATATTTACATAATAAATGCAATAAATGATGAATGTTAACATGTACAAAATAATTCTATTTACATGCATTAGCTAGGGTTTTTAAGGCCAAATTGATATAGTAAAGGTGATGAAATTGATATTCATAAGAGAGAGAGAGAAAGAGAGATTTACTCATTCATTCATTGTTAATTTGTATTAATTAAGGACTTGGACACTACTCTCTACAACGAGGTCCATTGCCCAGGTCTATGTTCACCTAGTGGCCACATCATGATTTTCGCGCATTTTCACCACCTTATTTTATTTGTTTCTCGATGTTTTGAGTTTTCCACCTTTCTTTCTATTTGTTTTATGTACATGAAGCCTCTAGAATTTAGGTTGCTTGAATCGGTAATTAGGTCCAAACCCTAAAAGAATTATGTGATGCCTATAGTCTCTTATGTTTGGATCTAGTCAAATTAATAATGGTTAATTATTTGGACTTGAGATCGCATGCCGAGAGAGGTCGCATACAGCGCTGGTAGGACCCGTTGTGGCAGGCATCGAGTGGCATCGAAGACCGGACTTTTGGTCTCATTTCTGAATAATTAACATATGGTTCTTCATGACTAATAGCAACTATTGTTTAGGGCAATTTTGTCGAATTCACACTACCATGTAGATATGTTTAAAAAATTATGTTTTGCATACCACATGGAGAGAGCTGGGAATTATTGTAAGTCCTCTAATTCTGCATGCAGCATTAGGTTCAATAATGAGATTTCCATCATCGAATCGACTTGCACAACTTTTTCTCTATCTCCATCTGATTTTGAGCACCTAGGATGTAAAAGAAAATCCACAAAATTGTTAGGCATTTGTATGCAAAATACTTATAAAAAGTGAAAATCAAAAATACTAAAACAAGTGGATCGATAATAAAACTTTGACCTTAAATAAAATATGTAATAGACTTCATTGTCTTGAATTCATAAAGCCCTCATTGTTTTCAGATACCTTAGGAGGGTACCAAAATACCTCCTATGAGCGAGGCACAACTCGCTAAGGATTAGAACCAAAATCCAGCCCGTAACCGCCATGTGTATTGTCTGGATTTCTAAAGTAATGGCACTTCTATCGTACGTGACTGAGTAGGGCTTTGTCATCGATGGTGTCCCTACCATGTGTGGAACATCGACTTAGTCCGAATTACTGAGCCTATGCCATATGCTCACGGGTGTCTCTATCTCATTAGTTTGCGACCGAGTAGGTCCTTGCACACTCACAGGTGATTCCGTTGTGAACAAGCTCCGAAGTAATGGTTTCGCCTATCGGCTTCCTCTGTCTATTACTTTAACTGAGTAGGGATCCAGAAAGGGTTATAAGGACCTCAAAAAAGTTCAAACTATAGGTTACAAAGGAGGAGGACAAGTACATGATACTTTTCTAGTAGTACTCTCTCTCCTATAGGGTTAGCATGCTAAGGACTTGTTGCAAGATATGCATGAAATAACAACTCTAAAAATGAAAATATAAAAATAGCCAACCCTTTATGGCTTCACATTGTGTTGGATTGGTGAATCCAATTTTATATTGTGTTTGTATAGATCTAGATTAAGGTTTAAAGATCAAGTCCCGTACACCTGCACAAATTTTGTCATGTGTGTCTTCTCTTTGACCCCCTGCTCATTTCGAGTACTTTACACTCCTTTTAATTCCTCATTGACCATTGTATCCTTCGTCCTGCGTCGATCTTCTCTTGATTCATGATGTCAATCCATGGATGGTTTAGTCGAAACTCTACCAACACCCACATCGGGATTCCATGGACTGGGCATCGTCAATAATTCGAGGAGATTCCCGAGAACTTGGTTAGAAACTTGCAAACTAATGTCCAGACTCCTTGTTTTCTTTCCAATAAACATGGACCACTCTTGTCCCACCACCGCCTGTTGCAAATGGAGGTCAATTTTAGTCTACATCTTTTTCTCCATTCACAAACATCTAGGTTGACCCTAATCTCATATTCATCACAACAGTTGGAGTTCAATTTCAAGTGGTCTGATTGGGATTCTTCTACATTGCAAATAGAAGCTAGTCCTAGTCCCGGATCCTAATACAGAGTTCATATCCTCATATTCAGATCTAGAAATGGCTTCCTAGGGAAAGGGAAAGGGGCAGCAGCTACCCCAGTCAGAGCAAGGCAAGACGCCCGACCAGAATGAAGTGAATGCTCAGTTGCTAGCCTCCATCCAAGCCATCCAGCAACAACTGATGGAATAGGCCCTTGTACAAACTGCCTTCTACGGTATACTGAACGACACGAGGAACAAACAAACAAGAGGAGGAGGTGGAGGTGGATTCTGTGATGAACCCGAAGAAGAAGAGGAACAAGGTAATAGGAACCTAAAGCCAATGCTAAAGGAGACATATAACCCTGGAGACAACCAAATGACCGAAAGGATTCACATCCCTCCAGTCCATGCTCACTTCAATATAAAACCCCAATTCCTTGCGCTCCTACCATTATTTCATGGGAATACCAATTAGGAGCCCTACATTAACTTGCAACAGTTCTCTCACATCTGCAGAACCACCCCTTACCCTAACATTCCATTAGGTGTAGTCAAGATGGTTGTGTTTCCCTTCAGCTTACAAGACAACACCATTTACTGGGTCAATCATTTGGGAAAGATCGTGAAAACATGGGGGGAACTTAAATATGTGTTCCTTAACAAGTATTAATCTCTCGGTCAGCTCAACCAGATGTGAGCTAAGATTAGCAACTTCACTCAAGCTACTCACGAGTCAATCCATGAAGCATGGGAGCGATTTACCAAGCTGCAAGAGAAATGTCCCCACCATGAGATATTGAAGACCAGTTTGGTCTTTAGGGGACTGAATGTTGAGAGCCAAAGATTAGTCAATGTTGCCTGCGGGGGATCCCACTTTAACAAAGATGAATATGTGGTATGACAGATCTTTGAAGAAATGTCTGAGGAAGAGGCTTCCCTCTCTTCATCACGCGCTTATTAGAGACAGCCTTATGTCCTCCACAAGCCAGTCCACATGGAAACATCCTGTGAGGCATAGAAAGATGAGATCTCCGACCTCAGTATCATTGGGCCTATCTTTCTAAGGTTAACATTATCGAGAAGCAGTCACAGGATCTTGAAAAGCCCATTGTGATCGAATAGAGGACACAGAATTTGGATAAGTTGGACCAAATCGCCAAGCAGTTGGAACTGCTGGTGAGCACCATTAGTTCGTTCCAGTCAACGACACCATCATCAGAGACTAGTGCTAAGAAGAAGGACGAACCATCACCTCCACATTAGCCTCAATCGAGTCAATAGCAGCCGGTGATCCAGCACATGTACTACATGCAGGCTCCCAAGAAGGCCCCACCGCAACAATAGATGATGGTCTACCAACCAGACTTCCCCCCACCTTCTGATCCAGCATTCCCGCCACCATCCTTGATATATGAAGTCAATAGTGTTTGGAGCAACGATGCACAACTGGTCCGTCCTACTAGACAACCTCAGGGCTAACCACCAGCCAACCGGCCTTACCACCAACCTCAGGGTGGTTGTCTTGCATAGTCCTCCCAGCCTCAGCCTCAGTATCAACACCATCAGTCTCCACAATACCATAATTGGAGACAGTCACATCAGTACCCTCAGCCATAGTACCGTCCACACCCACAGTATCACAAGTACACAACTGCACCTCAGTAGCAATATCCTCCTTCTCCATACCAATAATATACGCTTCCTCTATCTCCACATCATTACCAACAGTCTCAGCCTCAGCCTCCCCACCAGCAGCCACAGTGTGCTCAGCATGATGAATATTCTGAGGTTGTTCCCGTGAACCCCAACCTTGATTGCTTGGCCCAACTTGTAATGGGTCTAGTAGAGATGACAAAGAACCTAGACGACCTAATGGCCACCAAAACTCTTATCCCGGCCAATGTCGAAGCAAATCTTTATAATTACAAGAGAAAGGAGCAAGTAGAATGTGATGTCATGTATGTACTTGTGGAGTCAGATTATTGTAATTTTGCTTTATTTAATGTTGTCACTCTTAAGAGTGGTAGGACCTTGCTTCCGTCTGTCGCAACCAATGGGAAGAATAAAGCTTCATCAAGTGAACCATCATCTTCTGCATCAGTCGTGCCAGCTACAGGTTCGGGTGAGGAAGAAGGAGGAGCCATGCCAGCTGCCAACGACCACTACCTCCATCAACAAATAAAAAACCAAAAAATGCAAAAAGACAAAAAAGAAGATAGCAGTCGAAGTGAAGTCGTGCCAGCCATGGAGGAGCCCGCACCAGCAGTCGATCTAGAGCCAACCGACGGAGCATACTTTTTACATGTCCACCAACAGCGGCACCATCATCTCCAGAATGTATACCTTTTTGCAGACCAGATGTTGATGAGTCGCGAATACCTGACTTTAATTTGCGTGAATTATTGAGTGTTTGAAATATCAGTATGACATTTCATTGTACGCGGCTATTCGAAATCGATCAAGAAATAACCACAATTAACTTATTTAATTTTTTATCGACGTGCTTTTATGTTTATTTAACTTGGGCAAGTCCCAAGGTCAAACTCAATGAGGTAAAGGAGTAACTTAGAATTTTTCTATTGAATTTCATGCGCAGTTTTCTAGGCAGAATAATTTTGATCTTTTTTTCATGCGATTTTGAAATGCAAAATGCAAATGTGGCTGATTTTAAGGACTAGAAAAAAATATCGATCAAATGATGTCCAAAAATTATGAAACTTGGATAAAATGTCAATTGTGATGAAATAAATGCACTGTAATATTTTTGGTAATGCAAAATGAATATTTTGTGAAGTAATAAATGCAAACAAAGTGAATTTCAATAATTAATTATAATAAATATTAAACCTATTTATTTTCAAGGGATAAAATTATCCAAGATCTATCATTAGGTGATTAATCTCAGAAAAAATCCTAAACCTTCAAAATACAAGATTTATACCTATTAAAAATTAAATATTGAAATCTACAAAATGATTTTTATAGTACAAACCATGCATGCAAATCCAATTCTTTTTGGGCACAAAGTAAGTAACAATGAATTCTATGGTCCATGACTTTTTGGCAATTTTTTGAGCAATGATTAATTATCTATGAAATTCTAATCAAAAATTAAAAAAAATATGCAATTTTTGCAAGAAAATTAATCATTAATTAACCACAAACAATAAAAATATGATGAGCATGCCACAATGTAGAGAATTAATTCTACAACATCATGCTAATTTTTAAATAATAAAAAGATGCAAAGAAATGATTCAAATTACAGAATAAATATGGGTTCTATTTGCAATATTACATAATATAAAATAAATATAAAAATACAGTGAAGGGATTGAATCGTAATTACCTAAACACCGCGTGGTGTATCTGCAAAATTCCCAGCAGTCACGTGCAATGCACATGACTTCTAGGTTGGCAGGGATCTTCTGTGAATACGATGGTTCTTCAAGGGTGTTGGTACAAAATTTCCAAGGGGCGCGTGCTCAGCACGTACCCTTGGATGAAGGGGCTATTCTGCAGATCTAACAAGCTAGGGGGCACTCTTGCAAATATCCCACCCCACGCACGTGGGATTAAGTGAGGAGGACATTCTTTCCAGACATTTCCCCAACGCACGTGCGACGCATGTTGCAGGGGCCTTGGGCCTCGTGCCTGGTGGTGCGGTGGAGTCGGCATTCTGGAGTGCGGAGGAGATGGGCGGAGGGGGGGTTCCTGGTATCGGAGCTCGAGCAAGCAAGGAGGGGTGGCTGGCAATGCAGATGCAGCTATAGAGGCACAGCGAAGGCAGAGCGGGCCGCGACAGAAGTCAGTGAAGCTTGGAGGTGATGGCGATGGCTCCTGGTTGTTCCCAGGAGGCATCAAGGAAGAGCAGAAAGAGTTAAAGGAGAGGAGGTTCTTGGCGAGGCCTCCCTGGAGGCGAGGTCTCTCCAGCTGATGATTGAAGAAGCAGGGGTTCACGGAGATGCGAGGACTCTCCCCTTTCTTGTTGTCGAGGGCTGGAGGAGAAGCCTCTTATGTTGGAACACGAAGAGAGCCAAGGTCACGCCTTCTTGGGAAAGGCCAACCTCTGGTGAAGAGCTCGATGAAGACCCGTTTCTCAGAGAAGGGGCATGCTGGTGACGAGGCTTTTGGTAGCAGTGGAAGACTCTGGTGGCCTTGGGAGGGGGTCACTGCAGTGCTCGGGGCAGTATGAATGAGAGATGGTGACACGAGGTGGATTGGGGGGTCAGAGATTGGGTGGAATAGATGGAAGCGTATGGCAGATAGTCAAGAGGGAAATGGAAAAGGTGCGATGGAATTGGAGGCACGACGAATATGAATATGAACAAGGGAGAAGGGAGTAGTACCTGGAAGTAGGATAGCTTGACGACGTGTGCTGGAGCGGAGCAGCTGCTCGATGGATGAGCTGTTGTGATGAGGCCAACGAAGCCTCGGATCTCGCTGCTGGAAGAAGTGAAGCTCGGGCTGTCACCACTGAGGGATCTTCCTTTACTATTGGTTATCTATGGTGATTCGTGGAGGGGAGCAACGCTAGTGTCAAATATAAGAGAGGGGGATGGCCGGTGATGGAAGGTTCAGCGAGATCAAAGGGATTGGAGGGGGATTCGTTTGAGATTTGGCCATGGAAGGAAGGTGGCTGGGACGAGGATTTGATGAGGTACGACAGGGAGATTAGGAAAGGTGGTGGCCGGTTAGCGAGGGGAGGTGGCACTGCTAGAAGAGGAAGGCGATTGTGGGATCGACCACAGATGGAAAGGTGCGGCGACATAATCAAGGGAGGAAGGAGAAGGACACATGCTAGGCGCGTGTGTTGGATGCACGTACGCAACACGTGCAAGCTTTTTTAATTTTTTTAATAAAATGAATTATAAATGCCTCAAAAATTGGGTGACACATGGCGGCTCAAGGAGATGCCACGTGTCATCACCAGAAAATTCGAAAATAAAAATAGAAAGATAAATAAAAAAGAAATAGCAAATAACTTGGAAAAAATATTTTCTTCATGAAAGTTGATTGTCTCAGCGAGATCTATAAATTTCATAAAGTGATCAAAACCAAAATTGATCATTTGCACAAAGTGATATTGAGGTATCCCATGTACAAAGAATACCTTGATTTTTGATAAATTTTTTGTTATTTTCAAACCAGATAAAATTCTAGAAAAAAATACGATAAAATCAAATAGAAATATTTACACATTAATATATATATATATATTATTAATTAATAAAAGGAAGAAATAAAAAAATAACAAAAACTACAACTTTTGTACAGACTGTTAGTGAAGACTCAAACTCAGTTTATTCCATAGATTTTAGTCTTATTTTAGATTTGGATTTTTGCTTGTTTTAATAAAACTTTCGTTAAAGAAAATAAATGAAAAAGAAATAAAATAAAATTAGTTAAATATGTACAGAAAATAGTAGGTCAAAAACTGCTAAAATGCAAAATGTACAAAAGAGGCCCAAAATCCAACTTTCACATATGAGCTCCGATTCACTTGATCTTGGTCTTGTTTTGAAGGTAATTAAATGTACATTACATCAAAAGTGAGTAGGATCAAATGGACACTGTATGAGGAATATATCAACATTTTAGTTTGGAAATCCTGGAATTAGGTTTTGAGTTTGTGGTCCACTTATTTAGGCTAGTGTTTTTTTGTATTTTTATTTATTCTTGTTAGTAATATGTACACAATGGAAGTGATTTTAGATCGTTTGGAGTTAGCATGAATTAGTTAAAAATTATGGAGGTTAGGCTATTTTACAGGTCAATTGGGTTGGGACTTTTGGCTCCTTATTTTGTGCAATAATGAGTGATAAAATGCAATTATTAATTATTCATGCAGGAGCGCTAATTATGCAATATAAATGAAGAAATGAAGATGAGTTTTGGGGATTTGAGCTTAATTAATGAATTTTAGAGTAATGAATATGAGATTCATCATCCTCCTATACTTAAACCATGCTCGTCTCTGAGCATCTAAGGAAATGCAATTAGGTGAAATGAGATTGAGTTCCATACTAAGACCATGAGAAGAAGGTGAAAATGGAACTAGACCCAACCTTTGGATTATTAGTTTGGCAGAACTTCTGTGATACTTAGGTTTATAAAATCAACAAACTCCAAGTTCTACACATCATTGTCATAGTTTCAGCTCAGAAGTAATCTTAGATCAATCCTTCTCCCAAAGCATATCCTGTAAATAGTAAACAATTGACTCACGTATGTGAAAGGTTTTAGATCTTCCCATCCAGAATGCCGGACTACCATGCAAATCTCCTCTCCAGTAACTCGTCCTCGGGGAGTCAGGTATTTCCTTCTAAGGTCTGTCGCACTGTGTTCACAATCAAAGCAGGGGAGAAATTAGAAGAAGGAGAAAAGAACTGGAGGGTGACCAGTGTAGTCACCTCTCCTTGTGAAGCCGTCCAGTTTAGCAAAGTCTCCACCAAGATCTGCAGTCTTTCTTGAAGCTTGGACCTTTTTGGTCAACTATTTATTTAGTAGTAGGCTTCTTTGTGTTTGGATTTTTGGTAGTTCTGCATGGATCTTATTTTGCCCCTACAAATAGGGAATCTTTATTTCCATACATGTTTTGGGGTCTTAGAAAAAATTGTGCCCAGTCGTCCATCCCTTTTCTGAAGCTTTATTTCAACCCATACTCTGGTCTTTAGATGTCCATGCTACCAAAAAAGAAACCCACACAGTCTTCCAACAGCTCGTCTGAGTTGAGCTAAGTGTATAGTGCGAGAGCACAAATTAATTTCCTATTCCAGAGTCATACCCAGAATGAAGAGACTAGGTTAGACACTAAGAGTCAAACAGCACATTGTCATGTGAAACTTGAAGAATTAAGTCAAAGACCCGAAGCTTCTAAAATCCCCTTTCTCGGTGAAGTTCCTCTGAAAAGTAGGTGGATTAAGGTCAAGTACAGACCATTCTCGATTTCTTCTCATAATTCGATTAAGAACCCAAGGGCTTTTCACAAATGCAAATGCATGTAATGCTAGATGAAGTGTAGGTGCGTGAAATGCTTATAATTTTTTTTTACTTTTTTGAGAGACATATATTTTTTTATGCAAGGTTTTTTTATGCAAAAAGGAATAAGAAGCTGTTTTTTTTTTAAATTTTTTCGTTGGACACAGTCACTGTTAGTTGCAAAATTGTTTTTTAAGTTAGTTACCCACCCCATAAATACATATAGACTTACGCAAAAGTATGAGCTATGGGTAAAATATATACACAGTATATATACACCCCCACTTATACTTAGCGAGTGGTGTCCTCATAGCACAAGAAACATAAAGAAGACATAGCTCGATCAAGTATTTTTTGGAATTTTCTACTGAAAGATGAATATTTTATGAATTAATGAATGCAAACAAAGTGAATTTCAATAATTAATTATAATAAATATTAAACCTATTTATTTTCAAGGGATGAAATTATCCAAGATCTATCACTAGGTGATTAATCTCAGAAAAATCCTAAACCTTGAAAATACAAGATTTAATACCTATTAAAAATTAAAGATTGAAATCTACAAAATGATTTTTATTGAGCAAACCATGCGTGCAAATGCAATTCTTTCGGGGAACAATGTAATTAACAAATAATTCTATGATTCCAGAGTTTTTGGCAATTTTTTTTAGCAATGGTTAATTATCTATGAATTTCTAAGCACAGACTAGGTAAAATATGTAATTTTCCACAAGAAAATTAATCATTAAGTAACCACAAGCAATAAAAATATGAAGAGCAGCCATAATGTAGAGAATTAATTGTAGAACATCTTGCTAATTTTTAATAATAAAAAGATGCAAAGAAAAGGTTCAAATTATAGGATAAATACGGGGTTCTGTTTGCAATATTACACTGTATAAAATAAATATAGAAATGTAGTGAAGGGTCTAAACCTTAATTACCTTAACCCTGCAGGGTATATATGCGGAATTTCCAGCAGTCACGTGCAAAGCACGTGACTTTTGGGTCGACGAGGGTCTTTTGTGAATACAGTGGTTCTTTAGGGGTGTTGATGCAAAATTTCTAAGGGGCACATGCTCAGCACATGCCCTTGGATGGAGGGGTTGTTCTGTAGATCTAACAATCTACGAGGGTGCTCTTGCAAACATCCCACCCCACGCATGTGGGATCAAGTGAGGAGGACGTTCTTTCCAGACATTCCCCCAATGCATGTGTGGCGTACATGGCAGGGGCCTCAGGCCTCGGGCCCGGTGGTGCGGCGGAGTGACGAGCCCGCAAAAGCCGCGATAAGAAATCGTTTTTATCTTCGTGCGTGAAATTAATGAAGTCGTTCGTTGTAGGCGGCAATCGGAGACAGTCAAGAAATAACCACAAAATAATGATTCAATTTTATTCTCGTGGTCTATGTTTATTTTACTTGGGCAAGTCCCAAGGTCGATCACAAGGAGGCAAAGAAACAACCTAGATTAATGTCTATCCAATTTTTAGTTCGGTTTTCAAGGCGGTAATTTTTTTGGAATTTTTCAATGCAAGATGGAATGCAAAATGCAAATTTGGCCGATTTTAGGAACTAAAATGTAAACTTTCAGTCAAACAATGTCCGAAAAATACGAAAGTTGGCCACAGTATAAAACGTGATGAAATGAGTGCACTGTAATTTTTTTGTAATTTTTAGATGCAATGTGAATTTTTTATGAATTTTTAATGCAAACAGAATGAATTTTCAACATCTAATTTTAATAAATATTAAACCTACGTTTTTTCGAGAACTAAAAAAAATCTAAGATCTATCACTAGGTGATGGATCCCAGAAAAATCCTAGATCACAATAATGTAAGGCGTGATACCTATTAAAAATTAAACATTGAAATGCACAAACTGATTTATACAAGGCAAATGATGCATGCAAATGCAATGATTTTTGGGCACAATGTCCAGCAACTTAATCTCTACGATATTTGATTTTTGGGGAATTTTTCGAGTCATGGTTAATTTACCACGAATTTCCAAGCACAGATTGGGCAAAATATGCTAATTTTCACAAAAAAAATTAATTAATAATCAACCGTTAATCACAAAAATACCCAAAGTATCTCAAAATGTAGAGCATTAAGCGATGAACAAAGTGCTATTTTTGTAGGAATAAAATGATGTTTAGAAGAAGTTCAAAACATAGGGAGAACACAGGGGGGTAAATGCCATGAATATAAATAGATAAATAAAAATAAAAAGTGCAGATGGGGACCTGAATGCAATTACCTAAACTGGGGGGGGAGTCTCTGCAATTTTTCCAGTGGGGCACGTGCGCAGCACGTGCCCTCTAGAAGGTGGACTGAAGCGCAATAAGGGGGACCTCCGGGGGGCCTGATGTAATTTGCCCACAGGTCACGTGCTGCGCACGTGACCCTGGGCTGACGTAGTGGTGACGTCCCCCCGCCCTCACGCACGCTGCGCGTGGCGGGGGTCTCGGGCCTCGGACCCGGCGGCGCGGTGGTGGAGAGTGGGCTGCTCCTGGCGGAGCTGCGGCAGCCCGCCCTCTGGTCGAGGCGGAGAAGATGGCGTAGCGGAGGCGGCGGAGCTCGGCCTCTCCTGGCGGGGCGAAGGCGAAGGAGGAGCGGCGGAGCCTGGTCGATGGCGGTGAGGGCGGTGGAGTGCCTCTGGCCGACACACGGCCAGGAGGGGGCGGCAGGCGTCGAAGGTGGAGGAGGCAGAGGACGGTGGCCGATGACGTCGGTGAAGCTCCAGGAGGAGGTGAAGGCGTCGATGTCGGAGGCCGGCCGAGGCGACGGAGTGGCCGACACACGGCCGTGGGACGTCGGGGGTGCAGCAGCGACGGCGAGCGGAGTGGTAGGCGGTTGCTGGTGGTCGGCGAGGTGGAGCCCAGGAGGCGAAGACGGCGAATGTAGCTGGAGGAACGTCGGCGGTCGTTGGCGGGGCTCCCGGTGGCGATGTTGCGAAGGCGGAGAGGGGCTCCGATGACGGGGCAAGAAGATGAAGATGGAGTCGCGGAGGCGTAGCGTGTGGCTCCGAGCGGAGCGAAGAGCTCGGAGCGGCGAGGTTGAGAGCGAGAGCGGAGGGTGGAAGGGAGAGGAGGAGAGATAGAGAGAGAGAGAAAAAGGAGGAGAGAGAGATACCTGGGGGAGGAGGCTCGACGGCGATTGAAGCCGGAGCGGGGCAGCTGCTGATGGAGGCGCTGCGACGAGGGGTTGAAGCCCTCGGATCACGCCGGCGAGGGGTGTTCCGGTTGTCACTTCCGATGAGATCCTCAGGGTGTACGGCGGATAAGGGAGTCGGGGGGGGCGACGGGGCTATTTATATAGGCGAGGGATCGAGCGGGCGAGGGTTTGGCCGGTGCGAGATCGGCGGGGGCGTCGTTGGGAGGTCAACGGCTGCGGCGAAGTCGGGGGAAGTAGGTTGGTTGGTTGGCGGAGATCGCGGAGGAGGTTGCGGAGGAAGGGGGCGCGGTGGGAAGACGACGGGTCCTGGCCGTTCGATCGGCCGA
The DNA here is from genome assembly GCA_037367405.1 of Ottelia alismoides. Classification (NCBI taxonomy): domain Eukaryota; kingdom Viridiplantae; phylum Streptophyta; class Magnoliopsida; order Alismatales; family Hydrocharitaceae; genus Ottelia; species Ottelia alismoides. The sequence goes on along the minus strand of JAZKJV010009940.1, from coordinate 478,833 downwards.
GATCGAACGGCCAGATAGGGGCCACGTGGCGGAAAGGGGGCTCCTGGCGGAGCACGTGAGGGGCACGTGCCTGGGGGCACGTGCGCCGCACGTGCGGTGGATTTTATTTTTTATTATCTTTTTTTTTTAATAAAATCAAAGATTAAAAAGCCCAAAAACCACTAACACGTGGCGGCCTCTGGGGCTGCCACGTGTCTGCTCCAGATTAATCGAAAAAATAAATCATTTGTAAAATCAAAAAGAAATAGCAAACGACCTCGGATCGAAAACGTTTCTTCACGAAAAATGCTCGTCTCGACGAGATCTACAACTTTCATGAAGACATCAAAGCCAAATTCGGTCAAATGTGAAAAGTGAATTTTTGTGGTATCCCATGTACATAGAATACCTTGATTTTTGGGTTTTCAAATTTTTTTGTCAATTTTAAACACGATAAAAAAAAATCCGGAAAAATAAGGAAAACTCAAAGATAAATAAAAGAGACCTTAATCTAATTTTTTGGGATTTTTATTAATAAAGAAAATAAACACATAAAATACAGGTCAAAAAGCCGCGAAAATACAATGTACAAAAGAGGCCCAAAACCCAACTTTCACATACGAGCTCCGATTCACTTGAACTTGGTCTTGTTTTGAAGGTAATTGAATGTGCATTAGTTCAAAAGTGAGTAGGATCAAATCGGACACTGGATGGGGAAGATATGTGGCTTTTAGTCCGAAAATCCTGAAACTAGGGTTTGGGTTTTTGGTCCACTTAACAGGGTTAATTATTTTTTGTAGTTTTTTATTTATTCTTCTTAGTGATGTGTACACAGTGGAAGTGAGTTTGTGGTATGCGGTGTCAGCATGAAGGAGTTAAAAATAGGGGAAGTTAGGCTATTTACAGGTCAATTTTTGGCTTGGATTTTTGGCTTCTTATTTTGTGCAGAAATTAATGCTAAAATGCAATTCTTATGCAATCATGCATGAATGCTAATTATGCAGAATAAATGTAGAAATGCAATTGATTTTGAGGGACTTGAGCTTTAATTAATGAGACTTAGAGTGATGAATCCGAGATTCATCATCCCCCTATACTTAAACCATGCTCGTCCCTGAGCATCAAAAAGAAATGCCATGAAGTGAAATGAGACTGGGTTCCCTACCAAGACCATGAACTGAAGGTGAAAGTGAAACTAAACTCGACCTTTGGATTAATAGTGTGGCGGAACTTCTGTGAGACTTAGAATTTCAAAATCAACAGCCCTCAAGTTCTACACATCATTGACACAGTTTCAACTCAGAAGTCATCTTAGATCAATCCTCTTCCCAAAGTATACCCTATGAATATTGAATAACCGACTCATGTGTGTGAAGGGTTTTAGCTCTTCCCATTCAGAATGCCGGACTACCCTGCTCCTCTCCTCTCCAGTAACTCGTCCTCGGGGAGTCAGGTATTTCCTTCTAAGGTCTGTCGTGCTGTGTTCACAATCGAATGAGGGAGAAGATAGAAGAAAGAGAAAAGAACTGGAGGGTGGCCAGTGTAGTCACCTCTCCTTGTGGAGATAGCCAGTGTAGCTGAGTCTCCACCAAGATCTGCAGGTTTCTGAAGCTTGGACCTTTTTGGTCGGATTTTTATTTGGTAGAATGCTTCTCTGTATTTGGAATTTTTGGTGGTTCTGCTTGGATCTTGTTGTGCCCCTACGGATATAGAATCTTTTGTTCCGTACATTTTTTGGGGTCTTAGAAAAATTGTGCCCAGCCGTCCATCCCTTTTCCGAAGCTTTATTTCAACCCGTACTCCGGTCTTTAGATTTCCACGCTACCAGAAAAGAGACTCACACAGTCTTCCAACATCCCGTTTGGGTTGAGCTAAGTGCATAGTGAGAGAGTGCGAATTAATTCCCTATTCCAGAGTTGTACCCAGAATGAAGAGACCAGGTTAGACACTAAGAGTCAAACGCTGCACATTGTCATGTGGAACTTAAGGAATTAAGTCACAAAGACCTGAAGCTCTTAAAATCCTATTTCTCGGTGAAGTTCCTCTGAAAATTAGGTGGATTAAGATCAAGCCCAGACCACTCTCGGATTCGGCTCATAACTCGGTTCAGAACCCAATGACTTTTCACAGATGCAAATGCATGCGGTGATGGATGAAGTGCCGGTGCGTGAAATGCAGATACTTTTTTTTTTTTTGACATTTTATGCAAGGGGTTTTTTATGCAGAAAGTGGAATAAGAAGCCTCTTTTTCATTCATTTTTTTTTTCATTTTTTTTGTTAGTACCCACCCCGTAAATACGTATAGACTTACGCGAAAGTACGAGATATGGGTAAAAAATATATACATAGTATATACAGACCCCCCTATACTTAGCGAGTGCTGTGTCCTCAGAGCACAAGAAGCGTGAAGAAGACATAGCTCGGGCTAAGCGTAAGAGAGTGAGAAAAAAGAAAGAAGGAAGAAAAAGAAAAAGAATGAAAAGAAAAACGGTCAGGAAATGAGGAGAGTATAAACGGGTGGATGTCGGTTCCCCCTATACTTAGGCTCTGAACAGCCTAAGTATGGAAGAAGGGTGGATATGGAGCGATGGGGAGTTAGGAGAAGAATGGTATATACAGATGGCATTGGTCCCCCCTATACTTAGGCCTTGGCCTAAGTAAAGGAAGAAGTTGTACACGGAGGCCGATGTGGTCGGGAGGGAGGGTGGGAGTGGTCAGATAGATTTTCAATATCCTTGCTCTGCGTGAAATAGATGGCCTCGACTTGAACTGTTTGTTCTTTGGGTGATTCAATGTATGGCTTCAGCATTTGTCCATTTACTGAGAACGGTTGTGCATTTTCTTTGAGTTCGGCTATGTCTACGCTTCCATTGGTATGCACATCGATGACAATGTAGGGACCCGTCCACTTTGATTTGAGTTTCCCATGAAAAATCTTCAAACGAGCATTAAACAACCACACTTTTTGTCCAGGGACAAAGGTCTTCTCTCGAATGTGTCTATCATGCCATCTCTTGACCTTGTCCTTATAAATCACACTGTTGTCATATGCCCGATTTCGGATTTCAATTAGCTCATTCAGATTTAAGTCTCGACATAGTTTCCCAAGGTGACAACTCCAATTCAACTTTTTGATCGCCCATTCAGATTTGTGGATCAATTCTGCAGGAAGATGACATGGCTTGCCATAGATCATTCTAAAAGGTGAAGTACCGAGTGGAGTCTTATAGGCTGTCCTATAGGCCCATAGAACTTGGTCCAACAGTGTTGACCAATTCTTCCTATCGGGACGAACCAACTTCTGGAGAATGCTCTTCACCTCTCTGTTTGAACCTCTGCCATGCCATTGGATTGGGGGTGATACGGGTTGGCTATTCTATGCTCAAATTTGTACTCCTTAGCCAAAGATCTCATCTCCCGATTCACGAAGTGGCTACCTCCATCAGAAATCAATATTTTTGGTATCCCGAACCTCGCAATGATGTTATCTTTGATAAACTTGCAGACCACCTTGCTATCTGCGGTTCGAGTTGGAATAGCCTCTACCCATCTTGATAAATAGTCAACCGCTAACAAGATGTACTCAAATCCATTGCTGTTGGGAAAAGGACCCATAAAATCAATCCCCCATGCATCGAAAACATCACAGAAAATCATTGGTTGCATGGGCATTTCATCTCTACGTCCCATAGTCCCTCCCATTCTTTGACAAATAGGGCATGACCGTACAAATTCATTAGCATCCTGGAATAAGGTCCGCCAGTAAAATCCACATTGGAGTACCTTGTGTGCGGTTCTCTTTCCCGAATGGTGTCCTCCAGCCTCGAGAGAATGACAGTGTGTGAGGACACTCTGATATTCCTCCTGAGGAATACATCTTCTCCAGACACAATCCGGTCCTTCATAGAAAAGGAAAGGATCGTCCCAATGGTATTTTCTCGCATCTGATTTTAATCGATCAATCATTTTTTTGGTCCAACCATAAGGAACCTTCTTGGAGACAAGATAGTTCACTATGTCGGAATACCATGGGGTTGAATCAATGACGCAAACAGATTCGTCTGGAAAAGTCTCCTTGATTGGTCCGATATCAGGATGATCGTTTTGCTCGATTCGGGAAAGGTGATCAGCAACAACATTCTTTATTCCAGGTTTATCTTTAATCTCCAAATTAAACTCCTGGATTAACAAGATCCATCTCAAAAGTCGTGCCTTGGCATCCTTCTTATCCATGAGATATCTGATAGCTGTGTGGTCTGTGAAAATTGTCACCTTGGAGCCCAATATGTATGATCTGAATTTTTCCAGGGCCCAAACAACAGCGAGCATTTCCTTTTCAGTCACTGTATAGTTTCTCTGTGCAGGGTCCAATACTTTGCTCGCGTAGTGAATCGCATAAGGAATTCCATCTCTTCTTTGTCCGAGTACCGCTCCGACAGCAAAATCCGATGCATCAGTCATGATCTCGAAGGGAAGAGACCAGTCGGGAGCTTGCAATATCGGCGATTCACATATTTTCTTTTTCAGGAGCTCGAAGGCCTCTAGACATCTGTGATTTACAATAAACTCGGTGTCTTTTCCTAAGAGCTCAGTCAGTGGGCGGGCGATCTTTGAAAAATCAGGAATGAATCGTCTATAAAATCCAACATGCCCTAAGAACGACCTCACTGACTTGACGTTGGTTGGTGGCTCAAGTTTCTTGATCACATCCACCTTGGCAGGGTCCACCTCCATTCCCTTTTTGGAGATGACGTGCCCCAACACGATACCCTCAGTCACCATGAAGTGACTCTTCTCCCAGGAGAGTACCAAATTTACCTCCCTGCATCTCTGAAGGACTCGGTCCAAGTGTGCTAAGCATGTATCAAATGAATCACCATGAACCGAGAAGTCGTCCATGAAGACTTCCAGGAAATCACCAACCATTTCGGCAAATACGGCAATCATGCACCGCTGAAATGTGCCCGGGGCATTGCAAAGCCCGAATGGCATGCGCTTGAATGCGTAAGTACCGAAGGGACATGTGAATGTGGTCTTTTCCTGGTCCTCGGGAGCGATAGCTACTTGATTGTAGCCGGAGTACCCATCAAGAAAACAGAAGAATGCTTTCCCTGCAAGTCTCTCCAATATTTGATCAATGAATGGCAGTGGAAAGTAGTCTTTCTTGGTCGCAGCATTCAGGCGCCGGTAATCGACACAGACGCGCCACGACGTGGGTACTCTGGTCGCGATCTCTACCCCCTCCTCGTTGGTAACCATCTGGATTCCCGACTTCTTCGGGACGACATGAAGGGGGGCTACCCACTTGGAGTCAGAAATGGGGTAAATAAATCCTGCTTTGCACCATTTCTCTATTTCTTTCTTCACCACTTCTCGAAGATTGGGGTTTAATCTTCTCTGAAATTCACGGGAAGGCCTTGCATTATCCTCAACATAAATTTGGTGCGAGCAGAGAGCGGGGTTTATTCCTACGAGATCCGACACAGTCCAACCTATGGCTTTTCGATTTCGCTCAAGGACTTCGATCAGTCTGGATTCTTGGTCCACGGTCAATGATGAGCTAATGATCACAGGGAATTTTTCTTTGGGTCCATTGAGGAATGCATATTTCAGCGTGGGAGGTAGTGGTTTCAGCTCTGGCAATTCTGAATCGTCGATCAAGTCTGGCTGAATGACTTTTGCTTCTGGCTCAGTATCGGTTGGCGGTGAATCACTGTGTGAGATGTTGGCTACCAATTCCAAAGAGAAGTGAGTCGGATCGATAGAGGAGAATGGTAATTCGGCCAGAGCCGTGTCCGACTCGTCATCTATTGTCTGTCCCAAAGGTGAGGTGATTGATAAATCCACGGGGATTTCAGTGTTGTCTGGGGGTGTAGAAATCTCAGAGACTGCATGGTGGATTATTTCTTCTTCCGAGGATGTGCCTTCTATCTGTATGTCTGGCAGTTGGTCCCATGGCCCAGTGGTTCTGAGGAGATTGCATTCTGATGTTTCGGCATCTTCAGTTGTGGATTCGGAGTCTGGTCTTTGCCAATTTGTTTGTTTCATCTCCAAGTCCACTTCTCCGCCTGGAGAACGGAATTTCATCATGCCAGTTCCGTAGTCGAATACGGCCTTAGCAGTTCTTAAGAAAGGTCTTCCGAGAATGATTTGTGATTCCTTCCAGTGGTTCGGGGTCTCCATGTCCAGGACAGTGAAGTCTACTTTGTATTCAGTACCCTCGATGATGATGATGACATTCTTCACTTCTCCCTTAGGTCTTTTAGTGGATTTATCAGCAAATTGGAGTAAAGATGATGATTTCTTGAGAGGGCCCAACTCCAATCGATAATATAAGGCTAAGGGTAGAAGGTTTATGGAAGATCCATTGTCGAGAAGTGTGCGTGTGAATGCTATGCCGCCAATGTGACTCTCCACATAATGGGCACCCAGATCCCTTTTCTTTCTTGGCAGATGCTGGTTTTTGACGCACTTGGTGGTGGCAACTGTCAAGATGTGAGTCTCCACGAATTGACTTGTTCTCTTTGTACGAGTCCGGGTGGGGGTGCATTTTGCCTTCAGGTATTTCTGAAAGGCTGGGTTTCCTGCCACGTATTGATCAAAGGGTACTTTGACTGTGATGTTTTGTTGGCAGAATTTTTCCATGACTGGGTCATCTTTGATGTTTTTCTTTTGCTTTTCTTTCTTTAAGGCATGGGGGAAAGGAATGGATGCATTTGAGACAGGAGATAGAGGATCAGAATCAAAAATACGAGCATCTTTATTCGACTTGGAGTTTTTATTACAATCATAATAATCAAAATCAGGTTGCTGAAAAGGTGACAAAGGTATTTTTGCAGCAACTAGAGGCTCAAGGTCCTCTGCAGACTCCATAGATGCTTTCCCTCTATCTACTGTTGGGATCTTCAGGCGTCCTTCCTCTTCCTCCTCGGAAACATCCTCCGGTCGATCTTCCGAGTCTTCATGGTCCGATTCCCTTGCCCGGTCAGGTACGACCACGGTCCTTCCGCTCCTGAGTGACATAGCATTGATTTTGTCAAATGAAAGGATCTCATGTTCAGATGTGGAAAAGTCTGGATAGTATACCTGGTTATTGTGTTGAGATGCGTTGAATTTGTTCAAGCTGTTGGGGTTAGCTTGAACCTGGGCGGGAATGGTTGTGGCTGGAGCCGTCTGCTCATCCTTCCAACGGGACAAGCGGTTGACATCAACCCGTAGATCTTCCAGTTCATGTCGGAAGTGACGAAACTCCTCGAGTAGTTGTCTCTGGATGTCGATCGGTTCTTCTGGGGGTTTGGATGACTGAGCTGATTATCTGGGGGCTTGAGATTGCTGATGGTATTGCTGAGGTTGGCTCTGGCGATTGTAGGGTTGCTGCTGCTTCGGTTGCTGGAAGGCGGCATTATAGAAGGTAGGTGGGCGTTGATAAGTCTGACGGTCTCCCATATTACCCTGTCGGGTAGTGTCTTGGGTGTACCAGATGCCATTCACTTCAAATGTCAGAGGCGGGGCTTCCTTGACTGTCTCAGTCGGTGGGGGCGGCTGTTGGGAAAATTGGGCGTGGGTTTGATCGTGAGCCCATGGTTGTTGTTGCTCTGCTCCTGGTTGCTCCTGGACATGATGCACATGATATATCGGGACAGTAGGTGCACTAGGCATCCCCATCTTGGACACCTTCTCGGTGAGTTCCTCCATTTGCTTCGGAAATTGCGAAATCCTACTGTCGATATCGTTCATTCTCTTGTCCACGATTGTCAATTTATCAGAAATAAAGTGCATGCTTGGAATCAAGTCCTCAGCTATTTCTGCCACCGTCTGCTTCCCGCCTTTGGCTTGAAGGGTGTTCAGGGAATCAGTGTATGCTCGACTGGCAATTTGAGACCGGCTTGTTTCTGCCATCTGCTCCAATATTTTCCAGACGGTATCCGCTCCACGTGATGTGTAATTCCCTCCGCAGGCAGCACTAACTAACCCTTGAGTCTCGTGGTTGAGGCCAGAGTAGAGTGATTGGACTAGGATGTTGTTGTCCAGATCATGGCAGGGACATTTTTGTAGCAGGTCCTTAAACCTATCCCATGCCTCACAAAGTGGTTCATTGGGCATCTGAGCGAAACTGGTGATGCGGGTCCTCATTTGATTGGTCCGGCTCAAGGGGTAGAATTTCTTCAGAAAGAGGTTTTTGAACCTCTCATAAGTCGTCACAGTTACCCCCAAGTTCTTCACCCAGTAGTCTGCTTTCCCTTTCAAGGCGAAAGGTAGTGCAGTGAGACGAATGTAGTCTTGGCTGACTTGTGGGTGCCTCAGATTAGAACATATCAGCTCTAGGTCCCTCAGGAATTCATATGGCTCCTCAGTCGTATTACCATGGAATTGAGGTAATTGACTGACAAAATGTGGCTTTAATTCATAGTGGATCTCCGGCTGTGGTGGCTGCAAATAGTTCCACACTCTGTACTGTCCAGGGTTATACGCGGCTTCCATTGGAACTTCCATTGGAACTTCTCCCCCAGCATTCATTTGTTCAAGCTGCTCCCTCAGCAGCTGCTGTTGCTGCTCAGATGCAGCTAGTCTCGCGAGAATCGCCTTCATTGGATCTTCATTATTTTCATCTTCAGGGTCTTTCTTGGAAGGTATCTTGGGTGGCATTTTTTCTTTATCGAGGATTTGAGTTAATAGATTGGAAAGAATTGATGTAACAGTTATTCTCGATCTTTTGGGGTGAGAAATGGATAGGGTGGGTCTGTCCTTCGTCTAGGAGGAAGAAGGAATAGGGTTCTTGGGAAGGGTTTCCCGGAGGCCAAGCAGGTCCAGAGTAAAAGTTTCTCTGGGCTTTTGAGGTTGGAGAGTTTATGGTAGAGAGAGATGAGCTTGAACAAAAATTACCACAATTCTCCATTCTCGGGGTCAACAAGATGTTTTATGATGTAGACACAATTGTGTGGTATTCGTTGATGCCCTATTTTCTACGCACAATCAAACACAATACAAGGGTTGTTTCACCAACTCAACTCAAAGTGGAGACCGTAAAGGTCCGGTCAATTATCTTGTTAGTTTTAATTGGTGAGAATTCAATCTTGCAAGCCGTTTACGCGAGCTGTTAGGTTTGGAGCTGGGCTCTATCCTAGTGTGCGTCTCTCTCCTCGCTGCAAGATAAATCAGACAATGACGGGGTTGCTCTTCCGCAGAAATTCTTGATTTTATGGATTTTTAGATCGGCTTTATTTAGCAGTCCCAGTTTTATTAAGGCGATCACTGTAGAATTTAGGTGAACACAAATTCACGTCTACCGTCCAGTCCCAATTTCCTTTAGACTTATGTGATAAAACCAGAGAGAGGAATTCGGGAAAAGCCGATGCACGCGAAAAAACGATGATGAATGCTCAGTTAGAAGACTTACAGTGCCTCCTCGCAATCTCCATGTGGGATGCAGTACAGAATTGAAAATTTACACTAAATGCGTGCAAGCCGAAGAAAACCGTACCTAAGCAGAAAGTTCTATTAGCGGGAAGAATTGAGTTAAATTTTTGGCTAAGTAGAACGATCTACGGTGCGTCTTGATTAGAGTGCAGTGTGGCTTAAGATCCTACGAGCACAAGCAAAAATATAAATGCTCTAAGAGCCGTATGTGCAGGTCTATCCTAATCGCCACTCAAGTCGGGCCCCACCCTCTCCGGAGAGTGAAACAGGCCACGACACACCACAAATAAAGTTCAATGTCCTTGTACACACGCGAGAGTCCAAACGGACACCGCTATAAATGAGCAGAAAATAAAAATGCGGAAATTAAAAACCTAGACTCTACTCTCTCTCACGACTCGACTCGATCTTAATTTAATTGCGGTTCCTTCGGGTGTCGGTGAAGATGCGTCGGTTCCTCGAAAAACCGCTCCACGTGCGCCGGGTACCTCGCAAGAAAAATAAGAGAGAGATTGTAAGAGAGTGACTTAAAAAATAATCAAAAATAAAATAAATCAAAAAAAATGCTGAAAAAAAAATACAAGAAATAAAATGGAATTTACAATGAAAAATTCGGGGGTCAAACTACCCGAATTCGGAAAACCGAACAAAAATTTTCAAAATAAAAATCTAAGCCGTTTGCCTCCCCGGCAACGGCGCCATCTGACGAGCCCGCAAAAGCCGCGATAAGAAATCGTTTTTATCTTCGTGCGTGAAATTAATGAAGTCGTTCGTTGTAGACGGCAATCGGAGACAGTCAAGAAATAACCACAAAATAATGATTCAATTTTATTCTCGTGGTCTATGTTTATTTTACTTGGGCAAGTCCCAAGGTCGATCACAAGGAGGCAAAGAAACAACCTAGATTAATGTCTATCCAATTTTTAGTTCGGTTTTCAAGGCGGTAATTTTTTTGGAATTTTTCAATGCAAGATGGAATGCAAAATGCAAATTTGGCCGATTTTAGGAACTAAAATGTAAACTTTCAGTCAAACAATGTCCGAAAAATACGAAAGTTGGCCACAGTATAAAACGTGATGAAATGAGTGCACTGTAATTTTTTTGTAATTTTTAGATGCAATGTGAATTTTTTATGAATTTTTAATGCAAACAGAATGAATTTTCAACATCTAATTTTAATAAATATTAAACCTACGTTTTTTCGAGAACTAAAAAAAATCTAAGATCTATCACTAGGTGATGGATCCCAGAAAAATCCTAGATCACAATAATGTAAGGCGTGATACCTATTAAAAATTAAACATTGAAATGCACAAACTGATTTATACAAGGCAAATGATGCATGCAAATGCAATGATTTTTGGGCACAATGTCCAGCAACTTAATCTCTACGATATTTGATTTTTGGGGAATTTTTCGAGTCATGGTTAATTTACCACGAATTTCCAAGCACAGATTGGGCAAAATATGCTAATTTTCACAAAAAAATTAATTAATAATCAACCGTTAATCACAAAAATACCCAAAGTATCTCAAAATGTAGAGCATTAAGCGATGAACAAAGTGCTATTTTTGTAGGAATAAAATGATGTTTAGAAGAAGTTCAAAACATAGGGAGAACACAGGGGGGTAAATGCCATGAATATAAATAGATAAATAAAAATAAAAAGTGCAGATGGGGACCTGAATGCAATTACCTAAACTGGGGGGGGGAGTCTCTGCAATTTTTCCAGTGGGGCACGTGCGCAGCACGTGCCCTCTAGAAGGTGGACTGAAGCGCAATAAGGGGGACCTCCGGGGGGCCTGATGTAATTTGCCCACAGGTCACGTGCTGCGCACGTGACCCTGGGCTGACGTAGTGGTGACGTCCCCCCGCCCTCACGCGCGCTGCGCGTGGCGGGGGTCTCGGGCCTCGGACCCGGCGGCGCGGTGGTGGAGAGTGGGCTGCTCCTGGCGGAGCTGCGGCAGCCCGCCCTCTGGTCGAGGCGGAGAAGATGGCGTAGCGGAGGCGGCGGAGCTCGGCCTCTCCTGGCGGGGCGAAGGCGAAGGAGGAGCGGCGGAGCCTGGTCGATGGCGGTGAGGGCGGTGGAGTGCCTCTGGCCGACACACGGCCAGGAGGGGGCGGCAGGCGTCGAAGGTGGAGGAGGCAGAGGACGGTGGCCGATGACGTCGGTGAAGCTCCAGGAGGAGGTGTAGGCGTCGATGTCGGAGGCCGGCCGAGGCGACGGAGTGGCCGACACACGGCCGTGGGACGTCGGGGGTGCAGCAGCGACGGCGAGCGGAGTGGTAGGCGGTTGCTGGTGGTCGGCGAGGTGGAGCCCAGGAGGCGAAGACGGTGAATGTAGCTGGAGGAACGTCGGCGGTCGTTGGCGGGGCTCCTGGTGGCGATGTTGCGAAGGCGGAGAGGGGCTCCGATGACGGGGCGAGAAGATGAAGATGGAGTCGCGGAGGCGTAGCGTGTGGCTCCGAGCGGAGCGAAGAGCTCGGAGCGGCGAGGTTGAGAGCGAGAGCGGAGGGTGGAAGGGAGAGGAGGAGAGATAGAGAGAGAGAGAAAAAGGAGGAGAGAGAGATACCTGGGGGAGGAGGCTCGACGGCGATTGAAGCCGGAGCGGGGCAGCTGCTGATGGAGGCGCTGCGACGAGGGGTTGAAGCCCTCGGATCACGCCGGCGAGGGGTGTTCCGGTTGTCACTTCCGATGAGATCCTCAGGGTGTACGGCGGATAAGGGAGTCGGGGGGGCGACGGGGCTATTTATATAGGCGAGGGATCGAGCGGGCGAGGGTTTGGCCGGTGCGAGATCGGCGGGGGCGTCGTTGGGAGGTCAACGGCTGCGGCGAAGTCGGGGGAAGTAGGTTGGTTGGTTGGCGGAGATCGCGGAGGAGGTTGCGGAGGAAGGGGGCGCGGTGGGAAGACGACGGGTCCTGGCCGTTCGATCGGCCGAGATCGAACGGCCAGATAGGGGCCACGTGGCGGAAAGGGGGCTCCTGGCGGAGCACGTGAGGGGCACGTGCCTGGGGGCACGTGCGCCGCACGTGCGGTGGATTTTATTTTTTATTATCTTTTTTTTTTAATAAAATCAAAGATTAAAAAGCCCAAAAACCACTGACACGTGGCGGCCTCTGGGGCTGCCACGTGTCAGCTCCAGATTAATCGAAAAAATAAATCATTTGTAAAATCAAAAAGAAATAGCAAACGACCTCGGATCGAAAACGTTTCTTCACGAAAAATGCTCGTCTCGACGAGATCTACAACTTTCATGAAGACATCAAAGCCAAATTCGGTCAAATGTGAAAAGTGAATTTTTGTGGTATCCCATGTACATAGAATACCTGATTTTTGGGTTTTCAAATTTTTTTGTCAATTTTAAACACGATAAAAAAAATCCGGAAAAATAAGGAAAACTCAAAGATAAATAAAAGAGACCTTAATCTAATTTTTTTGGATTTTTATTAATAAAGAAAATAAACACATAAAATACAGGTCAAAAAGCCGCGAAAATACAATGTACAAAAGAGGCCCAAAACCCAACTTTCACATACGAGCTCCGATTCACTTGAACTTGGTCTTGTTTTGAAGGTAATTGAATGTGCATTAGTTCAAAAGTGAGTAGGATCAAATCGGACACTGGATGGGGAAGATATGTGGCTTTTAGTCCGAAAATCCTGAAACTAGGGTTTGGTTTTTGGTCCACTTAACAGGGTTAATTATTTTTTGTAGTTTTTTATTTATTCTTCTTAGTGATGTGTACACAGTGGAAGTGAGTTTGTGGTATGCGGTGTCAGCATGAAGGAGTTAAAAATAGGGGAAGTTAGGCTATTTACAGGTCAAATTTTTGGCTTGGATTTTTGGCTTCTTATTTTGTGCAGAAATTAATGCTAAAATGCAATTCTTATGCAATCATGCATGAATGCTAATTATGCAGAATAAATGTAGAAATGCAATTGATTTTGAGGGACTTGAGCTTTAATTAATGAGACTTAGAGTGATGAATCCGAGATTCATCACGGAGTCAGCATTCTGGAATGCAGAGGAGATGGGAGGAGGGGGTTCCTGGTGTCGGAGCTCAAGTAGGTGAGGTGGGGCGGCTGGCGATGTAGATGCAGCCACAGAGGCACTGCGGAAGGCAGAGCGGGCTGCGGCAGAAGTCGGTGAAGCTTATAGGTGATGGCGATGGCTCCATGTTGTTCCAAGGAGGTGAAGCTTATGGAGATGGCGAGGCCTCCCTGAAGGAGAGGTCTCTGCTGATTGATGATTGAAGAAGCAGGGGTTCACAGAGAAGCGGGGCCTCTACCCTTACTGGTTGTCGAGGGCTGGAGGAGAAGCCTCTGTTTTCGAAGCATGAAGAGAGCCAAGGTTGTGCCTTCTTAGGAAAGGCTGACCTCTGGTGAAGAGCTTCATGAAGACCTGTTGCTCGGAAAAGGGGCCTGCTGGTGACGAGGCGTTTTGTAGCGGCGGAAGATACTAGTGGCCCTGGGAGGGGGCCACTACAGTGCTCTGGGGAGGATGGATGGGAGATGGTGACATGAGGTGGATCGGGGGGTCAGAGATTGGGTGGAATAGATCAAAGCGTAGGGCAGAGTAGTCAAGAGGGAAATGGAAAAGGTACGGTGGAATAGGAGGCACGACGAAGATGAATATGAATAAGGGAGAAGGGGGTAGTACGTGGAAGTATGATAGCTCGACAAAGTATGCCGGAGCGGAGCAGCTGCTCGATGGACGAGCTATTGCGATGAGGCCAATGAAGCCTCGGATCTCGCCCCTGGAGGAAGTGAAGGTCAAGTTGTCACCACCGAGGGATCTTCCTCTACTACTAGAGATATGCGGATGATTCGTGGAGGGGGGCATCGTCGGAGTTAAATAGAAGAGCGGGGGATGGCCGGTGTTGGAAGGTTCGGCGAGATCGAAGGGATTGGAGGGGGATTCGATTGAGATTTGGACATGGAAGGAAGATGGCCGGGATGAGGATTTGATGAGCTAAGGCGGGGAGATTTAGGAAAGGTGGTGGTCAGTTAGTGAGGAGAGGTGGAGCGACCAGAAGAGGAAGGCAGCGGTAGGATCAGCCACTGATGGAAAGGGGCGGCAACACAATCAAGGGAGGAATGAGAAGGGCACGTATTGTGCGCGTGCGTTGGGGGCACATGCGCAACACGTGAGAGCTTTTTTTTTTTTAATAAAATGAATTATAAATGCCTCCAAAAATGGTTGACATCTGGCGGATCCCAGAGCTGTCACATGTCATCATTAGAAAATTCAAAAATAAAAATAGAAAGATAAATAAAAAAGAAATAGCAAACAACCAAAAGTTTAGAGCTCCAAGGTATGGTACTAAACTTCCACCCAAACTTTTCCATATTTCAAATTTGGTTATTCCCCAACTTCCCTCCAAGCCATTTGGTTTCCCAATTGAAACCAAATTAACTTCAATTGTAACTAAATAGATTTTCCATTTAAAATCTAATTACAATTCTTAATACAACAATCCCCCACGAATTCACCAATTTGAAAAAGAGATATAGAGAGAGTTAAAACACAATTTTCGGCTGCCACACTTTACTTTCAGTAAAGGTACCTTCCAGTTTGAACCTCTACCTGAGTTTACTACTTTCACTTTAATAGGAACGAAGTGAACTACGTCTTGAACTTCAGACCTTGGCGTTAAAGTATACGGTAGAAACAACAAAGCGTTGTTCTTGGTACAATCTTCATGGTTGGTGATCTTAAAGGCCATGCACCCTTATCCTGTTTCAAGACTGTATTCAAGAAAGACCCTCTTCCTTTAACTGCGGCCCACAGTAACACTCACATAGGTGGCATTCTCCAAGGATGCACTGCTAACATCCTGCCCAAAGGCTTGGACCCATTCAGAGCCTACGCTCTTCCTAAGCTTGCAGCTTAAATTGCACTCAAGCTTCCAGGGATAAGACACTCATGCATACACATTAAGATTAGAGTGCCAACCAGTTCTCCAAACAACTTGTTATTACCACATTGAACCTACTTTATGGAATCTCCACTCAGGTAGGTTGGGTTGCTACTGTAGAGGAACTTCCAATGGGTCTCAGTCCCATCCCAAGCCTAGACTTTAGGACTAAAGATCTATCAAGTCCCTTAGTCAACGGATCTATCGTGTTGTCTTTGGATCCAATAAAATCTACAGCCAACACCTCTCGAGACACCAAATCCCTTAGTCCCTCCCAGAGACTACAAACAGGTCCCTGGGAGGGACTAAAATGTAAATACGAGAAAGTTCGGGACCTTCCATGTAAATGACCCACACGCACAGGGGTATTTTTGCAATTATGAAAACCCGTGAGGGTATAATTGCAAAATACCCACTGCATACGTGATCCGTGCGTGATCCAGGACCTATATGCAAATTTGAAGAAGTAGGTGGGCCTCTGTGCAAATTTCCCAGGTCGCACGTGATCGACATGTGCTCTTCCAAGCTCGGGTAGACTCGGAGTCTCGGAGAAGGCTCGGGCTGCTTTGGCCAGGCTTGGAGTGTGGTCTGGGCTCGGACGAGGCTCGGACAAGGCTCGGGAGACACGAGCCGGGCGGTTCAGGTATGAGGCTCGGAGTAGATCTGGCGTTGACGCGTGGCCTATCGTAGGCCATCCGATCATGGAGATCGGATGGCTACTGTACGCTCCTGGAGAGATGATTTGGATGCCTCCTTATCGTTGGATGAGCGCCTGAGGAAACCATCCAACGGCTTTCGTTCTTGACTTCATCGGGCGGAGGAAATTGATCTCCGGCAAAGTAGCTGGAACTCCACCGTCGGATTTCGAGCTCGATAACGACCCCCAATTGTTCCTGATCACCTAACTATCATCGTTGAAGCTTGGCGGAACAGATGGGGATCGTCGTTGCCTTGAAGACTTTCTGGAGGCTGGAGATGGAGCTGCTCAAGGGAGCTCTGACGAAGGTCCGATCATCGAAGAATGTAGACACCTACAGCATTAATTTCATAGCCGAAGCAAAGGAACGGTGCGTGTGAGTGGAATGGGGGTTCTCGGCGAGCGACGGGGTGAAGGAACCGAAGCTCCTCCGCCAGACAGGGCGGAAGAGATTGGTCGGAGATGGCTGGGGCATGAAAAAGAGAAGGGTGGATGATCGGAGGTAGCGCGTGAAAGGGGGTAGTGCGGGGAAGCTATCATGGTGGTCAATGGAGTATGAGGGAGTGTGTCGGAGCCTAATTAATTAAGTGAAAATTCAAGAAAAATACCAAGGAGGTCGGAGTAGCTTACCTGGAGAATAGGGTGATCGTCGTGGCTTGGGTTGAGTCTCCGGTCATCGCTGCACTCTACCAGCCATTGGGAGCAGCTTGGCGGGCTTGAAGCTCCGCGACGCTGCCATGGAAGGCGGAGGGTCAACACCGGAGGTACTCATCGTCTTTGCAATCCATTCCATCCCCTTGCTGTCATCGGGGGACGGCGGTTCCCTGGGCGATTCCCCACGTAAAGTTGGACAGTCATGGCCGGCGGAGGAGATGACGGATTTAAGGAGTGAAGATGGCAGTTCCGGTGGAGAGGGTCATGACTTGCGAGGGAGATGTGGCGTGAGTGGAGGGGATACGTGGGATACGTGGATGGTCGCGAGGATGATGGATGATCGGGGTGCGTCGTCGGGCGGTTAGAGCTCGGTGATGGGAGACGTGGCCTCGGGGATAAATGGAAGGGGCAAGCGGTTGTGCGAGGTGATGATCATGGGAAAGGGGGCTGACTTGAGGTAGACGAAGGTGTCTAAGCCGTTGGATCATGTGATCCAACGGCCGGGAGCGAGGCGCTTAAGAGCGGTTGTGATTAGGTCTTGGGCGACAGGATCGAAGGGTGGAGGAGCGTTCCATGTGCCGTGCTGTGGAAGGGGCGCAATTGGACGGACGTGATTAGATTAGGACTGCGATAAGATGGTGGCGATCAAAGCGGCGATGGACGGTGGCGACTAAAGAGACGAGGGCATGATCGAATGGCGCCCAAAGCTCCACGTCGAGGGCGGAGATGAAGGCGCCAGCGGGTGGCTGTGATGCATTCTGAGTGTGATCAGACGGCGAGGATTACCGAGGCAATGGACGGCGGAGATCATGAGAGCAAACTGGCCATTAGACGACTGAGAGGAGGCGACGCGTGGCACAAGAAGGATCAGGCCATGTGGTACAACCATAAGGTGCCACGTGGCCCAATCAGATTATTACAAAGAAGAAAGTGAATTATGAGGGCCCAAATGGCCGAATTTGGAAAAACTCAAAACATAAAAGTTGTAGATCTCGATGAGATCTACAAGTTTTGTGTTGACTAAAATGGGGATGAGGTCATTTAAAGATAGAAAATAATTTTAGGGGTGTTTTGAGGCTACAGAACACCACGGATTTTAATTTTGACATTTTTTGTGATTTTTAATTTATTCAAGACTCTAATAACTATAGGACTTTATCTATTTTTTATTGGCACACAATTAAGCAAGGGGGTTAAAAATGCAAATTAAGATTATGAAATCGAGTTTCATCACCCCCCATACTTAAACTATGCTCATCCCCGAGCATCAAAGAAAATGAATGAACTAGATTAACCCCCTTGTGCATGTGAGTACAGGATCCAATATGTTCAAGTTCACTCAACTTTAGAGGTTCAAAATTTTAGAGCTCAATCCAGCCTTAATCAAGAGGCACCCAATTCCTCTAATTATCCAGACTCTCTCTGATGTACATATAGACTAAGGGTATGGCATTTAGTGTTGATTGCATTCACGAGAGTAGAGTCAAAACTTCATCCAAGGTCTTGGTCTAAGAAACACTCCTAAGGACCCAATCCTCAAAACTAGGGAATAAATCGAATCTTACGTTCAGTCCACCTTCTCTTTAGTTGTCAGACTTAAAAATGTAGATGGAAGGCCAGTAATAGAGGGCATGGGATTGTGTCATTTCTTCTCTCCCTCTCATTGGAACAAGGATTCTCTCTTAGTGCCTTATTACGCAACACATTTTTTGGTGTTGATCAGTGCGTCCGTCAAGAGAAGTTGGAGGCCGTCTGCACTTATTTTCCTGGGAATACACTAGGGTGTGTCTTTTTTGAGTACCTATCGTACCTTCTACACCCAGACTTGTAGCATTTATGATGCAGAGCCCTTTTTGGTGCAAGCCCGATTCCTGGTCCTAATAACGGTGGTCCAAGTGGACACTTTGAAATGTTTGGGAGCGTTCGCCTTTGGTGGAAGCTCTTTGATATGTAAATTTGTGGAATGAGAGCTTTTCTTTGATATTTCAATGATTTGTATTATTTTTTGCTAGCTCCACTGCTTTTACCAAGAGTTGGCTCACACTGATCAACATTTTTATTTATTTCACACCCTGGCACTTAGGTCAATGTCAAGAGATTAGTATAAGAACCAAGTTCTCATACTGGCTAAAATTTCTGACACTCAGGTTTCATAAAGCCTTCAAAGATTTTATCTCATCCTCGAGCATCATTAGATCAAGTCCAGACTCGAATTCCTCATCCCAATCCCTCAAGTGAAGAGTCAACTCATCTCATCGAAACCGCAGTCGTGCATGTGATGTGTTGATCATATTCTTATTGTCTGAGACTAAGAATGAAATATAGCATGCAAATCTAGAAATCTAGAGGAATGTGGATGATCAAGTCTAAGACCCTGATGGCTAAGGTTGGTTAACCTAAAATCTCAAGTCCTAAAATCAAGTTTTCTTGAACATTTCAGATCCTGAGTGGAAGTGTGAATTTAGAGGATTAATCCCAACACCTTCATTTAAAAGAACACAATTTTTTAACTTCAAGAGATATTATGACTGCCTAAACTCAATTAAGTAGATGCATCTGCATTCAGCCAGTATGGATGTAAGTACAGGTCGGAGCCTGTTGCTTGAGGATGGGGCCTTACGCGATGTCCTCTAAAACATCCACTCTGCTAAGGTGAACCCTCACTGAACACACCCACTTATTTGGGCTTAGTAGTCACTAATGACTCTTAAAGGAGTTTTGGATTTTTCTCATTTTTATGGATTTTAATTAAAGGTTAGAACACAGGTTAGACTCAACTTCCCTTGAAATCAAAAAGAAAACTTCAATAATATGTCAAAATTTTCAAAACATTTTCAAAAGATTTTTCAAAACAAGATAAACCCATTTTTCAAATCATTTTCAAAAATAAAATAGTGTAACATAATATAGAAAAAGCCTTGAAAACCACTAAGTCCACTTAGTTCAATAAATTTTACTTTAGCCAAAAGTTTTAAATTTTTCAATTTTTTCAGATTATAGCTAAAGTAAGTATACTGTATATACTGTATACCCCCCTATACTTAAACTTTGCTATGTCCTCATAGCACTAAATGATACAAGTACATAGGTCCATTTAAATATAGAGAAATATACGGGAACTAAGGAGGGCCCCCCCTATACTTAGGTTAGAAATAACCTAAGTATAAAGGCAAGGAAAGATGAGTAGAGAAAATTACAGGGACTCGGGTCCCCCCATACTTAGGCTGAGAGTAGCCTAAGTATAACGATGGAGATTTGATGTTGGGAGAGATCCGAGGTGAACGAAGAAGAAGGATGGATATACAAGTGAGTGGATGAATCTATGGATATTAATGGAGTGACTAAGACTCAGGGGAGGGTATCGGAGCAAACATATCTCAATTAAACATGCAAGACCCTTCAATTTCACCAACTCACACATGAGACCAACCGAGGTTGGTTTATTATCTTGTCGATTTTATTGGTGATTAAAACATTTTATCTTTACGCGGGAAAAAGTGTTAAATAAAATCAATTGCGTAAACGAGGGTGTTGCTCTCCCAAAACAAAATTTTACTCCATTTTTAGGTTGACTTGCAATTAACAGTCCCAGTTATTTAAGGTTGTCACTGAATTAAGGTGAGCACATAAATTAAGCAATCATCGTCTACTGTTCATTCCTATTTTCCATTTAACCTAGGTGATCAAGCTAGGAGGAGAACTCGAGAAAAATCATGTATTCGATAAAAACCGTGATCTAGTCTAAGTGATAAAATATGTAGTGACTTGGCGAAAATACGTGAAAACTCGGGCTGTTCTAAAAAGTAAAAATAATATATATGCAAGTCGATCAAAAAGCCACACCTAACATGCTTCTATTAGCGGGGAAGAATCTCTTTTAAATTTGGCTAAATGAGGCGATGCTACGTGCGTCTTTATTTATAGTGTGTCCTACCTACGAGCAAGCACGTAAAAATTGAAACAATGAAATACACTCAAAGAGCCGCGTGCCTGGTCTTAAGTCGACACTCAAGTGGAGACGATCCCCACACAACCACATTCGTTCGTTTACAATTGTGAGTCTTCGATCGAAGACCGCTGTAAAGACGATTATTACAAGTATATGAAATGAAATAAAAATGCAGGACAAATTTTTTTTCTTTCTTTTCAACTTTCTCAAAAAATGCTTCTGCGGTTCCTCGCAGCGGGAAGCACCTGCTCCTCGCCTCCTTGTATCACCAAGGGCCTGCCACAAAAGCAAAGGTTAGAGATCCATTGAAAAGTGTTAAATCCGCACTCTTAAAGGGCTGGATTCTTGGTTTATCAAATGGCACCGTTGTCGGGTAAGCGATGGATGGTGGCGATTAAAGAGACGAGGGCGCGATCGAATGGCGCCCAAAGCTCCATGTGGAGGGTGGAGATGAAGGCTCCAGCGGGTGGCTTTGATGCATTCTGAGTGTGATCAGACGGCAGGGATTACAGAGGCAATGGACGGCGTAGATCATGAGAGCAGACTGGCCATCGGACGATTGAGAGGAGGCGACGCGTGGCGCAAGAAGGACCAGGCCACGTGGCACAACCAGAAGGCGCCACGTGGCCCAATCAGATTATTGTGAAGAAGAAAGTGAATTATGAGGGGTCAAATGGTCTAATTTGGAAAAATTCAAAACATGAAAGTTGTAGACCTCAATGAGATCCACAAGTTTCATGTTGATCAAAAATGAAGATGAGGTCATTTAAAGATAAAAAATAATTTTAGGGGCGTTTGAAGGCTAAAAACACCACAGCTTTTAATTTTGACATTTTTTGTTATTTTTAATTTATTCAAGACTCTGATAACTACAGAACTTTATCTGGTTTTTATTGACACACAATTAAGCAAGGAGGTTAAAAAATACAAATTAAGATGATGAAATCGTGTTTCATCAGTCTTAAGTCTGATTTGTATGTATCTCCTCATTTTCTGATTGAACTTTGAACTCTTGATCTTGGCAATTGTGGTCATATTATCACAATGTACCAAGATCGCAGGAACAGGCTGACCTACCATGGGAATTTCATACAGAAGTTCCATTAGTCATTCAACCTCAATTCCAGCGGTGTCCAAAGCATATAGCTCGACCTCAAAAGTGGATCGAGCTAGAATGGTCTGCTTCACAAACCTCCAGGAGACTGCACCGCCTCCAAGGGTAAATACATACCCAGTAACACCATTACTCCTAGACTCCTCTATTTTCCCTATCCAACTTGTATCATTATATCCTTCTAGTATAGATGGATATCTATCATAATGCAAACCAAGGGAAATAGTTCCCTTCAAGTACTTCACTACTCGATCCAGAGCCTCCCAGTGAGTACGGTCAGGACAACTAGTGTATATACCCATCTTTTCAATCGAGAATGAAATATCAGGTCTCGTGCAATTTGCAAGATATATTAAACTTCCTATTACTTGTGAATACCTTAGCTTAGCTATAGGTACTCCACTTTTATTCTTAGACAGCGTTTTGGATGAATAAAAAGGAGTGCTTACAGCTTTGCAATCTTGATATCTAAATTTCTCAAGTACCTTCTCAACATAGTGAGATTGAGAAACTACAATCCCATCAACTGACCCTGTCAGTTTAAGACCCAAGATAACATCGCAACACCCATGTCCTTCATCTCAAACATGCTACTTAAGAATGCTTTAGTCGTATTAATAATCCTCATATGTGATCCGAACAACAATATATCATCAACATATATGCATAAGACAATACCCTCATCACCTTTCACCTTGGAATAGACACACTTATCGGATTCATGAACCTTAAAGCCACATGACAAAATAGTTTTGTCAAATTTTTCATACCACTGCTTTGGTGCTTGTTTCAATCCGTAAAGGGATTTGACAAGCTTGCAAACCTTTCCCTCATTCCCAGGAGTCACAAGTCCATCAAGTTGATCCATATAGATCTCTTCCTCAAGATCGTCATGTAAGAAGGCGGTCTTCACATCCATTTGGTGGATAGAGAGATCATATACATATGCTAATGCTATGAGCATCCGGATTGTGGTCATCCTAGTTACAGGGGAATAGGTATCAAAATAATCGATACCTTCTTTTGCCTAAAGTCCTTGGCAACTAATCTGGCTTTGTACTTTTCAATTGATCCGTCAGGTCTAAGCTTTCTTTTAAACTCCCACTTGCACCCAATGGTAGAGCATCCTTTGGATAAATCATCCAACTCCCAAGTTCTATTATCCATAATGGAATCTATCTCAATTTTGATGGCTTCCTTTCATTGTTTTGCTTCAGATGAAGCCATGGCTTCCTTGTAACTTGGTGGATCACCCTCGATCTGGTAGACAACAAAGTCGCTACCCAGATCCTTGGCTATCCAAGGTCTTTTACTCCTCCTTGGCTCAATTTCTTCTGAAAGATCATTGGGTTCGGGTTGAGTCTCAATCCCCACATTCGTTTTCCTTTCCACTTGATCTGGAATAGATCCTGATGTGGAGGTGCCCTCAATGGTCAGATTCTAAGGAATCCCAGTCTTCAGTGGGAATACATCCTCAAAGAAGGTAGCATCATGAAGTTCAACAATGGTGTTGACATCTATGCTCGATATCTCGGACCGAATTACCAAGAACCTATATGCATAACTATTTTCCAAATAACCTAAGAAGACCACATGAACAGTTTTAGGACCAAGCTTCTTTCCCTTGTGTTCTGGGACTAAAACCTTAACGAGACATCCCCACACTTTGAGATATCTTAAGCTCGGTTTCTTATTTCTCCAAAGTTCAAAAGGACACTTTTCCATATGTCTTAGTGGAACCCTATTCAGAATATGGCAAGCTGTATTCAAGGCTTCTCCTCACATATAGATTGGAAGTCCAGGACTCTGTAGGAGAGCATCGATCATGTCAGTTAAGATTCTATTTTTTTGTTCTGCTATCCCATTTGATTGCGGTGAATATGGGGCCGTAACTTCATGAACTATGCCAAATGATTTGCATTGTTCATCAAACAAGTTAGAGGTATATTCACTTTCTCTATCTGACCTAAGGCGTTTATGCACTTTTCATGTTTGCGTCTCAGCCTCATTCTTAAATATAAGAATTTTCTCTAAAGGTTCATCCTTGGTTTTCATTAGACAAACATAGCAGTATCTACTGCCATCATCTATACAGGTGATAAAGTATTTCTTATTGTCTTGGGTCAACCCACCATTAAACTCACAGATATTCGTGTGCACTAGATCCAAGACCTCACTATCTCTAGAGATAGACTAAAAAGACTTCCTAAGTGTCTTAGCTTGTACATAGATTTCACATTTTTTAGTTTTATCAATAGCATGTTTAGGGATCAACTCTAAATTCATCATTCTCTTAATTGAATTTAAGTTCACATGTCCCAATCTACTATGCCACAGATCACATGATTCTAGATTATTTACAACATGAGATACCAAATTAGAACATTCAGAATTTAAAACATTCATTGCATTAATATTTACTGAATCACATCTAATTCTAAATAACAAATCAAAATATGCCAAATAGTCTTTTCCATAAAATATGCTATGTCTCAGAATGACAACTTTATTACATTTAAAGTTCAATTCAAAATCATTTCTAACTAAGATAGAGCCGGATAAAACATTCTTCTTGATGTCAGGAACATGCAGCACCCTGTGCAACGTCCAGACACATCCAGAGGAGAACCCCAAGTTGACTTGTCTCGACCCTAGCACCCTGGTTGCAGAATCGTTCTCCATCTTCAAAATCCCACCACTGCAGGTCTGATAAGAAGAAAACAAAGTTCTGTCAGAACAAATGTTTACATTGGCTCCCGTATCCATGAGCCACTCATTTGGATCATGGATATGGTATTGTTCAGATTTTACAGAGACATACCCCTCTCTAGACCCAAGTCTCATAGTGATCATATTCACTTGCAGACTGTCATCTGCAGCATTAGGTTGAGCCTTTAAGGACGGACAATCCTTCTTCCAATGGCCAACCTGATTATAGTGCCAGCAAGGTTTATTCTTTGCCTTTTTCTGGATCTTGCCCTTTGGTTTCATTTTATTGTTATTAGCACCCTTTCGCTTCTTATCTTTGCCCTTCGAGGTCATGAGATTGACCTTAGCCAGAATATCGACAGCAAGTACATGCTTTTATTTCCTGTGTTTCTCCTCTATGGTAATTGCCACCATCAAGTCATCCATAGAAATTTCCCCCTTCCTGTGTTTCAGGGTCATACCGAAGTCTTCCCACGACTTGAGGAATTTTTCTATGATGCACATGACCTGAAACTTCTCTGGAAGTTTCATTTCGGCATCTTCTAAATCATGGAGCAGGAGTAAAAACTCGTGTGCTTGTTCAGAAACCGACTTCCCTTCGGCCATGGAAAACTTCAAAAACTTGGCCACAGAGTATTTCTCAATACCGAGGTCTTCGGTGTTATACTTGCGATCCAAACCTTCTTATAGCCCTTTTGCAGTCTGCGTGGACGAACAGTACACGTCAAACAACGTGTTGGACAGAGCCAACAGGATGCAACCATGACATATACGATCGCATTCTTTCCACGCGGATTGCGTCTTCTAGCTATCGGGTGTGGAGTTTTCAATATCCACCGTAGGACAATCGGTTTCAAGAATAGAGATTGATCCTATGGTGGTTAACCAGATCTTCATGCGTTGTTGCATACGCTTCAAATTCTGTCCACCGAATTTTTTAGGCATACCCTCATATCTGCCCTCGATTTAAACACCGTTTCCGATATTATTTTAAAAATGGTTCCGGATATCCTCTCTAAGATTGTTAGTGATATGATCAATCATGCATATAATAAACAGTAATTACACGGATCCAAATGGATTGAAATAAAGGCATTACAGATTATCGGTATTAACATCATGCAGCTCCAATTCATTATCCGATTACAGAATGCAGGCAGGAACCGATTAAACGAACGGAAACATAAAATCGGATGAGATCCAGAAAAGGTTAATCAATAAACGAATTACAGCAAACAAAATAAGAGAGAGATTAGATTCGAAGTCACCGAAGCGTCCATGAAATGGACTGTCCTTAGAGAGGATATCGCTCCCACAATAAAGGTGCGTAGGGTATTGGCGATCTGCTCTCAGGATACGATGGCAACGATCTTCGTCTGTGCATACCGACGAGATCGTCCTTGAATGTACCTCTGAGAACTACAGTCGAGACAAAGAGAGGCAGGTTCGTCCGTGAGAGGAAGAACTAGAACAAAGCCAAGACGGCGTGAGAGTTTTTCTTGCGAGTGAAGAAACCAATGTGCGGGAAGGGGTATATAAATATGGTCGCGTGCCCTAACATGGTACCCTTCGAATTCTGAAAATGCCCCTCAATGGGCGCGTCATTTCGGATCCCGAAATTACGATCAGAATCACGTCCATAACGGCGAGTTGAATTCACATTTTAGTCGACTTACCAAATTGATCGTATGATTAATTTAATCGACTTACCAAATGAAACCCGCAGCAAAAGTATCAAGATCCAAATTGACTCTCCCAAGCCCGAACCCAGGCGAAGCGGAGCGCACGCGCGCGCGTGTATGGTCCCCCATTCCTCCTCTCTACTATTGCTACAAGAGCTTGGGGTGTGAACTCATATATGAGCCCACCAAAAGTTTAGAGCTCCAAGGTATGGTACTAAACTTCCACCCAAACTTTTCCATGTTTCAAATTTGGGAATTCCCAACATTCCCTCCAAGTCATTTGGTTTCTCAATTGAAACCAAATTAACTTCAATTGTAATTACATAGAATTTCCAATTAAAATCTAATTACAATTCTCAATACAACAAGTTGTACGAACCACACAAATTATTTATTATAATATTATTTAAACACATTCAAATAAAAATTAATATAAAAACATATTATAATCATTAAAATTATCAATACGGCATCACATCACATTTATCAATCCATCCTCTCCAACCCTCCTAACATGCAAATAACTACTATTTCATAGGAGGTTACTAAAATCCAACCCAACTCAGTTTCCTAACCGGCTAAGGGAAACATCACATTGTAATTCACAAAATAGTGCTACCTAATGATGTACAAAATCCATCTTGAGATAAATAACAAGTACTTTTATCTTGGGCTGTACGGCCCAACTATCAATAAAAGTAGACGTGGGCCATTGCATAATCTTGATTAGTTGGGCACGGTGTTGAAGAAAACACTTTCATAAACATGTCCTTTCCTTTTGGAAGGATGAAATGCCCAATCGTGAAATCGAAGTTGTTGTGCATAGCAGGAAGAAAGAGCCTCCCCAGATGGGAGCAGACTATGGCTCTTTTTGTCTCCCTCTCCAAGTGAGAAAAAGATCTTATACTCCGGAATGAGGCTCTGGAGGACGCACGCTGTTTCTCGTTCTGTTGATCGTTTTCATCTGAAAAATCCGAGATTTGGATGCTTTCGTCTACTGTTTGCTTTATGCTCTCTCCATTGATCGTATGAGGTTGTATGCTTACATTCTGAGTGCGAAGGCACACTTTCCCAGTATCATAATTGAACATGACCCAAGCTGTACGAAGAAATTACCTCCCAAGAATGATCACTGTGTGGGGGCAACAATTACACGAATTCCATGTCCATGATAACAAAGTTCATAAGGAATTTCAGTCCCTCTACAATTACGACGATGCCCCTTGGTCGTTTCACAGATCGAAAAGCAAACTAAATGATCACACATGCCTTCTGAAGCGGCCTTAACTTTAAGGATGTCGAGCAACGAGGATGACATGATATTGATGGATGACCCATAATCTAACGGAGTAGATGGTAAAATGTGTGTGCATCAAACTTCATCTGACAAAGTGTGCACTGAATTCTTTCTTCTTGGATTGTGATATATTGCAAATGGCACATGAGGTAACCTTCGTCAAGACATATTTCCCAGTTATTGTCCTTTTATTTTGATGTTGAGTCCACCGCACTGTTAAGTTATTTTTCATCTCGGAAAGTGTTACAAGGCATCATCTAATGAGAATTTTAAAAGCATATTCTAATTGCACATATTTTCAATTATCGGATCCGGAACATAATTCTTTAGTCTTTTCTGACCTTTCTTCCCCTCGAACAAGACTTTACGGAAATGAACAACTTTTGGAATAAAAACGAAGGTTTTTATTGAATTTGAATGATTATGTAAATAGGAATCAAAGTATACATTGCTAGTCCCTGAAGTATATACATGACTGCTAGTGGAAAAGGCAAGTGTGACATCTGCTCACCTTGCATCGGTAGGTCTTGTGTTTCTTGCTCGGTCTAAATCTGCCTCTAGCCTATCATCCTACTCCGAGTGGGTGGGTATGGTGGCTGATTCTGATCCTCCATTTGTGGTGGATGTGAAGCTCGGTTGGATCGGTGTGCATCTCTACTCTTTGACCTGTACTGTGTGGTCGTCTTCCTTCTGCTACGGAGAGAGACTTCATAATATGATGTATGTGACTAATGTTTCTCACCAGGAACGATTGACTGAGGACTGTTGCTCTGAGCCATGGTCTGGAGTGTGAGCAATTTATCGATGCATTTCCGCATCAAATCCATGTCAGTTTGGTGATCGACATGTATTTACTCACAAGGATGAAGATCTGATCTAATATGTCAATGCCAGGGTCATTTGGTGTATCATGTGTACTGTATGTCAGCTTCGGTGCCTACTATCTTGGACTTAGATGATAGACTGGATACGGTGAAAAATGAACGTTGAGGAAAGAGTCATCCCTCGAAATTGGGAATGGAAGATGAAATAACCTAGTCAAATAGTCGCGGAAAAGAAATGTATGGAATTAGGATTCAGGAGAAGGGTCTTCTTGAACCCATGAAGATATTGCTACCCGCGATATGAAGTAGGACGTCATAAAATCTGAGCAAAAGAGATCCAATTACTCATTTTTAATGGCAAGTGGGTTGGAGGGAGCACGATATCAATACAAAGTACAAGAAAAAGGTGAAACCCATGGTGACAAACATAATATAAACACATGACAAATGCCACTGTAACCACAACTGAAGTCGTAAGAGTTTAACTTTTATCTTTTCAATTTTAATATTATTGAAATTAATCTTAGTAAGTGACTACTGGGAGAAACTCCTAATGCAGTAAGTAGACATTTTTATGTGAGTTTAGGGATCACGGCACCACTGGTGGAGGGAGAAAATAGTGGTCTGAGGTAGTTTAAATATTTTTCATGGAAATACCAATGAGCATAGAATAATCAAGCTAATCAACGCATTGTACAATACTTTAGCATGGAAACTTTCTTGGATAAAAACTATGACCTCATTCTCATTACTCGAGATTTCCTAGTTATCTAAGCCAACCAACTGCGTCACTATAAAGCATGAGATATTTATGCGGGTATCTCAACCATTTATAAATCTTTCAGCATTACAATCTTGGATGAGACATTAAGATCAACACCACATATCACACAATGTAGTCCTTGCATAAGAACGAGCGAGCTCCGACTTCCTTCTGACTTTCACTTGTTTGGAAAAAACATGCGGATCAAAGTGCTTTATGCAAACTTAAGGATCAAATACCAACAAGTTCATGCAAAAGATGTTAATGACAAGAAGCAAATATATTTTATAATAATCTTTTCTAAAACAACAATCCTTTTAACAATTATCAAGAATACTTCTCAATGTAAAGAACAGTTATAAAAGGGATTGATATCCCAAATATAAGAACATAAACTATATCAAAAATAGCACATGTGAATAAGAATATAATTCACAAAATAAATATCATTGGCTGTCAAAAGTATTCTAACGACTATCCGAAAAGCATGCACTAGCAAGTGAACGAACTCTGCAAATTTGATAGCATTGCTACGAAGCTATCTTCTTGCGAAATTCTCCTCGAAATAATTCATTAAATCAAAGAACAAGAGAGAGAAGACTTGAGCAATCACTACAAGAGAGATTCTAGCTTTTCTAAAGAGAATATGAGTGAATATTCAAATTTTGTGTTCCAACGATGGGCATGAGGTCCCTTAAATAGGATTTCGAGAAATATGACCGTTGGAAACAAATTTAGCAACAAAATAGTAAAGATTTGAGTCAAAGATCGATCAATCAAAATGCAAAGATCAATATGATCAATATGATAGATCACCTCCACAAGGATCACCGATCATTTGCATAACTATTGATCCAAAATTCAAAATATGATCAATTAGTCAAAAGGCTATGGTCAATCAAGGATGATCAATTAGACACAATTGCATGGTCGATCAATCATAATCAATCAATAAGTAAGAATGGTTGATCAAAGCTGAATTGTTCGATATTTCAATTCGGAGTCTTTTAAGAAATTGCTTCTTGAGGGTACAACTTTACAAAATAAAAGTAATGCAAAACCTTGTTGAACAAAGTTAAATAACTTTCTAAGCTTTTGCAACTTTGATGAAGTCATCACTTCATCGATAGTTTGAGCTGAATCAAATTTGTAGTCCTTGAAATACAATACATAAGCGAGCGACTATGATATGTGTGTGTGTGTCATCTATTAAACCTCATAGAAACAAAGAACTAATAGCTACCCTTTTTAATAATGACAAAGCTTTTCAAAAGCTTTAGGTAATGTAACTAATTAAGCAATCACATTTTAAATTAGACTTGAATTAATCAAAGTGAGTCAAGATATTAAGTCAAGAACTTTGAGTGTTTGATTTTAATTTATCCTCTCTTACTAAAAGAATCATAAAACTATAATTCATTAATTTGTGAGGTGAGTGAAAATTATAAAACTTTTCTTTTTAATAATTTTTTGAAACCATTAATCCTTTAATCGTTAATCCTTTTCTCCCCCTTTACAAAAGTCTCTTAAGTGGTTAAACTTCAATACTTTCTCACCCTTTTTGTAATCACTTAAAAAGTATACAAAATGATAAAATAAAACATGCATACTTCATCAATAATAAGGAGCATGTAGAAATCATTTGTAGCTAACAAACGTTGTTCTTGTACATACTCAGAATGAAAAGAAAAGAGACGGAAGGGAAAAAACTAAGATAACTAGAACTACTCAGAAGGAGAGTATTCTATGTCTTTACAGGCTTCATGGAGTGCTATGCGAGATTTCTTACCACGTTCTATAACATGTCGGGTATCTGAGCTATACTCGTATTTGGAAGTACCTGACTCATCAAAATCAACACTTTCTTCTTCTTCTTCTTCTTCTTCTTCAACTTCATGCTCCAGCAACCACTATAAGAATCTAAGGAAATTGCAAGCACAATTGTAGTCCCATTATGCTCATAATGTAATCCCAATGTGATCGTAAAAGCCACACGCGACCATATGCAGTCAAAGAAGCTGTGCTCGCATGTCAGGGGCTGCAATTAGTCTAATGACTACAATTTGCCTGCAATGTGGTAGCTCCATGTGACCAATGTGCTCCCTCGTGCTCGTAATATACAACCATTTTTAAAAATAATTAGCAAATGCAAGTGCATATGGGACTACTAGTTGTCGCATTTTCTTATTCAGAACAAAAAAAACCAACAGATGCCTATGTTCTCATGTTGTCGTGCAACACATGAATCACATATGTAAATGCATAAGACATGTTTTCAAGCAAACATACACATATATACATCCATTCAAGCATGCTCAACCATCGATACACATATAACTTGTAGGAGCACACTCAATCAACCATACACACAAACCGATTATCAATAGCCTTCAAGAAGATTTTTATATTATATTGATCATGCCAATGGGTCAAAAAATTTCAACGCATAGTGCATGTGCTTTCTTAAGAAACAATGCGATGACTGCATAGTAGAGGTAAGTTATTGGGTCCCTAGATGCACGGTTCATGATGTAGTTTGGCAAATTGCTCACAAGTGAGAAGACATCTTCATTGGTTGTTTTCCAAAATCTTGGAAGAAATTAGTACTAAACCCGTCCAGATTACGTGTTTTATCTTTTTAGGTGGAAAATTACCCTAGTGATTGCCTCTCCGAAGTTCTCCCATTTGACTTTGAAGTCCTCGTCATTGTAGTTAAAGTTGGAAGGGTAGCCCACATTCTGATCATTTGAATATAGGACTTTGAAAAAACATGCTCATCAATTATATTTGAATTGCATGTTAAATGGTCACCCACAAAAAGCAAACAGATCCTATTTAAGGATTTCCGTCTTTCTCTATTGGATTCGTAAGATGTTCAAGTTGGGTTTAGTAATCAGCCTAACGACTCTATCAAGGGAGTATTTATCTTTTTAACACCCAATCTTCACAAGACATTCTATTAGCATTTAAAAATTAAGATTAAAAGGTACTCTAAGTAATCAAAATCAAAATAAGTGGAATAGTTGAATGAACAATCAAACTTAGATAAAAAAGAGCACAATTGCTGATATCTTCGACCTTTGAGGAGCTTTACCCATTTCCTTCAGTCGCCGCAAGGTCGGCTCTAGAGGTGGCATAAATGAAGGTAGCTGAGGAGGATGCCACTGACTTAGCACTATGTCTATGAAAGATATGGGAAAATCCTTGAGCGCATCACGGAAGCATGGGGATCGCATTGTATGCATCGAGAGCGGCTGGTCGTACTAGTTGCTTGGGATAGCGGAAGTTAAAATTTTTGAACGATGAAACCACATGATCCAAGAACACTTCTCAGATCGTTTCATCTAAGCCACAAACTAGTATTAGGTTTACTTCTTGAAGCGTAGTTGCAATCGGGTGTCTAAACGAAGAGACCTCATGTCTCAAGTCCGATCCGACAGAGGAGACGTTTGCGAGCACGTTAATGAAACGTGTGCTCACAATCCATGTTGATGAACCAAGCAACGAATCTCCTGATCTTGTCACACGGGATCTGACGTCTTCTTCACACGTTAGGCACACCAAAGGAGATAGAGATCCACGAGCAAATGATCCGGTAACATAACAGAGATGCAACGACGATGGCGACTCTCTCTAGGGCTCTATGGTGGACGACCACAATGAGAGATAGAGACTCGGTGTGTAGAGAGAGGGAGAGATCATATGTTGTTCTCTTGTTGTGAATTGAAGACCAAGGGATGCCT
Source organism: Ottelia alismoides (assembly GCA_037367405.1). Lineage (NCBI taxonomy): Eukaryota > Viridiplantae > Streptophyta > Magnoliopsida > Alismatales > Hydrocharitaceae > Ottelia > Ottelia alismoides. The sequence goes on along the minus strand of JAZKJV010009940.1, from coordinate 446,086 downwards.
CTTCTTATATGGTATTTTGGGAGTTCAAAGATATACAAAATCAATGGATGAGATTGATTTGTGTTCCTTTCAATGGTCATGATTTTGTTGTAAAAATACACCAACAATTAGAATAATTAATTTCAAATTACATCAATTATCTTTGGAGATAATTGGGAAGGAGATCAATCTCCAACAATTAGAATTATTAATTTAATCATCTTGGATCTCTATTCTTATGTACCCAAATGATGTGAATCACATTCACATCATTCACATCTTTGATAACTAAATCATATTTAGCTCTCCTTATAATACGAATCCAATTCATATTATTCATGATAATTAAATCACATTTAATTATCAAATTTCTCAATGCTCGGGTACATATATCAACAATGAAACTATCCTTGAACTCTTTCGGGGTTTATGTACTTTCTCTGCGGATACTTAGAGATAATGACATGACGATAATATGCTCCACATATAGTGACTTGGATATTGAGATCATATGTTAAATCCAGATCTTGCTGACCTCCCAAAGATGCTTGATTAAATCAAAATCGTAAATCTAATCTTTTCATTGCATCTGAATCATATTCAGATTTTTGTCCAATATTTGGACCAAAATCAGATACTTCTCTATTAAGAAAAGTCAATAAAATCCAAACTCGTTTAATCATTCCCTAGGAATGGAAGCGTCATGGTTATACAATCGTTTATGATCACATCACCCTCGGGTATTTTTAATACGTGTACATCCTACATACTGGAAGACCTAGATTAAACCTGAAGTTTTAAATCATTTTTAGACTATCTCCTTTAGGATTTTATCATTAAGTTTCTCATTGGACTATTGGGAGTTGGTATCAATCATAAATTTTCCAAAATCTTATATCATACCCAGGCGTTAATTATATACTTTCCAAAAGCATATATCGAACCTACAAATTCAGTCAAGCTTCTAAAGCGAGATGACCGTGCACGGAATTTGATTCTTCTCAATATCTCATGAGTGACATCATGTCTTTTGGTTCAATAAATGAACCTGTATGATCTCTTTGAGAGATTGTATTACTCATATGCCCTTATATGCACACCAGCACACTGGTGTATAGACCTTGATTAGGCCATCAACCTATCGGTCTGCCAAATGTACATACTCGAACATATAGTAACATATATGTCTCCGGTCAGAGGATGCGTTCCTATATTATGAAAGCATACGACATAGGTCTCAGGTTATCTCGATCTCGTTAAGTGAGCTCTCTGACCTAACTTATCTAACACCTTTGAATATCTATTCATATGCAGAGGACCTACATCAAGAGGTCGGCCATATATCAGCCAAAGGAGAAAGGATTGCCATTTCCTATTCAGGTTGGAGATCATATCTTAATAATCATTTGGCGGTGCTTGATGAGTCCTCAATCTAACTCTTTAGATATTCATCCAAGCACCAAATAATTCAATAAATGAATCAACAGTTGTATGATCATTAAGATGGCCATGTTACATAACCCTAATTGTACTAAAGGACCTATTATGCAAATTAGTTATTCTACATTTCAGATCAGGGATGGTATTTGCAATAAAATTTATTGAATAAAGGATCTTCGTGGGCTCGCATGTCCAACAGTCTGTTATCCACAACATGAAGACCCATTATAGGATTTAGCGGTATGTTTGTTGATGTATCATGTCGAACTTAGGTCCCTGGCTTGTTATCGAGGAAAACTAACCCTAACAACTTGTTAGGTTTGAGCTAGATGGATCTGTTGATGACCACCCAAAATGCTTCAGCCCAAGTTGTCAAGTAGTTACCTCCACCACTTATAACCCACACACACATTTTTTGAGTTTTAGATGTGACACTGTTTTGGGTTAGGGTGTTACAAACTCCCCCACTTATATATGCAACGTCCTCGTTTTGAGATGGTACATAACTTATTCTCAATGACAGTAGTGATTGTACCCTCTGGGTAGCCTTTTCCTCCTATCTCTTTGTAGGGGTGGCTCCACTTCTCGGATAACTCTTTCCATTATCAGAGAGAAATTGACTCTGTTATCATTTGTAACGTCCCGGACATAGATCCTAGTTCGTTATCAAGGAAAACTGACCCTGGTAACTTGTTAGGTTCAAGCCTGATGGACTCGTTGACAACCACCTAAAATGCTTAAGCCCAAGTTGTCAAGTAGTAATCTCTGCCACTTATAACCCATACCCACACTTCATGAGGTTTAGATGTATGACTATGTTTGGGATTTGGGTGTATGTGAGATAGAATATGACGGGTCAAAATCCATAAATTTCCACTAGTCGTGTGGTCAATTCTTTTTACTTGTTAATATATCAATGTCGAATTCAGGGAATGGTGAGTCTCTAATTACATGGTTCGAATTATTCACTGTATTTAATTAATTGTAATTAATTGTCAGAAAAATATGCAGAAATGAAAATATGCAATGTGAATGTTTCAAACTTTTCTCGACTTTTGCAATGTCTAATTTATTTTTATAAATATGCGCTAAATATGTATAGAATAAATACAATGCAAATAATTTTTAATGCAGGTAGATGCAAATGATGCATGCAAAGCAATAAAAACTATTCTATTTTTTTATAGAGAGAAAGGAAACAAAAGACACCAAAAATAAGACAAGTTAATTTGATATAATTTATCTCCTATTTAATTCCTGCCAATAGATTAATTTTCTCCTAAAGGCACGCTACAATCAAAATTCAAGATTAGCTATAACCATAATGTCTGTTATTTTAAAAGCCTCCAATCAACCACTTTTGCACGTATGAATTGTACCTAATAGATCCCTACAATAATGTATGAAATCTATTATGCAAATTATGACTAAATCTTGCAATATTTGTTCCTCATTTATGCATCAAAATCAATGAGATAATTTCAAATATGGTGCTCAATCTCTTCTCAATTACCCCCTACAATATAAATAATTTGTACGGAAATTTCTCAAATTCCATGCAATTAAACATACATACAAAGGCTGATCACAATATAAATTCATTGAAAATAAATAAATCAAGTCCCACAACGACTTATCAAAAAGAAAATAGAATGAGCTTCAAAATGATGCCAATTTTGATATTTTTGGACATAAAATACAAAAGATATTACAGGATCAATGTAAGGACTAAAATGCAATAAAAATGTAAAGTTGTTATTCCAAATGGGTCCAAGCAAGGCCTTGTCTGTGATTAAGCAAAATTGACAGGGGTCCCTATAGTATGCCCCAGGTAGGGGTGTCTTTATAAATACATGAACTTTGGAGGACCTTTTCGCAAAACTCCCAGGTCACATGCAAACCTCACGTGACACAAGATTTGGAGTCTGCGGTGTAGATCCGCTAGTTTCATTTTGATATGGTGGCTCAGTTGTCGACATGTGTAGTGTCTTGGAACAAACTATGATCTGGATTAACGGAGGGTGATGTCTGCAGTAATTACCGTTGGATTAAAGCCAAGGGCGCTTGATCCTAGGGTGCTTACAGGTGGAGTTCTTCCCCTTCCATTTTGTCTTTAATTCCAGATCAGAGCCGAGGAGTATTGTGGTCTGCTCTGTTGTTGGCCAGGTGGGCCGCAGTAAAAGTCCGGCCAGAAGGTTCTACGCAATGGTCAGAGCTGAGGTTCTCGGTGAAGAAGGATGGGGATCTGAAGGCAATCGTGTTGTGAGGGCAGTTGTGCCGACGATGGTGTATGCGTGTCTGAAGTACACGACTGTCACCGAGGATGGGCTCTCTTTTTCGACCTCTGTGTAGCTGTTGGACGAAGCACCAACAAAGGGAGAAGAGACTCGAGGTTTGAAGCCTCAGCCCTGGGGTTACACACAAGGAGAAGAGATGGTGTGGATGCTCCATGGGTGGTGATGGTGGATCGGAGCGAGACTCCAGCCACATTGTTGGCCGGAGGTGGGAAGGTTACGCGAGATAGAACTGTTAGATCTTAAAAGTTGAAAGTTGTGACTTTCGATTTTCTGTTTGTATAAATAAATGAATAAATCAATAAGATAATAATTTGATTCCCACATTATCAAAGCTATTAATAAAAAAAGTATTAATTAAGCTTTTAAGGAGATATAAAGGCAACATGTTGAATTCGAAAAGAGATGCTTGGATGGGACTAACATGAATGCAAAAGGAGTGTATTTAAAAGAGAAAATTACAAAATATGCATTAAAACCGTGCATGTCAATGCACTTTTAACTGAGTAAAATATTTCCACATTAGTCTTTAGAAATAAAGACATGGATCTTCTAAAAGCATATAATAAAATAAAAGGCATATAGAAGATACTAACTAGATTGGATGATTGTCATTGAAAAGAAAAGTCGGCTCTTCCAAAGGAGAAACCACACGTAACCTTCAATCTCTCTCTCTCTCCCTCTCTCTCTATATATATAGAGAGAGAGGGAGAGAGAGGGAGAGAGAGAGATGGCTTATCCAATGAGCCCCATGCCCATTAGAGTTTTGGTGAGCACCAAATGTAGGATCTCCACGTGTATTTTCATTTGAAAGGTTTCCTATTTCAAAAGATTTCAGTTTCGGAATAATGTTAATATGTCTGAGTCTTTAATATTTTGTTGAGAGTTCTATTCCTTAATCCTTAGGGATAATTTTGTCTTTGTCATAATTCTATTGTAACCCTCAAGCCCTAGGCCCCCAAGTATATAAGGAGCCCTAGGGTCCCCCTTATTGAATCAAGAAAACATGGTTTTTATTACTAGCATTGTAACATAGCCATAGGTTCTAAACTAGGGAACTGTGTCGCCACCCTCCATTTTTTTCGATTTGAGCGCCGCTTCACGCTCGCCCTGCCTTCCGCCCTCCCTTCTAGATCCCGCCTCGCCACCGCCTCAATCGCCACGCACCCCCGATCGCCTCTCTCTGCATCATCCCACCCCTCTGCATCAACGACACCCCTCTGCATTAACCCACATGATCGCCCCCTCTGCATCAACCCGACCGATCGCCTCAGCCAACCCCCACCTCTGCATCACCCCGCTCTATCATCTTCCCCCCACCGGTCGCCTCACCTCGCCTAGCCCTCCATTGCCTCACAACCCTCAACCCGCCCATCCCTCTATCTCCAAACCTCATGGCCCTCACCCCGCCTAGCCCTCCATCGCCTCGTGGCTCTCACCCAACACGCACCAAGTCCCCCCCCCACCCTATGTCCCAGAACCGTCTGCAAGCCTCTCCCCCGCCCTTCATCCCAGTCCGCCACCCTAGCCACACAGGCGCCAGACACCCCTGTCCTAGGCGCCCCTGCCCCAGCGCAACGACCTCAGCCCCATGAAGAGCCCTCGTACCACCCTTGTTAATTTCGTCAAATTAATGATTAGAATTAATGTCGTATCATTTGTTGTAGCTAGGCAATACAGACTAATCAAAAACCACTTTTAATTAAGGTCAAGTTAATTACGAGCGGCATATTTATTTTACTTGGGCAAGCCCAAGATCGAACTCTGGGAGGCAGCTGTCTCCTTAGGTAGATTTTAAGTGAATTTAAGAGGTCGGATTTTCATAAGGTATTTTTTTGTTTTTCAACAATTTTTATGCAACCAAGAAAGGACACATGCAAAATCGGGCTAGTTTACAGGTTATATCGGAAATAATGTCAAATTAAGTCCAAAATATATAAAACTTGGCCAGATGGTGAAATGCAATGAAATTAAGCTACCCTATTTTTTGGATTTTTTGACACTATATGAATTTACTGCGAATTAAAAATGAATAGAAGGTGATTTTGACTAAATTAATTTTAATAAATACCAAAACACAATATTTTCAAATATAAAAATTATCCTAGGTAGATCAAAGTGTGAAGGATCCAGGGAAATTATTAAACCTAAATTTGTATGTGAATTGGACTTATTAAAAATCAATTAAGAAATCACAAAATGATTTATTCAGGCCTCGGGATGCGTGCAAATGCAAAGATTTTTGGGCACAATGTGAACTCAATTATCCTAAGTCTAATGTGAAATTTTGGTGTTTTTTTGAGCCACAGAGAATTTACTACAAAGTAAAAGGCATAAATGGGCCAAATATAATAAAATTTCACTAATTAATTAATGACAAAATCCATTGATGTCACAAAAATAATACAAGTGTCACATATGAAAAAGGACAAGTTAAGCTACATAATGCAATTTTTAGACTTGAAAAATGATGTCAAATGAATACCTAAAAATGTGTGCAAAGACAGGGGCCTAATTGCAATTATAGAAAATAAAATTGCTAAAAATCAAACATGCTGACATGGACTAAAATACAATTACCTATAATGAGGGAGACATGTATGCAAATTGTCAACTAAACACGTTCGCCGCACGTAGTGCTCCTGGCAAGGACTGGAATGCAATTTCCCAAACCTCTTGGGGCCTCGGTGCAAAATGTCTAGACCGCACATGAAAGACACATGAGGTACCATGCTCGGATGACTTCGGAGGCTCAAGCAGAGGCTCAGGGGCACTACAGGCTCAGATTTGGCTCGGGAGAGCTTCGGGGGCTCCGAGCCTAATGGTCGGGGCGGAGGCTCGGAGGCAGCGACGTGGTGCGCTATGGACCGCTATATCGAGTTACAATCCAACGGCTGTTGATGTCTGGCGCATGTCGTGTTGCTACCCGTTGGATCAAGATCGATCCAACGGTGTCTGGAGCTCGATGGAGATGGACACATGGACGATCGAGGGCCGTTGGATCAGGATGAATCCAACGACACCAGAATCTCGAGGAAGAGTCAGCGCGGCGTGCTCAGAAGCGTGGGATCCTCCTGATCCGATGGATGCGGGGAGATGAAGCCGTGTCTTGCTCAGAACCGTCCAATCAAGGGGATTGGATGGAAACTGGGCCTCGTGCTCAAAGGGTCTGCCGCCTCCTGCGACGGAGATGGCTACGCTCCAGCGAAGAGGCTTTATCTCCACCTCCTCCTCCCGTCGTAGGTGAAGGTCGCCGGAGGCTCCTAAGCTGCTGGGAAGGATCGTGGAGGTGTGGTGGAGCTCTCGGGGGTCTCAACTGAGGCTGGGGCAGTCTAGAGGAGTGTCGCGATGAAGCTCGAAGGAGCTCCGATGAGGTGTTCGGCCAATCAAAGATAGGGTACCTATAGGGGGTTAGCTTGATAGCCGAGGTGTGGGAAGTGCTCGTGGGGTGAACGGGAGTGTGGAGGGAGGCCTGGCGTGGTGTGAGGACAGTCTGGTGTTGTTGCTCCGCCAAGGTGGCGGAGCTCTCGTCAGCGTGAGGTGAAGTGTGTGGTCTGAGAAGATGGACGGGCACGCGAGGGTGCCAGCTCCAAGTCTAAGCTCGAAGGATGGTCAGATGAAGGTGAAGTCGATGGAGGAGAACAAATAAATTATGAGAAAAAGAAAGAGAAAGAAGAAGAAGACCGGAGAGGCGATGGAGGTGTCTACCTGGGAAATGGAGCTCGGATTCGTGCTCCTGGTTGTCGCTCGAAGGCCGATAGAGGGTCCTGAGCTCATGCAGCTCACGGGGGAGGCTGCGTTACGACGGGGATGGCCATGGATCTCATCGAAGCTCGGTCGTCGCTCAACGTCACTTCGAATTGCTGTCACCAAGATGAAGGTCGGAGCTAGGGGTTTCTCTCTGGAGTGGTGGGTGGGGTCAAAGGTTGAAGGTGATGGCGTATTTATAGGTGGAAGCTGACGGCGTAGATGGCGAAATGATGGAGTTGGTGGAGGTCGTGGAGCGACATGGGTGAATGTCATGGCAATTGAGGAGGTCGGCGAGAATGAGGGAAGAGTGGGGTATGAAATGGCAGTGACAGGAGGCGGAGAGGGTGGCCCGAGTGGTTCACAAATTAGGAAGGGGGTGGCTCGCGCGCAAGGTGGGCGACGTGAGGCGCGGGCCTTACGGGAGGTAGGAGATGATGTCTTGACCATTGGATCGAGCGATCCAACGGTCAGGAGAAGGGCACGATGGGGCAACTGTGATGAGATCAGAGGGGAGGGATCGAAGGGTCATGATGGAGCCACGTGGAGAGCGTAGGTAAAGGTGGTGAGGAACGGTGGTGATGTTGGCTGGCCTTTGATCGAACGGTCGAGATCCAAAGAGAGATGGATGGTGGAGATGCGGCGAGAAGCGGAATCATCGAAGGGTGTAGATGCCGCCACTTGGCGCAATGAGGACACAGCGTTGGCGAGCGGTCTAGATTGGATCCAAGATTTGATCGTACGGCTGAGAAGCGCAACGGCTTGGATGACTCAGATCGAGAGAGAGAGAGAGGGCGTGATCGGACGACTGGGGAGAAGGGATGTGTGGCGCGTGATGGAGCGGGCCGCGTGGCACAATCAGAGGGCGCCACGTGGCCTACTCTGAATGGATGAGAAAGAATGTGGATTTAGAGAGAGAAGGAGGCCGAATTTTGAAAAACTCAAAAATGAAAGTTGTAGATCTCGATGAGATCTACAAGTTTCATGTTAACAAAAATGGAGATGAGGTCAAATAAGGTACAAAAATACAAGGGTACAAGTATACATACATATAGTACACAAAGGTGCGAAAAACCCAAGTTTTGCATACGAGCTACGATTTTAATGAAGATGGTCTCAATTTAAAGGTCTCTGAATATGTATTAATCTGAAAGTGAGTAGACCTAATTCGGAGGTTGTATGAGAGAGATATGTGCATTCTAAGGTCTGGGGTCTCCAATAGGGTTTGGGGTTTTTATTGGGTAATTTATAAGCTAGAAATTTTTGGCCTTCTTCCTTATATTATTCACTAGTAATATGCACAGTATAAGGAAGGTTTTATTGACTTTGGAAGGGGTCTAAAATACAGATAATTATGTGAATAATTTACCAGTGAATTTTACAAATGAATTGGCTTAATGCAATTATGAATGCTAAAATACATGAATTGTGGATGCATGTATGAATGCTATTTATATAAGATAAAGGGAAATATGCTGCTATATATTTGGGAACAAGGCTCTATTTTCAACTTTAAGAGTGATGAATTACAGATTCATCAACCCCCTATACTTAAACCTTGCTCATCCCCGAGCAACTAAATGAAATGCAAGAGTGAAATGATTTTGGGTTCCATACCGAGGTTATGAACAAAAGTTGAAAATGGAGCTTGACTCGACCTTTGGATTAATTGTGTGGCCGAACCTCATTGGGACCTGAACTTAAAACCTAACAGACTTCAAGTTCCACAAGTCTTCTATTCAAGACTCCACAATAGTCAGGTCAGAACAAATCCTCAGACGCAAATTTCTGATGACTATTATTCTTACTTATACTGTGTAAGTGAAATGTAACTCTCCACATCAGAAATGGCTCAGAAATAGCCTCCTCTAGCAAGGTAACTCAAATAACCTGGTCTAGTAACTCTTTCCTCGAGGAGCGGGGTATTCCCTTCTAAGTTCAAGTGTGACCAGCTCAAGAGGAGGGGGTAGAGAAAAGAATGGACGGTAGCTAGTGTAGCTACCTATCCCGGGATGCCTGACCAGTGTAGCCAAGTCATCCAGCTGCATTTACTTTGCTAATATACATACTCCGATAGGTATTTTATTTTCATTTGGACCTGTCTGATTTTTTCGGAGTTTTGCATATTTTTTTGAGCTATATACAAGGTGCAACATGTACATCAGGAGTTTTTCCTCTTGAGCCAGTAGACTACCCCTCTTTTGAAGCATTATTGCAACCCACAGCGTCCCATCTTTAGACGTCAACACTACCAGACTAGGTTGAGATGCACTACCCTCCCTAGAGGAGGACAGATGTTTCCACTCATATGCTACTCCAAGCTAAAGGATTCTACCTCCTCACCACCTCATCAATGAAGAGATACGTGCATTGTGCTTGTCCAAGTTAGGTTACTGTCTATAATCATGCGTGTGCACGAGATATTCTACTTAGACTGATCAAGATGACATGTGAACATAGACTTGCGGACTCAAAGAATTAAGTCACTTGACCTGAGAAATCTTAACTCTAGTTCCTATAAGGTTCCTCTGAAATTAGGTGAATTAAGGTCAAATCAAGTCCTTCCTCAACATCTACTCATAACTTGGTTCAGAACACACTAACTTTCACTTTGCATATGCAAGATATGCAGATGAGATGTAGATGACATGCTTATGTAGATAAAATGAAATGCAAGATTCTTTTTCTTTCTTTTCTTTTCAGATGCAGAGATGATATGCAAGAGTAAAATAAGAAGCCTTTGATTTTGATTTTTCCATTTTTTTCAAAACTCTGGTAGACCTCCTATGGTACAAGTGTTTTATGAGTATAATATAGATTTTACAAGTGTTATACATGTATTTTACAAAAAAAATTCAATTTTACCCATCTCGTAATTATTACGTAATATATAAAAAAATACGTGAAAGTACGAGCTATGGGTAAATGATAATCGCGAAATTCAGCGAGGGTCACAATAATATATGTATCAAGTGTCGCTGAGGCGACCGCTCACCAAACATGGGTTGATCAGCAATTAACCCATAGTAAAAGAATAAAACAATTAAGCACAAAAAGAAATGTGAATTAATCTTTATTACTCTACCATAAAATGTATAGGGAACAAGCATGTAGAGGTCGAACCACAGAGAGCAATACAAAATGCAATAGCCTACAATGTACATCTAGCACAGAGTCATTCATGTGTAAAGCCTATTTATGTGGGTTTTTGAATTTTATAATATTTTTTTATTTTTTTCTTTTATTAATATAATTAGGTAATATATATATATAATTTATAGAATATAAATATATAAATATAAGTATACTCATAGAAGGAGAGTATATAACTTATAATACATACAATATATATATATATATATATATATATATATATAAACAATAATAATTTTTTTTATTTTAGGATTTTTTAGATTAATATATATATATATAAATAAATATATATATAAGTAGTTAGACATCTATATATTTGTTTTTCTTTTTTTTAGGAAGTACATATATATAAAGGGGTACTATGATATTTATAAAAATACTCAAAAATAGTCAAAAATTCAGGAATAAAGTCTTTTTGGGATTTTCATGATTTTTTACTGTTATTGTGATTTTTGGGCATTTTTCAAAATATTTTTAGTATTTTTAAATAGCAAAATAAGAGCAAACAGTGGAATAGGGTCTGGCTGTATGAAAAATAGGAATTAAAAATAACAAACAGCCTCAAAAAATTTCCACACTATTTTTCTAATAAAGATAATAAAATATAGCATAAATAGGGACTGAGTTCATATTTTTCTGATTTTGCTTTGATTTTATATATTTTTTTGAATTTTTTGGGTATTTTTGATTTTTTAAGGTTTTCCTTTTGAGATTTTTAGGGATTTTTGGACTGACATTGAAATAGGTCAAAATACACCATAACTAATTTTTTGGGGATTTTTCGAGACCTTTTAATATTTTTTTGGAATTTTATAAGTTAGACAGTGAATAAAAGACATGTTTTTGATTTTTAATAAATGCAAAAATAACAAAATTAAAAACTAAAAATATAGCATGCAATGGTACACTAACATGAGCTTATGTCTATCTTTGCAAAATTTTTCAAAGAAATATGAAGCACAAAATAAATAGACAAAGCATACCAAAAATAAATGGCCTGGCAGGGGTATTTTTGCAAATAAAATAATTGACAGGGGCATACATGCAAAAATCACAAAAAAGATGAACGTGTACTTTTATTTTCAGGGCCATTTTACAATTACAAAAACCCGGCGGGGTTTAAATGCAAATATCACGCGCCTCACATGGGTGTTGCACATGAGACGCGAAGGGACTAAAATGCAAATCTAAAAATATCAGGGGTCCTTCAGCAAATTATACAATTTATTTACAATGTGACTTTTTATTTTTGGTATTAAACTATAAATACAAAAAGTGGGGGGATGTGTTTGAAATTTACCCCCTAAGGCGCATCATCCTGCGGTGTTGGGCGCGCCACTTATCCACACGTCGAGCATCCGACGGTGGATACCGGTTCATCGATGAAGGTCTTGGATTAGATGATCCTGGCTAATCTGATGGTTGGCACGTGTCTTCATCGGACGACTCCTGAGCGAACTGGGCCTCGCCTCCTAATCCAACGGCGCTGAAGCTCCCTGGAAGAACAGGGAAGAAGCTCGCGCCTGGCGAGCTTCGATCGAGAAGCTTGGGCTCCTCCAGGGCTCTCCGGCGCGTCTGAGGTGGTCTGCACGTAGCTGGAAGCATCCCGCGTCGACTGATGAGTCCATCGTGGCTCCTGGAGGTCCGAGTCGCTCGGACGAGGTCGGAGAAGTAGGGGACCTCCAGGAACCTCTTCCTGGTTCGATTCAAGCCCAGGTGGGGCTCTTCCTTAGTTTGACCTGCATAGGAAGAACCGGGGGCGAGAGGGCTACCTCCTCGACCCGGGGTTTTGAAGCTTCGAAGCAAATTGGAGTGGGGCGGAGGGGCTCCGACGAACGGCAGAGGTGGAGCCCCGATTCGCCAAGACAAGGGGTCCTGGGTTGGTCAAAGGTGATGGAACGATGGAGAATGCGATGGGGAGTGAAATGGGGTGCACGTGGCGGTCGGAGATAGTGGGTTTCACAGTAAAGAAGTCGCCGGAGCGGAGCTCCGGCGAACTTTGAATTTGGAATTTTACGCTACAGGGATTAACTAAAGCCTAATCTAACAACGGGAATTAAAAACTAGCATTAAAACCTAACTAAAAAGCATAAAAGGACAGCTCTTATACCTGGGGGCCACCAGGGAGCAGGGCGGACGCCGGAGCTCCGCCGCGTCAAAATTCTCCTTCCTCCGGCCGATCCGAGGCACTGGAGCACTCCCCCTGTCACGAGGAACGGTCCAGGAGCAAGATCAAGGCTTTTGGTTGGAATGAAATTGGCCAAATTCGAGGAAGGAGGTAGAGCTACATATTTATAGACATTGGCAAGTGGCCTTATTGACCGACGATTATTTCTTAATCCAATGAGTATCTGATTGATCTAAGAGTTTGGCGGGCATCATGGATGATCAGAGATCAGTTCTTGTGAAGGAAGCGAGCTCGATCGATGGACGAGATGGCCGTAAAAAAGGGATGAAAATCGGGGAAAAGACGGTTCAGACGCGCCATAGTTTGGATGGGACAGTTGACCAGGGGGTCAACGAAGGCCGGCGCCTCATTGGTCCACGTCAGCCGCTAAACGCCAAAACAGAAAATTTGAGCCTAAATTGATTTATTTACCATAGTAAATGATTTTATTAGAATTTTCTTAAAACATAAAAAATGTGTATTTTTTCATGTAGTATTTAATTGTGATTTTTCTTGAATTGTTCGAAGTGTTTTATTATGGTTTTAATTTAATAATGTGTATATGTATGTATTTACATGTATTTTTGTGTATTTTATTTTTAATTTGTTTATTTTCTTTTATTATTTTATTGGCTTATTTTACAAATTTATAATTTTTTTGTGAGTACAAAGGTATTTTTATTTAATTTTTATGAGTTTATTTCCATTTTTAAATAAATAGGTATAAGTATATGTAGGTATCCTTATAGGTATTTTACCTATGTGTTTTGTATACTTAATTTATTTAATGTATTTTCTTGATTTTTATTTTGGATTTACATTTTTAATGAGTTAGGTATAATGTATACATTATTATAAAAATATAAAAGAACCAAGGAATAAAATCCTTTTTATTTATATAAAGATATATAGTATAGGTATTTTGTCAATGAATTTTGTAGGCTTATTTTATTTTACAAATTATTTTTTGGGTTTTTCTTTACTTTTAATATGTGTATGCATTATACACATTATTTACAAAATTCTAAAAATATAATTTTGTTATAATAATGAATAATGAATAAATGTAATACTTTATTCAGGTATTATGTACAAGGAGGGCCAAAAACCTAACTTTTGCATATGGACTCCAAAAATTATGAAACCAATTTTATTAAATAGTTTAGGGAAAGCTATATACAATTTAAGTGAGTTTGGGTGATTTGGAGTTTTTACTTGCAAGATATGGGTCTGTGAATTTGAGATTTTGGCTTTTTATTCTGTGTATAAAATGTACACTGAGTATTATTTTTACACAAACTCAATTTTGTAATTTTATTTACATTATTATCTACAACTTTCATGAACAAGGTTTCTTTATTTGAGGAATAAATAATTATGTACAAAATAGGTGTCAAAAATGCATAAATAAATGCAAGAATAAATGAGGTATTTGTTGTACACTGGCCCTTATCTCCCCCTACTTTATTCCTTGTCGACCAATACCATGCTGGCCTTGGTCTCGGGGTTTGGGTCATAAAATATCTTCAATATTTTATTCCTTTTTCTTTTTCTTCTCTTTATTCTATAATTTTGGCATTAAAAACCTTATTTAATGTGTAATTAATACAATGAATTATGAATGCTATTATGTACAATTTGATGCTATTTACATGCATTTGCTGGGGTTTTTGAGGCCAAAATGATAGAATAAAGGTGATGAAATGGAGATTCATCACCCCCCTATACTTGCCTTTGCTAGTCCCTAGCAAACACTTATGCAATAAGTACAAAACGAATAAAGAAAAGAAAAAGGAGAATTAAAGAAGGATAGAGTGAATAGGGGTGCTTTCAATGCAATGCATGTCTTTACAAAATCTGAATTTGGAGCTCCTGTCAGACCTTGGGTGTAGATGTGTGTGGAACCTAGTCGGGAACCGGCTCTAAAATACAACAGCCTTCGATAGTCACAGAACTCGGTTCAACCCACCTCAATAGTCTGGTCAGAACCAGTCTACATCATACGCAAACCCTTATAACTATGAAGCTGACTTGTACAGTGTAAGTGATGGTGGCTCTCCCCAACTGAAATGACAAAGGAACTGACTTCTCCAGAATGACAACCCAATGATTCTCCAATCCAACAGCTCTTTCCTCGAGGAGCAGGGTATTCCCTTCTAAGTTCAAGTGGCAACCAGCTCAAGAGGAGGGGGTGAAGAGAAGAATGGACGGTAGCCAGTGTAGCTACCTATCATGGGATGCAAGACCAGTGTAGTCAAGTCATCCAGCTGCAAGCTTACATATTTGTCTTTGGAACTCAAGCTTGCTTATTGACTTTGTACATACTTTGCAGGCATTTTATTTTTGTACAGGCCTGACCATTTTTTTTCAACATACTATTCACAGCAGCATTTACATAAGGAGTTTTTCCTCTTGAGCCAGTAGACTATCCCTCTTTTGAAGCTTTATCGCAACCCACAATCTCCTGTCTTTAGACCTCATGGCTATTGAACCAGGTTGGGGTGCACTTCCCTCCCTAGACGAGGACGAATGTTTCCACCCATGTACGTCTCAGACTGGCAAATCCAACCCCCTCACCATTCCAACTGAGTTGAGCCAAGTGAAAGGTGCAAGTGTCCAAGTTAGGTCACGGTCGGCAAGAGTCGTACGTGTGTCTCGAAAAGTTCTAGTTAGTCCACTGAGGTGACTTGAACCCAGCCCTGATTTCTCAAAGAATTAAGTCTACATAGACCTGAAGTACCTTAAACCTAGTTCCCGTAAGGTTCCAGTGCAGTTAGGTGCGGTAAGGTCTAACCAAGCTCCAATTTGAGACTTTATTGGACTGATTCAATCATCAAGCTCACTCAAAAAGAATATGAATGGTATGCTTATGCTATGCACAAAGAATGATGCAATTTTTCACAAATAATTTAAAAGAATCAAAGAATCTTTTTACACAAAGAAATTTTTGCAAATAAAAACTTGACATATACAATTATTTACACGGGTGTATCGCCTTATTTACAAACTGTATGGATTTTTAAAGACTCTACAGGTTTTTAATGAAGTAGTTTATTTCGGTTGTTGAAGAAGAATTATATGCATTTTATTTCTGATTTACAAGTATTTGGAATAGTGATCTTATTCTTCCGGTCTGGTTTTGAAAATAATTTTGCGAACTCTAGTACACGATAATTTTTGCAATCATTTACACATATTTGAAAACTATTTTTGCAAAGATTTTTCACACTATATATATACAATTTCACCAGAGTTTTGACAAGCATTTTTTTCAAAACATTTGCACATAGGTTTTTCAAATCCTTCTTTTTCACACAAAGAAAAGTTTTGCAATCCAAACAATTTTTACACAAGTTGAAATCTTTTCACATCAATTTTTTCAAAACTGGTCACACTATTCTTCCAATCATACTGTATAGGTATCCGATTTATTAATCAGTATGTACAAAAGAAGAGAAATTGTATTTGATGTACAATATGGTTTTGGTTCTTATAAGATTGATTTGGGCTTATTCCTTATTTACAAACGAGAGATTCTTGTGCAGACTCCTCAGACTTATTCAAGAACCATTTTTTCACAAGAGTTTTGAAAGCTTTAGTCCAAAATAATTTTGCAAACATGTTTACGTATTTGAAAATGATTTTACAAAGGTTTTACACATTATAGATAGGTTTTTCAAAACAATTTTGACAATCGAATTTTTACAATCATTTGCACACTGATTTTCACACATTTTGATTTCACGCAAAGGAAATAAATTTTACACACAAAACTGATTTTTCAAAAGTTGAATACTTGTACACACTATTTTCAAACAATTTTGACAAGGTTTTTCAAAGAAGCTTTCTTGCACAAAACCTTTTTCCTGACTTAATAATCAGTTTAAGTACAAAGGGCCTGAGGAGCTCACAATCATCTTTTAATATTATAGAGTTACTTATTGCTTTTTAGATTGAATTGGTGTTTTATTTTTCAGTATGAGTTATGGCTTATAGTATATACATGGTATATACGACCCCCCTATACTTAGCTTGAGCTATGTCCTCATAGATCGAAGAGAAAAGCAGAGACATAACTCGTACTGATTATAGACAAGTCTAAAGAATATATATATATGAATGAAATGAATGAATGAGAAGTTGACCGTCCCCCCTATACTTAGGATCAAGTAATCCTAAGTATAGCAGCCTGTACAAAAAAAACAGGGAGGGTCAAGGGTGGGAATACACAAATCGTACTCAGATTGTCTCCCCCTATACTTAAGGTAAGATACTCCTAAGTATAGACAAGAAGAGGAGACAATGGAGAGGATCGGAATGAAATGAAAAACTCGGGGTGCACATCCCCCCTATACTTAGGACCAAGTATGTCCTAAGTATAGAAAACTGTCTACAAGGGCGGCACCTTTTAGATACAAAGAGAAATTAGAAAAGGAAAAGAAGAAAAGAAGAAAAGCAAAGAAGAAAATCAGATAAATAGTTCTTGGATTGCATAGTCTGAATCTTTTGATGCCATAGGTGCTGAGGAGATGTCATCATGGTGCATGAGCTGAACAGAGTCAACAACGGCCAGGAATGTGTCCGGTTCGAGGTACGGCTTCAGGAGTTGACCGTTGACGACGAATGGCTGTGCATCAGGAGACAGTTCTGATATTGCAATGCTTCCATTGTCACGCACTTCACAAACTCGAAAGGGCCCTGTCCACTTACTCTTTAATTTGCCTGGGAATATCCGCAACTTTGCATCAAATAATCACACTTTCTGTCCAACGTCAAAGGTCTTTCGTCTGATGTGCCGGTCGTGCCAGCGTTTCACCTTCTCCTTGTACATCAAGGTGTTATCGTATGCATAGTCTCGGAATTCCAAGAACCTGTTCAGATCGGCTTTCCTCTTCTGACCACTTTTGCATGAGTTCAAATTATAACTGTTGATTGCCCATAAAGACTTGTGAATTAATTCCACGGGCAGATGGCACGGCTTTCCATATACAAGACGATAGGGCGACATGCCCAAGGGAGACTTGTAGGCGGTTCGGTAAGCCCATAGGACTGAGTCCAAGAGTTGAGACCAGTCCTTTCTGTTTGGCCTAACAAGTTTCTGCAGGATAATCTTGATTTCTCTGTTTGATAACTCCGCCATGCCATTGGTCTGCAGATGATAAGGAGACGCGATACGATGATCGATGCCGTACTCCTTCGTTAACTTCTTGACCTCTTTGTTAATGAAGTGGCTACCCCCGTCTGAGATGAGGATTTTCGATATCCCGAACCGCGAAATGATGTTCTTCTTTAGAAACTGGCATACTGTTCGGCTGTCGGCGGCTCGAGCGGGGATAGCTTCAACTCAACGACTCACATAATCGACGGCGAGAAGGATGTGCTCAAAACCTTGACTGTTAGGGAAAGGTCCCATGAAATCAATGCCCCATGCATCGAAAACGTCTGCTATATGAATGATTTTCAGGGGCATAGAATCTTTGGCAGTAAGTGTACCTTTCATTCTCTGACAGTCAGTACATCGTTTAACAAATTCAGCTGCATCCTTGAATAAAGTGGGCCACCAGAAGCCACACTGAAGTACTTTTGCTGCTGTACGATCTCCGGAGTGATGTCCACCAGATTCGAGCGAGTGACAATGCTCGAGGACACTTGATTGCTCCGTCTGAGGGATGCACCTGCGCCAAATACAATCTGCTCCTTCTCTGAATAAAAGAGGATCTTCCCATTGGTAGAAGCGGATGGTCGACATGAATTTGTTCTTTTAGTTCTTCGTCCAATCTGAAGGTATTACCCCAGAGGCGAGGTAATTGACTATATCATCATACCAAGGAAGGGAATCCACTGCTAAGATGGCTTCGTCAGGGAAGGTTTCTGTGATAGGTGCATTGCTCAGAGGAGGCTCATGCTGCTCTATTCTGGAGAGATGCTCTGCTACCACATTCTGAACTCCAGGCTTGTCCTTTATTTCCAAATCGAATTCCTGGAGGAGAAGGATCCAACGAATCAGTCTTGGCTTGGCATCCTTCTTCTGCTGTAAGTACCGGATAGCAGAGTGGTCTGTAAAAATGGTGGCTTTTGATCCCAACAAATTGGATCTGAACTTCTCTAAGGCGAAAACCACAACCAACAGTTCTTTCTCTATCGATGTATAATTTCTTTGTGCTTCATCTAATGTTCTGCTGGCATAGTGAATGGCATAGGGCGCTCTGTCTTTCCTCTGCCCAAGAACAGCTCCGACTGCAAAGTCTGACGCATCGGTCATTATCTCAAAGGGAAGAGTCCAGTCGGGTGGCTGTAAGATTGGAGCCTGAGTGATGAGCTCCTTCAACTTATTGAAAGCAAGGAGAACCGGCTGATCAACAATGAACTCAGTCTCCTTGCACAAGAGTTCTATTAGAGGTCGGGCAATGCGGCTGAAATCCTTGATAAATCGTCTGTAGAATCCCACATGCCCTAGGAATGACCTCACATTCTTCACTGACTGAGGTGGCTAAAGATTTGAAATGACATCCACCTTCGCCGGATCGACTTCCATGTCACGTTTGGAAACGACGTGGCCCAGCACAATACCTTCAGTGACCATAAAATGGCTCTTTTCCCATGAGAGCACTAAATTGACTTCTCGGCACTTCTGAAGCACTCTGTCTAGGTGCTCAAGACAAGAATCAAAACTATCACCATAGACGGAGAAATCGTCCATGAACACCTCGAGAAAACTGCCTACCATCTCGGCGAAAACTGCTAACATGCATCTTTGGAAGGTTGCAGGTGCATTGCACAAACCAAAGGGCATTCTCTTGAAGGCGTAGGTGCCGAACAGGCAAGTGAAGGTAGTCTTCTCTTGATCTTCAGGAGCGATCGCCACTTGGTTGTACCCGGAGTACCCATCCAGAAAGCAGAAGAACTCCTTGCATGCTAGTCTTTCGAGAACTTGATCAATGAATGGCAAGGGGAAGTGGTCCTTCTTGGTTGCTGCATTGAGCCGACGGTAGTCAACACACACCCGCCAGGAGGTTGGTACCCGAGTAGAAATTTCCTCTCCTTTATCATTTGTAACCACGGTAAGCCCGGATTTCTTTGGAACTACATGCAATGGGCTTACCCATTTCGAGTCGGAGATGGGATAGATGAAGCCTGCATCACACCATTTCGTGATTTCTTTCATGACGACGTCCCGAAGGTTAGGGTTCAGCCTTCTCTGAAATTCACGGGATGGCTTGGCATCTTCTTCTAAATAGATATGGTGTGAACACAAAGCTGGATTTATCCTTCGGAGGTCCGATACGCTCCAACCAAGTGCCTTGCAGTTCTTTTCTAGAACCTCGATAAGTCGAGATTCCTGATCCGGATTCAGCCTGCTGTTGATGATGACCGGATACATTTGTTCTTCACCCGCAAGGAAAGCATACTTCAGGCCTGCCAGAAGTGGCTTGAGTTCTGGTTTTGATCTGTCCACTTTATCTGTCACTTCAGATACCATGCTGGTGGTGGGATGCACTTCCTTGCGATACTTACCATCCTCATCGTCCTGTTGAGATTCTGGTGATGCACCGAACGGTTCTGCGCTAAGCTGATCATGTTCGGTCTGGAGTGAATGCTCAGAAAGATGCGCCTGCATCTGAGAATCTGTCTCCCAAGAATCATCGGAGCATATGCTGACTGCGCTTTCCAAGTCCTCCTCAAGAGTGAGGATTTCTCGGGTCCATGATTCATCCAATGATAAAGCTGAGTCTCTGATCTCTGCAATAAAATCACAGTCTGCTTCTGGTGCCGCCTGGCTCTCATCAGTTGTGGCATTCTGCTCTTTGTTCATGTTTATCGTGATTTGCTGGGTGTTCGAGCTGAAAGTGATCTTCCCAGACCCGTAATCAACCACGGCACCTGAAGTACGAAGGAATGGTCTGCCAAGGATGATAGGGGTCTGGAGCAGGGGTGCATGCGAGTCCATATCAAGGATTACAAAGTCAGCTGGGAATTTCATTTCCTGCAACTTAACTACGACATCTTCCAAAAGAGCTTGGGGCCGCTTGACGGATCGGTCAGCGAACTGAAGGATCATGCGTGTCTGCTTGAGCGGTCCCAGCCCGAATTCTTGCATTATGGACGAGGGTAGAAGGTTGATGGAAGATCCACTATCCAAGAGAGTGCGCTCGAAGACCTGGTCAAAGATCTCACAACTGATCAGAGGTGCTCCTGTATCTTGCTTCTTCTGGGGAAGATTGCTAATAGCTGCTATCGTGGCCAAGGTGAGGACATGCCTCTCTACTTGCTGGCATCTGTTTTCTTGCACTGAGCGATGCCTATTAGTACATGCCTCTTTCAGTCCTTTCTTCACAGCTGGCATGTATTCCACGGCCTTCAACAGGGGAATCTCAACAGTCAATTTATCCAAAATTTCCACAACACCTGGATCAGACAATGCCTTTTTTCGTTTTGCAATTTTTTTGGATTTTTGTATTGCATGAGGAAAAGGAATATGTACATCACTAGCAGGAAAATCAGAGTTCTTATTTACATCAACATCATCGCCCACATAATGTTGTACATCCGAACTACAAAAAGGAGTACAAGCTGGATCTTGGCATGCTGGTGTTGTTGGGCGATCAAAAAGGGTAGCGTCTGCTCCATTGGCTGGCGAGGGATCGGCTGCTGCTGGCGGCTCCTCCAATGCTGGCGCGGCTTTGCTTCTGCTACAAGCTTCTTTTTGTTGTTTTTGTTTTTGCTGATTTTTTTTGTATTTTCTGCCGAGGTTGCTGATGATATGGCACGACGACTGGACTGGCTTCTCCTTCTTCTTCCTCCTCACCCGCCCCTGGAGCTGGCACGGCTGATGCGGAAGATGACGATTCACCTGTTTCTTATTCACCCCACTTCTGGTAGCAGGCGGAGGCAAGGCCCTACCGCTCCTGAGAGTAACAACATTAGAATAAACAGTAATATCATTATCAGACACGGACTGGACATCACATTCTACCTGCTCTTTCTTTTTGAAATTATTAGGGTTGGATTCGACATGCGCCGGAATGGTAGTTCTGGTGGCGGTCAAGTCGTCAAGCCGTTTGGTCTTATCCGCTAGCCCTTTAACAAGCTGGGCCAAGCAATCCATGGCGGGATTCACAGGGGGTGCTTCAGTAGGTTCAGCGTGCAGACCACGCTGCTGATGGTTGGATGGGTGTGGAGGTTGTGGCTGGTGATTCGGAGGTGGTGCAGGAAGTTGAAGTAGTTGGTAGGATGGAAGAGGATACTGCTGATATTGCTGAGAGGGGGCAGCCGCGTACTGGTGATACGACTGTGGGTGGCGGTACTGTGGCTGCTGCTGGTAAGGAAAATTCTGCCTCCATTGCTGTGCAAACTGGGGAGGCTGCTGGTACTGCTGGTGCTGCTGAGAGGATTGACCAAAACGACCACCCTGAGGTTGGTGGTACTGCCGATTGGCAAATTACTGACCCTGGGGTTGTCCCTGAGGACGGGTCGGCTATGCATCATGCGCCCATACCCCGTTCACTTCCTGAATCAGGGGTGGGGGAGGGAAGACTGGATCAAGTACAGAAATAAACTCTGGTTGGTACATGATGAATCCACATTTCATCATCTTTATTCTATCATTTTGGCACCTAAAACCCTAGCAAATGCCTGTAAATAGCCTTAAATCAAGCATCTTAGCATTCATGCATGTGCATCTCAACAGTGTATAAATGACTGTAATTAAAGCCAAAATTATAGAATAAATAAAGAAAAGAAAAAGAATAAAATATTGTAAATATTTTATGACCCAAAACCCCCGAGACCTAGGCATCTTGATGAATAGGTCGACAAGGAATAAAGTAGGGGGAGATAAGGTCAAAAACACAGCCAAAATACCTTTATATTTTATTCATTCTTTATTCATTTTGGGACCTATTTTTGGTTCTACTTTTTGTACATCAAATAAAGAAACTTTGTACATGAAAGTTGTAGATAATTTAATAAAGAAAAATACAAATCTGATTTCACAGAAAAATCATGTACAGACAAAAAGTTATGGTCTGAATAAAAATCCAGAAGCCCAACTTCCCAGACCCGTATCTCACAAACGACAACTCCAAATGCATCAAACTCACCTTTAATTGTATATAGAATAAAATAATCTAATTAATGGCGGTGGTTTCGCATTTGGCGGAGCTACAGTTTGAAAGTTGACTTTTGGACCCTCATTGTACCTTGTGCATATTAAATATTCAATTTATTATTTATTTATTATTTTTATAATTTCATAATTTTATAATGTTGTAAATAATACTTATAATAATTATGTACATTAAAATAAGAATAAAAACCTAAATAAAAACAAAAATAAAAATACTTGTATATATTCAATACATAGATACATACCTATACATATCCCTATACAAAACATGTTTGTATTTTATTAAATATACATAATAAATCAGAAAAATAAAATAAAAATATATTTGTGTAAATAAAAGTATTCTATAATTTTATAAAATCATAAATAAAAATAATAAAAATAAAATACCTAAAATAAAAATAGAATACCAAAATACATAGGTATTATACCTATATAGGGTTAAAAAGGTAACTCGTAAAAATATGACTCCTAAAAATAATTAAAAATCAAAATAAAATACTACATAAAATTCTGAGTTTTTTTATTTTATAACTTTTATTAGATTCGGCCTTTTTCTATTTTTTATTGAATTTATAAAACATTTAGGCGGGGTTTTTCCTGATTGGTCCACGTGGACCAATCAGGAGACGGCCCCAGTTGACCCAGGTCAACTGGTCGTCCTCCCCACCTACCCTTGTCAGACGACCTAGTTTTTGGCGTTATTGGCGAATTTTTCTAGGTCGATTCTTGCACTATCTCGTCTCGATTTCTTCTGTGATCCTCTTCCTCGTTCATCCCTCATGCCCGCCGAGTGTTTACATCGGGCTATGGATCAATGAGGTGTTCCAGACCTCTTGGTCTTTGGACCCCTGTCACCTCGGGTCAACCCACTTAAAACCAACTCCCCCTCTTCCATTTCGAATTCGAGTCCCCTTGGTCCACCCTTCAGCGCCACCATCGTGCTCCTGAGCTCCGTGGAGGTGACAGCTCCACCACCAGCCCTTCAGCCAAGGCGCGCGAAGTCGAGGGAAGCTCCACCACCTCCGCCAACAGCCGGCGTCGAGGTACCCTTTTTCCTCTGGCTCCGGCCATCGAGGAGCTCCCCCCGCTTATTTATCTCTTGCATTCATCTCCTGCTAGCTTTAGGATCTATATCCCCCAAGAAAATCGAAGTTCTATCATCTGAGTCGTTCGATCACCCATTTTAGCCGGAGCGCATCTCCGGCCATTCGCCGCCACCTCGTAGCACACATCCCCACACCTCCGCGAGGCCCAGGCAATTTGCCCTGGGCCTTTTCACCACTTTTTGCAGGTCAAAGACCCTTGAACGCACCTGGAGGGCCATTTTGATCCCTCGCCGGAGATATCTGGAGCGCAAAGCTCCGCCGCCTTCGCGCCAGCACCTCGACGCTCCTCCGGCGAATCCGAGCCATCCAGTCCATAGAAGGACCTTCCAGGAGCCTGCAGCTCCATTTTGGAGCCCATCCATCGCCTGAGGAGCGAGATCGGAGTCGGGGAAGTTCGCCTCCGCCGGCCTTCTTCCCTGTTCTTCCTCCTCGCTTCTCCACCGTCCGATTGAGCCGCAGCTCCAGTTCGCGTGACGACCGTCCGATCTTCCAAGCCCATCCACCGTCAGATCTCTTTCTGAGATCTAATCTCAGACGTCGACGCCAACCGTCATCGGCCGTTCTCGTGCTGCCACGTGGATAAGTGGCCCGCTCCCCGCCGCTGGATCGCCCATCGCCGCCAGCCGTTGGATGCGCGCCACGCGTCACCTGCGGAGCGCCCGAGCGAGGGTATTTTGCATCCCAACCCTCGCATTTTTTTGTATTTAATATTTAGTATTCAAACTTTTGTCTGTAGTGTAAAAGTTTTGTAATATTTGCATAAACACCCCCGTACTTTCAGTATTTGCATTTAGCTCCTCAGCCACGTCACCTCACGTGACCTGTACACGTGAGGTGTGGGCATTTTGCAGAGGAACCCCCGTACGTTTGTGTATTTTGTTTTAGTCCTAAAACTATTGCAGCACGTGTAAACTTTTTGGTTATTTTGCAAGTAGGCCCCCAGGGTTTCGTAATATTACAGTTTAGTCCTCGCCAGGCGCGTGCAAGTCACGCGCCCTGGTGGGAAAATTGCTAAGAGGCCCATGCGACTTTTGTAATTGCATTTTGGTGCTAAAAATTGAATATACAGTGTACATTTTTGTGGAAAATTGCATGTATGCCCCTGGATGTTTTAGATATTGCACATATACCCCTGCCAGGATTGTTTAATGTTTGGATATTTGCTCTAATTAGTTAGCCTATCACTTTAACTCCAAAAATTTCACAAAAATAGACTTAAGTATCTGGACACGTGTACTGTGACGCCATCTATTTAGTTTTTTATTTTACTTTATTTTTATATTTATTAAAAATCAAAAACATCCTTTTTGTGTACTGTCTACCTTAGAAAATGCCAAAAAAATATCAAAATTCCTCCAAAAATTCCCAAAAATTCACCTAGTGTCTATTTTCTCCTATTTTAGTGTCAGTCCAAAAATCACTAAAAATCTCAAAAGAAAAACACTAAAAATTCAAAAACACTCAAAAACTTCAAAAAAATATATAAAATAGTAGAAAACTCCAAAAATCAAAATTTCAGTTCCTGTTTGTTCCTTACTTTGTCCTTTTTATTTGAAAAATAGTGTGAAAATTTCGAGCTACTGGTTGTTATTTTTAAATCTCATTTTACCCTCAGCCAGCATTATTCCCACTGTTTTACTTTATTTCAGTAATTAAAAATACCAAAAACACCTTGAAAAATCCCCAAAAATCACAAAAACAGTAAAAAATCCTAAAAATATTAAAAACATTTTATTCCTGAATTTTTGGTTATTTTTGCACCATTTTATAAATATTTTAGCTTGCCTTTTATTATATTGTCTTTACTTTCCAATATTGAAAAAAGAAATAAAAAAAATTTATAAAATATAAAATATAAAAATCAGAAAATTAAAAAAATCAAAATACAAAAATTAAAAATTAAAATAAAAAAAATTAAAAACTAAAAACCCACAAAAACATTTCCTCTGCTTGATTGCTTAGTGTAGACACATCACACACTCACACACACTTGTGCATTCATTTGCTTGAACTATCCTGCTTGCTCTCTATGTTCGAACTCTCTGCATACTTGACACTATACACCACTTGTGCAGAGTTAAAAATAAATTTTAACTCCACATTATTTCTAATTTGTTGATCTTTAGTGTGGGTTAATTGTTGATTAAACACGGATTTTGATTGGTCGACACTTCGACTGAGTTCACGCTTTGTGTTGAACTTAAGACCATCGATTTTCGTGTTTATCAAATGGCGCCGTTGCCGGGGAGCAACAGCGAGTAGTTCATATTTTGTTTGATTGATTGTGTGATTGTTAACCATAGCATCATTTTCCATCTCTTACATTTTGATATATCTTGTTGAGCTATCTGACCACTCTTCTTTGTCTTCTTGCGAGGGACCGCGGAGCGAGGCGGATCGCCTAGGTGACCCGACGCATCCTTGGGAAGCGGAGCCGGCTGTTCTTTAGCCAAGCCGGCAGGAGAGAGAGCAAGGAGTGAGAGAGAGAGTGATTAGATTAGTTTTCATTTATTTTTGGTGAGAGAGTGATTCATTTAATTTGTAATAATACAGGTACACTTGGACTTGGACACTTAGACATTCGGGCCTAATTTCCAGGTGTTTGTTCACCCGGGGGCTCACCGCGGATTTTTATCGCGTTTTTATCGCTGTCATTTTCCGGTTTTGTTTTCATTTTTCACTTTCTTTTGTGGATTGAGCTCTTAGTTCTAGGTCTGCTTGACTCGATTAGAATAGGTCCAAACACCTAATTATATTTGCATGCTCCTATAGATTCATATTTGGACTTAGACTAATTAAACAGTTAGCTAGTAGCTTCCAAATCCACGCGCCGCGAGCTCACACCCGAACAAGCGCTTTCTCCTACCCCAAATGTGTTGGGCAGAGGAGGGGTGAGCCTAGACCGGACACTCGGATTAGGAGTTACTAGTTAGCTTGTGGTTCTTCACGCTAGCAGTTGCCTGTTCTAGGACGATTTCCGCTTGCATTTCGCCATATAGCATAGGTTTAAAAATTCTGCTTTGCATCCTGCATGGAGAGAGCTGGGATTCGTTGTAAGTCCTCTTACTTTGCACGCATCATCTAGGCACAAAGGTGAGATTTCCACCTTGGTGTCGACTTGCACGGCTTTTCCGACTCTATTCTCCCTCTGTTTTTGGAACAAAGTAGGATAAAGGAAAAAGACAAAAACCGTTAGGCGCTTGTTTGAATTGACTCAAAAGAAGCGATAACACCAAAAAAAAATTAAAAAAGGGACTGCTAAAGAAAACTTGACCAAAATAAAATTGGTAATTGGATTCATTGCTTGGGGAGAGTAACACCCTCACTTGTCTTCAGGTTGCATAGGAAGGTTTCCTTCCAAGTGAGGTGAGCGCTTCGTAAGGATTAGAGCCAAAAACCCAACTTGTGGCTGCCTTGTGTATCGCCTGGATTTCCGAAGTATTGGCGCTACTATCGTACGTAGTCGAGTAGGACTTGGTCGCCATTGGTGACTCTCTATTGTGAGAGCACCGACCTTGTCCGAAGTACTGAGCTTAGGCCACGCCTTCACGGGTGTGTCTGTCTCACCGGCTGCGTCCGAGTAGGATCTTGTACGCTCACGGGTGATTCCGTTGCGTGCGAGGTCCGAAGTATCGGTTTCTCCTATCGGCTTTCTCCCTCTATTTCTTTGGCTGAGTAGGGATCCAGGAAGGGTTACAAGGACCTCAAAAAGTGCAAGTTACAGGTTACACAGGAGGAGGACAAGTACGGGGACACTTTCCTGGCAGTACTCTCGCTCCTATAGGCGTAGCGCTCTAAGGACTCGTGAAAAGATAAATACCTGAAAACAAGCTAAAACTGACAAGATAAAAGCCGATCCTTCACGGCTTCACGAGTTGAGTTGGTGAACTTACCCTTGCTTTGTGTTTGATTGTTAGATTTATTAAGGTCAAGATCAAAAACACCGCACAATCGTGCACAATTTTGTTGCATTTCATCTTCTTCTTCTCTTGCATTTTCCCTACTCCTCTCGAATAATCAAGATGATGGGACGGAGATCTCTTAGGCCGACCTTGTCGGCACCGCTATCTAGCACTCCTCCTTACTCATCTAGGAATGCCTCGGAGAGTCCGCTCTCCGAGCCCGAGTTTACATCCACCCTGTTCCCCCTCGACCACCCTTCCCATTCTCCTTCCCTCAGTCCAATCATTTCAGAGTTCAGTGAATCACAGAATTCAGCTCATTCAACAGCACCTGAAATGGCCTCTTTTGCATTTTCAGAGAATCCAGTAATGGCAGACAGAGGCGAGCACCCAGATGACCACGACCATCCTCCGTTCATTATTGACCAAGTGGCCATCAACAATTCCTTGCTAGCGTCCCTGGAGACTATGCAGAGGCAGATCCGAGACCAGGGCACTTTCATGGGTGACCTTATGAGAGAGATCGCACAGCTGAGAGAGAACTGACCTGGAGGAGGCGGTGGCGGAGAAGGAGGAGGACCTGACGCAGGAGGAGGCGATCCAGACGGTGAGCGACCGCCACAGACCATCATGAGGGAACTGCACAACCCAGCTTCGTCCCTCACTCACCGGTGGATCAGACTCCCGCCAATCCACGGAGACTTCGAGCTTCGGCACCACACGATTCAGCTTCTTCCCAAGTTCCATGGGCTGCCGACCGAAGAGCCGCACCTCCATCTCCAAGAGTTCGAAATGATATGCAGCACCATCCACGATCGGTTGTTGACCGAGGACACTATCAGGATGATCGCCTTCCCGTTCTCATTGGTTGATCGAGCCGCATATTGGGTCAAGCATCTAGGGCGATTCGTCGATACTTGGGCAGATCTCCGGTCCGTATATTTGAAGAAATACTATCCCCTCGGCCGGACCAGCGCAGCTCGAGCCATGATCAGCAACTTCGTCATGATCCCAAATGAACAGTTCCATGAAGCATGGGATCGATTCAGAGAGCTCATAGACCGGTGTCCACATCACGATATATCCAAGCCCCACCTGGTGCAGAGTTTCTTCTGTGGGCTGACACCGGAGCTGCAGGGGCTTGTGAACGCCTCTTGCGGTGGATCATATTTCTCTAAAGGTGAAGACGATGTATGGGCCATCTACGAAGGTATGGCAGAAAACTCTACAGTGATGACCCAAGCCAGAGTCTACACACAGCAAAAGCCCCCGCAAGGAGCGGGATCATTTCAGAGGATCGCTCGCATCGATGCCGGTCCCAGCGCAACGTCGGTAGCCGCAGCACAAGCCGAATCAGCAGCAGCCGACATGGGCATTATCAGTGAAAAGCTGGACCGCATGGAGATCCTCGAAAAGAAGCAGAACCAAGGTCTAGCCCAGATGGACCTTCTCACCAAGACAATGAGTGACCTGAAAACTCAAATTCTCTGTATTCAGGAGGCACAGGCCCATTCACAACAGCCTCCCAGGTCACAGGGTGCTTCCAGCAGCAACAATCCCAACCAGGCCTCCACCTCATACCGCCAGGTGAACCATATCCAGGCGGAGCCGGTTCCATTGTTGCAGTACCATCCAGAGCAACCGCCATCTCAGGAGACGTAGATGGTGGTGTATCAGCCGGAGCAGCCACTGGCAGTTCTTCCTCCACCTTCCTTCGAGCAGGAACCGTTGATGGAAGTCAACGGGATTTGGTATGACCGATATCCTCAGCCCGCAATTCGTAGGGATCATCCCGGATTCCGTTGGGGTAATGGTGGTTCCTCATCCCAACAGCATCCCCCTGCTCAAGGACAACAGAGCAGCCAGCCACATCAGTACAACCAGCAGCCCCAGTATGCCCAACCACAACAATACCAGAGTGGTCCTCGTCCCGCCTATCAGGGACAACAGTGGAGGCAGCGTCAGCCGCCTCAGCATTCCTATGCCCAACCTCCCCCCCAGCAGCAGCAGCCCCATTTCCAGCAGGGACAGACGTCCGGTTCTCAGGGTCCAGCCTTCGAGAACCCTGCTCTTGATGATCTTGCCCGCTTGCTATCTGAACAGCGAGCATCTTTCAGGCAAGAAATGGATGAGTTCCGGCAGGAGATGCGGGATTTTATCAAAGGCAAGGCCGCCATACCCGCTCAGATCGAACCGAATCCTAATAATTTAAAAAGAAAATCTGAGCAGGTAGAGTTCACAGAGGATACCTCTCCTAGTGATTATCTGAGTGACATGTCTTATTCCTATTATGATGCTGATTTTGTTACTACTAGGAGCGGTAGGATGCCAGCCGGCGGCGCCTCTTCTGAGCGACAACCGGATGCAGAACCAGGAGCGCCAGAGGAGCAGACTAGCGGTGCTGATGCCGCTAATGATGATGTTGCAGACGGTGGTGCTGATGCCACCAATGATGGAGACCAGGACGACGGTGCTGATGCCGTTGTGATACCAGATGCAGACGGTGGTGCTGATGCCACCATTTTGGATGCTGAACCAGAGCGCGGTGCTGATGCCGCGAAGACAGGTGCTAGTGGTGGTACTAAGGCCACCACATCCACTTTTGTTGAGCCATCTGTGATGTTGCCACATTTTGTATCTAGAGACTGTGGGAACAAAAATAAAAACAAAAATATGAATAAAGGAAAGGTTTCTGTTCAAATTACGAATCCATATGTGGTGAATGATGATTATCGTATGGACTCTCCGTCTTCACAGGCACAGGGACCGATTCCTAGTCCTCCATCTGAGGAGGCCCCTACAATCCCCTTCCCTGAGGCACTCCGCCGAGCGAAGGGGAGTAAAAAAGAAAATCCAAAAAAGAGCCAACAAGTAGAGTTCGACAACGAGATGATTGACAGATTTCATATTCAGCTGACTCTACGAGAAGCATTTGAGCATATCCCCTTCTTCAAGAAGAATTTGAAAGAGACAACTACTGTTCGAAGGAAGAAGAGGCACAGAAATCAAATCCATATGCTCACTCATAACACTTGCTGCGCCATTCAGAACACATTGCCAGCCAAGCGACCAGACGCAGGAGCTCCCTATGTCAGATGCGAGATTCAGGAGCAGCAGTTTGATCGTACTCTATTAGACAGCGGCTCTTCAATTAACCTCCTTCCGGCAGCCTTACTCAAGCAGTTCGAGTTTGGCCCTCTTCTTCGAAGCAGAACCGTCCTTCAGTTTGCTGATAGGTCGATTAAGAGGCCGAAGGGGTTATTGAAAGACGTGGTCGTTACCATTCAAGGCCTGCAATTCCCCGTGGACTTCGTTGTGTTGGACATGGAGATCCCTGAGTCGGTAACTGATGCCCCATCATCCTCGGACGTCCATTCTTAGCCACAGCCAAGGCGGTGACCGACCATGATAGTGGGAAGGTATGCTTTCGCGTAGAGGGCGAAACCATACAAATAGAGATGATCGAAGAGATCAGGGCCAGAGAGGCAGAATGCTCAGAACAGTCCAGCGAAGCCGAGCAGATGACAGAGGAGGAGCTAGACATCCACCAGGTTTGTGATTTCGAGATGACTGATGATGAATCCAACTGGAAAGATCCCGTAGCACCGACCCTCGCCTTGCCTACAGATTCACTGTATCTCAAGCTCATGGCGGTCGAGAGCCGGGAGAGCACATCCCTGGATGAGGATATCTCTGAGGCTGACAGTGTTGTGATGAGTGGTGCTGAGGAATTTCAATCTTGCTCATCGTCTTCTGATCCCTCGGATTCAGACATAGACTGGGATGACTTTGATGACTACTTACCTTGTCTGATTCCCACTGAGCCAACAACCATGACAGAGTGCGAGCCGGTGCAGTTTATAGTTGATTCAGAAGGCCGCCCTTCATCAGCAATTCATGCAGAGCGAGAGTTCTCCCATGCAGACCTGGTAGCATTTACACAGACGTATCAGAAGCCAGATCTGCCACCTCCCAGTTGCCCAGAACGGAAACCTCTGCCGCAGTCAATGAAGTACAGATTCCTTACTGGAGAGCCAAAAATGCACCCAGTCATTATCTCAGCAGATTTGACTGGAGAGCAAGAATCTCGTCTGATGGAGGTTCTTGAAAGAAACCGCAAGGCAATCGGTTGGAGTATAGCTGATCTCCAGGGGCTGAGCCCAAATCTTTGCTCCCACCACATCTATCTTGAAGATAACGCTAAGCCGTCGCGTGAGTTCCAACGACGGCTGAACCCGAATCTTCGAGACGTAGTCATGAAAGAAATTTCCAAGTGGTGGAGCGCCGATTTTATCTATCCCATCTCCGACTCCAAATGGGTAAGTCCGCTACATGTGGTACCTAAGAAGACGGGTATCACTACAGTTGTCAATGAGTCTGGAGAGGAGATCGCTACCAGAGTACCGACTTCTTGGAGGGTCTGTGTGGACTACAGACGATTGAATGAGGCCACCAAGAAGGATCACTTCCCGCTACCTTTTATTGATCAGATTATCGAGCGGCTAGCTGGGAAGAGTCATTATTGTTTTCTTGATTGGTACTCTGGATACAATCAGGTGGCCATTGCGCCCGAAGACCAAGAGAAAACGACATTCACCTGTCCGTTTGGGACTTATGCTTTCAGACGGATGCCCTTTGGTCTATGTAACGCTCCGGCGACATTCCAAAGGTGCATGTTGTCCATCTTCTCGGACATGGTGGGTGACTGTTTAGAGGTCTTCATGGATGACTTCTCGGTCTATGGCGACAGATTCGACGCTTGTCTTGACTGCCTAGACCGTGTGCTGAAGCGCTGCATAGAGGTCAATCTTGTCTTATCCTGGGAGAAGAGTCATTTCATGATGACTCAGGGGACGGTCCTTGGTCATATCGTCTCCAACAGGGGCATGGAGGTCGATCCAGCTAAGGTGGATATCATCAGAAAACTCAATCCGCCGTCCAATTTGCGTCAGTTACGGTCTTTTCTGGGGCATGTCGGTTTCTACCGACGGTTCATTCAGGATTTCAGTCGAATTGCCCGACCGCTCACTGACTTGCTGACCAAAGACACCGAGTTTATTGTTAATGATAAGTGTCTTGAAGCATTTGAGACTCTCAAGAATATGGTTATCTCGGCTCCTGTCCTTCAGCCACCCGATTGGTCTCTTCCATTCGAGATCATGACGGATGCTTCAGATTTTGCCGTTGGGGCTGTGCTTGGACAGAGGAGGGATGGTTTACCGTTTGCTATTCACTACGCCAGCCGGACTTTGGATGCCGCGCAGCGGAATTACACTGTAACTGAGAAAGAGATGCTGGCCGTAGTTTTCGCTCTTGATAAGTATCGATCATATATTCTCGGATCTAGAGTGACCATTTACACAGATCATACCGCTATCCGGTACTTAATGGCTAAGAAGGATGCCAAAGCACGTCTCACCAGATGGATCCTTCTACTCCAGGAATTTGATATTGAAATTAAGGACAAGCCTGGAGTCAAGAATGTGGTGGCGGATCATCTCTCCAGATTGGAGAATCTTGAGGAATCTGAGCCCAGCGCACCTATCACTGAGACATTCCCAGATGAGGCGATCTTGGCCGTCACCTCACTCCCGTGGTATGCTGACTTTGTAAACTATCTTGTTGCCAAGACAGTCCCTCAGGGTTGGCCCAGGCAGAAACTTGAGACCTTCCTAGCTAAGGCCAAGTTTTACCATTGGGAGGATCCCGTCCTTTATCATGAAGGAGGGGATAGTATCTGGAGGAGGTGCATTCCTCAAGAAGAGCAGCATAGCGTCCTCACATACTACCACAAGCTTGAGGCAGGAGGACATCATTCTGGAAAAAGAACAGCACAAAAGGTGCTTCAATCCGGCCTATGGTGGCCTACTCTCTTCAAGGATTCTGATGAGTTCGTGAAGAGATGTACTGACTGTCAGAAAATGGTAACCTGCGGACAGAGAGACATGATGCCCATGCAACCCATTCACTTCTGTGAGGTTTTTGATGCATGGGGGATTGATTTCATGGGCCCATTTCCTAAGAGTCAGGGATTCGAGCATATTTTGCTCGCTGTAGATTATGTCAGCCGATGGGTTGAGGCCATCCCCGCCCGAGCCGCAGATGCTAAAACCGTTTGCAAATTTTTGAGGAAAAATATCATTTCACGGTTCGGGGTACCTAGAGTCTTGATTTCAGACGGGGGGTCTCACTTCATCAATGACAAAGTCAGGGCCCTTGCAGACGAGTTCGGCATTGACCATCGGGTTGCCACTCCTTACCACCCTCAGACTAATGGTCTTGCCGAAGTATCGAATAGGGAGATAAAGACTATCTTGTAGAAAGTTGTCCGCCCAGATCGAAAGGATTGGTCACAGCTTTTGGACTCGGTCTTGTGGGCTTATCGGACCTCTTTCAAGAATCCATTGGGGACATCTCCCTTTCATCTCGTCTATGGCAAGCCGTGCCATTTGCCAGTGGAGATCAAGCATAAATCTTTTTTGGCAGTTACTGAGTTGCTTCTAGATCCCGAGAGTATAGGAGACCAAAGAAGAGCAGAATTGGCAGCCCTGGAAGAATTGAGAGACACAGCCTTCTCCAACAGCCTACAGTACAAAGAAAAAGTAAAGACATGGCACGATTCGCACATCAGCCATAAACAGTTTGAACTAGATCAGAGAGTATGGTTGTTTGATTCCAGGCTGAAATTATTTCTAGGGAAATTACAGAGCAAGTGGAAAGGACCGTATGTGGTCAGGAAGGTACAGGACAATGGCAGCATCGACATATCCGAACCGTCATCTTCTTCTACCTTCCGCGTCAATGGTCAACGCTTGAAATTATATCTTGATCATGATCCACCGACCATTGACGTTGCCCCCATTCTTCTGGTATGAGATGTGTCCTTTGACTTCCATCATCTACATTTCATACATGGCGATCAACTCTATCTTCCGCTGTACAGATCCATCAGTTAATATCACTCTGTTTCTGTTGATTTATTCTTTTCTTCTTTTCTTCTTTTTCTTTTTTATTTTCTGTATCTATCAAAAAGGTGCCGCCCTTGTAGACAGTTTTCCATACTTAGGACGTACCTTGTCCTAAGTATAGGGGGGTGTACACCCCGAGTTTTTCTACTCTTTTCGATCCTCTCCATTGTCTCCTCTTCTTGTCTATACTTAGGGATATCTTACCCTAAGTATAGGGGGAGACAACCTGAGTACGATCTGTTCATTCCCACCCTTGACCCTCCCTGCGTTGTGTACAATCTGCTATACTTAGGATTATTTGATCCTAAGTATAGGGGGGACGGTCAACTTCTCATTCATTGATTCATTGATTTATTTCTTTATTCTTTAGACTTGTCTATACTTAGTACGAGTTATGTCTTCTCTTTTCTCTACGATCTATGAGGACATAGCTCAAGCTAAGTATAGGGGGGTCGTATATACTATGTATATACTTTAGCCATAACTCGTACTTTCGTATTTCCCTAATAATATGGCTAAAAATTCTTTAAAATTCATTAAAAATCCTTAATAAAAAGATGTTATCATTCCTCAAATTCTTTTTGTATTTACTGATTAATAAATCAGGTGAAAATGTTTTTTGCAAAATGTTTGAAAAATAGTTTGAAAATCTTTGTGAACATCTATTAAAAACTATTTTGAAAATATTTTGTTTCGTGTTTTCAACCTGTGTAAAAATTGTGTGGTTTGTAAAATTTCTTTTCTTTGTGTGAAATAAAAATGTTTGAAAAATGATTTGCAAATGGTTTGAAAAATGGTTGCAAAAATGATTTGAAAAACCTATATATACTGTTTTGAAAGCCTTTGCAAAATGATTTTCAAATGTGTGTAAAATGTTTGTAAAAATTATTTTGGACTATAGTTTTCAAAAATTGTGTGTAAAATTGTTTTCAAATAAGTTTGAGGAATATACACATCACACCAAAATCCACTATATATGTATATATGTATAAAATTGACTACTTACCCTGTAAATTCTTAAAATCCACTTCTTGTAATCATAAGAAGCACTCCCGTGTACATATTTTCACCTAGTCTTTAGCCAAAATCTTTTTGTTTTCAAAAAATTCCCAAAAACATTTGCAAAATTAAAATCCAAAAACATTTGAAAAATCTTTTTGAAAAAAAAAATGCATATGCATCATCATCATCTTTTCAAAAATCCATAAAAAGTTCAAAATCTTGAAAATTGCATCACAAAAATATTTTCTGCATCGCATTGCATAGCATCCGCATTTTTCGGATTGAGTTTGATAGTTGAACAAGTCTGAGTAAAATCCGAAGATTGGAGCTTGATTGGACCTTCAAATTTACCTAATAACAGGAACCTTATAGGAACCAGGTTTGAGGTACTTCAGGTCTAGTTGACTTATTCTTTGAGGATCATGAGACTTGGTTCAATGGATTCTTGACTGCCTAAGTAGAGTATTTCAGAGCACACGCACGACTCTTGTTGATAATGACCTAACTTGGACACCTGCACCTTTCACATGGCTCAACTCAGTTGGAGTGGTGAGGGGATTGGATTTGCCGGTATGAGACGCACACAAGTGGAAACACTTGTCCTCCTTTAGGGAGGGAAGTGCACCCCAACCCGTCCAGTGATTAGGAAGTCTAAAGACAGGAGGCTGTGGGTTGCAATAAAGCTTCAAAAGAGGGATAGTCTACTAGCTCAAGAGGAAAAACTCCTTATGTAAATGCTGCTGTAAATAGTATTCAAAAAAAAAAAAAAAGTTCAAGCATGTACAAAAATAAAAATCCTGCAAAGTATGTACAAAGTCAATAAGCAAGCTTGAGTTCCAAAGTCATATCATGTGAGCCTGCAGCAGGATGACTTGACTACACTGGTCTTGCATCCAAGGATAGGTAGCTACACTGGCTACCGTCCATTCTTCTCTTCACCCCTCCTCTTGAGCTGGTTGCCACTTGAACTTAGAAGGGAATACCCCGCTCCTCGAGGATGGAGTTGCTGGATTGGGGAATCACTGGGTTGTCGTACTGGAGAAGTCAGTTTCTTTGTCATTCTAGTTGGGGAGAGCCACCATCACTTACACTGTACGAGTCAGATTCATAGTCGTAAGAGTTTGCGTATGAGTTGAAGTATTTCTGACCTGGCTATTGAGGAGACTTGGACAGAGTTTTGGGATTCTCAAGGACTGTTGGACTTCGAACACGGTTCTCACTAAGGTTCCGCCCGCACTAAAATTCCAAAGGTCCGACTTAAGCTCCAAACTTTGATTTTGCGAAGGCAAGTTTGATCATCAAATTAAATCCAAGTTCTTCTTTTTCTTTTCTTTTTGTTCCTTTTTGCACTTATTGCATAAGTGTTTGCTAGGGACTAGCAAAGGTAAAGTATAGGGGGATGATGAATCCACATTTCATCATCTTTATTCTATCATTTTGGCACCTAAAACCCTAGCAAATGCCTGTAAATAGCCTTAAATCAAGCATCTTAGCATTCATGCATGTGCATCTCAACAGTGTATAAATGACTGTAATTAAAGCCAAAATTATAGAATAAATAAAGAAAAAAAAGAATAAAATATTGTAAATATTTTATGACCCAAAACCCCCGAGACCTAGGCATCTTGATGAATAGGTCGACAAGGAATAAAGTAGGGGGAGATAAGGTCAAAAACACAGCCAAATCACCTTTATATTTTATTCATTCTTTATTCATTTTGGGACCTATTTTTGGTTCCACTTTTTGTACATCAAATAAAGAAACTTTGTACATGAAAGTTGTAGATAATTTAATAAAGAAAAATACAAAATTGATTTCACAGAAAAATCATGTACAGACAAAAAGTTATGGTCTGAATAAAAATCTAGAAGCCCAACTTCCCAGACCCGTATCTCACAAACGACAACTCCAAATGCATCAAACTCACCTTTAATTGTATATAGAATAAAATAATCTAATTAATGGCGGTGGTTTCGCATTTGGCGGAGCTACGGTTTGAAAGTTGACTTTTGGACCCTCATTGTACCTTGTGCATATTAAATATTCAATTTATTATTTATTTATTATTTTTATAATTTCATAATTTTATAATGTTGTAAATAATACTTATAATAATTATGTACATTAAAATAAGAATAAAAACCTAAATAAAAACAAAAATAAAAATACTTGTATATATTCAATACATAGATACATACCTATACATATCCCTATACAAAACATGTTTGTATTTTATTAAATATACATAATAAATCATAAAAATAAAATAAAAATATATTTGTGTAAATAAAAGTATTCTATAATTTTATAAAATCATAAATAAAAATAATAAAAATAAAATACCTAAAATAAAAATAGAATACCAAAATACATAGGTATTATACCTATATAGGGTTAAAAAGGTAACTCGTAAAAATATGACTCCTAAAAATAATTAAAAATCAAAATAAAATACTACATATAATTCTGAGTTTTTTTTATTTTATAACTTTTATTAGATTCGGCCTTTTTCTATTTTTTATTGAATTTATAAAACATTTAGGCGGGGTTTTTCCTGATTGGTCCACGTGGACCAATCAGGAGACGGCCCCAGTTGACCCAGGTCAACTGGTCGTCCTCCCCACCTACCCTTGTCAGACGACCTAGTTTTTGGCGTTATTGGCGAATTTTTCTAGGTCGATTCTTGCACTATCTCGTCTCGATTTCTTCTGTGATCCTCTTCCTCGTTCATCCCTCATGCCCGCCGAGTGTTTACATCGGGCTATGGATCAATGAGGTGTTCCAGACCTCTTGGTCTTTGGACCCCTGTCACCTCGGGTCAACCTACTTAAAACCAACTCCCCCTCTTCCATTTCGAATTCGAGTCCCCTTGGTCCACCCTTCAGCGCCACCATCGTGCTCCTGAGCTCCGTGGAGGTGACAGCTCCACCACCAGCCCTTCAGCCAAGGCGCGCGAAGTCGAGGGAAGCTCCACCACCTCCGCCAACAGCCGGCGTCGAGGTACCCTTTTTCCTCTGGCTCCGGCCATCGAGGAGCTCCTCCCGCTTATTTATCTCTTGCATTCATCTCCTGCTAGCTTTAGGATCTATATCCCCCAAGAAAATCGAAGTTCTATCATCTGAGTCGTTCGATCACCCATTTTGGCCGGAGCGCATCTCCGGCCATTCGCCGCCACCTCGTAGCACACATCCCCACACCTCCGCGAGGCCCAGGCAATTTGCCCTGGGCCTTTTCACCACTTTTTGCAGGTCAAAGACCCTTGAACGCACCTGGAGGGCCATTTTGATCCCTCGCCGGAGATATCTGGAGCGCAAAGCTCCGCCGCCTTCGCGCCAGCACCTCGACGCTCCTCCGGCGAATCCGAGCCATCCAGTCCATAGAAGGACCTTCCAGGAGCCTACAGCTCCATTTTGGAGCCCATCCATCGCCTGAGGAGCGAGATCGGAGTCGGGGAAGTTCGCCTCCGCCGGCCTTCTTCCCTGTTCTTCCTCCTCGCTTCTCCACCGTCCGATTGAGCCGCAGCTCCAGTTCGCGTGACGACCGTCCGATCTTCCAAGCCCATCCACCGTCAGATCTCTTTCTGAGATCTAATCTCAGACGTCGACGCTAACCGTCATCGGCCGTTCTCGTGCTGCCACGTGGATAAGTGGCCCGCTCCCCGCCGCTGGATCGCCCATCGCCGCCAGCCGTTGGATGCGCGCCACGCGTCACCTGCGGAGCGCCCGAGCGAGGGTATTTTGCATCCCAACCCTGGCATTTTTTTGTATTTAATATTTAGTATTCAAACTTTTGTCTGTAGTGTAAAAGTTTTGTAATATTTGCATAAACACCCCCGTACTTTCAGTATTTGCATTTAGCTCCTCAGCCACGTCACCTCACGTGACCTGTACACGTGAGGTGTGGGCATTTTGCAGAGGAACCCCCGTACGTTTGTGTATTTTGTTTTAGTCCTAAAACTATTGCAGCACGTGTAAACTTTTTGGTTATTTTGCAAGTAGGCCCCCAGGGTTTCGTAATATTACAGTTTAGTCCTCGCCAGGCGCGTGCAAGTCACGCGCCCTAGTGGGAAAATTGCTAAGAGGCCCATGCGACTTTTGTAATTGCATTTTGGTGCTAAAAATTGAATATACAGTGTACATTTTTGTGGAAAATTGCATGTATGCCCCTGGATGTTTTAGATATTGCACATATACCCCTGCCAGGATTGTTTAATGTTTGGATGTTTGCTCTAATTAGTTAGCCTATCACTTTAACTCCAAAAATTTCACAAAAATAGACTTAAGTATCTGGACACGTGTACTGTGACGCCATCTATTTAGTTTTTGATTTTACTTTATTTTTATATTTATTAAAAATCAAAAACATCCTTTTTGTGTACTGTCTACCTTAGAAAATGCCAAAAAAATATCAAAATTCCTCCAAAAATTCCCAAAAATTCACCTAGTGTCTATTTTCTCCTATTTTAGTGTCAGTCCAAAAATCACTAAAAATCTCAAAAGAAAAACACTAAAAATTCAAAAACACTCAAAAATTTCAAAAAAATATATAAAATAGTAGAAAACTCCAAAAATCAAAATTTCAGTTCCTGTTTGTTCCTTACTTTGTCCTTTTTATTTGAAAAATAGTGTGAAAATTTTGAGCTACTGGTTGTTATTTTTAAATCTCATTTTACCCTCAGCCAGCATTATTCCCACTGTTTTACTTTATTTCAGTAATTAAAAATACCAAAAACACCTTGAAAAATCCCCAAAAATCACAAAAATAGTAAAAAATCCTAAAAATATTAAAAACATTTTATTCCTGAATTTTTGGTTATTTTTGCACCATTTTATAAATATTTTAGCTTGCCTTTTATTATATTGTCTTTACTTTCCAATATTGAAAAAAGAAATAAAAAAAATTTATAAAATATAAAATATAAAAATCAGAAAATTAAAAAAATCAAAATACAAAAATTAAAAATTAAAATAAAAAAAATTAAAAACTAAAAACCCACAAAAACATTTCCTTTGCTTGATTGCTTAGTGTAGACACATCACACACTCACACACACTTGTGCATTCATTTGCTTGAACTATCCTGCTTGCTCTCTGTGTTCGAACTCTCTGCATACTTGACACTATACACCACTTGTGCAGAGTTAAAAATAAATTTTAACTCCACATTATTTCTAATTTGTTGATCTTTAGTGTGGGTTAATTGTTGATTAAACACGGATTTTGATTGGTCGACACTTCGACTGAGTTCACGCTTTGTGTTGAACTTAAGACCATCGATTTTCGTGTTTATCAGTACACGACCATCTGCTGCTGCAGCGGGCCCTGGTCAGGCGCCTACACGTAGTACACGTGCTGGACTGCCGGTGGCTGCTGGCTCGGCTGAGGCTAATGCTGCGGTTGCTGCTCGTCCTTCTTCTCAGCGGGAGCGTCCGATGGTGTAGCCGATTGAACAGAGTTGATAGTGCCGACCAACAGTTCAAGGTACTTGTTGATCTGATCTAGCTTGTCCAAGTTCTGGGTCCTCTTCTCGATCACAGCGAGTTTCTCGAGGTCCTGTGATCGCTTCTCAATGATATCTACCTTAAAGAGATGGCCCCCGATGATGCTGAGGTTGGAGCTCTCATCTCTCTCTGCTTCCTTTGATGCAGCCATGTGCACTTGCTTCTGGAGGATCTAGGGCTGCTTCTGATACGCCTTGGATGAAGAGAGGGCGGCCTCTCCTTCGGCCATTTCTTCGAAAATCTGCCAAACTACATCTTCATCCTTGTTAAAATGGGAGCCCCCACATGCTGCGTCCACGAGCCTTTGGCTTTCAATGTTTAGTCCCCCAAAGAAATGCTGGACCAAGCTGGTCTTAGGGATCTCATGGTGGGGACATTTTTCCTGCAGGTCAGTAAATCTCTCCCAAGCTTCGTGTACTGACTCATGGGCTCCTTGGGAGAAATTACTGATACAGGCTTGCATCTGGTTGAGCCGACCGAGAGGGTAATATTTGTGCAGGAAGGCGGACTTCAACTCCTCCCAGGTCGTCACAACCTTCCCCAGATGGTTGACCCAATAAAGGGCCTTGTCCTGTAGGCTGAATGGGAATGCCATCATCTTGACAATGTCCAGAGGGACATTGGGATAGTGAATAGTGCGGCAGATGCGGGAGAATTGCTGCAGGTGAATGTACGTCTCCTCGCTTGTGTTTCCATGAAAGGCGGGGAGAAGGGCAATGAATTGGGGCTTCAACTCAAAGTAAGCGTGTACCGGTGGAATGAGAATCCACTCGATCATCTGGCTGTCTCCCGGATTATATGTTTCTTTAAGTGTTGGCTTTGGTGGTGGTAATTCAAGGTCATCATCAGGAGGACCACCACCTCCACCTCCACCTCCTCCTCCCCTGCCTCCTCTACCTCTGCCTCCTCCTCCATCGTCACGGTTCATCATATCATTCAACATGTCCTGGAAAGCTGTCTGTGTGAGGGCCTGCTCGGTCAGCTGCTGCTGTATGGCCTTGATAGATGCTAGTAACTATGCATTGACTTGGTTCTGATCTGGCACCTGTCCCTCTGGTTGGGGGTGGCTGGGTCTGAGGCAGACGAGATGAACTCCGGAGTAGTCTCTAGGGCTCGCATTGTCTTCTATCTGCATAATGAGATGGTCCGAATCAGATCACTTGCAATTAACGTTCAGCTGCCGTGATGAAGCTGGAATTCCGGTCAACCTCAGCATGTTGAGATTGGAAAAGGATGTAGACTGTAATCAACTTCCATTCACAACGGCGGAAATGGGACAAAAGTGATCCCAGTTTATTGGGTGGCCAAGAGAAAGGTAGAAAACGAGGAGTCTGGAGATCGATCCGCAAAGTCCGGATCGGGTTCTCGGGAATCGCCTCGAACTTATTGGCGGAGTTGAGTCTATGGAATCGATGTGGGTGTCGGCATGGTCCCGACGGAAACCATCCATGGATCAACTTCGCGAAGTACAAGAGAAGACCGGATGTTGGATGAAAGATACGATGGTCAACGAGGAATAAAAGGAGTGTAAAACAGTAGAGAGGCTCGGTTGAGCGGGGTGGTCAAAGGGAGAAACAAAATGTGCGCAAATGCACGGGACTTGATCTTTGAACCTTAATCTAGATCCATACAAACACAATACAAAATCGGGTTCACCAACTCACGCCATGTGAAGCCGTGAAAGCTCGGCTATTTATTATCTTTTCATTTTTAGAGTTGTGATTTTCAGGCATATCTTATAGCAAGTCCTTAGTACGCTACCCTATAGGAGAGAGTACTGCCGGAAGAGTATCCCGTACTTGTCCTCCTCTTGTGTAACATGTAGTCTGTACTTTTTGGAGTCCTTGGAACCCTTCCTGGATCCCTACTCAGCCAAAGAAAAGAGAGAGGAAGCCGATAGGCAAAACCAATACTTCGGTTCTCGCTCGCAATGGAATCACCCGTGAGCGTGCAAGAACCTACTCGGACGCAGGACAATGAGACAGACACCCCCGTGAAGGTGTGGCCTATGCTCAATACTTCGGACAGGGTCGATGCTCTCACAACAGAGAGTCACCCTTGGTGACCAAGTCCTACTCGCCTACGTACGATAGAAGCGCCATTACTTCGGAAATCCAGGCGATACACAAGGCAGTTGCAGACTGGGTTTTTGGCTTTAATCCTTAGGGGGTCGCACTCGCTCAAGGGAGTAGGATTTTGGTCCCCCTCCAAGGTACCTGAAAACAATGAGGGCTTTATGAACCCGGTACAATGATAGTCCATTACAGATTTTAATTAAGGTCAAAGTTTATTTAGCAGTCCCCTTGTTTTATTTTTGGGTTTTCACTTTTTTTGAGTCTTTTTAATACCAGCGCCTAACGATTTTGTAGATTTTCGTTTAAGTCCTAGGTACTCAAAATCAGAGGGAGATAGCGGAAAAGCCGTGCAAGTGGTTCCATGATGGAAATCTCACCATTGAACCGAATGATGCATGCTGAGTCAGAAGACTTACAGTGCATCCCAGCTCTCTCCATGCGGTATGCAAAACAGAATTTTTAAACCTATCTACATGTCGGTATGCAAGGCACAAAATCACACTAAACATTAGCTGCTATTAACGTGAAGAACCATAAGTCGCTCATTCATCTCTAGCCCGTAGGGTCCAGTCTTGGCTCACCCCTCCTCTGCTCAACACACTTGAGGGTAGGAGAAAGCGCTTTACAGGGCTCGCTGCGGCACAAGGGCTAAGAGACAAATGAGCGGCTTGTTTAAATTTGACTAGATCCATACGAAGTAGACTATAGGAACATGCATTCTTATTAATGTGTGGACCAGCTACTGAGTCAAGCAACCTACATCTAGGGGCTCCAAGCACACAAAACAAAATAAAATAAAGGCGGAAAGCTCAAAACTTCGGAAAACAAAGAAAAGAAGG
Organism: Ottelia alismoides; assembly: GCA_037367405.1. Classification (NCBI taxonomy): domain Eukaryota; kingdom Viridiplantae; phylum Streptophyta; class Magnoliopsida; order Alismatales; family Hydrocharitaceae; genus Ottelia; species Ottelia alismoides. The sequence goes on along the minus strand of JAZKJV010009940.1, from coordinate 401,784 downwards.
CGATGAAAACTCGAAAAACAACGATGAGGCCCCCAGGTGAACAATCACCCGGGCACTGGACCTCATTGTGAAGAGTAGAGTCATGTTTAATTACATGCCAAAATTTTCTCCCTCTCATCATAAATTACAAAAATATTCCTAAGGGTTCTAGCTCTAATTAATGCCCATCTCTTTGCTTCCTTGGTGCTCTCTCCAGATGGTCGTGAGAAGAAGACCATCCTCCTCCAAGCTTGGCTGCCTTGACCTCCTAAGAAGCCATCCTCGCGTGGCGGACCCTCGCATCAAAGACATAAAAAGATTGCATTAGAATAGCTCAATCAATCAAATATAGCAGATAAAATAATCACAATAAATGAATCAATGAAGCATGGTGATTGATGACAATAGAAATAGCTGCTCATGAAATAAATAAATCAAAAATGTACACAAGAATGACAAAATAAAAGTAGGCTATGCTCATTGCTCCCCGGCAACGGCGCCATCTGATAACCACGAAATTTAGCGAGGGTCACAATAATATATGTATCAAGTGTCGATGAGGCGACCGCTCACCAAACATGGGTTGATCAGCAATTAACCCACAGTAAAAGAATAAAACAATTAAGCTCAAAAAGAAATGTGAATTAATCTTTATTACTCTACCATAAAATGTATAGGGAACAAGCATGTAGAGGTCGAACCACAGAGAGCAATACAAAATGCAATAGCCTACAATGTACATCTAGCACAGAGTCATTCATGTGTAAAGCCTATTTTTGTGGGTTTTTGAATTTTATAATAATTTTTTTATTTTTTTTATTTTTTTCTTTTATTAATATAATTAGGTAATATATATATATAATTTATAGAATATAAATATATAAATATAAGTATACTCATAGAAGGAGAGTATATAGCTTATAATACATACAATATATATATATATAAACAATAATGATTTTTTTTAGGATTTTTTAGATTAATAAATTTATATATATATATATATAAATATATATATAAGTAGTTAGACATCTATATATTTTTTCTTTTTTTTAAGAAGTACAAATATATATAAAGGGGTACTATGATATTTATAAAAATACTCAAAAATAGTCAAAAATTCAGGAATAAAGTCTTTTTGGGATTTTCATGATTTTTTTACTGTTTTTGTGATTTTTGGGCATTTTTCAAAACATTTTTAGTATTTTTAAATAGCAAAATAAGAGCAAACAGTGGAATAGGGTCTGGTTGTAAGAAAAATAGGAATTACAAATAGTAAACAACCTCAAAAATTTTCCACACTATTTTTCTAATAAAGATAAAATATATCATAAATAGGGACTGAGTTCATATTTTTCTGATTTTGCTTTGATTTTATATATTTTTTTGAAGTTTTTGGGTATTTTTAATTTTTAAGGTTTTCCTGTTGAGATTTTTAGGGATTTTTGGACTGACACTGAAATAGGTTAAAATACACCATAACTAATTTTTTTGGGATTTTTCGAGACCTTTTAATGTTTTTTTTGGAATTTTATAAGTTAGACAGTGAATAAAAGACATATTTTTGATTTTTAATAAATGCAAAAATGTAACAAAATTAAAAACTAAAAATATAGCGTGCAATGGTACACTAACATGAGCTTATGTCTATTTTTGCAAAATTTTTCAAAGAAATATGAAGCAAAAAATAAATAGACAAAGCATACCAAAAATAAATGGCCTGATAGGGGTATTTTTGCAAATAAAATATTTGACAGGGGCATACATGCAAAAATCACAATAAAAATGAACGTGTACTTTTATTTTCAGGGCCATTTTACAATTACAAATACCCGTCGGGGTTTAAATGCAAATATCACGCGCCTCACGTGGGTGCTGCACGTGAGGCGCGGAGCGACTAAAACGCAAATCTAAAAACATCAGGGTCCTTCAACAAATTATACAATTTATTTACAACATGACTTTTTATTTTTGCTATCAAACTATAAATACAAAAAGCGGGGGGATGTGTTTGAAATTTACCCCCTAAGGCGCATCATCCTACGGTGTTGGGCGTGCCACTTATCCACGCGTCGAGCATCTGACGGTGGATACCGGTTCGTCGATGAAGGGCTTGGATTAGATGATCTTGGCTGATCTGACGGTTGGCATGTGTCTTCATCGGACGGCTCCTGAGCGAACTAGGCCTCGCCTCCTGATCCAATGGCGCTGAAGCTCCCTGGAAGAACAGGGAAGAAGCTCGCGCCTGGCGAGCTTCGATCGAGAAGCTTGGGCTCCTCCAGGGCTCTCCGGCGCGTCTGAGGTGGTCTGCACGTAGCTAGAAGCATCCCGCGTCGACTGATGGGTCCATCGTGGCTCTTGGAGGTCTGAGTCGCTCGGACGAGGTCGGAGAAGTAGGGGACCTCCATGAACCTCTTCCTGGTTCGATTCGAGCCCAGGTGGGGCTCTTCCTTCGTTTGACCTGCATAGGAAGAACCGGGGGCGAGAGGGCTACCTCCTCGACCCGGGGTTTTGAAGCTTCGAAGCAAATTGGAGTGGGGCGGAGGGGCTCCGACGAACGGCGGAGGTGGAGCCCCGATTCGCCAAGACAAGGGGTCCTGGGTTGGTCAAAGGTGATGGAACGATGGAGAATGCGATGGGGAGTGAAATGGGGTGCACGTGGCGGGCGGAGACAGTGGGTTTCACAGTGAAGAAGTCGCCGGAGTGGAGCTCCGGCGAACTTCGAATTTGGAATTTTACGCTACAGGGATTAACTAAATCCTAATCTAACAACAGGAATTAAAAACTAGCATTAAAACCTAACTAAAAAGCATAAAAGGACAGCTCTTATACCTGGGGGCCACCAGGGAGCAGGGCGGACGCCGGAGCTCCGCCGCGTCAAAATTCTCCTTCCTCCGGTCGATCCGAGGCACTGGAGCACTCCCCCTGTCACGAGGAACGGTCCAGGAGCAAGATCAAGGCTTTTGGTTGGAATGAAATTGGCCAAATTCGAGGAAGGAGGCGGAGCTACATATTTATAGACATTGGCAAGTGGCCTTATTGACCGGCGATTATTTCTTAATCCAATGAGTATCTGATTGATCTAAGAGTTTGGCGGGCATCATGGATGATCAGAGATCAGTTCTTGTGAAGGAAGCGAGCTCGATCGATGGACGAGATGGCCGTAAAAAAGGGATGAAAATCGGGGAAAAGACGGTTCAGACGCGCCAGAGCTTGGATGGGACAGTTGACCAGGGGGTCAACGAAGGCCGGAGCCTCATTGGTCCACGTCAGCCGCTAAACGCCAAAACAGAAAATTTGAGCCTAAATTGATTTATTTACCATAGTAAATGATTTTATTAGAATTTTCTTAAAACTTAAAAAATGTGTATTTTTTCATGTAGTATTTAATTGTGATTTTTATTGAATTTTTCTAAGTGTTTTATTATGGTTTTAATTTAATAATGTGTATATGTATGTATTTACATGTATTTTTGTGTATTTTATTTTTAATTTGTATATTTTCTTTTATTATTTATTGGCTTATTTTATAAATTTATAATTTATTTTGTGAGTACAAAGGTATTTTTATTTAATTTTTATGAGTTTATTTCCATTTTTAAATAAATAGGTATAGGTATATGTAGGTATCCTTATAGGTATTTTACCTATGTGTTTTGTATACTTAATTTTTTAATCTATTTTCTTGATTTTTATTTTGGATTTACATTTTTAATGAGTTAGGTATAATGAATACATTATTATAAAAATATAAAAGAATAAAAGAACCAAGGAATAAAATCCTTTTTATTTATATAAAGATATATAGTATAGGTATTTTATCTATGAATTTTGTAGGCTTATTTTATTTTACAAATTATTTTTGAGTTTTCCTTTACTTTTAATATGTGTATGCATTATACACATTATTTACAAAATTCTAAAAATATAATTTTGTTATAATAATGAATATGAATAAATGTAATACTTTATTCAGGTATTATGTACAAGGAGGGCCAAAAACCTAACTTTTGCATATGGACTCCAAAAATTATGAAACCAATTTTATTAAATAGTTTAGGGAAAGCTATATACAATTAAAGTTGAGTTTGGGTGATTTGGAGTTTTTACTTGCAAGATATGGGTCTGTGAATTTGAGATTTTGGCTTTTTATTCTGTGTATAAAATGTACACTGAGTATTATTTTTACACAAACTCAATTTTGTAATTTTATTTACATTATTATCTACAACTTTCATGAACAAGGTTTCTTTATTTGAGGAATAAATAATTATGTACAAAATAGGTGTCAAAAATGCATAAATAAATGCATGAATAAATGAGGTATTTATTGTACACTGGCCCTTATCTCCCCCTACTTTATTCCTTGTCGACCAATACCATGCTGGCCTTGATCTCGAGGTTTGGGTCATAAAATATCTTTAATATTTTATTCCTTTTTCTTCTCTTTATTCTATAATTTTGGCATTAAAAACCTTATTTAATGTGTAATTAATACAATGAATTATGAATGCTATTATGTACAATTTGATGCTATTTACATGCATTTGCTGGGGTTTTTGAGGCCAAAATGATAGAATAAAGGTGATGAAATGGAGACTCATCAGTAAAGTATATATGTAATATATACACACCCCCCTATACTTAGCGTGTGTTATGTCCTCAGAGCACGGAAAGCGAGGAAAAAGACATAGCTCGTGCTAAGCGTAAGAGAGCCAAAGGAGCGAAAAATGTATAGAAGTCATCCTATCCCCTATACTTAGGCTCTTGGAAGCCTAAGTGTAGCAAAAGATCAAAAATGGGGCGGACGAGGTCAATGGAGAAGTGGATGAATATATATACAAGGCGGGTCGGTCCCCCCTATACTTAGGCTCAGGTCAGACTAAGTATAGGACTGCAGTGGTATGAGGACCGATGTGATCTGAAGGATGTACATTGAACGGACTCGGGTGACTCACCCCCAATACTTAGGATCTAGTCGTCCTAAGTATAGTCGTGGATGAAGATATATGAAGTTGGGGTGAGTGATTAGAGTCGTGGGAGGGAGGGGGAGAATGTCTAGGAGTGATGGCTATATACAAAGAGTGCGGTCTGAATCTTTCCAGATGTTGCTGATGGCTAGAGTTCACTGCAGCAAGGTCTCATGCGCGGCTTGATATGTACTTGTTAAACCTGTCTCGCACATGAATACAATCTCTTCGACATGGACTAATTGTTCATTGGGTTCGACGAAGTGCTTCAATAGTTGTCCATTTACTAGGAATATCGATGCGTCATCTGCGAGATCTGAGATCTCAACACATCCACTATCATGCACCATACGGACAATGAATGGGTCCGTCCACTCGGACTTCAACTTGCCTTGGAAGACTTACAACCTTGCATTGAACAACCATACCTTCTGTCCAGGAACAAAGGTTTTCCTCTGATATATCTGTTGTGCCAACGCTTCACCTTGTCCTTATACACCAAACTGTTGTCGTATGCTCGGTTTCTGACTTCCACAAGCTCATTCAGATCCATTTCTCTCTACTTCTGCCCTAGGTGTGTGTTCCAGTTGACCTTCTTAATTGCCCATTCTGATTTGTGCACTAATTCTGCGGGCAAATGGCACGGCTTTCCGAATACCATCCGGAATGGGGAGGTTCCTAAAGGTGTCTAGTAAGCTGTCCTATAAGCCCATAGGACTTGATCTAAGATCTGAGACCAGTCCTTCCTGTCTGGGCAGACAAGCTTCTGCAATATAGTTTTCACCTCCCTATTCGACACCTCAGCCATACAATTAGTCTGTGGGTGGTAAAGACTAGCGACACGGTGTTCGATGCCGTAGTCCTTCAAGAGTTTCTTCACATCTCTGTTTACAAAGTGGCTACCACATCTGATATCAACATTTTGGGGATCCTGAATCTAGAGATGATGATATGATATCTGATGAATTTACAGACAGTCCTACTATCTGCGGCTCGGGTTGGGATAGCCTCCACCCATCTGGACAAGTAATCTACCACAAGAAGGATGTATTCAAATCCATGGCTAATAGGGAATGGGCCCATGAAGTCGATGCCCAAGGTTCCAAAGACATCACAAATGACGATAGGCTGCATCGACATCTCATCCTTGGAACCAACAGTTCCTCCCATTCTCTAGCATACTGAGCACGGATTCGCAAAGATGATGGCATCGCGAAACAAAGTCGGCCAGTAAAAGCCACATTGAAGTACCTTCCATGTGGTTCTCTTCCCGGAGTGGTGTCCTCATGCCTCCAAACTGTGGTATAAAGAAAGGACACTCTGGTATTCCTCCTGAGGAATATATCGTCTCCAGACACAATCCAATCCTTCAAAGAAAAGGATCGGATCCTCCCAATGGTATTGTCTAGAATCTGACTTGAGTCGGTCTATGTGGTTCTTGGGACAATCTTCGAGAACCTTCTTGGAGACAAGATAGTTCACGATGTTGGCATACCATAGGAGTGAGTCGATAACAAAAATCGACTCGTCAGGGAAGGAGTTTTGAATTTGTGAATCCTCAAAAGCATTAGGATCTTTGAGACAGGAGAGATGATCAGCTACTACGTTCTTCTTTCAGGTTTATCACAAATGTCCAAGTCAAACTCTTGGATAAGTAGAATCCACCTAAGAATACATGCCTTCGCGTCCTTCTTTTCCATTAAGTATCGTGCTGTGTGGTCAGTGAACACGATTACCTTGGATCCGATTAAATGAGATCTGAACTTGTACAATGCAAACACTACTGCAATCATCTCCTTTTCCGTAACTGTATAGTTACACTGAGCAGTATCAAGCACTTTGCTTGCGTAGTGTATTGAAAATGGGACGCCATCCCTCCTCTGTCCTAACACAGACCCAACAGCAAAGTCTGAGGCATCTGTCATGATCTCAAAAGGCAGAAACCAATATGGGGCTTGTAGGGTCGAGGCGTCCATGATCATTCCTTGCAATAGCTTAAAGGTCTCAAGACATTTGTGATCAACAATAAACTCCATGTCCTTGCCTAAAAGCTCAGTTAGCGGTCGGGGAATCTTAGAAAAATCCTTGATAAATCTCCGATAAAATCCGACATGCCCGAGGAATGTCCGCAACTGTTTTACATTGGTTGGTGGCTAGAGTCGTCTGATCACATCCACCTTGGCAGGGTCAACCTCCATTCCTCTCTTGGAGATGACGCACCCCAACACAATGCCCTCCATCACCATAAAGTGACTTTTCTCCCAGGAGAGCACCAGATTAAGCTCATCAACGTTTGAGGACTCGATCCAGATTCCTAAGACAGGAATCGAAGGAATCACTGTGGATCGAGAAGTCATCTATGAAGACTTCCAGGAATTCACCAACCATTTCGGCGAATACTTCTATCATGCACCTTTGAAAAGTACCAGGAGCATTGCATAACCCAAAGGGCATGCGCCTGAAAGCATAGGTACCAAAGGGGCATGTGAACGTGGTCTTTTCCTGGTCCTCCGGAGCTATGGCTACTTGATTGTATCCCGAGAACCCATCCAAGAAGTAGAAGAATTCTTTCCCCGCTAGTCTCTCTAAGATATGATCAATGAATGGTAGGGGAAATGACCCTTCTTCGTCGCAGCATTCAGGCGTCTGTAATCCACACAGACGTGCCACGACGTGGGTACTCGCATCACGATCTCCACTCCGTCTTCATTGGTGGTCATCTGAATTCCCGACTTTTTCGGGACAACATGGATCGGGGCCACCCATTTGGAGTTAGAGATGGGATAAATGAAACCCGCATTGCACCATTTCTCTATCTCCTTCTTCACTACCTCTCGTAAATTTGGATTCAACCAGCGTTGGAACTCCCGAGAGGGTTCAGCTTCATTCTCCAAGTAGATATTGTGCAAACATAGGACGAGATTTATCCCATGGAGATCGGAGGTGCTCCAGCATATCGCCTTACGGTTTTTCTCCAGGATCTCTAGCAAGAGAGATTCCTGCTCCTTGATCAATCGTGAACTGATGATGATCGGGATACTTCTTCTCTTGTCCCGCAAGGAAGGCATATTTGAGAGTTGTGGGTAAAGGTTTGAGCTCAGGTAATGTGTGATCATCGAGGAAGTCTGGTTGAATCGTATCTGGTTCAGTGCTGGTAGTGGTTGGATTTGTCTCTGAAGTTACTGCCACCAAGTCATTCGGCTCTGGAGTCAGAGCGTCAAAGGTCTCCATGCAATTGGCAAAAGCCACATCCGACTCGTCATCCTCATCTTTTGATTGTCCTAAAGAGGGAAGTACTGATAGGCCCAACTGGGCCTCTAAGTCATCGAAGATGTAGGGAGATGCAAATTCTAAGTTGTACTCGTTTCTAAGGACCTCGCAAACTGACTCATGCACAAGATCTTCTCCGAAGGGGAGGGACTAATCGGTGCTAGCTGGGTTCTGTCTCCATGGCCCAACAGTGTCTACGTGAATGCAGTCTGCTTCGGATGAAGAGTACTCGGTGCTGGATTTGGAATCCGGTCTCTGCCATCTGGTTTGCTTCATCTCAAGTTCCTCATCTCCGCCTAGAGTTTGGAACTGGATTTTCCCAATCTTATAATCAAACAAGGCCCCTGTTGTTCTAAGGAAGGGCCTTCCTAGTATGATCTGGGAATCTCTCCAATTACAAGAGGTCTCCATATCAAGGACGGTAAAGTCCACCATATATTCCTGACCCTCGACTTTGATGACAACATTCCTCAATTCTCCTTGGGACCTCTTGGTTGATTTATCGGCGAACTGAAGGAGGGCTCTAGATTTCCTAAAAGGTTCGAGATTAAGCCGCTCATAGAGGGTTGTAGGCATTAAGTTGATTGAGGAACCATTGCCAAGGAGAGTGCATGCAGACGCAATGTCATCAGCATGACTCACCACATAATGTGCACCCATGTCTCTTCATTTCCTTGGAACGAGTTCTTTGTTGCGCAAGTCGTGGCTACTGACAGAACGTGTTTCTCATCACAACTTTTGGTCTTCCTGCTAACCCTAGTAGGTGTGCATCTCACCTTAAGGTATTTATGAAACGCATTTGTCATTTCCACGTAGTTGTCAAAGGGGATTGTGACCTTGATATGTTTGTTGCAAAACTCTGCCATCTCAGGGTCATCTTTTTTATTTTTTTTAGTTTTCTTCTTTCCACCCTTAAGAGCTCGGGGGAAAGGGATTATTGACTCCAACTCAGATTCTGAAACTGAAAGATTCTCATTCAACACTAGAACTAAGTTTTGTACAGGACTCGAACTCTGAAACTGACTCGGACTCTGATTATGACTAAAAGAAAACTGCTGCTATGAAACCGGTGATGCATCCTCCGCGACTGCTAGAACATCCTCCTCAGATGGAGGTACGGGCTCTTCATCAGTTTCAGTGGACTCCCTACTGGTGCGGTTCCCTTGCTTCTTTGAGGACTCAGAAGTCCTCTTCTTCTGTCGGTGGTGATGGTGGTGGTGGTGGTGCTCCTCTGCCTTTAAGTTCTCCTCTGGTAGAGACTTGGAGGCTTCTTCCTCCGGTGCCCATGCCTGATCAGGTACGCTCATGGTCCTTTCTCTCCTGAGGGACATATGATTGACATTATCGTACGAAAGGATCTCATGTTCAGATAAAGAATTATCTGAATATTATACCTGATCTCATGGTCGGTTCTGGACTTGATTCAGGTTGTTCGGATTGGCCTGAAACTGAGCAGGAATTGGGGTCTTAGGCGCCATCTACTGGTCATGGGTACGAGAAACACGATTCAGATCAGTTCTCATATCCATGTAGTCATTCTGGTTATGTTGGAACCTATCAGTCAGGGTCTGGATCGCCAAGGTGAGGGACTCCAATTCTGTGGGCTGAGATGGTTGATGTTGACTTGAGGATGAGGTTTTGTACTGGCCCTGCTGGCCATGCCGATACTGCTGCTGCTGATGGGAAGGTGACGGGCCCTGCTGGCCCGAGTGGAACATGCGCTATTGCTGTTGGTGCTGCTAAGGCTGGTACCCTTGTCCGGACTGGGACTGAACAAAGCGCGGTGCAGGGACGGAGCCATTTTCCTGGTAAGCTAGGTATGGTCAGTGAGACTGACCGTTCCCTATCCCCGACTATCTGCCGACGGGGTCATGGCTGTACCACAGCCCGGTTATCTTGATCACCTGCGGAGGCCCTTCGTATCCTGTCTCCACTTGTGGGGGTGCATGCTGGTCCTGCTGGGTATAAGTCTGTTCTTGTACCCAGCTACTCTGAGGCCCCGGTGCCTGTTCCTGTACAAGATGGACTCGGTGTACAGGTACAGGTGGTGTAGAAGGGGCATGTAGCTTTATCTTAGCTACCATCTAAGTAAGTTCCTCCACTTGTTTCAACAAACGTGAGAGAGACTCAAGGTTAGTGGCCCCCTTATGAATCTGCTCGACCATGGTTAACTTGTCAGCTATCATCCCCATGCTGGGAATGAGGTCCTCTGTCAGATCCGCTACAGTCCTCCTAGTTGTCTCGTTGGATAGGATTGATGGAGACAACTGATAGGCCCTGGTGGCCTGTGACCTGCCTGTTTCCGCCATCTACTCCAGGATCTTTCATACAACATTCTCATTTTTATTCAGATAGCTTCCTCCACAGGCGGCACTTACTAACCCCTACATCTCTGGGACCATGCCACAGAACAAGGTCTGGATTAAGATCGCTTTTGAAATACCATGGCAGGGGCATTTCTTAATTAGGTCATTAAACCTATCCCAAGCTTCATGGAATGATTCACTGGGTCCCTGGGAGAAACTAGCAATTTTTGTTCTCATTTGATTAGTCCTACTGAGTGGGTAGAACTTCTTCAGGAAAAGATCCTTGAACTGCATCCAGGTTGTACATATCACCCCGAGATTTTTCAACCAATGAGCTACCTTATCTCCTAAGGCAAACGGGGTGGCCTTCAGCTAAATGTATCCCTGCCCAACCCTAGGGTGACTAAGGTTGTTGCAAACCAGCTCGAAGTCTCTGAGGAAGGCATATGATTCTTCGTTCGCATTTCCATTAAACTTCGGTAGCAGGCTCAGAAAGTGGGGTTTTAACTTGAATGTTTCAGGGGGAACCGCTGGTGCCAACCAACTGTGCATCTCATTTTCTGCTGGGTTATATGCATCAACCATCGGTCGGTCAATTCCTCCTACCGTAATGATCTGTCCCATCCTTGCCTTAAGATTCGCATTCTGTTGTTCGACAGTGGCAAGGCGAGCAAAGATTTGCTGTAGTGGGTCATCTCTGTGTTCCTCTTCATTCGGGTGTTTCTTATGTGGCATCTTGTCCTCTAGTCTTGGGAATGAAACATAGTCTGGGTTAGAGGACAAATAAAGGAAGGTATTCTTACCAAGATGATGGTCTTCCTCGGTAAGCTTTGAGGAGAGGAAAGGGTTGATTTGAGAGTAACCACACTGGGTGTGAGGGATCCAGAACTCAAGAGGGTCATGAGTTCTGGGTGGTCCAAGTTGCGCTTGGGCCGGTGAAGATGAGTTTCGTAGGGGGCTCAGAGAGAGATTGGCGAATAAGAAGTCGATATCCCCCAATCAGTCATCTTGTATTGGCAAGAAGAATCAGGAGTTCTAAGTGAAGATAGGATTTTACTCCTACCTGAAGCAAGCAATTAAATCCAAAACCCTGTATTTTCACACTCAACACGATGAAGGACCCGAAATCGAGTCCGATTAGTCTGGTTGATTTTAAGTGTGATTTTCTAGCAAAATAGCAAGGAATTACATGGCTTATAGGGAAGTCGGTTTAAAGCCGGATGCGTCTTTCCTGTTTAACCTGTTGCCTAAGATACCCGCGTCGTTCCTTTCTTCGCTCATATCCTAAGTTGATGGATTCAAAGACCTGCCCCTATCTACCTACAAGTAGGAGGAGGCTGACAAGGCTTGGAACATCACCCTGGTGGGGGGGGGGGAGGTTACTAGCAACTTATCGCGAAGTACCGCAATTTCGCCCCTATCTACCTGTGAACAGGCGGAGACTACTTGGTACTAGTCAATGAACTTGAATAATTGAACTTGTGATATTTGCTAGGATCAATTGGCACGTGATATGGAAGGCAGGGATTTGGGCTCTGCCTTAAGATGTTCACACACACTCAAGTACCCTCACTCATCCTGAAAACAAGGTCGGGGATTAATCTACCGCAACAGTCCTGGTTTTAAGTTAAGTTATCACTTATTAAATCCAATCCACACAGCACGCCTATCGTCCAATCCCAATTTCCTTTTACTTAAGTTTTGAAAAACCAAGAGAGAAATTGAGAAAAGCCGATGCACGGAAAATCAATGATGCTTATGCTGAGTGAACAATACTTACAGTGATCCCTTCGCTTTTATACAGGATGCAAAACAGAATTGAAAGCTTTTATACTACATGCAAATGCAAATGACAAAATCCGCTCCTAGACAAGCAATTCTATTAGCAAGTGAAGCACACGTTTGATTTGACTAGATCTGTGGTCTAAGTGCGTCTTTTAAGTGATGTGTGGTCTTAAAGAAATTACGAGCACAAGCAAATCTTAGAGTGGCTCGAGGAGCCATTAGTGCAAGCCTAATCTAAAAATTCAATCCACACAGCATACGGGGACACGGTTCCACTATGTTTACACATGCGAGAACCCAAACGGGAACCGCTGGAAAGAATGCAAACAATAATGAAAAATAAAAATAAAAAGTACAAGTCCTCACAATCACTCAAAAAGTTTAAAAATGCAAGCTCCTCGAAGCGCCTCGGGACTCCTCGTGTTCCTCGCAAAAAACAAATGGAGGTCAGATAAAGGACGACATAAAAATACTCAAAATAAAAGACAAAAAATATTAACAAGAAAACTGGGTGTCAGACTACCCGGGGTTGGAAAATCAGATACTCAAAAATTAACTACAATTTAAACTAAGCCGTGCCACCCCGGCAACGGCACCATTTTGAAGAGCCATCATACTATCCTTGTTAATTCCGTCAAATTAATGATTAGAATTAATGTCGCATCGTTTGTTGTAGCCAGGCAATACAGACTAATCAAAAACCACTTTTAATTAAGGTCAAGTTAATTACGAGTGGCATATTTATTTTACTTGGGCAAGCCCAAGGTCGAACTCAGGGAGGCAGCTATCTCCTTAGGTAGATTTTAAGTGAATTTAAGAGGTCGTATTTTCAGAAGGTATTTTTTTGTTTTTCAACCATTTTTATGCAACCAAGAAAGGACACATGCAAAATCGGGCCAGTTTACAGGTTATATAAGAAATATAGTCAAACTAAGTCCAAAAATTATGAAACATGGCCAGATGGTGAAATGCAATGAAATTAAGCTACCCCATTTTTTTTGGATGTTTCTGACACTATATGAATTTACTGCGAATTAAAAATGAATGCAAGGTGATTTTGACTAAATTACTTTTAATAAATACCAAAACACAATAATTTCAGATATTAAAATTATCCTAGATAGATCTAAGTGTGAAGAATCCAGGAAAATTAATAAAGCTAAATTTCTATGTGAATTGGACTTTTTAAAAAGCAATTAAGGAAATCACAAAATGATTTATTCAGCCTCGAGATGCGTGCAAATGCAAAGATTTTTGGGCACAATGTGAACTCAATTATCCTAAGTCTAATTTGAATTTTTGGTGATTTTTGGAGTCACAGAGAATTTATTACAAATTAAAAGGCATAAATGGGCAAAATATAATAAAATTTCACCAATTAATTAATGATAAAATCCACTGATGTCACAAAAATAATACAAGTGTCACATATGAAAAAGGACAAGTTAAGCTACACAATGCAAATTTTAGACTTCAAAAATGATGTCAAATGAATACTAAAAATGCATGCAAAGATAGGGGCCTAATTGCAATTACAGAAAATAAAATTGCTAAAAATCAAACATGCTGACAGGGACTAAAATGCAGTTACCTATAATGAGGGGGACATGTATGCAAATTGCCCACTAAACACGCGCGTCGCACGTGGTGCTCCTGGCAGGGACTGGAATGCAATTTCCCAAACCTCTAGGGGCCTCGGTGCAAAATGTCCAGACCGCACGTGAAAGACACGTGAGGTACCAGGCTCGGATGACTTCGGAGGCTCGGGCAGAGGCTCGGGGGTGCTACAGGCTCGGACTTGGCTCGGGAGAGCTTCGAGGGCTCCGAGCCTAATGGTTGGGGCGGAGGCTCGGAGGCGGCGACGTGGCATGCTATGGGCCGCTAGATCGAGTGACGATCCAACGGTTGTTGATGGCTAGCGCATGTTGTGTACCTGTTGGATCAAGATCGATCCAACGGTGTCTAGAGCTCGATAGAGATGGACGCATGGACAATCGAGGGACGTTGGATCAGGATGAATCCAATGACACCTAAATCTCGAGGAAGAGTCAGCGTGGCGTGCTCAGAAGCGTGGTATCCTCCTGATCCGATGGCTACGGGGAGATGAAGACGTGTCTTGCTCGGAACCGTCCGATCAAGGGGATCGGATGACTACTGGGCCTTGTGCTCAAAGTGTCCGCCGCCTCCTGCGGCAGAGATGGCTACGCTCCGACGAAGAGGCTCTATCTCCGCCTCCTCCTCCCGTCGTAGGTGAAGGTCGCCGACGGCTCCTAAGCTGCTGGGAAGGATCGTGGAGGTGTGGCAGAGCTCTCGGATCTCTCAGCTGAGGCTGGGGCGGTCTGGAGGAGTGCCGCGATGAAGCTCGAAGGATCTCCTATGAGGTGTCCGGCCAATCAAAGATAGGGTACCTGTAGGGGGTTAGCTTGATAGTCGAGGCGTGTGAAGTGCTCATGGAGTGAACAGGAGTACAGAGGGAGGCCTGGCGTGGCGTGAGGATGGTCCGGTGGTGTTGCTCCGCCAAGGTGGTGTAGCTCTCATCGGCGTGAGGTGAAGTGTGTGGTCTATGAAGATGGACGGGCGCGGAGAGTTTCAGCTCTGAGGCTAAGCTCAGAGGATGGTCATATGAAGGTGAAGTCGATCGAGGAAGACGAATAAATTATGAGAAAAAGCAAGAGAAAGAAGAAGAAGATCGGAGAGGCGATGGAGGTGTCTACCGGCGAAATGGAGCTCGGATTCGTGCTCCTGGTCCTCGCTCGAGGCCGGTAGAGGGTCCTGAGCTCGTGCAGCTCACAGGGTAGGCTGTAACACGGTGGGTATGGCCTTGGATCTTGCCGGAGTAGAAGCTCGGTCGTCGCTCAACGTCACTTCAAATTGCTGTCACCAAGATGAAGGTCGTAACTAGGGGTTTCTCTCTGGAGTGGAGGATGGGGTCGAAGGTTTAAGGTGATGGTGTATTTATAGGTGGAAGCTGATGGCGTAGGTGGCGCAGTGATGGAGTTGGTGGAGGTTGTGGAGCGAAATGGGTGGATGTCATGGCGATTGAGGAGGTCGGTGAGGATGAGGGAAGAGTGGGGTACGAAATGGCGGTGACAGGAGGTAGAGAGGGTGGCCGGAGTGGTTCTGAAAATAGGAAGGGGGCGGCTCGCGTGCAAGGTGGGCGACGTGGGGCGCGTGCCTTGCGGGAGGTAGGAGACGATGTGTTGACCGTTGGATCGAGCGATCCGACGGTCAGGAGAAGGGCGTAATGGGGCGGCTGTGATCAGATCAGAGGGGAGCGATCGAAGGGTCATGATGGAGCCACGTGGAGAGCATAGGTAAAGGCGGAGAGGAACAATCGTGATGGTGGCTGGCCTTTGATCGAACGGTCGAGATCCAAAGCAAGATGGATGGTGGAGATGCGGCGAGAAGCAGAATCATCGATGGGTGTAGATGCTGCCACTTGGCGCAATGAGGGTACGGCGCTGGTGAGCGGTCTAGATTGGATCCAGGATTTGATCATGCCGCTATGAAGCACTACGGATTGGATGGCCTAGATCGAGAGAGAGAGAGGGCGTGATCGGACGGCGGGGGAGAAGGGATGCATGGCGCGTGATGGAGCGGGCTGCGTGGTGCAATCAGAGGGCGCCACATGGCCTACTCTAAATGGCTGAGAAAGAATGTGGATTTTGAGAGAGAAGGAGGCTGACTTTGGAAAAACTCAAAACATGAAAGTTGCAGATCTCGATGAGATCTACAAGTTTCATGTTGACTAAAAACGGATATGAGGTCAAATAAGGTACAAAAATGCAAGTATACAAGTATACATTCATATAGTTCACAAAGGTGCCCAAAAACCCAAGTTTTGCATACGAGCTCCGATTTTAATGAAATTGGTCTCATTTTAAAGGTCTCTGAATATGTATTAATCTGAAAGTGAGTAGACCTAATTCAGAGGTTGTATGAGAGAGATATGTGCATTCAAAGGTCTAGGGTCTACAACTGGGTTTGGGGTTTTTATTGGGTAATTTACAAGCTAGGAATTTTTAGCCTTCTTCTTTATATTATTAACTAGTAATATGCACAGTATAAGGAAGGTTTTATTGACTTTGGAAGGGGTCTAAAATACATAAAATTATGTGAATAATTTACAAGTGAATTTTACAGATGAATTGGCTTCTTATTTAATGCAATTATGAATGCTAAAATGCATGAATTATGGAAGCTTGTATGAATGTTATTTGTGTATGATAAAGGGCTGATAAATACTTAGGAACAAGGCTCTATTTTCAACTTTAAGAGTGATGAATTATAGATTCATCACCCCTGCGCCAGACAACCCTAACCCACGCGTCCCTACTCTAGATGCCATCGCCCTAGGCGCACTAGCCTTGGGTCCCATTTCGCCCATCAAAGGCACGTCAGTCACTGCATCTCGCATATTCCAGCATAATCATCCTAGTTTCTGTTATTCACCACCACAAATATACCTCACCCTACCAACAAGCCTCTCATTTATTTGAATGATATAACACTATTATCATTTTTTAGTTGAGTACTTCAATTCAGTAGAAATCACTCCCTAGTTTTTGATGATGTCGCAATCAGAAGTAACATCCGTGGAATATGATGTAGGATGCAATCACCTTCCCTCATTTGGCTCGATCCCTAAATTGTACGAGACCAACTATCCCAAGTGGTCCCGCATGTTCCTAATGATCGTACGAGGTTACGATAAGGAACACATTCTCTTGGAGTCCGAACCCGTTGAAAAGATAGGAAAATATACATTGCGGGCAGAAGACGACAGCATGGTCAGTTCTTGGATCATGGTCAGTTTTATTGATAGGATTGCAGATGAGCTGGTTTATTACAATACTGCTTATGACATGTAGATCCATTCAAGCAACATATGGTCAAGATAAAAATTCCAGCTGCATGTATCAGACGTACTTTGATATGCTCAATATGAAACAAGCTGGATGTACCTTGTCAGAGTATTTCTCTCTTTTAAAATCCTTGTTTGAGCGATATAATGCTTGTGTTCCAGGATGTACATGCCCTAGTCAAAAGTTGCATCGCAACAAATGGATGCCCTATATTTTTTGGATGGACTCGATCCGAGTTTTTCAGCAGCTCACGATTAGATGATTACAACCGCCACTCTGCCTGCAATTGAATAAGACTATAAGACATTGAGTCGTCTTGCTATTCATGCAATAAATATTAAAAGCAACGATCAGGGTCAACTTTCTACAGTGGCCGCCTCATCTGGGCGAGGAGATCGTGGCTCCTTCAGGAACCGTGGTCAAGGACGCTTTACGCTGGGATGAGGTCATAGCACAATACAATGCACCTATTATCATAAGTTCGGTCACACAGAGGTAGTATGTTACAACAAACATGGCCACCCAGTTTTAAGTGCGAGAGCTATCAATGAGGGTGATGACCAAATGGTAGAAGTTCCCAAAAGTGATTTCGATGACCTGTTACAACGTCTCAACAGGATACAATCCGATGAATCAGGGAGCTCATACCCACCTATTCTTACGGAAACTGCAATGGTAGCTCGCTCAGGTATCTTTACTGCATCCACAAATAGAATTATAAAGTTTTATTGGTTGATTGATGCAGGTGCATCCACTCACCTTTGTGGTGATCGAGACTCACTACATCAATTATGCATTGTGCCTCTTAGCCGGTCTGTACAAGTTGTAGATGACTGTTTTTCTGTGATTAAAGGAAAAGGCAATGTTCATTTAACCTATAACATCAGACTCAAAAATGTTTTATTCATCCCATACTTTCCAATCAACATTCTTTCAGTTAGTCAGATGTGCAAGAAACTCAACTGCAGAGTTATTTTTGATGAAATTTCATGTGTTTTTTAGAACATACTGACTGGGAGGACGATTGGTGCGGTCCGTGAAGAAGGGGGTGTCTACCATCTTGTCCAGTCATCTGAGACTGCTACCTACTCATGGACCTCTTTCTTTACATCCTCTAGCGCTCTCTGGCACCAACGTTTGGGTCATCCTTCCCTTCACAAGCTTCACAAATTATTCCCCAGATCCCTCACACTACCAGCCTGAATTTGGAGGCCTGCCAACTGGGGAAGCATCACAGGAGTTCTTTTCCTTCCAGTACAATCCATTCTACTAGCCTATTTGAACTCGTTCATCTTAATGTATGGGAACCCAGTCTCTATCCTAACCGACTTGGTAATAGATATTATTTAGTCCTTATTGATGATTTTTCTCGAGTATCTTGGTCCTTTCTTATGAAAAATAAATCTGATGCTTATCATATTCTTGTTCAATTTATACAAGAAGTCAAGAACCAATTCAATACCACTATCAAAAAAATCAGAACCGATAATGCTAAAGAATTAGTCTCACATGACATACAATCCTTCCTTACATCTCAAGGGTTTTTGCATCAAAATTCTTGCTCTCATACGTACCAACAAAATAGTGTGGCGAAATGGAAGCATCGGCATATTCTTGATATTTCCCAGACCATACTAATAGATTATCATGTATCGTCCACCTATTGGGGAGATGTGATATTGACAGCTACATTCTTAATAAACCGTATGCCTTCAAGCTCAATTGATGAGCAAATACCTATCTAGGTCATTTTTACGGGAAAGCCTTATTTCACATACCTCCCAAAGTTTTTGGTTTTGTAGCTATCAGAGCTGTCAAATGTATCTTCTTGGGTTACTCTCGGTTATGCACAAGGAGAAGAGATGGTGTGGATGCTCCATGGGTGGTGATGGTGGATCAGAGCGAGACTCCAACCACATTGTTGGCCGGAGGTTGGCCGGAGGTGGGAAGGTTACGTGAAATAGAACCGTTAGATCTTAAAAATTGAAAGTTGTGACTTTCAATTTTCTGTTTGTATAAATAAATGAATAAATCGACAAGATAATAATTTAATTCCTACGTTAATTAAGTATTTAAGGAGATATAAAGGAATTCGAAAAGAGATGTTTGGATGGGACTAACATGAATGTAAATGGAGTGTATATAAAAGAGAAAATTACAAAATATGCATTAAAACCGTGCATGTTGATGCCCGAAAAATTGATCGACTCGGGTGAATAAAATATAACTAGGGTCGTTGCGACCCGGATCTCGAAAATCAATCAGTCAATAAGAAAATGAAGGACAGACCACCAATCAAGCAAATAAAACAATAAAAATCAAATAGTGGCCCTGACTAAGAGATTAGCCTGGTATAGCACCCAGGGTCGGACTGAGGGAGCGCGGATTGGCCTTGCAGCCTACGAAGTAGTCAGAAAACAAAGAAAATATAAATAAATATTTTTGGTGGTTTTTAATATTTTTATATTTTTTGGGATTTTTAATTATGAAGAAAATAATAAAAAGGCAAATAAACACAATTTCAAACAATTATTTAATTACTCAAAAATGCTCTAAAAGTTCAAACAAAAATATTTTTATGATTTTTATATTTTTTTACTGTTTTAGTGAATTTTTGAGGATTTTATGATTTTTAGGGAATTTTCTAAAAATAAGATAATGCTGAAACCAATGAACACTATCCAGCCAGGCTTCAAGGGCCAAAATAAAATATAAAATGACCATATCAAAGCCTGAAGGTATTTTTCATGGAAAATAGAAACACAAAGGAAAAATTAGGAAGAGGGTTTATTAATTCTTGGGTTTTCTGTGATTTATTAGAATTTTTATGAATTTTTCAGTGTTTTAAATTTTTATATTTTTTATGAATCTAAAAATAACCAAAACTGGTCAGAAAATCAAACACGCTAAAACACACAAAATCTGATTTTTTGTAATTTTTAAAGAGGTTTTAAATTTTTTTATGAATTTTAAATCTGAACAGGCAAAAAATTAACGGTTTCTGAATTTTTAAAAATAATGAAAGGGCTCAAAAATTTTCCCAAAAATTGGTGAAAATTCTACATAGTGGCAGGAGCCACATGTCCAATTTTAACTCAATTTAGATGAAATTTGATATTTTATTTAAAACAAATAAGAGCCCACAGTGCACAGGGACCTGTTCATAATAAAAATATCTTCTGAGGCCAAAAAGTAACAAACCTAGATGCTCAGGGGTCCTCGTGCAAAAATACCAGATTCCCACGTGCGCGGCACATGTTCTGGGCATTGAGGGACCCAAATGAAAGAAAACTTAAGTCCCCTGACTTATTAGCAACATGTGCTAAAAGTCCAGGGAATAAGTTGTAAAAAGCCCAAACAATTCAACACATGTTCAATAAAAACATTCACAGGGGCATAAGTGCAATTAACTAGAAAGATATTTCATTCCATAACACGTAAAAACTACAACCCAGATATTGCAAAATCACCAAAATTCACGTGACGATGCACGTGTCCAACATACACAGGGGTAGAAGTGCAATTAAAATAAACAACCAGGTCCTCTATGCAATTTTACAAAACTAAAATAACTACTGAAAATATTTACATGACTAAAAATAAAATGCAAAACAGGAGGGGGCCTAAGTGAAATTACCCCACTTATTATCCGAGGGCGGAGGATGCGCCACGTGGTGTATCCGACAGCTGGGGGTAGCGGGCGCCTTCTCGAGTAAACCTCGCTCGGATCTGACGGTTGTATCCGACAGCTGGGGGTAGCGGGCGCCTTCTCGAGTAAACCTTGCTCGGATCTGACGGTGGAGGGGTTGCCATGTAGAAGATCTGATGGTCGTGGATCGCGGGCACCTCTCCTCTGCAACGGACGGTCCTGATAAACTCCCCAAATAGATCAACGGTGCCGGATGCTCCTCACATGGACGGCGTGGATCACAACTGGAGCGGCGAGAAGGATCAGACGACTCTGGAAGGTCCTCCAAGAACAGGTGGCCGGCGAACTTTGCCAGCCCAGAACTCGCGCAGTGGACCTCCTCTGCTGCTGCTACAATGCGGAACATGTCCGCCGTGACGTCCCGCAGTTGATGCACCTCTCCGATGAGGCCGGCGACCACCGGAGTGGCCCGGCGATGGCGGTGGCCTGGAGCTCCTGTGCTCGAACGTGAAGACCCCAGATGGGCCTCTTCAGACCTGGAAAACACCACAGGAAGACTCCTGGGTCGAGGGCAAACTGCCTCGACCCTGTGAGGGGTGAAGTGGGTGGCTGGTGCGTCGGGGCAGAGGATCTCCGGCGACGCGACGGTGAGGGAGATTGATTCCCAGTTCCGGGGTGAACTGGGTTGAATGGATGGGTGAAGAAAGTGCGGAGGAGTATGGTGGAGATGATGGTCAGGTCGATCGATGAAATGGGTGGACGGAGCGGAGCTAATCGATGGTCGACGACGAAAGAAGGAATTGGGGCTAATCGGAAATTCGAACAAGATACAAAGAAGTAGGCTTACCGGATGGCTGAGTTCGACTGTGGAAGAGCTCCTGGAGCTCCTGGTCCTTGCCTCGAGGGACGTCGATACCCGAGGCTCGAGCGCTGCTCCTGGGCGGCGCTCGGCGGCGATAAGCTGCCGGATTAGTGGCTGGGGCACCTCCTCCTCACTGCAACACCACCCGCGGCAAGCTGTCACTCTAGGGAAGGTAGTGGAGATCCTGGGATGGGAAGGCGGAGCCAAAGATGGCATGAAATGTGCGCTCAGCCTATATAGTGTGAGGGGTCCGAGAAGAAAGGGTCGGGTCCGGCTTGGTGAAGCACGGACCCCTAGGCAACCTGTCGGGCGAGGATCCCGGATGTATGGAGAGTGATTAGAGAAATGGTGATCGGGTCAAGCGGGGATAAATGGGAGAAAACAGGTCCGTCGCACGGATCCGCTGAGAATAGGGTCCGCGGGGGGAGTTGACCGGGGGTCAACATCCCCCGTGGACGAATCAGATTATTCCATTTTGAAATCATTTAGAAATTCATTTAAAAATAGAAAATGACTTATTTTCAAAAAACTCAAAACATGAAAAATGTTTCTTTTATTTTAAGCTATTTTTTAGAGATTTTTATTTATTTTTTTGAAATAAAAAATAGGTATATATAAAATAGTATTATTATATATAGGTATATACAATATGTATTTTTTATTTTTAATTATTTATTTTTGTACATTTTATTCCAATTTTATATTTTATTTATTTAGAGGATAAAATTTGGAATAATATGGTCTTTTTATTTTATTTTTATTTATTGATTAAGGGCTAAATAAATAGATATATACAAGTATGTACATGGTATATATACAAGGTTGGGTTTGGTTTTATTTTTATTTCTTTTTATTTTATTTTTCTTTTTATAATTTTTATTTTATTTATTTACATTATGGAATAAGGAATATATACAAATTTTTGTGAAATTTTATTGATTTATTTACAAGGTGAAATAAATATATAAGGGGTTTTATGTACATAGTGTATGTACAATAGGGAAGGGTATTTTATTTTCTTTTTAATTTCTTTTATTTTTCTTATTTTTATATTTAATTTAATATTTACAAATATTTACAAATAAATACAAACCCATTTTTATTTTTAGAGGAAAATATTTTTATTTATTTACAGGTATATGTACACATGTGTGAGCTTCCTTATCTCTCTCTACTTGGGTTTTTATGCGATCAGGCCCATGCTGAGCCCTCCCTTGGGATTAGGTCGCTCAATATTTATTCTAAATATCTCTCTCTTTTTCTTTCATTTCTTTATTCTTTTATTTATGCACAAAAACATGCTAAAAATGCATATTTACACATGCATGCTATTTGACAATTATTGATATTTACAGAAATATACATGTGTTTTGCATGGGTTTTGTAGCTAAAATAAAAGAATAAAGAGTGATGAATGGGTATTCATCACCCCCTATACTTAACTTTGCTAGTCCCTTAGCAAACACTTATTTGAAAAAGAAGTGAAAAAGAAAAAGAAAAAGAGGAGAAAATGCATGGATTAATGCTGATAATTAAACTTGCCTTCATTAAATTGAAATATGGAGCTCGATCAGATCTTTTGATTATTAATGTGTCGGAACCTTATTTAGACTTAGATTTAAAACTCAACAGCCTCTAAGATCCACTAATCTATAATCAAGACTCCTCAACAATCCAGATCAGAACAAGTTTACATACACAAACCCTGAAGACTATGAATCTTTCCTTGTACAGTGTATGTGATATAAGCTCTCCACCTCGGAAGTAGTAACTTGACAACCCTCCCCAACAAGGTAACTCTATAACCCTAGTCTGGCCACTCTTTCCTCGAGGAGCAGGGTATTCCCTTCTAAGTTCAAGTTCAACCGGCTCAAGAAGAGGGGGAAGAAGAGAATGGACCATGGCCAGTGTAGCCATGTATCCTTGGGAGCTCAACAAGTGTAGCTAAGTCTCCCTGCTACAAGCTACATAAGATGGAACCATAAGTCTCAAGCTTTGCTTATTTGCACTATATACATACTCCGGTGGGATTATCATTTTCTATCAGACCCACCTCTTTTTTGGAGTTATTTTCTTTTTGCATTAATTTTTTTCAAGTGCATCTATACAACATATTTACAATGTGCATCATATGTACATAAGGAGTTTTTCCTCTTGAGTCAGTAGACTATCCCTCTTTTGAAGCATTATTGCAACCCACAACTCCTGTCGTTAGACCTCATGGCAACCAGACCAAGTTGAGACGCACTTCCTTCACTAAAAGAAGAAGAGAGGTTCCGCCTAGAAGTACTACCCTCATATGCTACCCCAAGTCAAGGAAGACTGCCTCCTCACGACCTCATCCGTAGAGATCTCGGTGTAAAGTGTGGGTCCAAGTCAAGCCATTGTCTATATGAGTCATGTGTGTGTTGTTAAGTGCTCTACTTAGGCTCATTGAGATGACATGTGATCATAGCCTAGTGGACTCAAAGAATTAAGTCACCATGGACCTGAAAAGCCTTAACCCTAAGCCCTATAAGGTTCCTCTTAGAATTAGGTGGATTAAGATCTTAATCAAGCTCCATTTCCCAATTTAATTCCAGGCTAGTTTAAATGTCAACTATAATCCGGGAAAAACTATATACAAATATATACAAAGATGCTATTTACACAATATTTACACAAATGCAAAATTTTTGAAAAATGTTTTGAAACCATGGATGTATGCATGAATGCAAGTTTTGCAAAATATTTACACAAATTTACACAAGGTTTTTGCAAACTTTTGATTTTCAAAACATTTTGGAAAAATTTTGTTCTATATACATAATTTTGATATGCACATATTTACACAAAATTTACAAAAAAGTTTTTGAAAACATTTTTACAAAAATAATTTTGTACAATAGCTATGTATGTGCAAATAAAAAAATGAATATTTACAGGGAAAAAATTTTAATTTTTATGGATTTTTGGGTTTTTAGCCATTTTTATTTATTTACACACTCACATAAAGTACGAGTTATGGCTAAAGTATATATGAAATATGTACACCCCCCCTATACTTAGCTCGAACGATGTCCTCAGAGTCAAGAGTGATGAAGAAGACATAACTCGTGCTTAGTATAGGGAAGTGAAAAGGAAACCTATATACAAAGACGAATGAAAGAATATAAGTCAATAGGACCTCGGCTTTTCCCCCTATACTTAGGATCAAATAATCCTAAGTATAGCAGGCTGTACACAAAGGGAAAACCGAGTGAAAAATGTACAGGGTCTACCCCCCTATACTTAGGTTAAAATATCCCTAAGTATAGGCAGCAAAAACAGGGGTAAAATGAATCAATAGAAATACTCGAGAGTCCTACATCCCCCCCTATACTTAGGGTAAAGTACACCCTAAGTATAGCATAATCAAAAGATGAGGAAAGGGATGTGGGACTAAAGAATGGAATGATATGGACAACTGGATCTATACAAGTCGGGAGAACAGTGATAATCAGGCATGAGATGCAATAGATGTGAGTCAAGAGACCACATTTCACACAAAGTGAATAGGGGCAACATCATCGACCCGCTGCTCATGATCTAGAAATGGCTTGAGTCGTTGGCCGTTCACTCGAAAGGTACTCTCAGAAGACAACTCATATATGTCAATACTCCCATTGTCGTGTACCTTTCTCACTAGATACTGTCCCTTCCATTTGCTCTGTAGCTTCCCTGGGAATAGACGAAGCCTAGCATCAAACAACCATACTCTCTGTCCAGGCTCAAAATGCTTGTGGCTGATATGAGAATCATGCCAATCCTTCACTCTCTCCTTGTACTGTAGGCTGTTTGAGAAGGCGGTATCACGAAGCTCCTCCAAGGCTGCTAACTCTGCCCTCTTATGATCTCCTACACTATCTGTATCCAAAAGTATATCTGTGACAGCCCAAAGTGACCTATGCCTCAACTCAACAGGTAAATGGCACGGCTTGCCATAAATGAGGCGAAAGGGAGATGTGCCCAAAGGTGTCTTGAAAGACGTCCGATATGCCCACAATACCGAGTCCAAAAGCTGTGACCAATCCTTTCGGTCAGGGCGGACGACTTTCTGCAATATAGTCTTGATCTCCTTGTTCGACATTTCGGCTAGACCATTCGTCTGAGGGTGGTATGGAGTGGAAAATCGATGGTCTATGCCGAACTCGCTAGCAAGGGCCTTCACCTTGTCGTTGACGAAATGAGACCTCCCGTCAGAGATCAACACTCGAGGTACCCCGAACCGTGTAATGATATGCCTCCTAGAAAATCTGCAAACAATCCTAGCATCTGCGGTTCGGGCAGGGATGGCCTCAACCCAACGACTCACATAATCAACGGCCAACAGAATGTACTCGAATCCCTGACTCTTAGGGAATGGACCCATGAAATCGATGCCCCATGCGTCAAAAACCTCACAGAAGTGAATGGGTTGCATCGGCATCATATCACACTGTCCACAAGTGCCCATCCTCTGACAGTCAGTACACCTCTTCACGAACTCATTAGAGTCCTTGAAGAGGGCAGGCCACCATAGGCCGGATTGGAGCACTTTCTGTGTTGTTCTCCTCCCAGAGTGAAGTCCTCCTGCCTCAAGCTTGTGGCAGTAAGTGAGGATTCTATGGTGCTCCTCCTGAGAAATGCACCTACGCCAGACGCTATCCCCTCCTTCATGATAAAGGATGGGATCCTCCCAGTGGTAGGACTTGTCCTTCACGAGGAAGGTCTCAAGTCTCTACCTAGGCCAATCTTGTGGGACATTCTTAGCAATAAGAAAGTTCACATCGGCATACCACGGGAGAGAGGCGATAGCAAGGATCGCCTCATCTGGGAAGGTTTCACATATAGGCTCAGTCTGCTCAGAATCCTCAAGATGCTCTAATCGAGAGAGATGATCCGCCACCACATTCTTGACTCTAGGCTTATCCTTAATCTCTATGTCAAACTCCTGGAGTAGAAGGATCCATCTGGTCAACTGGCTTTGGCATCCTTCTTTGCCATGAGGCACCTGATGGCGGTATGATCAGTGTATAAGGTCACTCTAGATCCAATAATGTACGATCTGAACTTATCCAGGGCAAAGACTACGGCTAGCATCTCCTTCTCAGTGACTATGTAGTTCCGCTGTGCGGCATCCAATGTACGGCTAGCGTAGTGAATGGCAAATGGTACTCCATCCCTCCTCTGTCCCAGCACGGCCCCTACAACAAAATCGGAGGCATCCGTCATGATCTCGAACGGGAGAGACCAATCAGGCGGCTGGAGAACAGGAGCCTCAACAACACATCGCTTGAGAGTCTCAAACGACGAAAGACACTTGTCATCGACAAGGAACTTGGTGTCTTTCGTCAGCAGGTCAGTCAACGGTCGGGCAATCCTACTGAAATCATGAATGAATCGCCGGTAGAAACCGACGTGCCCCAGAAAAGACCGTAACTGCCGCAAATTGGACGGCGGTGCGAGTTTTCTAATGACAACTACCTTGGCCGGATCAGCCTCCATGCCCCTATTGGAGATGATATGGCCAAGCACCTTCCCTTGAGTCACCATGAAGTGACTCTTCTCCCAAGACAACACAAGGTGAACCTCAATGCATCGCTGAAGGACTCGGTCTAGGCAGTCAAGACAGGAGTCGAATCTGTCGCCGTAAATCGAGAAATTATCCATGAAGACCTCCAAGCACTCCCCCACCATGTCCGAAAAGATAGACAACATGCATCTCTAAAAAGTTGCAAGGGCATTGCATAGCCCAAATGGCATGCGTCTGAAGGCGTATGTGATGAAGGGATAGGTAAAGGTAGTCTTGTCCTGGTCCTCGGGAGCGATGGCCACCTGGTTGTAGCTGGAGTACCCATCCAGAAAACAGTAGCGGCTCTTCCCTGCCAGTCTCTCAATGATCTGATCTATAAAGGGCAGGGGGAAATGATCCTTCTTGGTGGCCTGGTTGAGTCGTCTGTAATCCATGCAGACCCTCCAAGAAGTGGGTACCCGGGTAGCAATCTCCTCTCCAGACTCGCTGACTACTGTAGTGATGCCCGTCTTCTTGGGCACCACATGCAACGGGCTGACCCACTTGGAGTCGGAGATGGGGTAGATAAAATCGGAGCTCCACCATTTCGAGATCTCCTTCATGACAACCTCTCTCAGATTCGGGTTCAGCCGCCGCTAGAACTCACATGACAGCTTCGCCTCATCCTCGAGATAGATATGGTGGGAGCACAGGGCCAGACTTATCCCCTGGAGATCGGCTACGCTCCATCCTATCACCTTGCGGTTCTTTTCAAGAACCCCCATCAGACGGGATTCCTGCTCTCCAGTCAAATCGGCGGAGATAATGACTGGATACATCTCATGCTCACCCGCAAGGAACCTATACTTCAACGACTCAGGAAGTGGCTTCAGCTCTGGACAGCTGGGTGCTGGTGAATCTGGCCTCTGAAAACTCTGAGTGAACGCTGCCAAATCCGCATGGGAGAACTGAAACTCTCAATCACACTCTGAATCTGGAGAAGGCTGCCCTACTGGACTGTCTCTACTATGCTCGGCATCTACCTCCTCCCTAGCTGTAGGCTCAATAGAAGTCAGATATGGTATAAAATCCTCAAACTTTGCCCAGTCAAAATCTGACTCCGAGGGATCTGTATCATCCATGGTGGCCTCAGTACCATCGTCATCACAAAACAAATCAGTCTCGCGGTCGATAACCGGCTTTGCCGACTGAACGGTATCCTGGACCAGGAATGTGCTCTCCAAGCTCTCCTCTACTGGCGTCTCTGCATCAACGAACTCTGAAGGTGAGAGGATGGCATGTGCGACTGGATCTGCCCAAACTGCCTCATCATCTGTAATCACAAAGTCGCAGTCCTGGTGGATGTCTGGCCCTGCATCTGTCATCTGCTCCGTATCGGAAGTAGTCTCTGAGCATGCTGTGTCTTTGGCTCTGATGTCCTCGACCGTCTCTATTTGTACACTCTTGCCCTCGACGCAAAAGTATACCTTTCCGCTATCATGGTCGGTCACTACCTTGGTTGTAGCCAAGAACGGGCGACCTAGAATGATGGGGGTATCGGTCACTGACTCAGGGATCTCCATGTCCAACACTACGAAGTCCACGGGGGATTGCAGGCCCTGAATCGTGACGACAACGTCCCTCAGCAACCCCTTCGGCCTCTTGACAGATAGATCAGCAAACTGAAGGACTGTCCTGCTCTGTCGAAGAGTGCCCAACTTGAAGCGGTCGAGAAGGGCTGCCGGAAGTAGGTTGATCGATGAACCGCTGTCTAATAGAGTATGGTCGAACCTCTGCTCTCTGATATGACATCTGACATACGGGGCTCCTGAGTCTGGCCTCTTGGCCGGCAGACAGTTCTGGATCGTGAAACAAGTGGCTCTGGTCAACACATGGATCTCTGACTGGTGGTTCCTCCTCTTCCTCCTAACTGTGGTCCTATCTCTGAGTGCACGATGGAGTAGAGGGATATGCTGCAAAGCCTCCTGAAGAGTCAGCTGAATGTGGAAACGGTCGATCGTCTACTGGTTGAACTCTTCCTGCTGCCTCTTTTTTGGATTTTATATTTTCTTCCCCTTCCCCATGTGAAGAGCTCTAGGGAAGGGGATCACAGGTCCTTCTCAGATGAAGGACTAGGAGAGGGTCTAGGCTGCTCGACGGCAGGATCCACACATACATCAAGCACCACAGGTGGACCAGAAGAAAACAAACCCTTTCCTTTATTGCCAGAAGTTTTTTGAGATACATCAACAGAAGGAAAAACTACAGGACTCTCAGAAGTGAAAATGGTGGCATCAACACGACCCTCGGCTGGTAGACTTGCGGCATCAGTACCGCGCTCTGGCTCGGCAACATCGGTGGCCTCAATACCACCTCCTCCATCTGGTGAAACGACGGCCTCAGTACCACCGGTGGGATCAGCATCTGTGGTGGTATCAGTACCACCGTCATCATCTCAAGCGGCATCAGCACCGCTCTCCTCCTCGTCGGGCGCTCTGGAAGTGGCCTCGGGGTGTCGCTCAGACGAGGCACCACCTGCTGGCATCCTACCGCTCCTAAGTGTGACAAAATCAGTATCGAACAAATATGCAGACATATCTCCAAATGTATCACTAGGAGTGGCATGCTCTGTGAAATCTACCTGCTACGACTTCCTCTTGAGGTTGTTCAGATTGGGCTCTATCTGGGCAGGGATGGCGGCCTTCCCTCTCACGATGTACCGCATCTCCTGGCGGAACTCATCCATCTCCCGTCGGAATGTAGCCTGCTGATCTGTAAGGATTGCGGGTTATGTCATCTAAGGCGGGGTTCTCATTGGGTGGCCCATGAGAACTGACAGGTAGCCTCGCTAGTAGTGAGGCTGCTGCTGCTGCTGCTGTGGGTGAGAGGGGTATGACTGAGGATGATGTTGCTGCTGAGGCTGATCACGCCTCCAAGAATGTCCCTGCTGATAGGGACGAGGACCATACTGTTGTGACTGCTGCTGCTGCTGCTGGTGCTGGTAAACTGGGGTTGTTGCTGCTGGTGATCTCTCTGATGGCTGTACTGGCCTATCCTGACGGCTGCTGCTGGGAGCTGGAACCTCCGGCCGACCAACGGAATCCGGGATGGTCTCGTCGGATACCAGGCTGGGGTCGATCGTACCAAATCCCGTTGACATCCATCAATGGATCTGACTCGTAAGGGGCTGGCGGGAGTACTGCCAGAGGCTGATCCAGCTTATATACCACCATCTGCATGTCCGGAGATGGCGGTGACTGGTAAGTGGGCTGCGGTTGCTGGTACGGCTCCGCCTGTACAGGGTGAACCTGTCTAGGCTACTAGTGGCTGGAGCATTGGGACAAGCTGCTGCTGCTACTCGGATCGCCTCGTGCCTGAAGATGGGGCTGGGAAGCCGTCTGTGCCTCCTGGAGACATATGAGCTGTGTCTTCAAGTCACTCAGAGTCTGTGCCATCTACTCCATCTGCGTGATGCCCTGGCACAGCTTCTTCTCAATGATCTCCATCCGGTCCAGCTTCTCACTGATGATGCCCATATCAGCGGCTGTGGACTCGGCCTTTGTTGATGCCGCTGATGAACTGATGGACCGGCATCAACCCATGCTATCCTCTGGTACTGCACGGTCTGTGGCTAGGGTCGTCCCTGTGTGTAGAGTCGGGTCTGGGACATCACCATATAGTTCTCAACCATCTCCTCGTAGATGGACCAAACCTGATCATGATCCTTGGCGAAATAGGACCCGCCACAAGAAGCATTCACCATGCCCTGTAGCTCTGGTGTCAGCCCGTTGAAGAAGCTCTGAACTACATTCGGCTTTGAGATGTCATGGTGCGGGAATCTGTTAGTCAGCTCACGGAACCTCTCCCATGCCTCATGGAACTGCTCGTTGGGGAGCATGGAGAAGTTGCTGATCAGGGCTCTAGCTGCGTTCGTCCACCCGAGTGGATAGTACTTGTGCAAGTACTTGGTGCGGAGCTGCTCCCAGGTGTAGACGAACTTCCCCAGATGTTTCCGCCAGGTGGCTGCTCTGTCTGCTAGTGAGAAGGGGAAGGCAATCATGCGGATGGTATCCTGGTCCACCTGTCTGTCGTGGACTGTGCTGCAGATCATCAAGAACTCCTGAAGGTGGAGATGGGGCTCCTCTGTGGCGAGCCCATGGAACCGGGGAAGAAGCTGCAAAGTGTTCGGGGGGAACTTGAAGTCCCCCACGATGGTTGGAAGAACGACCCACTGATGCGTCAAAGTCGATCCGGGGTTGTGTAACTCCCGCATCGGTCTCGGTGGATCTACTGCTGCTGCTGCGGCGGCTGCCGCATCATCGGGTATCCTCGTCCCGTCTCCTGGGCCGTACTGGTCATGGGCGGCTCTCAACTGCTCCATCTCACGCCTCATCTCTATCATGAAAGCTCCCTGATCCCTCAACTGTTGCTGAACTGTCTCGAGGGAGGTGATCAGGGTGGATTTGATCGCACCCTGGTCCATAATGAATGTCTGCTCATGCTGGGGACCTCTAGTGTGATCATCACTGCTGCCGGCCATGGTGTCTGCAAAAGCAAAAGACCCAAACTCAAGTGCCGATAAATCATCTGACGATCTCTCCTCTGGCACTGGTATCTCGGAACTGAAAGAAGGGGGGTCGAGGGGGAACTGGGTGGTGTCGAACTCAGGTTCGGAGAGTAGGTCTTGGCTCTCGCGAACCAACCTAGATGAGCGGGCAGAAGTGCTGGGAAGCAGCGCAGCCAAAGGCTGCCTAAGAGACCTTCTTCCCATCATCTTGATCTGGCGAGTCGGGCAGATGAGATCTGGTAACAACAACGATCACAAGCAAAGCCTTGATTCACCTACGCAACGTGAGATGAAGACCGTAAAGGTTCGATCAATTATCTTATCAATTTTATTAGGTGATCAAGTCAGGATATCAGAGCGATTAACGTGACCTGTTGGGAATCCAATCCGCCAACCAGACTGTCCCGTATAAAAGGCCGGTAGTCTGATCGGGGCTCAGATATGGCTCTAGCCTAGTGTGCGGGTCACTCTCTCACGCAAGCAAACCAGACAAGGAGGGGGTTGCTCTCCCCAAGACATATTTTTAGGGTGAATGTCTTTTAGGGTCAAGTAGAGTTAACCAGTCCCAATTTTATGGTTCAAATTTTTAGGTATTTTTCAAATAAAAGCAAACGCCTAACGAATTTTTCGGTTCTCCTGGTTATTTAAGTCCAAAAATTAGGGGGGAGAAGTCGAAAAAACCGATGCGCGAGAAAATCAATGATGCATGCAGAGTAAGAGATGTGTACCTGACTCCAGCAGTCTACATGCAAGATGATTCGCGCATAATTTAAAGACTGAAATAAAACTACCTAAATGATGCAGACGGAAATCCGAGCCCGAAGCCGCAGTTCTACTCGAAAGAACGACTAGTTGACCACCAGCCTTCAATCCAAGAGTCCGGTATAGGCCCACCCCTCCTCTCGATAAATCGAGTTCAAGAGCAGCGCTTGGCAGGGTGGGCTGTGGCGCGTAGGCTCGAAAGTAGTGGATCGACTATTTTATTAATTTTTTTAATGTTGGCCAATTACCGATCTATAGGTACAGGCAGAATTATTAAGGTGTTGGGACCCTACTTATTACGTCATAGTCAAGCAAAAATCCTAAGGCTAGGGGCTGAAAACCGCGAGAAACCGAATAGGTAGAAAATAAATAAAAACCGCGAAGAAAACCGCATAAAAACCGAGGGGTCCCCCGAGCACACCGATGCTCGACGAAACAGACCCTGAGAGTCTAAGTCTGAGAGAGAGAGAGAGTCCTGTTGTCCTGTATTATTACAACACTTCAAATAATGCTGAAAGAAAATATAAACTAAACTAATCTAGTCCTCCCGCACTCGGTTGTCTCCTCGCGCTCTCCTGCGGCTCCGTGCAGAAGGGAGCCGCCTCCGATAGCCGCGGTTGCGTTGGCTCCTCGAAAGACGCCGCCTCGGTCCTCGGGCCATCGCAAGAAGACAATAAAGTTTCAAATCAGATAAAAATAAAGCAAATGAAGCAAATAAAATCAAACAGGGTATATATGCAAAAATAGAAATAAGAATATACAAGCAAAACAAACAAAAACAAAAATAAAAGAAAATAAATAAAAATAAAAGAAAATGAAAATAAATGAAAAACAAAAAGCCATGAAAAGCCGCAGACGAAGAAAAAGCCGCGGAAAACCGTGAAAACAAAAATAAAATAAAATAAAATAAAATGACTACTAAGCTGTGCTCCCCGGCAACGGCGCCATTCTGATGCCCGAAAAATTGATCGAGACTCGGGTGAATAAAATATAACTAGGGTCGTTGCGACCCGGATCTCGGAAATCAATCAGTCAACAAGAAAAATGAAGGACAAACCACTAATCAAGCAAATAAAACAATAAAAATCAAATAGTGGCCCTGGCTATGAGATTAGCCTGGTATAGCACCCAGGGTCGGACTCAGGGAGCGCGGATTGGCCTTGCGACCTATGAAGTAGTCGAAAAACAAAGAAAATATAAACAAATATTTTTTGGTGGTTTTTAATATTTTTATATATTTTTGGGATTTTTAATTATGAAGAAAGTAATAAAAAGGCAAATAAACACAATTTCAAACAATTATTTAGTTACTCAAAAATGCTCTAAAAATTCAAAGAAAAATATTTTTATGATTTTTATATTTTTTACTGTTTTACTGAATTTTTGAGGATTTTATGATTTTTAGGGAATTTTCTAAAAATAAAATAAGGCTGAAACCAATGAACACTATCCAACCAGGCTTCAAGGGCCAAAATAAAATATAAAATGGCCTATCAAAGCATGGAGGTATTTTTCATGGAAAATAGAAACAAAAAGGAAAAATCAGGAAGAGGGTTTATTAATTCTTGGGTTTTCTGTGATTTATTAGAATTTTTATGAATTTTTCAGTGTTTTTCAATTTTTATATTTTTTATGAATCTAAAAGTTACCAAAACTGGTCAGAAAATCAAACACACTAAAACACACAAAATCTAATTTTTTTTGTAATTTTTAAAGGGTTTTTATATTTTTTATGAATTTTAAATCTGAACAGGCAGAAAATTAAGGGTTTTTGAATTTTTAAAAATAATAAAAGGGCTCAAAAATTTTTCCAAAAATTGGTGAAAATTCTACACAGTGGCAGGAGCCACGTATCCAATTTTTAGTCAATTTGGATGAAATTTGATATTTTATTTAAAACAAACAAGAGCCCACAGTGCACAGGGACCTGTTCGTAATAAAAATATCTTTTGGGGCCAAAAAGTAACAAACCCAGAAGCTCAGGGGGTCCTCGTGCAAAAATACCAGATTCCCACGTGTGCGGCATGTGTTCTGGGCACTAAGAGATCCAAATGAAAGAAAACTTAAGTCCCCGGACTTATTAACAACATGTGCTAAAAGTCCAGGGGCTAAGTTGTAAAAAGCCCAAACAATTCAACACATGTTCAATAAAAACATTCACAAGGGCATAAGTGCAATTAACTAGAAAGATATTTCATTCCATAACACGTAAAAACTATAGCCCAGATATTGCAAAATCACCAAAATTCACGTGACGATGCACATGTCCAACATACACAGGGGTAGAAGTGCAATTAAAATAAACAACCAGGTCCTTTATGCAATTTTTCCAAACTAAAATAACTACTGAAAATATTCACAGGACTAAAACTAAAATGCAAAACAGGAGGGGGCCTAAGTGAAATTACCTCACTTATTATCCGAGGGCGGAGGATGCGCCACGTGGTGTATCCGACGGCTGGGGGTAGCGAGCGCCTCCTCGTGTAAACCTCGCTCGGATCTGACGGCGGAGGGGATGCCACATAGAAGATCTGACGATCGTGGATCTCGGGCACCTCTCCTCTGCAATGGATGGTCCTGATCAACTCCCCAAATAGATCAACGGTGACGACTGTTCCTCGCATGGATGGCGTGGATCACAATTGGAGCGGCGAGAAGGATCGGACGGCTCTGGAAGGTCCTCCAAGAACAGGTGGCCGGCGAACTTCGTCGGCCCAGAACTCGCGTGGTGTACCTCCTCTGTTGCTGCTACAATGCGGAACAGGTCCGCCGTGACGTCCCGCAGCTGATGCACCTCTCCGATGAGGCCGGCAACCACCGGAGTGGCCCGGCGACGGCAGTGGCCTGGAGCTCCTGTGCTCGAACGTGAAGACCCCCAGATGGGCCTCTTCGGACCTGTAAAACACCACAGGAAGACTCTTGGGTCGAGGGCAAACTGCCTCGACCCTGTGAGGGGTGAAGTGGGTGGCTGGTGCGTCGGGGCGGAGGATCTCCGACGATGCGATGGCAAGGAAGATTGATTCCCAGTTCCGGGGCGAACTGGGTTGAATGGATGGGTGAAGAAGGTGCGGAGGAGTATGGTGGAGATGATGGTCGGGTCGATCGATGAAATGGGTGGACGGAGCGGAGCTAATCGATGGTCGACGACGAAAGAAGGAATTGGGGCTAATCGGAAATTCGAACAAGATAGAAAGAAGTAGGCTTACCGGATGGCTGAGTTCGACTGTGGAAGAGCTCATGGAGCTCCTGGTCCTTGCCTCGAGGGACGTCGATGCCCGAGGCTCAAGCGCTACTCTTGGGCGGCGCATGGCGGTGATAAGCTGCCGGATCAGTGGATGGGGCACCTCCTCCTCACTGCGACACCACCTGTGGCTAGCAGTCACTCTAGGGAGGGTAGTGGAGATCCTGGGATGGGAAGGCGGAGCCAAAGATGGCATGAAATGTGCGGCGGAGCTCAGCCTATATAGTGTGAGGCGTCCGAGAAGAAAGGGTCGGGTCTGGCTTGGTGAAGCACGGACCCCTAGGCAACGTGTCGGGCGAGGATCCCGGATGTATGGAGAGTGATTAGGACCCGGGGTTTAGAGAAATGGTGATCGGGTCAAGCAGGGATAAATGGGAGAAACGGGTCCGGCGCACGGATCCGCTGAGAAGAGGGTCCGCGGGGGGAGTTGACCGTGGGTCAACATCCCCCGTGGACCAATCAGATTATTCCATTCTGAAATCATTTATAAATTCATTTAAAAATAGAAAATGACTTATTTTCGAAAAACTCAAAACATAAAAAATGTTTCTTTTATTTTAAGCTATTTTTAGTGATTTTTATTTATTTTTTTAAAATAAAAAATAGGTATTTACAAAATAGTATTATTATATATAGGTATATACAATATGTATTTTTTGATTTTAGTTTATTTTTTTTGTACATTTTATTCCAAATTTATATTTTATTTATTTAGAGGATAAAATTTGGAATAATATTGTCTTTTTATTTTATTTTTATTTATTAATTACAAGGGCTAAATAAATAGATATATACAAGTATGTACATGGTATATATATAAGGTTGGGTTTGGTTTTATTTTTATTTCTTTTTATTTTATTTTTCTTTTTATAATTTTTATTTTATTTATTTACATTATGAATAAAGGAATATGTACAAATTTTTGTGGAATTTTATTGATTTATTTACAAGGTGAAATAAATATATAAGGGGTTTTATGTACATGGTGTATGTACAATAGGGAAGAGTATTTTATTTTCTTTTAATTTTCTTATTTTTATTTTTAATTTAATATTTACAAATATTTACAAATAAATACAAACCCATTTTTATTTATATTTAGAGGAAAATATTTTTATTTATTTACAGGTATATGTACACATGTGTGAGCTTCCTTATCTCTCTCTACTTGGGTTTTTATGTGGTCAGGCCCATGCTGACCCCTCCCTTGGTATTAGGTCGCTCAATATTTATTCTAAATATCTACCTCTTTTTCTTTTATTTCTTTATTATTTTATTTATGCACAAAAGCATGCTAAAAATGCATATTTACACAATGCATGCTATTTGACAATTATTGATATTTATAGAAATATACATGTGTTTTGCATGGGTTTTGTAGCTAAAATAAAAGAATAAAGAGTGATGAATGGGTATTCATCACATGTCCATGCACTTTTAACTAAGTAAAACATTTCCACATTAGTTTTTAGAAATAAAGACATGGATCTTCTAAAGGCATATAATAAAAGAAAAGGCATATAGAAAATACTAACTAGATTGAATGATTTTCATTGAAAAGGAAAGTCGGCTCTTCCAAAGGAGAAACCACACGTAACCTTCAATCTCTCTCTCTCCCTCTCTCTCTCTATATATATATATATAGAGAGAGAGAGAGTGAGAGAGATGGCTTATCCAATGAGCCCCATGCCCATTTGAGTCTTGGTGAGCACCAAATGCAGGATCGCCACATGTATTTTCATTTGAAAGGTTTCCCATTTCTAAAGATTTCAGTTTTGGAATGATGCTAATATGTTTGAGACTTTAATTTTTATGTTGAGAGTCCTATTCCTTAACCCCTAGGGATAATTTCGTCTTTGTCATAATTCTATTGTAACCCTCAAACCCTAGGCCTCCAAGTATATAAGGAGCCCTAAGGTCCCCCTTATTGAATCGAGAAAACATGGTTTTATTACTAACATGGTATTAGAGCCATAGGTTCTAACCTAGAGAACTGTGTCGCCATCCTCCGTTTTTTTTTATTTGAGCGCCGCTTCATGCTCGCCCCCCCTTCCGCCCTCCCTGCTAGATCCCGCCTCACGATCGCCCCAATCGCCACACACCCCCGATCGCCTCCCTCTGCATCACCCCACCCCTCTGCATCAATGGCGCCCCTCTGCATCAACCCGCTTGATCGCTCCCTCTGCATCAACCCGCCCGATCGCCTCACCCAGCCCCCACCTCTGCATCACCCCGTTCAATCACCTCCTCCCCACCGGTCGCCTCACCTCGCCTAGCCCTCCATCGCTCACAACCCTCAACGTGCCCAACCCTCCATCTCCAAACCTCATGGCCTTCACCTCGCCTAGCCCTCCATCGCCTCGTGGCTCTCACCCCAGGTGCACCAAGTCCCCCCACCCTATGTACCAGAACCCTCTACAAGCCTCTACCCCTCCCTCTGATAAGCGCTCAAGAATCGAGTTTCGCGGCCTTCACTTTTTAAAAGAAGAAGGTTGTCGGTTGTAGCAGAAAGCCGCGAAACAAATTTTCGGTTCTTAAACCTATCAAACAAATTTTACTGTTTCCTGTCGGAAAACCGTTTCACTAATATTTAACCAGGCAAGTGTTCCTGGGTCGAACTTAAGGAGGCAGAATATATTCCCTAATTTTTCTTCTCCGTAATTTTATTCTAATTCTTCTCTAAGTCAGAGTGCCTTTTTTAGTGGTTTTTATTTTTGTAATTTTTATTTGATTTTATTCTTTTCAAATTTTTATTTAATTTTCAAAAAGGGATATTTTGCAAAAGATTTATTTATTATATAGTAGGTGGATAGAATATAGGTGATACAATATAAGCTAGGTGATCGAGGTTCGAGATGCGTACTCGAACTACACAAGAAAACGAAACAAAACGATGCGGTTTTCGAGAAAATCAAAACACGTTGAAAACTTGTCGAAAAGCCGCGAAAACTTTATAGTAGGTAGCTAAGGTAGTTGTGTAACTACCCTCCAAGAATCGTCGAGATCCGAGGTCAAACAGACAAGATATGGCCCCTACAGCCCAGGGGCATAAGCGTAAAGAAACTTATTAAACTTTGTTCTCAAACGGGTCCAAAAAGGACTGTTCTGTAAGAAAAAAATAACAACTCTTACACTTAGGTCCCTGCGGAGGGACCTAATTGTAATTTTACACAACTACGGAGGCGGGATGAAATTCTGAAGATTGAGCTGGGTTTATGTTGCAAATTTCCTACCGATTCGAAATCCACGGCTGAAATTAGAACCTTCAAGGCACGATCGGACGGTCGTCGTGCTGCCACGTGGCGGCAAACTGTACACCGTCAGTTCTTGAGTCAGTTGGAGCTATGGCGGCGGGTGCTTCTTCTCCGGCTGTTGCCGGCCGACCTCCGGCTTCTTGGGCTCGCCTGCAGGGCCAGAGGGGTGGCTCCTCCACCCCTCGAGCTCGCCCGCGGTGGAGTTGGTGGTGGCGCCGCTCCAAGCGGCGACGACGGCTCGAAGACGGTGGCGGCTTCAACACTGATGGCTTGAGCACTGTTCTGGAGCTCCGACTTCAAGTTCGAATATCTGCAATGTCGTAAGCCCAAACTTCGATGCAGTTGTTTTGCATGAATCTTGGACCTACAATGAGTCAAATTCTATGCTCGATTCGAATCGAATCGGCCAAGATTATTAGATATAAAGCCCCAAAGTTAAGGAAAAATACACAAAAGTCCAGCCAAACTAACAGAACGTGAAGAAGACGATACTTCGTGAATGAATTTGAATCAAATGCAATCGAATCGAAGGGAAGTTTTGATATGGCGTTAAAGACTGATCATTATTCTACCTAAAAGCGTGATTAGCCACGCTAATCGTGGCTCTATTCTCGAGAAAGAAAAGTGCAAAATGAATGAAGTGGTCTGGGGAGTTTCCAGGTATATGACCTGGAAGAAGTTTGCTCGACGGACGACCTCGCCGGAGCTCTACGCA
Source organism: Ottelia alismoides (assembly GCA_037367405.1). Taxonomy (NCBI): domain Eukaryota; kingdom Viridiplantae; phylum Streptophyta; class Magnoliopsida; order Alismatales; family Hydrocharitaceae; genus Ottelia; species Ottelia alismoides. The sequence goes on along the minus strand of JAZKJV010009940.1, from coordinate 362,047 downwards.
GCACTTGGCGGCGATGCAAGGTGGTTGAACACCTTGGATCTCTTCTCCGACGTCTCCTCTTCTTCGCGGACCCTTCCAGTGGAGCTGTCACCTCCGGAGTTGGTTGGAATCGAAAGGGGAAATTGGGTAGTCGGTTAGCCTGGAGCTTGGTAGCTGGAGGTGGAAGAAGATAATGGTGATGGCGGGTCTTGGAGGCCTTTTATAGGGAAGATGCGTGGGCTCCAAGTAGAATCGAAGGGCTGGCGGTGTAGAGGGTTGTTAGGAGAATAAGATGGAGGGTTTAGATGGGCTGGAGAGGTTAGAGGTTAGGCGGGAAAATTCCATGAAGTTGGGCAGTTGGAACAGAAGGTCGGCAGACCTTCTTGAGGAAGAAGGCTCCAGGTGCTGACACGTGTCAGCACCTGGTTGGCCCAGATCATATAATTACTTATAAATTAAATATAAAATAGATAATGACGTTATTTCAAGTAGGTATAAATACAAGAAAGTTAGATAAATTAATTTCCTAAATTATGGTATAAGTATTTTTAATAAATAATAATTATTATTTAAAATATAAATATTTTATTAATAAATATGTATTAATAAATAGGTTTTGTATTTTTATTTTAATAAATAATTAAGTAAAAATTAATTTTATATTTTCTTAATTATTAGAGCATTAAATAAGACTTGTACGAATTTTTATAGATTTTTATGAATTAATTTACATATTTTAATAAATAGAGGAAGTGTCTTTATAGGTCAAATATACCTATATTTTGGGTTGTTTGATTTTATAAAAATAATAAATAGTCTCCAAAAATTATGAAATAATTTATGATGAAACTAGAGGATCATGAAATAATTTAAAAATTATAAAATTAAGAAAATAATAAATAAGGTGTGTTACATAAAATAAATAGCCCAGAAACCCCTTTGTCTTTTGGTCCCAAAACCGACTTTTTGCAAACGGACTCCGAATTCAGTGAAACCACCTTTATTAGTTAGATAATATTATTTTATGAACTTTAAAGGTGAGTAGAGTGAAATTGGAGTTCGTATGAGGAAGTTATGATGTTCGGAAGTTGAGATTTTGATAAGTTGTAAGCTGGATTTCTTGGCATATTTACAGGGTAATATTTTTAACTTATTTTTATATTTTTATTTACATTTTTGTGAATAATTAGGAGAAAGATTTGGTGAAGAATGAGTTAAGATGAAATAATTAAAATTCTCTGAAGTTTTGTATTTATTTATAAATAGTGAAGAATGTATATACATGAGATAGATTATTTTTATTGGTTTTCTTTCCTTATCTCCCCCTACTTTTTGGGTTTGTCGACCAATCCATGCTGACTTGGTCTCGGGGGTTAGGCTATAAATATATCTTTCAGTTATATTTATAGTTTAAGTCATATTACATATAAATACATATATTCCATATGCCTTTTTCTTTTCTTTTTCTGGTTCTTTATTTATTTACATGAATTTAGTAGTTAAAAGTGAATATTTACACATGAATGGGGTTTTGTTAAAATATGAGAATTAGTGAGTATTTACATGTATTTGTTAAGGGTTTTAAGACAAAATGCGACAGAAAAGTTAATGAATCATGGATTCATCACCCTCCATCCCAGTCCACCACCCTAGCCACACCGGCCCCAGGCACCCCTGTCCTAGGTGCCCCTGCCCCAGCACAATGGACTCAGCCCCCGCGCCAGACAACCCTGACCCAGACGTCCCTATTCTAGATGCCATTGCCCGAGGCGCACTAGCCTTGGGTTCCATTTCACCCGTCAAAGGCATGTAAGTCACTGCATCTCACATATTCTAGCATAATCATCCTGGTTTCTATTATTCACCACCACACATATACCTCACCCTACCAACAAGCCTCTCATTTGTCTGAAATGATATAACATTATTATCATTTTTTGGTTGAGTACTTCAATTCAGCAGAAATCACTCCCTTGTTTTTGATGATGTCGCAATCATAAGTAACATCCACAGAATATGATGTAGGAAGCAATCACATTCCCTCATTTGGCTCGATCCCTAAATTGGATGAGACCAACTATCCCAAGTGGTCCCGCATGTTCCTAATGATCGTACGAGGTTACGATAAGGAACACATTCTCTTGTAGTCCGAACCTGTTGAGAAGACAAGAAAATATACATTGTGGGCAAAAGACGATAACATGGTCAGTTCTTGGATCATGTTCAGTTTTATTGATAGGATTACAGATGAGCTACTTTATTACAATACTTCTTAAGACATGTGGATCCATTCAAGCAACATATGGTCAAGATAAAAATTCCAGCCGCATGTATCAGCCATACTTTATATGCTCAATATGGAACAAGCCAGACGTACCTTGTCAGAGTATTTGTCTCTTTTAAAATCCTTGTTTGAGCGATATAATGCTTGTGTTCCAGGATGTACATGCCCTAGTCAAAAGTTGCATCGCCAACAAATGGATGTCCTATTTTTCTTGGCTAGACTCGATCCAAGTTACTCAGCAGCTCGCAATCAGATGATTACAGTTACCACTCTGCCTACAATTGAAGAAGCCTATAACACATTGAGTCGTCTTGCAATTCCTGTAATGAATATTAAAAGCAACGATCAGGGTCAACTTTCTGCAGTGACCGCCTCATCTGGGCGAGGAGGTCATGGCTCCTTCAGGAACCGTGGTCGAGGATGCTTTGCGCTGGGATGAGGTCATAGCACAACACAATGCACCTATTGTCATAAGTTCGGTCACACAGAGGCGGTATGTTACAACAAACATGGCCACCCGATTCCTAGTGCGAGAGCTACCAATGAGGGTGATGACCAAACGATAGAAGTCCCCAAAAGCGATTTCGATGACCTGTTACAACGTCTCAATAGGATACAATCCAAAGAATCAGGGAGCTCATACCCACCTATTCCTATGGACACTACAGTGGTAGCTCGCTCAGGTATCTTTACTGCATCCACAAATAGAATTATAAAGTCCGATTGATTGATTGATACAGGCGCATCCACTCACCTTTGCGGCGATCGAGACTCACTACATCAATTATGCAACGTGCCTCTTGGCCAGTCTGTACAAGTTGTAGATAATCGTTTTTCTCTGATTAAAGGAAAAGGCGATGTTCATTTAACCTATAACATCAGACTAAAAAATGTTTTATTCATCCCAGACTTTCCAATAAGCCTTCTTTAAGTTAGTCAGATGTGCAAGGAACTCCACTTCAGAGTTATTTTTGATGAAAATTGATGTGTTTTTCTGGACATACTGATTGGGAGGATGATTAGTGCGGGCCGTGAAGAAGGGGGTGTCTACCATCTTGTCCAATCATCTGAGACTACTCCCACTCAAGGACCTCTTTCTCTACATCTCTGGCGCTCTCTGGCACTAATGTTTGGGTCATCCTTCCCTTCACAAGCTTCACAAATTCTTCCCCAGATCCCTCACACTACCAGCCTGAATTGTCAGGCCTGCCAACTAGGGAAGCATCACACGAGTTCTTTTCCTTCCAGTACAATTCATTCTACTAGTCTATTTGAACTCGTTCATCTTAATGTATGGGAACCCAGTCTCTATCCTGACCGATTTGGTAATAGATATTATTTAGTCCTTATTGATGATTTTTATCGAGTATGTTGGTCCTTTCTTATGAAAAATAAATCTGATGCTTATCATATTCTTGTTCAATTTATACAAGAAGTCAAGAACCAATTCAATACCGCTATCAAAAAAATCAGAATCGATAATGCTAAAGAATTAGTCTCACATGACATACAATCCTTCCTTACATATCAAGGGGTTTTGCATCAAAACTCTTGCTCTCATACGTCCCAACAAAACAATATGGCAGAACGGAAGCATCGACATATTCTTGATATTGCCCGGACCATACTAATAGATTATCATGTATCGTCCACCTTTTGGGGAGATGTGATATTGACGGCTACGTTCTTATTAAACCATATGCCTTCAAGCTCAATTGATAAGCAAATACCTATCGAGGTCCTTTTTATGGGAAAAGCCTTATTTCACATACCTTTTAAAGTTTTTGGTTTTGTAGCCTTCATCCACCTTCTTGGACCTGATAGGGATGAGCTCTCTGTCACGGCAATCAAATGTATTTCTGGGTTACTCTCGAAATCAAAAAGGCTATAGATGCTATGACCCACGATCCAAGAGACAATACATAAGTGCTAATCTCGCTTTTTTCGAGTCTTTACACTACTATGCAAGGTCCAGTTCAAATGTCTCTCTACCACCAAATACTACTGCCCCTCTACGTGTTCCCCTTCCACAAGTGGAACACCCCCCTTCTGTACAGGCACCATCTCCTCAGGTATATCGTTCGATTGAGTTTTTACAATCTGACAACACTGGTATATAATTTGATATAGATACAGGTACGTCTGGTATCTATGACAAAGGTTCACTTGACATACCAATAGCTCTCCGGAAAGGGAGCCGACAATGTCTGTCTCGATATGGTACCAAGCATCCAATTTCCACCGTTATCTCCTTCTCCAATCTTGGACCTACATACAAGCAGTTTGTCCAGGTAGTTTCAAATACAATCATCCCCCTTAACCATATTACATCAATGAGTGACTCCAAATGGCATTTAGCAATGGAAGAAGAAATGTCAGCATTGATCTCTCGGGACACACGGACTTTGGTTGATCCTCCAAGCGATCGCAGAATTGTAGGGTCCAAATGGGTTTTCACTGTCAAGTACAATGTAGATGGATCCATTTCTTGCTACAAAGTACGACTTGTGGCTAAAGGTTTTACACAAACCTACGACATTGAATTCTTTGATACTTTTTCTCAAGTTGATTGCTTATCCACTATACGGATTCTTATGGAGATAGTAGTACAATTTGATTGACCTATGCATCAGCTGGATGTCAAGAATGCCTTTCTTTATGGAGACATTCACAAAACTGTGTACATGCAGCAACCACCCAGTTTCGAGGCTAAAGGGGATGTCAGAAAGTATGTCTATCACGAAAACCAATATGCGGTCTCAAATAGAGCCCTCGTGCTTGATTTCAAAAATTATCAGATGTACTTGTGAATCTGAATTTCAGAAGATCTTCATTAGATCATTCCCTATTTATATGGAGGAATGGCAAAGGGATAGTGGCTATGTTGGTTTATGTAGATGACATCATCTTTATAGGAGATGACCGAGATGGGATTGAAGAAGTAAAGAAACAACTAGCAAAGCAATTTGTAATCAAGGATTTGGGGCCACTACGATACTTTCTACGGATTGAAATAGCAAGATACAAGAAAGGAATAGTTATGTCTCAATGGAAGTATGCCAGTGACCTACTTCAGGAAACTAGGATGCTAGGATCCAAGCCAGCCAAGATACCCATGGAACCTAAGGGATACATCTACGGGATGGGTGATCTTGAAGATACTGGTCGATACAGACGTTTGGTGGGAAAATTATTCTATCTTACCATCACTCAACCAGATATCTCTCTAGATTTTGGAAAGTTAAGCAAGTTTATGGATTGCCCTACATCAGCTCACTTTGATGCATGCATGATGGTTCAAAGATGCATCAAATCATCACCATGAAAAGGCCTTTTATTCACCGAAGGCGACAACTTTGACCTCATGGCATATTCAAATGCAGATTATGGAGGATACATGTCAGATAGAAAGTCCACTGCAGGTTTTTGCACTTACATAGCAGGAAACCTCGTTACATGGAGAAGCAAGAAACAAGCGGTTGTTTCCTGCTCAAGTGTTAAAAGTGAATACAGGGCCATGGCTCATGCCGCAGCAGAACTAGTATGGATTCGATCCATACTTACGGATCTTCACATTACTCCAAGCAATACTATGGAGCTTAGGTGTGACAATCAAGCATCGATGCACATAGTAAATAACCCCATGTTTCATGAACACACCAAACATGTGGAAATTGATTTCCACTACACCAGAGATCTTATACAGAGAGAATTACTACGTGCTCGCAGTGTACCTTCTTCTGAGCAGACTACAGACATGCTTACCAACCACTCGCATGCATGCAATTTGAAAAATGTTGTAACAAGCTAAGCATGGTCGATATATATGCTCCAGCTTGAAGGGGGGTGCTGAGAGTCCTAGTCCCTAATCCCTAAGGATAATTTTATCTTTTTCATAATTCTATTGTGACCCTCAAACCCTAGGCCTCCATGCATATAAGGAGCCGTAGAGTCCCCCTTATTGAATCAAGAAAACATGGTTTTTATTTCTAACAATTTCCAGTTATTCCGAGTCCTTAAAAAAAAGAAAGACGGTTTTGGAAAGATAAATTCAAATCCTTAATTTTGGGTCGAAGAAACAGTCATTGTACATTTGATCGGTAATGTACTTGTTTTACTTAAGTAATTATTTGTTGCAAGATTAGTAATACTGAAAACAATTTTCAGTAATTTACATTTGTAATATTACATTGGACATAAATCAGTAATTCATGCATGTTACTCAAGTAATACATATTCATAAATCAAGTAATTTGTGTTGTGAGATAAGTATTATATTCAAATAAGAAGGTAAAAATTATTAATGTCCATATAACAATACTGATTACAAATGTCCATATTACTGAACTCATTTTGATTGTTACTGTTTTTATAGTTACTTGATATATTGAGTGTTACTGAGGCACCCCTTATTTACTTGTATAATCTTTTTAATTACTTACAATGCGTCGACTATTACTGATAGCAATACGTAAGTTACTGGTCTCGGATTTTTTATTCGAAGTTACTGATTCCATTGTCTTATCTTACTTTACAATTTGTTACATGTTACTGATGCTTCTGTCAATCTTACTTATTCTATTATCCGTTTGAATTACTATCAAACCACTCCGCTCTTTACTTAGGTAATCTATTTTATTACTTGCAATATGTCAAGTGTTACTGATAGCCACACGTAAATTACTAAATTATATGAAATTAAAATGCCTTGAATAAAAAATTAACTATGACTACAGATCATGAATCAAATCCATCTGCAGGTCATCCATCGTCGCTCCTTCTAATATGAACTTTTCATGATCCAAATCAAATTGGGAAACATCGTTCGTCATTGCTTCTGATAAATGACGATCATAGTCTATTCCTAAATCATCCCTCGAGTTTGAAAATGATATAGGGTAAAAAACTATTAGATAGTACGATGAATGAAAAAAAAACATCTCCATTTCAAATACAATACCTTGAATTGGAGATAAAAACTTAAGGTTACGAAATCCGCATCTCACTTTACACAAATGATCGCCTGACATTGCAAATGGCGATATCAATCACCTCTCGATACAATCAAAACATTTTCATGAAGGTTTACTATTTTGGGAAAATCGATTTTTCAATTTTATTTTATTTCCATACGAAAATCGATTCCTATTTTTTGGGATTGAATCTTGTGGATGGATGGCTGCAGTTGGATGCTCACAAAAACCCAAATGGGCATATGGTCCATTCGATAAATTCCCTACATATTTATATTCTCGTGAGAAAACCCAGATTAGAGATTGAGGTAACTTCCCTAAAATGAGGACGGGGATTTAAATAGGGAGAGAGGTGTGTGCCATTCCTTTTGGGAACCACGACACATTCTTTAAATGCATTTACATATTGCGGTTCTACCCATCATATACGAGCAAATTGTTCTTTGATCTCTACATAATAAATCCCATGTCAAAGTTACATTAATGCCCGAATGGTTTCCAAATATTTCTCTCAGCACTTCTTTATATTGGACTATTAATTGACAATTTTAATACATATTTATACATATATAAGCCCACCTTTGGGTTAATATTCCAACAATCTCCTACTTTGGATATATGTGTAGCTTTATATTTATTTTATCCAGATGAACTCGACATTTCTATCATTACTTTAATGTATATGTATTAATCCAGTCTATCAGTTGTATCAATATAGGATCAAAATGGCTTTATCACAATTACAGTAGCTCAACCTTTAATGGTCACACATGCTAATACAACATATTAAATGGATAAGAACGTGGGTATGTAGCATGGAAATTATATAAATTGTGATCTTAACAAATCATTTTCAACTGGTCCGCTTAATTGAGATTAAGCTTGAAGAATAACAAAGTGAATGTAAAAGAATAGGTTATACAAAATAATAGCCATAATGTTAAAGTAAAATACCAAGGTACCAAATAAAACTGTTTACAAGTATTTTTTTTCAAAATTTACAAACTCCCATTAAAATTGAAAATCTTTAACTGAAATGACACCCATATTCATGGTATGATCATGAAATACTTTAGGTGGCAATCCTTTATTAAGCAAATCCGAAATAACGGAGTTTGTACCAACTCAATAGATAATTGTTAACTTTGTACCATTTCTTTAACAACCATGAATTTGATGCCTATATTCTTGGACTTTGTCGAACCCCTATTTTTATTGGCATATATAATAGCTGATATTTTATCACAAAATAGCTTTAATGGTCTTTCAATTCCATCATCTATACATAGCCCCGTAAAAACATTCTGTAGCCGGATTTCGTGATTGGATGACTTGTAACATGCTATGAATTCCATTGCTGTAGTGGAAGAGGCTATAAGAGACTGCTTAGCATTCTTCTAAGAAGTAGCACCCATGGCAAGTGATGAATCCATAATTCATCTACTCTATATGGATGTTTTAGCAAAATTCCCTTAACAAATCACTAATTAAACCCTTTAAAATTGATTAATATTCACTAATTATACTAATATTAGGGTTTAAAAACTGTAATTAAATAACTCTGGTTTTTTGGTCTAAATTGAGCTTATTATTTTGTATGCAAATAATCGATATTTTAACCTAATTCTTTCTCTGTCATATTCTTGGATTAATTATCTAACATGGCATCAAGAATTAAAATCCATAACAATCATAAAATGAAGATAAAACACAAAAATCCGGCTTTGTATAATTTGTATATATTTTATCTTTGTTGTTTTATTTCCCCTTTTTCTAACCTATAAAAATCCATAAAAATTAGATTAAGTATATATGTATTGTATATAAATTAATTAACTAATTAATATAAAATTTAAAATAAAAAATCACAAAATGCAAAATTCGATATTTTATAGAGTACCTCCAAAAATACTTTTTATACAGTTGACCTCATTTGATTTTGGGTCCTTTACAAATGTTCTCATCGAGACGAGCAACTTTTGTGTTGACCACTTTTTGATTTGACTTCATTTACTATTTCTTTTATATTTTCTTTTTATTTTAGTTATTTTTTAATTATTATATTTTTCCTTTTTGTTATTTATTTTATTTTATTTTGAATTTATGTATTTTATTGTTTCCCTCTTCTTTCTTTCCTCTTTCTCTCTCTCCTTCTTCCTCTTTTTATTCCCTTCTCTCTCTCTCTACCTCACCCCTCTCACGTGATGTCCCCCCCAGCCTGTGACCCGTACATGACCTCCTCCCAGCCTCCCAGGCACATGCCTGCCACGTTCCCTTCCTTCGTTGTGTCAGCCGTTACAGCTCTGCACGCCTGCCGCCTCGCTCGCTCCCTCGGGTCGTTACATCAGCTTCGCCTTCCTCGCGTAACCTACACCCCCTCCTCCTCCACCTATAAAACCTCACTGACCCCCTCGATCGATGATCATCCTCCATTACAAGGCCAAGTGAGAGAGCTCTATGACGAGATCTAATGGTGACGACAAGATGCCCTGACTTAGCGACGATCTCTTTGTGTCTAGGCGTGATCCGACGTAAACCTCCTCATCATTGCAGCGCACAGTAGTGCAGCTACTCCGCTCGATCTCCATCGCGATCTTGAGTAACCACCGAAGCTCCGCACTGAGTTTCTCCCCAAAGAACCATCCTCCGACATCCCCTCTAGGTTCATCTCCAGGTTTCCTTGATGTCTTTTCTCTGTCGTCAATCTTGCTTGCCCCACTTCCTCTCCTCTCCATTTCGTCCTCCTCACCAACGACCTTGACATGCCGCTCGCCTTCACCCCTCTAATCCCTAAGCTTCTCCTTCTACCTCCCATACCCTCCATCTCTGGTCTCACTAAGGTCGGGGCTAAGGCTCCAAAACCCACATCCTCGTCTTGACAAAGCTACACCACCATATTTCTTTCTTGCTCTCTCTAACCTTACAAGTTTAATGAACCCACCGTCGATCGCTCCACAGCTCGTTCGAAGCACGACACAACCCCATTGCTTATGAGTGCTTCCACTACCATCAGTCATTCCTTCCACTGCACTCCACGTCACCACTGCTAGCCGCGATCAGGCGACCTCGGGCGTGTTTCGGCAGCTCCACCATTTCATTGTTGCCGATCACCTCACACCACCGTCCAGCACTCGACACCCATCTGTCATTCCCCTAGGCCTACAACCACTATTCAATCAAGGGTTAGCCCTTGATCCAATGGTCAACAATCCGCCATGTGAATCACTCGAGCCTCGATCCACGCCTCGAGGTTCAGGTGATCCAAGCCTTTACCAATTTAGCACGTGGAGCTTCAGTGAGCTCGAGGCATAACCCTACATCCAAGCCTCAGAGGCACGTGAGAGGCATGTGAGGGGGGTGGGGTGATAAATTGCATCAATACCCTTACATTTTCAGAAAATCACTCCAGGATCCCCACCTCCAAAAACAAGTGAGGAGCACACAAACATTATGAAAACTTTGTAGAGACACCCTGACGACTTTTAATAATTACAGATAAGTCCTTCAAGGGATGGTTTGAGAAGAAAACTATTATTATTATTGCATTTTAGCCCCTAATACTTAATTTTATCATATCTTTCTCATTCGGACTCCTATTTTAGCGCATAATATGTCGTTTTGAAGCTTGTTGAACATTTTATTATTTCATATGTCTTGTGGACAAATCTGAAGCTATTTATGGATAATTATTATTTGATGATCCACACTAACGATGTATGGCTGATTTTTGATAATTTTATGCTATTATATATTGAGAAATTTTTGACTTAATTTGCAGGGATTCGATTGAGAATATCTTGCGAGATTAATTCTCTTGTGTTATTTGATAATTATTAACTAAGAAATTAATCTGTGCAAGAGTTCCATTAATCAGATTCATCTTTGCAGGAATATTATAGAGGAGAAGGAATTAATTCCTTGTTGAGATTAGAATTCACTTTATTTAAGTATATTTCATTAATCCTCTCGTAATTCTTGTTGAGTATTTATTGAGGAATTTGATCTATTACAGAAGCTCATTCGAGGATAGATTATTAACTTCTTTGATCATTCTTTGGGGATTTAATCTATGTAGGGACTTATTTAAGGACTGACCTATTTCCTAGGATTAATTATTTATCTATTCAAGGAATAAATCATATAATTTTGGGGATAGATACTCTATTTTGAAACTATCGTCGATCTATTTAGCAGGAGTATGAATTAATCTATTAACCTTCTTGACTACAGCTTTGGGATTAATTTGAACACGGTTCTTGAAAATAATTATTTGATCTATGATTTTCTTTTGAGGATATTGATTAATATTATGGGGCTTAAATGTCATCATCACAGATCATGTGCTTAATTATCCTCTCTGTTTATTTTTCATCGCATTTTCATCATTGTGTTTCTTTCATTTTGTTTTCTGTTTATTCCCTGACTCAGAGATCAATTTTGCAACTAATTAGTTACTTTTATTAATTTAAAACCATGCAACTAAAAATCTACTTTCCTTATTTTCGATCTTGATAGACTTACCAAGTAAAAATTCTCCACAACATTCAAAGTTTGTAGTTTTTGAGATAATTTTCTGCCTTCATATATTACAATATATCTTTCTTAAGTGTGGTAGAAAAGCTGTTCATCAAATAGCATCGTTGCCGAGGAACATCGGATTTTTAGGGTTTTAGGTTAATTTCTTTTGTTGATTTTTTGTGAAATTAATTTCCGTGCATTATTTTATTCTGTTATTTTCTTTTGCATTTTAGTTTTTGCATTTGCATCTCTCTCACTATAGATACTAACCATATTTTCTATCTTCATATATAACTTAGAGAGATTTTTGGATACAAAATCAAGGGCCTGCGATGAATATTAAATTTTATTTTTGTGTGTAAGAGATAGCATAGATTAGGTTTTATTTTCTGCATCATTTTTAGGGTGTCTCTGAACCCTAATTTTTGTAATAAGTTGGACTGAACATTTTCTGGTTTGTCGGGTTTGTTTCAACCCCTTTTATGCGGTTTGGACCCAACTTGAGTGGCATAGAAATTAGGTGCACATACTCTAGCTTATATTTATTTTTGTTTGTTCTCGTAACTTTTAGGCCACACATTTTTCACTAACTATACACACTATAGATCGTTCGATTTAATCAAATTTTTAAATCAATTCCTCTCGCTAATAGAACTATTTGTTTAGGGTGTTTTCATCTGTGCATACCATTTAGCGTAAATTTTAAATTCTTTGTCTTGCATCCCGCATGAAGAACACGAGGAATCATTGTAAATCTCCTTCCTAGCATGCATTGTTTATTTAAACATTTGCATTGGCTTTCTCGATCCTCTACCTCAGTTTTACAACTTAGGATTTAAAGGAATTAGGATTGCTCGTTAGGCGTGATATTTATGTGCTCACATAAATACTTAAGTGATAACCCTAATCTAAAATCGGAACTGCTAATAAAGGTGACCGTATATAAAACTAACATAAAATTAACCCTTGTGTCCGGTGGAGAGAAACCAACTCATTAACAAGAATCACACACTTAGGGTAGAGCCAAAATATGGAGGCTTCATTTTGACTATTGAATTTAAAATCGAATAGCTACTTCTCAGTGAGGGAACTACAGTCTCCCTTAGTAGATTGGGTGGTTAAAGGACAACTTGCAAGGCAACATCCTGAAGTAATATGGGTAGTCGTTCTACAGTCTGTACTTACACCCATACTTGTTGAAAGTAGGTGCAACTAGCCATATGAATTCAGGCCAGTTGTTGTGACACCCTCCTACACCTAAAGCTCCGCTTAATCTGCTCAAAGATTGTTTTATCACTAAATTAAAATTGAAAAGATAAGCGGCCAAACTCTAACGCGCTTTCACAAATGTCGAGTGGTGAATCTACAGGTTTAAATTGTGCTTGCTTTGTGTGTTTATTTTCTATCCTTTGACTCGACCCTCGTGCTCTTATTGATTCTGTTGAAATCGGAGATGGATTTCTTTGGGGAGTTGGCCGGAAATTGCAGACATTTCATGGAACCCCTTGGATTTTATGTCTCCTTCGATTTGAGATGACCCTCTTCTCTACCCCACTTGGTCTTGGGATGACCCTCTTCCCAAGTCCCCTTCAGGGTTCAGTCAATCCCAGGCTAACCCTTGCTTCTACTCTCCTCCTACCAAAGAAACTTTTATCTTTGGTAGAACTCCTAAACCTTCTATCCATTTATCTAACCCAAACCTTTCTGCATCTTAAGATGAAAAGGAAGTCAAGATGCCTCCCAAGAAGAACCCTAGTGAAGACGAGGACAATGACCCGCTGTGTGCGCTTCTGGCTAGTGTTACTGCAACCGAGCAACATAATGCAATACTCAGAGCTCAGATGGCGGAACTGCAGCGGGGAGAAGCTATTGTGGAAGACACATACCTCCCTGATATAGATGGAGATTATAATTGGTTGAGCCTTGTACCCCCTAAGGATGCGTTCGAGCACAAACCACATTTCCTTGCATTGCTACCTAAGTTCAGAGGAAACAATCATGACTATATTCTTTTCTCCAAGACATTGAGCTAGTCTATGATAACCTTTCCAACCCTAAGGTTAGTCAAGACTACATAAGGTTGAGAGCTGTGCCCTTCGTCATGACTGATAATGTGGCTTATTGGCTGAAAAATCTAGTGGAAGTGGTCACCAAATGGGCTACCTTAAAGACTCTATTATTAAAGAAATTCTCAGTAAGTAGAACTAACCAAATGAGTATCAATCGTACAAGCTTCACCCAGATCCCTAATTAACCATTCTATGAGATGTGGGAGAGGTTTACAGACTTAATTAAGAAATGCCCAGGGCATGGCATAAGCAAGATGATGCTGGTCCAGAGTTTTGTTAGTGGGATGAACCCTGAGACACAAGGGTTAGTGAGTGCCTCCTCTAGTGAAAGCTACATGGGATGTCACAAGGACACAATTTACAAGGTGTCTAAAAAATTAGCAGAATCTAGCCGGGCACAGACCACAAGACGAGCCTACATGGCCAGCTCCCTCTCACTCTTATCTAACGAAGGAGCCAAGAAGAATGTGAACAATCTGTTAACTGAACAAAATACGGATTTGGGAATAATAGCTAACAAGCTAACTGTAGTCGAACATATTTATAAGAAGGTGGGCAAACTCCATAAATCAACTGATATGGAGAAACTAGCCAAACTGCCCAAGAAGGTGGAAGAACTGGATGATAGGATATATAAGATCCAGATACCTGCCCTGACCACACCCTCTGCCCCCATTCATCAAATTCACTACATTCATGGGCAAGGGGTAGGGAAACAGAGCCACTGCGGTGGAGATCAAATCTTTTCCCAACAAAGCAAAGAAACCCCTACATAGACAGTTTACAAGGAATCTCCACTAGTCATGGAAATAAACAGAGTTTGGTATAATCTAGATCCAGTCAACCGATCGAACCCAACTCTACTTCGAACCCTCGTCCACCATAATCATGTCCCAGTTATTAGCCTCAACAATAGCAGCAATAGCGCTAGTGCCAGCATTATTTTCCATGTTATCAGAACCTGCAACCACATCAGCAACAACAGTAGTACCAGCACCAGGGTCAGTAGGGCCAATACTGACAACACCAGCAGTCCCAGGCCAAGCAAGTCCAGGGATCTTCCTCTTCAATCTCTCCCGAACTCCAACGAGTGCTGGATGAACTTCATGACATGAGAGTTGGTATCAATCGACTCTCCATATTGAGAGATTAATGCACCACACCACATACCACAATTCCATCTCAAGTCCAAGCTAACCCAAATAATCTTGGACACAAAGATCATGTACAAATCTTAGAATATTCTTTATCTGAATACGAGATCTTTTCGCATGATAATGCAAATCATATTTCTCTTAGGAGCGAAAAGACCGTACCATGCCTGATCGAGCTAAGGAATGCGGTAACATAGCCATAGTGTCTACACCTATGCATACATCTACTGAAGAAGAGGATGAGAGACTACCATCCCCCACACTAGAGTACCACAACAACTCAGAATCAAGCGAGTCCGAAGTAGATAAGGAAGACTCATCGCAGCAGCAGCACCCCCCACAACCACAAGCTTCATTTTCTTTTCCCAGTTCAAGTCAGAGTCCTAGTGCCATTGTCAGTCCGAGTCATGTAAAGAATTACATTTTCAATAAAAGTGATGATTCAATTCCTGATCATGATCACTCGATCCCTTTCCCCCGTGCCCTAATGGCTAGAAAGAAGAAAAACTTAAGAGATGGCCCGTATCTGTGGAGAAAACATCAAGGTCACTTTATCACTAGATGAGTTGATAGATAGTGATCTGGATTTTAGAAAACACCTTAAGGTGAGGTGCACACTGACAAGGGACAACATAAAGAACTCAAGCATAACAAAGAAACATATCCTCTCCATAGCCACTTCTCGTTTAATCAGAAATGAGCTTCCAAGGAAGAAGAGAGACATGGGTGCACACTTTGTGACTAGTCAGATCAATGAAATTAAGTTTGCTAGAACTCCATTAGACAACGGTTCCTCTATTAATCTCATGCCCGCCATACTTTATGAACTTCTTAATTTGGGACCTCTTAAGAAGTCAAGAGCCATACTTCAATTTGTTTATACATCAACTAAGAGACCCATGGGTGAGATTAGGTGTAATCAATATCGAGGGATATGATTATCCAGTGGATTTTACAGTGCTTGGCATGGATGTCCCTAGAAATTGGAAAGATTCCCAAATGATCTTAGGGCAGCCCTTCCTGTGGACCACCGGAGCTCTATTTGACTATACCTCGAGAAAAATCCAATTCGGAGATGTTGAACTAGAAATGAAGCAGACTAGATTCCAAAAACCTGATACTGAATCCAGCATCGAGTCAGGAACTTCTGAGTGAGAGGTATATTGTAGCATAATAACAATTGTTGGGCCTTGGAGATAGAACCCAACCACAATCATAGAATCACTCCCATCTTAAGAGGTCATTGTCGATCATATAGTCTACCAGCTCATTCAAGAAGACACTCTCTGTGCATCATCCTACACTCCCGAAGACTCAAAGGTCTATGTAGACTTGTTAGTCCCATTTCTTTTAGGCCAATCCCAGAGTGAGGAAGATGGGTCAGACATGGCATTTGCCGAAATACGACACATATTTGGCGATTCGACTCCCGAAACCGTTTAGTTGGTGGTAGATGAAGTTACACAGGATGCACAACCAGAGTCAGTAGTGATAGAGCCATATTTCTTTGATGATATTGATATACCCGATCTCAAACCATTACCGCCTACTCTCAAATATGCCTTACTTGCGGGACCTAAGGGAAAGTTTTCGATCATCATCGGCTCACATCTGACGAAAGAGCATGAAATCCTCCTGCTAAGAGTATTAGATAAAAACCACAAGGCAATAGGCTGGAGATTATTGGATCTCCAAGGGATTAACCCAGATGTTTGCTCACACCATATATACCTTGAGGACAATGCTAAACCCTCCCATGAATTCTAGCGTAGCCTGAATCCAAATTTATGAGAAGTGGTTAAGGACGAGATAGAAAAATGGTGTAGAACATGGTTCATTTATCCCATATCAGACTCCAAGTGGGTGTCACCTTTACACGTAGTCCCAAAGAGGTCAGGGCTTCAAATTGTCACCAATGAGGAGGGAGAGGAGATCATGACATTAGTACCCACTTCACGATGCATCTGTGTGGATCACATACGCTTGAATGCTGCGACTAAAAAGGATCACTTCTCACTTACTTTTATTGATCAGATTTGGAGAGATTGGCAAGAAGATAATACATTGCTTTCTAGATAGGTACTCGTGCTACAATCAAGTAGCCACCACCCCTGAGGACCAAAAGACAACATTCACTTATCCCTTCGGTACTTAGGCCTTCGAGCGCATGCCTTTCGAGTTATGTAACGCCTCTAGCACTTTTCAGTGGGGCATGATTGTGGTATTTGTCAAAGTGTTTGGAGATTTCCTGGAAGTATGTATGGATGATTTCTCGATCCATGGTGATTCATTCAATGATTGTATTACGCACCTGGACCGAGTCTTCGAGAAATGTAGGGAGGTTAATCTGGTTCTCTCCTGGGAGAAAAGTCATTTCAAGGTAAAGGAGGGCATCATGTTGGGGCACACCATATCCAAGAAGGGAATGGAGGTTGACCAAATCAAGGTGGATGTGATCTAGAAATTCGAGCCACCAACCAATGTCAAGTAAGTGTAGTCTTTTTTAGGGCATGTTGGATTTTGTCGAAGATTTATTAAGGATTTTTAAAAATTTCTCGACCGCTGACAGAACTCTTAGGGAAAGACATCGAGTTTATTGTAGATCATAAGTGTATTGAGGCCTTCGAGCTGCTAAAAAAGAAGATCATGGAATCCCCCATCATGAAAGCCCCCGACCAGTCTCTTCCCTTTGAGATCATGACTGATGCCTCCGATTTTGGAGTCAGGACTATGCTAGGACAAAGGAGAGATGGATTCCCTGAAGCTATTAACTACACAAGCAAGGTTTTGGATCCAACCAAGAAAAATTATACAGTGATTGAAAAGGAAATGCTTGTTGTAGTCTTTGCATTAGGAAAATTCAGATCTCTACTTCTAGAGTCTAAGGTGACAATGTATACAGGTCACTCAACCATCCGATACTTAATGGCAAAGAAAGACGTAAAGGTACATCTTCTCATATGGATACTTGTACTTCAGGAATATGATTTGGAGATTAAAGATAAGTCTGGATTGAAGAATGTGGTGGCTAACCATTTATCCCGGATCAAACAAGATAAAATCCCTGATTCAGAATTGATATGTGAATCCTTCCAAATGAGTTAATTTCTATTATTGACTCCCTCCCATGGTATGCAGACATGGTTAACTATCTTGTCTTTAAGAAAATTTGCCAAGGTTGGACCAAGAGTAGAATTGGCTTACTTAAGTTGGAATCTAGACACTACCATTAGGAAGATCCGTTCCTTTTCTTTGAAGGACTGGATTGTATATGGAGAAGTTGTATTCCTCACACGGAATACCAAAGTGTCCTCAGACTATGCTACGCCTTAGAGGTAGGAGGACACTAATCTGGGATGAGAATCGCTGATAAAATATTACAATGTAGATTTTACTAACTGACCTTGGTTAAGGATGCCCACAATTTTTCCAGGTCATGCCTGATCTGTCAGAGAATGAGAGGGACCATTGGTCCTAAAGGTGCCATGCATACCAAAAGATTGATCATTTATGATGTATTCAATGCATGGGGCATTGACTTCATGGTTCATTTCCTAATAGCCATGGATTTTAATATTTCATTATTTATTAATTTTGTTAATTATTAATTATTTTAAAAAAATTAAAAAATTAAATAATAAATGCTGTCACGTGTCATCACTGGGGTCGTCCAATCTCAGCCGATTGGACAGCTCCACTCTTTTCTCCTACCTCGGGCTGACTCCTCCCCAACTTTACCAAATCACCCACCGAGAATCTCGCCATGCTGCCTCCCTCAGCCCTATCTCCTTCCCTCTAGATCCGGACGCACCCCTCATCTGATTCCAATCAGATCGTCGCTCGATCAATTGTTATCCCCTTTCCTTATCCATAACCCGTATCTTGTTGATCCCTCAATCTTCACCCTCAACAGCCACTGCCCCTTCCAACTTCATGTAGCACAACCTTCTCTGCCCTGCTATTTAATGACTATCACCGCCGACCCTCTAATTCATCTATTGGTAATCCCTACAAGTAGAGGGGGCGACGATGATAGTATCGCTTCTTCCCCACCTATGCCAGCGAGATCCAAGCCATATGGGCTCGTTGCACGCGTCCTCTACGCACGAGCTTCATTCCGACGTCCGTCGTCATCGACTCCTCAAATATATCACCTTCTCTATTCGTGCTTCCACCTTCTACCACTCCAACTCCTCTTCTCTGCTTGAGCTTTGATACCAAAACCCACCGTCGACTCCACCAATGCCTCGCGTCGTCGTCCTCATCTTCCATCCACTTCATCATGCCATCGACTTCCAGAGCCACACCGATGTCACCTCCACCTACAAGTGCTCCACCATCACCCCACTCCACCATCTTCTCCTCCGACATCATCGCCGCCTTACCGCCATAGGCTGACCCAAGGCCCTCCCCACATGAGGTGCATGTGACGAGAGGGATCTTTTACAAGGACCCCCCTGATCTTCCGGCTTATGCCAGGAGGTCCCCGTACGCACGTGATTGGCATGTGGGGGGTGGAGATTCTGCACTGAAACCCCTGAAGATCATCCAATTGCAATCGATCCCCCACCACCCAAGGGCACGTTCTGAGCACACACCCCTTCGATTTTTTTGTAGAAACACCCTCTGGGTTTAGGTAATTCCCTTTAGGTCACTCTACTACAATTTTCTTTGCTTTATTTAACTATTGTAATTGTAAACAGACCCCTATGTTTTACTTGTTATTTGAACTTCATTTTGCATCCTTTATTATTTCAAAAAATTGCATTGTGTTATTCAACTAATTGTTTATATTTTTTCACGTGCTTTATAATTCTATGCGCTGTGGTTAATTAATATTCTTGCGGAAAATTACATATTTTGCCCAATCGTTGCTTAGAAATTCATAGATAATTATTGCTCGAAAATTTGCCAAAAATTCATGAATAGTAGAATTAATTTTTCACACTGTGCAAAAAATAATTGCATTTTCATGTATTAGTTGCTCTATAAAAATCATTTTGTAGATTTCAATATTTAATTTTTAATTGGTATTAAAATCTACATTTTTAGGGTTTAAGATTTTCTAGTATATTTCATTTATTGATATATCTTAGATAATTTTTCAAAAATAAGTAGGTTTTATCTTTATCATAATTAATTATCGAAATTCACCTTGTTTGCATTCATAAATTCATTATTTATTCATCTTGCATACAAAAATTCCAAAAAAATGCCCATCATTCCTTTCACCATAATTAGCATCTTGGCCAAGTTTTGTAATTTTTTGACATTTATTTGATCAATAATAATTTTTCTAGTCCTTAAAATTAGCGACATTTTCATTTGCATTCATAAATTGAATTAAAAATGCCAAAAATATTCTGCCTCAAAAATCATGCACGAACTTTGATAGACATTAATTTAGGTTGTTCCTTTGCCTCCTTGAGTTTGACTGTGGGGCTTTCCCAGGCCAAATAAATATAAAACCACTTGATTTAAATTTAGTTAATTAATTACGTGTTATTTCTTGATCGGTTTTGATTGCCCGCCTACAATTAGCGATAACTCATTTATTTTAAATGCTTAATTCACACAAATTAACTAAGGGTTTCTCGGATTTGTCAACCTGGTAGGCTACAATAGGAATTACATTATTAATTAGTTATTAAATAGTAAATAACGTTATTTAAATTAGGTATAAAAATAGAAATTGTAAGTAATTAAATTAACTAATTTATGGTGTAATTAATTTGTATTAATAATATATATTTAATGTAATATAAATATAATATTATTAAATATATATATAGAATACTTAATAAATAGACTTTTTATTTTTAATATAATAAATTAATAAATAACATGTCATTTTTATATTTTATTAATTAATAGGATAATAAATATGGTGTATGTAATTTTTTATAGATTCTAATAAATTAATTTAAATATATAAATAAATACATGTATAAATTCTAGAGTTCAATTTCATCTATAAATTAGTGTTTTCGAACTATTTAAAATTCTTAATAGTATAAAAAATTATGAGACAATTCATGGATAAAATACAAGATCAAGAAAATGATTAAAAATTATAAAATTGATAAAACTATAAATATTGTGTTCTGAAGAACATAAATATGCTAGAAAACCAGATCTCATTAGGTCATAATACCGACTTTTTGCAAATGGACTCTAATTTTAGTGAAATCACCTTCATTAATTAAATAATATTATTTTATAAACTTTAAAGGTGGGTATAGTGAAATTGGAGTTCGTATGAGAAAGTTATGATGTTCGGAAGTTGAGAAATTTGATAATTGGAAAGTTAGATTTTTTTGGCATATATATAAGATATTATTTTTATCTTATTTTTATATTTTTCAATACATTTTTAGAAATAAATAGGAGAAGAGTTTGGTGAAAAATATATCTTAATTTAAAATATTTTAATTTTTGGTATTTATTTGATAATTAATGAATAGTATATAAAATGTAAAAATATCGCTTTTTTTGGTTTTCTTCCTTATCTCCCCCTATTTATTGGTTTATCGACCATTCTATGACGACTTGGTCTCGGGAATTAGGTTATAAATATGTATTTTAGCTATATTTATATTTTTATGTCACATTGTATATATATACATATTTAGAATGTACATTCTTTTTGTTTTCTTTATTTTCATTCTTTTATTTATTTACATGTTTTTAATGTCTAAAATGATGTTTTTATTCATGAATGTGGTTTCGATAAAAGATGAAATTTAATGCATATTTACATGTATTTGTTAAGGGTTTTTGACCCCCTATACTTAAACTTTGCTAATCCCTTGGCAAACACTTATTTGGAAAATAAGGAAAGTTAGAATGAATTTATTTTCCTAAACCAACTAATGAGTACTGACAAAGGACAGAGCTTGGTCTGGCCTAAAACAAGCATTTTGTCGGAACCTTAATTAGGATTATGATTTTAATCTCAATAGTCATCAAATTCCACAAAACCGTATTTAGGTTCACCTCGACAGCCAGCTCAGATCCACTTATCCATATCTTTAACTCTATCAATCTTGAATTTAATTTACACGGTATGTAAATTATGTTAGCTCTTCTTGTTAAAGAAGCGAAGAAACCACCCATCCCAATAATACACTCCCATTGCTTCCTCATCCAACTACTCTTTCCAAGGAGGGGGTATTTCTTTCTAAGGCCAGGCCGTGTTGTGCCCACAATCGAGTAGAGAGAGAATGTAGAAGAATGAGAAGAGAACTGGAGTGTAGTCACATCTCCTTGTGAAGCCCAGCCAGTGAAGCTAAGTCTCAACTAAGATGTGCATGCTTTTTGAAAGCTTGGACCATTGGGGTCATATTTGGTATTTGGTGGCTTCTTTTTGGATTGGCTTTATAATGTTGCTTGCACCGCATCAATCTTTTATGACTCGATTGTTATAAAGTCTTTTATTTTCGTCCATGTTTTGAGGTCTTGGAAAAAGTGTACCAGCAGATCCTTCCGTCATCCGAAGCTTTATTTTAACCCCATAACTCCCGTCTTTAGACGTCCGTGTCACTAGACAAGGATGAAAATGCACCACTAAAATGAACTACCCTTTTCAACCCCATGCAAGTCGAGCTTCGAGCTAAGTGCAAAGTGCATGTGTCCAAAATGTGTTCACTGATGAAGAGTTAAACGTATGACACCAAGTGTTCTACTTAGGCAGGTTTAAGTTGACTTCCCAAACATGATCTCATGGAACCCAAAGATTTAAGTCAAAGACCAGAAGAGCCTAAATTCTAGTTCCTAACTAGGCTCCTTACAATGAAAGATAAAGGCCATAATCAAGCTCCATCCTTTAGAATATTCCCAATCTTTAGTTCGAGAAATCAAATTTATTCTGAAAAATGTTAATGGAAATGCAACCATATTTTTGTGAAATATATTTTCTGATTTTTACTCATTTTTATAGATTTTAAAGGTTTTATAATTTTTATGAATTTTATGACTTCGTATTTTTATGGATTTTTCAATTTTTATAAACAAGTATGTGGACAAGAATTTAACAAGATAAATTACCAATATTTTATTTGAATTGAATAACTAATGTATTAATCAAAACTTATATGCAAAGAATTTTACAAAGATTAAATAATTTTTACATATATTTTAATAAATAAGTATTATACATTTTAAATACATATTTTAAATAAGAATTTTACAAATATTTTTCTTATTTACAAGGATTTTATAAATAATAAATAATTAAATAAATGGATTTTAAATTAACCCTTACCCACTTTTAATGGATTTGATAGATGTAGAAAATACATAAAAGTATGAGTTATGGACAAAAGTATATATACAATATATATGCACCCCCTATTCTTAGATTGTGCTATATCCTCATCCTGTCAAAAGATAAAAAGGAGGGCATAACTCTTGCTAAGTAAAAGTGGGTGAAAAGGGGGAAAAAGAATAGAAGTCAGTCGACCCCCCTATATTTATGATCTGGTCATCGTAAGTGTAGTGGATGACAAAAATGAGATGACTGAGGAAAAGAAATATAAAAATAAAGGAATAAAAGAACGAAAGAGAAACGAAATCAAAGAAATCATTCGGTCCCCCTATACTTAGGATAAGTCATCCTAAGTATAGAAAAGAATGTGGGCAAAATTTAGGACTAGTGATTAGTGTAAAAGAAAGGAAAACAAAAGAAAAGTAAAGAATAAAATAAAAAACAAGAATCAACGGGCAATCGGTCCCCCCCTATACTTAGGATCTGGTATTCTAAGTATACAAGATAAGCAAAAAATGGGGATGATTGTGGACTACGAAGAATATACAGGTGGTGGTGTACTCCAGAAAGTTGAAAGACTCACACATCTCTATACAAGAAGAAATGAAGTAGAAGAGTAGACATAAGTCATGTACGAAGTAGATCACCTCAACCTGGGTCGTACTGAATCATCTGCTACACTCATGTGTAGTGATCCCTAGCTGAACAAGTAGAGTTGCCTCTTTGAATGAACGTTGTATGTGGCATATGTCTCTCTACTGTAATATGCATCTCTGGAGTCGGACTACATAAGGTGTCTAAACATGTATCCATCACACCATCCGACTCTCTACGCTGAATATCATGTATGATCTGTGAAATATAATCAATCGACTCGTGTGCTGGAATATGTGTAGCACTGAGATATCTACCGCAACTGACTGCTCATCTGGATTTGACGTGAACTCTAGATCTGTATGTGAATAGTCATATTAAGAATTACGTACCATGTGATCTACCCCATCCTTGTGTAGGATATCATGGGTATCAAAATAAATGCTCTCAAGATCAAAAGATTGTGTCTCATCTATATGCTGGCAATCCTCCGCAAGACTGGTGTCCTGTGAAGTAAATGGCAATATTGATTTGGGACTGCTACATCCTCTTGCCATCTCAATGTCTATCTCTCCACTGTCAATGCAGAATGATACTCTCTCAACATCATAATTAAAGAGTGCTCTCACTGTCTGCAAGAAAGGCCTCTCAAGAATGAATGGAGCAAGGTATAACTGCTTAGGACATGTCATATCTAGGACAATAAAGTCCATTGGAAACTGTAAACCCTCAATGATCACTATAACGTTCCTCAACACACCCCCAGGTCTCTTCACAGATCGATATGCTAACTGAACTATCGCTTATGATTTGTAAAGAGGACCTAGCTTGAGCTTATCAAGCAAAGAATATGGAATCAAACTAAACAAGGAACAATTATCTAAGAGAGTACGATGGAATGTTGCATCTACAATCTGGCATGTGACATAGTGAGCACCAAAATCTCTCTTCTTCTTAGGTACCTTATTCTAAATAGCACATGAAGTGGCCTTGGTCAATACATGCTTCTCAACTCGTGACTTTATTTTAATATGTATTGTGCATTTGTTCCTCAACTGATTCTTGAGCATAGAAAAGTGATCCAACGCATCATGAAGTGGAATCTTCAGAAAAATTTGATCTTTCAATAATTTCTCAATCTCTGGAGTAACAACATACTTTTGGAATTTTTCTTTCCTTTTCCATACAAAGCATAGGGAAAAGGAACAATCTCAGGAATAACAAAATTATTTTTATTTACATCTAAGTGGAACCATCATGTACAATGAGAGTCTCAGAATTATGAACAAAACTCTCTAAAATGGGAGAAGAAAAATCTGCATCGAGAGTATCTGCATGGTTTGGCGTGATATCGTCATTTGACTCGCCTATGTCTATGTCAATTGTCTCTGCATCACTTCCCTGAATATCATCATGATGGACATTGTGATGGTCCTCGTCATGGTGGTCCTCCTCTTCAGCATCAAAATGCGAAACATAAGTATCATCTTGGATTGGCTCTCGCTCCTCATCATGTGCCCTCTCCTCCTCTCGATCAGGTGCTCGTGGTGATATACCGCTTCTTAGACAAATGAAGTTAGATAAAAATCTATGAAAAGAGATCATACCTATAGTGGTGTATATATGATCTGTGTGCCTCCTCTTGTTGTTCGGATTCATATGAGGTTGTGCTGGGAGAGTGGTCTTGGGCGCGGTTAACTCATCCAAGCAATGGTTAACCTGCTTCATCTCTATCCTATGTGTACTCTAGAGTGTGCCAATCATATCCATGATCTGATTCAGTTCCAGGTCCTGTGAAGATATCTCAGACTCAGTGTGGTGTCCCTCGCTATCTACTCTCTTCTGTCCAGGAGTCTGCTGCTATGTTGTGTAAGGCTGAGGAGACCTCTATGGTGTAAAGGAAGGTCACTGCTGCTGCTGGTGCTGATATGCATGTGAATATGTAGCAGGATACTGATGTGAATATGGTCTCTAATAGGCGTGCTAGTGGGACTGCTGCTACGTATAAGACTGGCGGTGCTGGAAAAGTGGACGTCCATACTGCGGATAAGTATGTTGTTATTGCTGGTGGTGTACGCTCTGAGGAGTAATGTGTGGTGAATGCTGAATAGGAGTGTACCATATCCCATTAATTTCAAGAGTAGCATGAGAATCAACATCATCATTGATAACAGGCCTGACCACTCGGGTATAAGGTACAGAAATAGGGTCGTTGCGACCCAAGCGATCAGGCGATGTGTATCAAGAAAAATGAACCACTCGGAACAAATAAAATCAATCAAGCACGAAGAAGCGGTCCTGCTATGTGTTTAACCTGGTATAGCTCCCAGGGTCGAACTCAAGGAGCACGGGTTGGCCGAAGGCCTACAAAGTAGTAAAAATGAATAAAATAAAAGAGGAAAATGTTTTTAGTGGTTTTTTAATTATTTTTATAGTTTTTTTTGGATTTTTAATGTATAAAGAAAATAAGA
The DNA here is from genome assembly GCA_037367405.1 of Ottelia alismoides. NCBI lineage: Eukaryota > Viridiplantae > Streptophyta > Magnoliopsida > Alismatales > Hydrocharitaceae > Ottelia > Ottelia alismoides. The sequence goes on along the minus strand of JAZKJV010009940.1, from coordinate 335,739 downwards.
AAAACAAAAACAATCACACTTTGGCAAATTGTTTAAGGCAACAAAAATCATCCAAAAATTGAAACAAAAATATTTTTATGTGTTTTATATTTTTTTATGTTTTTGATGAATTTTTGGGATTTTTCTGATATTTATTTTAATTTCTAAAAATCAAACAGTAGCAAAAACAAGGGGTACTGTCCAGTCAAGCCTAAAGTCCCTAGATAAAATACCTTAGGACCTCAAAAAGGCCTGGAGGTAATTTTCCTATAAAATAGATGAAATAAGGAAAATTTAGGTACCAGATTTATTGTTTTTGGGTTTTTAATTAATTTATTAGAATTTTTATGGGTTTTTGAGTGTTTTTAAGTTTTTAGGGTTTTTAGGCAATAAAAAATAGCCAAAATTGGCTAGAAAATCAAAGAACACAAACTAAACAGTAACTAATTTTTATAGAATTTTTAGGGGTGTTTTTATATTTTTTTATGATTTTCTAATCTAGACAGTAACAAAAACTAAGGTTTTTGAATTTTTAAAAATAACAAACGAAATCAAAAATGTCCTCAAAAATTCACAAAAATCCTAGACCATGGCAGGAGCCATGTTCAAATTTTCGTCGAATTTGGAGGTGATTTGATATTTTATTCAAAAATGACAAGAGGGTACTGTGCACAGGGACTAGAATGCAAATACCCAAAGTTCTGGGGGGTACAGGTGCAAAATACCCAGCCAGTCACGCGCCAAGCGCGTGCCTGGGGCACTCAGGGACCTATTTGTAACAAAAATAAGTTCCGGGGACCTATTGGTAACACGTACCAAAAGTCCGAGGGCCTTAGTTGCAATTTACCCAAAAATAAACGCACATGCGTAAAACAACCACGCACAGGGGTATAAATGCAATTAATCAAAAAGTTTCATTCATTTCAGAACAATCAGAACTACAAGGACTTAGATTGCAAATATACCAAAAGAACACGTGTCGAAGCACGTGACACACTACACACAGGGGCATACATGCAATAAGAAAACAAGACACGGTCCAAAGTGCAAATGTACCAACGTAAATAAAATACGAAAAATATTTACAGGACTGAAACAAAACAAGACTAAAGCTAAGGGCCTAAGGGATAAATTACCCTTTATTAATGCGGCCGATGGATGCGCGCCACGTGGTGCATCTGACGGTGTAGATCAGGTGGGGTGCTAACGCTGAGGTCCTCGCAGCGATCGGACGGTCGAGGGTACGCCACGTGGGTGATCGAACGGGTGCGGCTCTCGGTGGCTAAACCTCGTGCAACGGATGGTCCAGATCGCCTCTTCAAGATCTGACGGTGGCTGGATCTCCTCAAGTGGACGGTCAGGATGAGAACTGGAGGTCGAGGATGATCGGACGGTCGGGGAAGATGCTGGAAGAACAGTTGGCCGGCGAGTTTCACCGGCCTCGTGCGCGCGCTGGGATCCTCCCCTGCTGCCTCTGGAGATCGGAGAAGCTCCGCGATGACGCTCCGCAGCTGATAGTGGGTTCCGATGACCCAGCCGAGCCCTGGAGGGCTCCGGCGAGGTCGGCGGAGGTGAAGCTCCTGGGCTGGATGTCGAGAGGCCTCAGATGGCCTCCGCTGGACCTGCAAAGTAAACCAGGAGACTCGCGGGTCGAGGGCAAAGTGCCTCGACCACGTTAGGCGTCGTGGAGGTGACTGGTGCGTCGGGGCGACGGGCTCCGGCGAGGTGGAAGGCGGTGGAGCCCGGTTCCCAGCTCCTGTGCGAGCTGGGTTGTGTGAGTGGGTGCAGAATGTGCGGCGGAGGACGGCGGAGATGTTGGTCGGGTCCGATGGTCGAGAGATGGTCGGAACCAGGGCGAATCGACGAAAGAAGGCGGCGGCGAAGATTGGGGGTAAACGGAAATTGGACGAAATGGCTAAGTTAAGGGACTACCTGGGTGAAGGAGTAGACTGTGTTGGAGCTGGGGAAGCTCCCGATCGTCACCTCAAGGGGTGTCTCTGCCCGAGGCTCGAGCTCGCTTCAGGTGGCGGAGCTACGGCGGGGGTATCGCCGGATCAGTGGATTCGCCGGCCTTCCTCGCTACAACAGGGTGGGGCGGCGAGCTGTCACCTCGCTCTCTCTCTGGAGCTCACTGGAAAGCTACGCAAATGGCCAAAGATGGAAGAATTAGGTCGCCGGAGATGACTATATATATGGCGGGAGATCCGAGAAGACAGGGGTCGGGCGAGATGTTGTGGAGCGCGGATCCCAAGATGGATGCCCGGCGAAGGTGTCGGATGTGGGAGGTTCGATATGGAGCTGGGTTTAGGGAAATGGGTATCGGGTCGAGCGGGCGAAATTAGGAGAAGGCGGGTCGGGCGCTCGAGTCCGTGAGAAGTGGTCCTGGGGGGCCAGTTGACCGGGCGGTCAACATCCCCAGGACCCAATGGGGTCAGGCCACGTGGCAGGATTTTAAAGCTCAAAATTAAGGTAGTTATGGCCCGAATTTGTAAAAACTCAAAATACAAACTATTTTTATTTTATTTTTTCTATTTTTTGGTTATTTTTAATTAATTTTTGGAAATAAAAATAAGGTATTTACATTATGTAGCTATATATAGGTATATATACAATATGTAGGCTTTTGATTTTTAATTATTATTTTTGTACAATTTTATTCCTATTTTATATTTTATTTATTTATAGTATAAAATACGGAATAAAAGGGTGTTTTTATTTTATTTTTATTATTTATGTACATAGGTGAAATAAATAGATATGTACATCTATATACATGGTATATGTACAATGTGTTTTTGTATTTTTATTTGATTTTTGTTTTGATTCTTTTTATTTTATTTATTTACAATATATAGCATAGAGTATTTACAAAAAGTTTGGAAGATACCCTTATTTATTTACAAGGTCAAATAAATACATAGATGTGATATATGTACATGATGAAGGGGTCTTTTTAATCTTTTTGATTTTTAACTTTTTATTTTGTTTTTATCTTTTATAAATATATACAAGTATTTACAAGCATATTTTTGGGTGAGGAAAAACATTTTTATTTTATTTACGTAAATATATACACATGAGCCCCTATCTCCCTCTACTTGGCTTTTATGCGGTCAGGCCCATGCTGAGCCCTCCCTTGGGTTAGGTTGCTCAATATTTATTCTAAATATTTCCCTCTTTTTCTTTTTAATCTTTATTCTTTTATTTTTGTACAAAAACATGCTAATTATAGGTTTTTACACAATGCATGCTTTTGCTAATTATTCCTATTTACACATATCTACATGCATTTGCAAAGGTTTTTTGTAGCTAAAATATAAGAATAAAGAGTGATGAATGGGTATTCATCACCCCCCTATACTTAACTTTGCTAGTCCCTTAGCAAACACTTATTTGAAAAAGAAGTGAAAAAGAAGGAAAGAAAAAGAAAAAGAGGATGTACATGGATCAAGGTTGATTATTAAACTTGCCTTCATTAAATTGGGGTACGGAGCTCGATCAGATCTTTGGATTATTAATGTGTCGGAACCTTATTTAGACTTAAGCTTAAAACCTAACAGCCTCTAAGTTCCACTAATCTATAACCAAGACTCCTCAATGCTCCAGATTAGAACAAGTCATCAATCACAAACCCTGAAGACCATGAATCTTTTCTTGTCCTGTGAATGTGAAGTCTAAGCTCTCCACCTCAGAAATGGCAACTTGACAACCCTCCCCAACAAGGTAACTCTATGACCTCAATCTGGCCACTCTTTCCTCGAGGAGCGGGGTATTCCCTTCTAAGTTCAAGTACAACCGGCTCAAGAAGAGGGGGAAGAAGAGAATGGGTCAAGGCCAGTGTAGCCAAGTACCCTTGGGAGCTTGACCAGTGTAGCCAAGTCTCCCTGCTGCAAGCTACAACAGGTGGATCATGAAACCAAGCTTTGCTTATTGCACTCTATATACATACTCCGGTGGGATTATCATTTTCTCTCAGACCCACCACTTTTTTGGAGTTCTTTTCTTTTTGCACATTTTTTTTCAAGTGCTTCTGTACAACATATACATGTGCAGCATATATACAAGGAGTTTTTCCTCTTGAGCCAGTAGACTATCCCTCTTTTGAAGCTTTATTGCAACCCACAACTCCCGTCGTTAGACCTCATGGCAACCAGACCAAGTTGAGACGCACTTCCTTCACTATCAGAAGAAGAGAGGTTCCGCCTAGAAGTACTACCCTCATATGCTACCCCAAGTCAAGGAAGACTGCCTCCTCACCACCTCATCCGTAGAGAGCTCGGTGCATAGTGCTGGTGTCCAAGTAAAGCCATAATCTATATGAGTCATGTGTTGTTGTTAAGTGCTCTACTTAGGCTCATTGAGATGACATGTGATCATAGCCTAGTGGACTCTAAGAATTAAGTCACCATGGACCTGAAAAGCCTTAAACCTAAGTCCTATAAGGTTCCTCTTAGAAATTAGGTGGATTAAGATCTTAATCAAGCTCCATTTCTCAATTTGATTACAGGCTAGTTTAAGTGTCAACTATCATCCAGAAAAACTATATACATATGTACAAAAAGATGCTTATTTACACAAATTTTACAATCATGCAAAATTTTTGAAAAATGTTTTGAAATCATGTATGAATGATGCATGAAGTGCAAGTTTTGCAAAAAGATATTTACACACATTTACACAAGATTTTTGCAAACTTTTGATTTTCAAAACATTTTGGAAAAATTTTGTACTATATACATAATTTTAATACAAAAATATTTACACAAGCTTTACACAAAAGATTTTTGAAATCATTTTTACAAAAATAATTTGTACACTAGCTATGTATGTGCAAATAAAAGAAGATTATGTACATGAAAAATTTTTAATTTTTGTGGTTTTTAGCCATTTTTATTTATTAACACACTCACACAAAGTACGAGTTATGGCTAAAGTATATATGGAATATATACAACCCCCCTATACTTAGCTCGAACGATGTCCTCAGAGTCAAGAGCGATGAAGTAGACATAACTCGTGCTAGGTATAGGAAAGCGAAAAGAAAGGCTATACAAAAAGAAATGAAAAGTCAAGAGGGACCCAGGTCTTCCCCCCTATACTTAGGATCAAGTAATCCTAAGTATAGCAGGCTATATACTAAGGGAAAACCTGAGTGCAGAATGTACAGGGTCTACCCCCCCTATACTTAGGGTGAAATATCCCTAAGTATAGGCAGCAAAAACAGGGGTAGACAGAAACAAAAGAAATACCCGAAAGGTCTCACATCCCCCCTATACTTAGGGTAAAGTGCACCCTAAGTATAGCATAATCACAAGATGAAGGAAGGGATGTGGGACTAAAGAATGTAGTGATATGGACATCTGGATCTATATACAGCGGAAGATCAGTGAAACTCAGGCGTGAGATGCATTAGATGTGAGTCAAAGACCACCCTTCACGCAAAATGAATAGGGGCAAGATCAACGACCCGCGACTCATGATCTAGAAATGGCTTGAGCCGCTGGCTGTTCACTCGAAAGGTACTCTCAGAAGACAACTCAGATATGTCGATGCTACCGTTGTCGTGTACCTTTCTAACCAGATAAGGTCCCTTCCATTTGCTCTGTAGCTTCCCTGGAAATAGGCGTAGCCTCGCATCAAACAACCATACTCTCTGTCCAATCTCAAAATGCTTGTGGCTGATATGAGAATCATGCCACTCCTTGACTTTCTCCTTATAATGTAGGCTGCTTGAGAAGGCTGCATCTCTAAGCTCCTCCAGGGCAGCTAGCTCTGCCCTTCTCTGGTCTCCCATACCATCTGGATCCATCAAAATATCTGTGACTGCCCAAAGTGACTTGTGCCTCAACTCAACAGGTAAATGGCATGGCTTGCCATATACGAGGCGAAAGGGAGATGTGCCCAAAGGTGTCTTGAAAGACGTCCTATATGCCCACAAGACCGAGTCCAAAAGCTGTGACCAATCCTTTCGGTCAGGGCGGACGACTTTCTGCAGAATAGTCTTGATCTCCCTATTCGACACTTCGGCTAGACCATTCGTCTGTGGATGGTAAGGTGTAGCAACACGATGATCTATGCCGAACTCGCTAGCAAGTGCCTTCACCTGGTCGTTGATGAAGTGAGATCCCCCATCAGAAATCAGAACTCGTGGAACCCCGAACCGCGTGATGATGTGCTTCCTCAAAAATCTGCAAACTGTCCTCGCATCAGCGGCTCGGGCGGGGATAGCCTCCACCCAACGACTCACATAATCAACGGCCAATAGAATGTACTCAAATCCCTGACTCTTAGGGAATGGACCCATGAAATCGATGCTCCATGCGTCAAAAACCTCACAGAAGTGAATGGGCTGCATCGGCATCATATCACGCTGTCCACAAGTGCCCATCCTCTGACAGTCAGTACACCTCTTCACGAACTCATCAGAGTCCTTGAAGAGAGTAGGCCACCACAAGCCGGATTGGAGTACTTTCTGTGTCGTTCTCCTCCCAGAATGATGTCCTCCTGCCTCAAGCTTGTGGCAGTAAGTGAGGACGCTATGGTGTTCCTCCTGAGGAATACACCGACGCCAGACGCTATCCCCTCCTTCGTGGTAAAGGATGGGATCCTCCCAATGGTAAGACTTGGCCTTCGCGAGGAAGGTCTCAAGCCTCTGTTGGGGCCAATCTTGTGGGACTTTCCCAGCAACGAGAAAGTTCACAATATCGGCGTACCATGGGAGTGAGGCGATAGCAAGGATCGCCTCATCTGGGAAGGTATCTCTAATAGGGTCAATCTGCTCAGAATCCTCAGGCTGCTCTAGTCGGGAGAGATGATCCGCCACCACATTCTTGACTCCAGGCTTATCCTTGATCTCAATGTCGAACTCCTGGAGTAGAAGGATCCATCTAGTCAGTCTGGCCTTGGCATCCTTCTTTGCCATGAGGTACCTGATGGCGGTGTGATCTGTAAACAAAGTCACTCTAGATCCAATGATATACGATCTGAACTTATCCAGGGCAAACACTACGGCTAGCATCTCCTTCTCTGTGACCGTGTAATTCCGCTGGGCGGAATCCAATGTGCGGCTAGCGTAGTGTATGGCAAATGGAACTCCATCCCTCCTCTGTCCCAGCACTGCCCCTACGGCAAAATCGGAGGCATACGTCATGATCTCGAATGGGAGAGACCAATCAGGTGGCTGGAGGACAGGAGCCTCAATAACGCACTGCTGGAGAGTCGCAAACGACGAAAGACACTTGTCATCGACAAGGAACTCGGTGTCTTTCATCAAAAGGTCAATCAACGGTCGGGCAATCCTTCTGAAATCCTGAATAAATCTCCTATAAAATCCAACGTGCCCCAGGAATGACCGTAGCTGCCTCAGATTGGACGGCGGTGCGAGTTTCCTAATGACATCAACCTTGGCCGGATCAACCTCCATGCCCCTGTTGGAGATGATATGGCCAAGCACCGTCCCTTGAGTCACCATGAAGTGACTCTTCTCCCAAGATAGCACCAAATGATACTCAATACATCGCTGGAGTACTCGATCTAGGCAGTCAAGACAAGAATCGAATCCGTTGCCGTAGATCGAGAAATCATCCATGAAGACCTCCAAACACTCCCCTACCATGTCCGAGAAGATCGACAGCATGCACCTCTGAAAAGTCGCAGGGGCGTTGCATAGCCCAAATGGCATGCGTCGAAAAGCATATGTGCCGAAGGGACAGGTAAAGGTGGTCTTCTCCTGATCCTCAGGAGCGATGGCCACTTGGTTGTAGCCCGAGTACCCATCCAGGAAGCAATAATGGCTCTTCCCTGCCAGTCTCTCAATGATCTGGTCAATAAAAGGCAGGGGGAAATGGTCCTTCTTGGTGGCCTGGTTGAGTCTCCTGTAGTCAACACAAACCCTCCAAGAGGTGGGTACTCGTGTAGCAATCTCCTCTCCCGACTCACTGATCACAGTCGTGATGCCCGTCTTCTTGGGCACCACATGCAAGGGGCTGACCCACTTGGAGTCGGAAATGGGATAAATAAAATCTGCACTCCACCATTTTGATATTTCCTTCATCACGACCTCTCTCAGGTTGGGGTTCAATCGCCGCTGGAACTCACGCGACGGCTTCGCCCCTTCCTCGAGATAGATATGGTGGGAGCACACTGATGGACTAATCCCATGGAGATCTGCTACGCTCCATCCGATCGCCTTGTGGTTCTTTTCAAGAACCCCCATCAAACGGGATTCCTGCTCTCCAGTCAACTCGGCGGAGATGATGACTTGGTACATCTCTGGCTCGCCCGCAAGGAATCGATACTTCAGCGAAGTAGGGAGCGGCTTCAGCTCTGGAATGCTCGGTGCTGGCAAATCTGGTCGTGGAAGAAACTGAGTGAAAGCTGCTAAGTCTGCCAAATCTGCCTGGGAGAGTGAAAGCGTACTCTCGCAAACTAGATCGGGAGAAGGCTGCTCAACTGCACTGTCTCTGCTCGGCTCTGCATCTACCTCCTCCTCATCTATAGGCTCAGGTGAACTCAGGTCTGGCATCTGATCATAGCAATCGGCCCAATCAGACTCTGAATCCGAGGGATCTGTATCAACCGCGGTGGCATCAGTACCACCGTAAAGCAAGGTGGCCTCAGCACCACCATCACTAAAAATCGTGTCGCGATCAAGGACCGGCTCTGCTGCCTCTATGGTATCCTGAACCAAGGTTGTGCTCTCCAGACTCTCCTCTGCTATCATCTCGGCATCAGTTGTATCTGAATATGAGAGGATGGTCTGTGCTGCAGGATCTACCCAAGCTGCCTCGTCATCTGTAATCACAAAATCACAGTCCTGGTGGATGTCTGGCTCTGCGTCTGTCAGCTGCTCTGAATCTATACTCGCATCTGAACGGGCTCTCTCTCTAGCTCTGTAGTCCTCGATCGTCTCTATTTGTATACTCTCGCCCTCGACGCGAAAGTACACCTTCCTGCTATCATGATCAGTCACCGCCTTGGCTGTGGCCAAGAACGGGCGACCAAGTATGATGGGGGTATCGGTCACTGACTCAGGGATCTCCATGTCCAACACTACGAAGTCCACGGGGAATTTCAGGCCCTGAATCGTGACGATAACGTCTCGTAATAACCCCCTCGGCCTCTTGACAGATCGATCAGCGAACTGAAGGACTGTCCTGCTCTGTCGAAGAGTGCCCAACTCGAAGCGGTCGAGAAGGGCTGCCGGAAGAAGGTTGATCGACGATCCGCTATCTAGTAGAGTACGGTCGAACCTCTGCTCACTGATCTGGCATCTGACATACGGGGCCCCTGAATCTGGCCTCTTGGCTGGCAGACGGTTCTGGATCGCAAAACACGTGGCTTTGGTCAGCACATGTATCTCTGAAGTGTGGTTCCTCCTCCTCCTCCTGACTGTGGTCCTGTCTCTCAAAGAACGCTGGAGCAGGGGGATGTGCTGCAAAGCCTCCTGGAGGGTCAGCTGGATGTGGAATCGATCGATCATGCTCTGGCTGAACTCCTCAAGCTCTCTCTTTTTTGGATATTTTTCTTTTTTCTTCCCCTTCCCCATCTGAAGGGCTCTAGGGAAGGGGATCACAGGGTCCTTCGCAGATGAAGGACTAGGAAAAGGCCTAGACGGTTCGATGACCGGATCCACACATACATCATGCACCACAGTGGGACCAGAAGAAACTAAACCTTTTCCTTTATTCACAACAGTATTCTGAGGTACATGAACTGAAGGAAAGACAACATCTCTATCACGACAAACACTGGTGGCCTCAGTACCACCGTGGGCTGGCTCTGCTGCTGCTGCTGGTAGACGTCTCGCGGCATCAGTACCGCGGCCTGGCTCGGCTAAAAGGGTGGCATCAGTACCACCTCCTCGATCTGGTGAAGCGGCGGCCTCAGTACCGCCGGTGGGATCTGCATCCTTGGTGGCCTCAGTGCCACCGTCGTCATCTGGAGCGGCCTCAGTACCGATCTCCTCCTCCTCATGTGGCGCCTCTGAAGTATCCTCCTGGTGAAGCTCAGATGAGGCACCGCCGCCTGCTGGGGTCCTACCGCTCCTAAGTATGACAAAATTAGCATCAAATAGATCCGAAGATGTATCAACAAATGGGTCACTAGGAGTGGCAGACTCAGTGTGTAATACCTGCTCAGATTTCCTCTTGAGGTTATTCGGATTCGGCTCGATCTGGGCTGGAATGGCGGCCTTCCCTCTCACCAAGTCCCGCATCTCCTGGCGGAACTCGTCCATCTCCCGTCGGAATGTGGCCTGCTGGTCCGTGAGGAGGCGGGCGATGTCATCCAAGGCGGGGCTCTCGTGGGAGCCCGACGGGTAGCCTCTCTGGGGGTGAGGCTGCTGGAACTGCTGCTGGTGGTAAGAGGGGTATGAGGAAGGGTGCTGCTGCTGCACTGGGTGAGCCTGATGCTCACATCTCCACGACTGTCCCTGCTGCTGATAGGGACGAGGAACGAAGGATGATGGCTGGTGTTGCTGGTATGCTGGGGGCTGCTGCTGCGGCTGGTGGTGATCTCTCTGCTGGGAGTACTGCCCTCCCTGTCCTGACGGCTGCTGCTGGGGCTGGGCACCACCACTCCCCCACCTGAATCCGGGGATGGTCTCGTCGGATCCCAGACTGGGGACGGTCATACCAAATCCCGTTGACATCCATCAACGGCTCGGCATCGTAGGGGGCTGGCGGGAGTACTGCCAGAGGCTGGTCCGGCTGGTAGACCACCATCTACATCTCTGGAGATGGTGGGGACTGGTAAGTGGGCTGCGGCTGCTGGTACGGCTCCGCCTGTACAAGGTGAACCTGTCTAGGCTGCACAGGGGTGCTGGAGCGCTGGGACGAGCTGCTGCTGCTGCTGGAGTCGCCTCGCAACTGAAGACGGGGCTGAGGAGCCGTCTGTGCCTCCTGGAGACACATGAGCTGTGTCTTCATGTCACTCAGAACCTGTGCCATCTGTTCCATCTGAGTGATGCTCTGGCACTGCTTCTTCTCTATCAGCTCCATGCGGTCCAACTTCTCGCTGATAATGCCCATGTCCGCAGCTGTCGACTCTGCCTGTGCTGCTGCGGCTGCGGACGAACTGGATGGACCTGCATCTAGCCGTGCTATCCGCTGGTACTACACGGGTCCTGGCTGTTGTGGCTGGGGTCTCTGAGTATACAAACTGGTCTGAGACATCACCATCTAGTTCTCAGCCATCTCCTCGAAGATGGCCCAGACCTGGTCGTGGTCCTTGGCGAAGTAGGACCCGCCGCAAGAAGCATTCACCAGGCCCTGTAGCTCTGGTGTCAACCCGCTGAAGAAGCTCTGCACAAGGTTCGGCTTCGTGATGTGGTGGTGCGGGCATCTGTCTAGGAGCTCTCGGAACCTCTCCCATGCCTCGTGAAACTGCTCGTTGGGGAACATGGAGAAGTTGCTGATCAGGGCCCTCGCTGCATTCGTCCGCCCGAGTGGATAGTACTTGTTCAAGTACTGGGTGCGGAGCTGCTCCCAGGTGTAGACAAACCTCCCAAGATGCTTCAGCCAGGTGGCTGCTCTATCTGCCAGTGAAAACGGGAAGGCTATCATCCGGATCGTGTCCTGGTCCACATGCCGGTCGTGGACAGTACTGCAGATCATCAGAAACTCCTGGAGGTGGAGGTGGGGCTCCTCAGTGGCAAGTCCGTGAAAACGAGGAAGCATCTGTAGGGTGTTCGGGGGGAACTTGAAGTCCCCCACGATAGCAGGTACCACCACCCAATGGTGCATCAGTGTAGATCCGGGGTTGTGCAACTCCCGCATCGGTCTAGGTGGTCCTCCTCCCGCGGCTGCTGCCGATGCGGCGGCGGCTGCGGCTGTTGCTGCTGCTGCGGCTCGTGCCTCTGCATCTGGTATCTCCTCAGGCTCGCTCTGCTCATCTCGCTCTACTCGGAGGCGCTCCAACTCTCTCCTCATCTCAATCATGAATGCTCCCTGATCACGTAACTGCTGCTGAGCTGTCTCTAATGAGGCGATCAAGGTGGAGTTGATCGCTCCCTGATCCATCACAACGTGCTCTGTACGGGAACGATCCTCAGAACTGTCGGCCATGGCGACGTCTGCAAAACCAAACGAGCCCAACTCAGGTGCTGTCAAATCAATCAGTCTCTCCTCGGGCTCGTGTCTCTCAGGTAGAACAGAAAGGGGGTCGAGGGGGAACAGGGTGGAATCGTACTTGGGCTCGGAGAGCGGGTCTGATCTCTCGCGAGCCAACCTAGATGATGAGGTAGACGTGCCCGAAAGCGGTGCAGCCAGGGGCTGCCTAAGAGACCGTCTACCCATCATCTTGATCTGGCGAGTAGTGCGGATGAGATCTGGAAAAATTATGATCAGAAAACAAACCCCCGGTTCACCAACGCAACGCGAGCTGAAGACCGTGAAAGTTCGGTCAAATTACTTGTCAATTTTATTTGGTGAACACACAAAATATCAGAGCGCTTACGTGACTGTTAGGATATCCGATGCTAACCCAACCGACTGGCCCGCACGGAAAAGTCGGTAATCAGTCGAGACTAGCAACGGGGGGCTCTACCTAGGGTGCGGGTCACTCTCTCGCGCATCCAAACCATCCAATGAGGGGGTTGCTCTCCCCAAGACAAAGTTTTTAGGGTGAGCAGATTTTAAGATCAATAATATTAGCAGTCCCAATTTTATGATTTCACTTTTTTTTTGTATTTTTCAAAGCAAACAAAAGGCCTAACGAATTTTTCGGTTCTCCTGGTTATTAAGTCCAAAACAAGGGGGAGAAGACGAAAAAGCCGATGCGCGACAAATCAATGATGCATGCTGAGTAAGAAATGCGTACCTGTCTCCAGCGCTCTATATGCAAGATGATCTGCGCAGAATTTAAAGACTGAAAAGAAACTAACCTAAATGATGCAGTGGTAAAGCCGAGTCCTAGATGAGCAATTCTAGCGATGAACCGTCTAACCGGTCACCGACCTCCAAGCCAAAGAGTCCGGTCTTGGCCCGTCCCTCCTTTGTCCGACAAATCGGGGGTAGGAGTAAGCGCTTTACAGGACGGGATGCGGCACATAGGCTACGAAGGTAAGTGAATCGGTTATTTTTATTAATGATTTTTAAGTAGGTCCAATTAACGATCTATAGGAACAGATAAGCAGTTAGGTGTGTGGATCCTACTAAGTACGGCACAGTCACCAGAAATTCCTAAGTCTAGGGGCTCGAGCAAAAACCGTGAAAAACCGGAAAAGACAGAAATAAAAGAAAAGAAAAACCACGAAAAAGTCACGAAAAACCACGAAGGTCCTAAGGGTCCCCCGAGCACACCGGTGCTCGGCGAAACAGACCCGCTACAGTAGAAGAGTCTAAGTCCAGAGAATGGTCCTGTATTATTACAATAATAATGGAAAATAAAAGACCTAATCTAACCTCACCCACTCAACTCTCTCTCCCTCTCGCTCTCTCCTGCGGCTTCGTAGAGAAGGAAGCCGCCTCCAAATTCCTCGGTTGCACCCGCTCCTCGAAAGTCGCCTCCGCGGTCCTCGGGCCCTCGTAAAAAAAAAGATGAGTGGTCAGACCAGCAAAAATAATCAAATAATAAGGAAAAAGAAATGAAAATAAAAGTGAGGGTATATATGCAGAAATGTAAAAATAAAATAAACACACAAAATAAAACAAAAATAAAAATAAAAGAAAAAGAAAATAAAGCAAAATGAACTAAAAAGAAAATATAAACAAAAGCCGCGAAGAGCCGCGAGCTCTGAAAGAGCCGCGAAAAGCCGCGAAAATCAAAATGAAAAGAAAAGAAAAACTACTAAGCCGTGCTCCCCGGCAACGGCGCCATTCTGATAACAGGCCTGACCACTCGGGTATAAGGTACAGAAATAGGGTCGTTGCGACCCAAGCGATCAGGCGATGTGTATCAAGAAAAATGAACCACTCGGAACAAATAAAATCAATCAAGCACGAAGAAGCGGTCCTGCTATGTGTTTAACCTGGTATAGCTCCCAGGGTCGAACTCAAGGAGCACGGGTTGGCTGAAGGCCTACAAAGTAGTAAAAATGAATAAAATAAAAGAGGAAAATGTTTTTAGTGGTTTTTTAATTATTTTTATAGTTTTTTTTTATTTTTAATGTATAAAGAAAATAAGAAAAACAAAAACAATCACACTTTGGCAAATTGTTTAAGGCAACAAAAATCATCCAAAAATTGAAACAAAAATATTTTTATGTGTTTTATATTTTTTTATGTTTTTGATGAATTTTTGGGATTTTTCTGATATTTATTTTAATTTCTAAAAATCAAACAGTAGCAAAAACAAGGGGTACTGTCCAGCCAAGCCTAAAGTCCCTATATAAAATACCTAAGGACCTCAAAAAGGCCTGGAGGTAATTTTCCTATAAAATAGATGAAATAAGGAAAATTTAGGTACCAGATTTATTGTTTTTGGGTTTTTAATTAATTTATTAGAATTTTTATGGGTTTTTGAGTGTTTTTAAGTTTTTAGGGTTTTTAGGCAATAAAAAATAGCCAAAATTGGCTAGAAAATCAAAGAACAAAAATTAAACAGTAACTAATTTTTATAGAATTTTTAGGGGTGTTTTTATATTTTTTATGATTTTCTAATCTAGACAGTAACAAAAACTACGGTTTTTGAATTTTTAAAAATAACAAACGAAATCAAAAATGTCCTCAAAAATTCACAAAAATCCTACACCATGGCAGGAGCCATGTGTCAAATTTTCGTCGAATTTGGAGGTGATTTGATATTTTATTCAAAAATGACAAGAGGGTACTGTGCACTGGGACTGGAATGCAAATACCCAAAGTTCTGGGGGTCCAGGTGCAAAATACCCAGCCAATCACGCGCCAAGCGCGTGCCTGGGGCACTCAGGGACCTATTTGTAACAAAAATAAGTTCCGGGGACCTATTGGTAACACGTACCAAATGTCCGAGGGCCTTAGTTGCAATTTACCCAAAAATAAACGCACATGCGTAAAACAACCACGCATAGGGGTATAAATGCAATTAATCAAAAAGTTTCATTCATTTCAGAACAACCAGAACTACAAGGGCTTAGATTGCAAATATACCAAAAGAACACGTGTCGAAGCACGTGACACACTACACACAGGGGCATACATGCAATAAGAAAACAAGACAGGTCCAAAGTGCAAATGTACCAACGTAAATAAAATACGAAAAATATTTACAGGACTAAAACAAAATAAGACTAAGGCTAAGGGCCTAAGGGATAAATTACCCTTTATTAATGCGGCCGATGGATGCGCGCCACGTGGTGCATCTGATGGTGTAGATCAGGTGGCGCGCTAACGCTGAGGTCCTCGCAGCGATCGGACGGTCGAGGGTACGCCACGTGGGTGATCGAACGGGTGCGGCTCTCGATGGCTAAACCTCGTGCAACGGACGGTCCAGATCGCCTCTCCAAGATATGACGGTGGCTGGATCTCCTCAAGTGGACGGTCAGATTGAGAACTAGAGGTCGAGGATGATCGGACGGTCGGGGAAGATGCTGGAAGAACAGTTGGCCGGCGAGTTTCGCCGGCCTCGTGCGTGCGCTGGGATCCTCCCCTGCTGCCTCTGGAGATCGGAGAAGCTCCGCGATGACGCTCCGCAGCTGATGGTGGGTTCCGATGACCCAGCCGAGCCCTGGAGGGCTCCGGCGAGGTCGGCGGAGGTGAAGCTCCTGGGCTGGATGTCGAGAGGCCTCAGATGGCCTCCGCTGGACCTGCAAAGTAAACCAGGAGACTCGCGGGTCGAGGGCAAAGTGCCTCGACCACGTTAGGCGTCGTGGAGGTGACTGGTGCGTCGGGGCGACGGGCTCCGGCGAGGTGGAAGGCGGTGCAGCCCGGTTCCCAGCTCCTGTGCCAGCTGGGTTGTGTGAGTGGGTGCAGAATGTGCGGCGGAGGACGACGGAGATGTGGGTCGGGTCCGATGGTCGAGAGATGGTCGGAACCGGGGCGAATCGACGAAAGAAGGCGGCGGCGAAGATTGGGGGTAAACGGAAATTGGACGAAATGGCTAAGTTAAGGGACTACCTGGGTGAAGGAGTAGACTGTGCTGGAGCTGGGGAAGCTCCCGGTCGTCGCCTCAAGGGATGTCTCTGCCCGAGGCTCGAGCTCGCTTCAGGTGGCGGAGCTACGGCGGGGGTATCGCCAGATCAGTGGATTCGCCGGCCTTCCTCGCTACAACAGGGTGGGGCGGCGAGCTGTCACCTCGCTCTCTCTCTCTGGAGCTCACTGGAAAGCTACGCGAATGGCCAAAGATGGAAGAATTAGGTCGCCGGAGACGACTATATATATGGCAGGAGATCCGAGAAGACAGGGGTCGGGCGAGATGTGGTGGCGCGCGGATCCCAAGATGGATGCCCGGCGAAGGTGTCGGATGTGGGAGGTTCGATATGGAGCCGGGGTTTAGGGAAATGGGTATCGGGTCGAGCGGGAAAAATTAGGAGAAGGCGGGTCGGGCGCTCGAGTCCGTGAGAAGTGGTCCTGGGGGGGCCAGTTGACCGGGCGGTCAACATCCCCAGGACCCAATGGGGTCAGGCCACGTGGCAGGATTTTAAAGCTCAAAATTAAGGTAGTTATGGCCCGAATTTGTAAAAACTCAAAACACAAACTATTTTTATTTTATTTTTTTCTATTTTTTGGTGATTTTTAATTAATTTTTGGAAATAAAAATAAGGTATTTACATTATATAGCTATATATAGGTATATATACAATATGTAGGCTTTTGATTTTTTTGATTTTTAATTATTATTTTTGTACAATTTTATTCCTATTTTATATTTTATTTATTTATAGTATAAAATAAGGAATAAAAGGGTGTTTTTATTTTATTTTTATTATTTATGTACATAGGTGAAATAAATAGATATGTACATCTATATACATGGTATATGTACAATGTGTTTTTGTATTTTTAATTTTGTTATTTTTATTTGATTTTTGTTTTGATCTTTTTATTTTATTTATTTACAATATATAGCATAGAGTATTTACAAAAAGTTTGGAAGATACCCTTATTTATTTACAAGGTCAAATAAATACATAGATGTGATATATGTACATGATGAAGGGGTCTTTTTAATCTTTTTGATTTTTAACTTTTTATTTTGTTTTTATCTTTTATAAATATATACAAGTATTTACAAGCATATTTTTGGGTGAGGAAAACATTTTTATTTTATTTACATAAATATATACACATGAGCCCCTATCTCCCTCTACTTGGCTTTTATGCGGTCAGGCCCATGCTGAGCCCTCCCTTCGGTTAGGTTGCTCAATATTTGTTCTAAATATTTCCCTCTTTTTCTTTTTAATCTTTATTCTTTTATTTTTGCACAAAAACATGCTAATTATAGGTTTTTACACAATGCATGCTTTTGCTAATTATTCCTATTTACACATATCTACATGCATTTGCAAAGGTTTTTTGTAGCTAAAATATAAGAATAAAGAGTGATGAATGGGTATTCATCAATCATCTCTAAGGCTAATGATTAGACTCTGGTTGGCATTAACCGGATCCTCATACCAATCAATGGAGGCTCAATAGAGTGTACCAGCTCGCTCTGAATATATTGCATTAGACGGGTGGGAGGAGCTGGTAAAGATCTTCATACATGCCAAGAAGTTGAAAAAGGTCTGGGAGGCGAGGGAGTCTCGGTCTGACTCACCTCGTGACTAAGTGGGACCAACTCGGTAAGAGGGTCAACTCGAGTTTGTGAAGACATATAACACATGGTAGAAGGTCGAAAGCTCACGGAGTCTGGGTGCAAAATACGTATAGTCATCATCTTTGATGTCAAAAGAAGTATGGGAGAGAATATGATGTCAAGTCAATAACACAAGTGTGAAGGCATATAAGATGCGGAATAATGCGTAACTCACATACAAACACAATGCAAACCCCAGATTCACCAACTTCACATGGTAGAGACTGTAAAAATTTGATCTTTTATCTTTTCAATTTTATTTTTGGTGATCAATCAATTGTATTAAGCAAACTCACAGAGGGCGTCGCCTAGTTGTCCAGTGTACATGCTCATAGTCCCTCAAATAGTGGTACCATCTTCCCGGGCTGTCGGGTTGTATCAGGCCCAAAGTGAATTGTGAGGTATGAGTACACCAAAATGACTCTCCATGATCGGAGGCAAGTGCTTACAGTTGCAACCATGCACTAAAAAGTGATGCACATGTACTCAAGGCATAAGTCCAGGGATTTTTGGCTCTAATCCTTAAGGCAATGTTCTCACCCACTTTGTCTAGAGTGTACCTGAATACAATGAGGGGTTTGCTCTTCCAATCCAAATTAAGTCCATGTATTTTTATTTTAGTGTCAACATTTTAAAAGGGGTTTTCAATTTTTTTAGATATTTTTAGAAATATCTAACGGGATGCCGGTTCGTTTTAATTTTTAAATTCGTATCTCAGATAGGGAGAACCATGGAATGTGGTAGAAAACGATGATGCAAGAAGAGATTGAAATCATACCTAGCACTAGCAGTCTACATGCAAGTTATCCGTGCAGAATTGTAAAACCTAGGCTAATGCATGCAAAAGTGAGAAAAATCGAGTCCTAATTAGCAGCTCTAGCGTAAGAATGAATTAATTTTTAAAACAATCTGACTCACACCTATGTACGGATTAGGGATATGGGTTTCACGTTTAGTCATCTAATCAAATAATCATGCACCCCTAGGCTCCACGAAAACATGTGTAACAATGAAAAAATCAAAGAAAATCAAAAAATGTGGTGAGGTCTCCCAAAAGCACCCGTACCTGGTGAAAACGAACCCCGAAAAAGTATCTAAAGTCCGTGTACAGTCGGGATGTCCTTAGTGGACCTTTGCTACAAAAAGCAATAAGGGCAAGTGCCCCTTCCTCTCTCACAAAAATAGAAAAATGGCAAGTGCCCTCTCTCAGGAGAAAACAAAAAATATTGTCCAAAAAAACAACTCTGTCAGGATAACCCACTCTGCTCCTCTACAGCTGGATAGGAGAAGAATAATCCTATCTCTACACTCTCAGCTGAGCTGGATTCCGAAAAACCAGGCTATTCCTGCAGGCCTTGTGAAATGGGTTAGCTAAATAGATAAAGAAAATAATCAAACAAAAAATTCAAAAGAAATCTAATATAAAACAGAATCAAAAATCGAGAAAAAAGGACTCAAGAAGAGCCGATAAAAACCGAGAAAAGAAAATCGAAAAAATAAAAAAATCAAAGGAAGAAAATGTCACACAAACTCTTGAAGAAAATAAGAAAATAATAAAAAAATCAGAAGAAAAAAGAAACACATGAAAATTGCAAAAAAAACTGATGAAAAACTGAGGAACACGAAATGAAGAAAATAAAGAAAGAAAACTATTACAAGAAATAAAACTCGGAAAATCTCAAACACGGCTATGCCTCCCCAGCATTGGCGTCATTTTGATAGCTGATATTTTGCGAGAGGTTGAAAGAATTTCGATATAGAAACTAATAGATAAAATATGATTAATTAAACAAAATTCATAAATACTGAATCGAACTTTGTGTCACTATTTATTTTACCGGGCAAGTGTTCCTGGGTCGAATTCAAGGAGGCAGAAAATCATGCTCGAGATTTTCGAGGAGAGAAGAAATATTTTTGTGATAGAGTTTTTGTTCTTTCTTTTATTTTCTTTTTAAGGTTAGAAAACTCTTTTTGTGATTTTAATTTTGAATCTATTTATTTAATTTTCCAAAAATTTTTATATATTTTTCAAAGGGATATTTTACCATCAATTTATCTACAATATAGTATGTGAAAATAATAGAGGAATAGTGATATTATCTAGTATAGAAATTGACTCGAGCAACGGGCTCGAGAAAGAGAAGAAAATAAAGCAAAATGGATCAAAAATTGATAAAGAAACCCAAAATAAAACTCATGATGAAATCATCAAAAATGGTACAAAATAAAATGTAAAAAATAATACGATGTAATAATATGGTCTATAGTGTCCATGGAGAGTCTAAAGTCTATGTAGTCCAAAGAAGTAGTGTAAAAAAATAAAACAAAAAGATAAAGCTTCTTGCAATTAGGTCCCTAGCCAGGGACCTAATTGGAAGAAAAGTATCTCTAGAATTACAACTAGTAAGGGACCTAATTGCAAGAAAAGTATCTCTGGAATTACAACTAGGTCCTTGGATAGGTACCTAAATGTAATTAAGATTATCTCTAGAGGCGGCTTTGAATTAGCTGGAACTAAGGGGTGTAAAATGCAATTTCCACACCCGTTCGCCAAAGAACAGCTCTAATTGGAAGGCGCTGGTGTGATCTGACCATTGGTGTGAAACCACATGTTGCTTAACTGGAGCTTAAGTTCTTGACGGATTCTTCCCCAAATCCTTGCGACTGCCGCACTTCTTCGATTTTGTTCTCTTTCTTCGGTGATGCGCGACGACAACGGGGCCAAGAGGGGATCACCTATCCCCTCTGAGCTCGTCTGCGGTGAGGCAAAGTCAAGGAAGGTGGCAGTGACATTCCTTGATTCATAGCTAGGGTTTTAAGTCCTGGACAAGGTTCTGCAGCAGATGTGATTCATTTTGTGAAGACAAAGGTGCTCCAGCTGTGAGATGAAAATGATGTACTCCATAGGATGTGTAATAACCTGCAAATCAATAGTTTAAAAATAACGTAAGGTGTATACTAGGAAGGATGATTTCAACTATAAAATTAGACGAATTGGAACAAAATCGGAAAGGTTTTTCCTAAAATTAGACGAATTGGAACGAAATCGGAAAGGTTTTTCAATGTGATTTAAAAGAATTGTGATTATTGTAACTAATGACATGATTAATTAGGCTAATTGGAGCACGAGATTTAATAAATCAAAAAGGGAATGAAGGTATGCACCTTGGAATCGACGGTTTATGACCCTCTAGTCGTAGTTCGACGGGCAGCTTCCCAAAGCTGCACGCGCGCAACTGCGACAATTCAAGGTGATTGGCACCGTGTAACTCTTCTTACGATGATCAGCCTTCCACACGTACCGCTCAACCAATGTTGTCACCATGGGGGTTGGCCGGGAAGAGGCGGATAAGAAAGGAGATCGACCAGGTGGTTCTGGTAGCAGGAGAAGTTAGTTGAAATGACTTATCTTTGGATCAATTTATAGAGAAATCAATGAAAGTTAGGTGTAAATCCTAAGGCAAATGTTAATCTTGAATGTGAGGACGTAAGAATGGAGTGTGAAGATGGAAGTTTAGGTGAAGAATGATGGAAGGAAAAAATAAGTGAAGAAGGGTCGTCATAATAGAAGCTGCAACAACTTCTTGGAGAAGAAGCTCCAGGTGTTGACATGTGTCAGGACCTGGTAGGCTACAATAGGAAATAAATTATTAATTAGTTATTAAATAGTAATAATATTATTTAAATTAGGTATATAAATAAAAAATGTAAATAATTAAATTAACTAATTTATGGTAGAATAAATTATTATTTATAAAAATAATATATTTCATTTAAAATATATTATTTTTTATAAATAATATATTTTTAATGAAATATAAATATCATATTATTAAATATGTATATATAATACTTAACAAAGACTTTTGATTTTTAATTTAATAAATTAATAAATAACATGTCATTTTTATTTTTTATTAATCAATTGGATAATAATAGAGTGTATGTGAATTTGTCAGGTTTTAATAAATTAATTTAATATATAGATAAATACAAATATAAATGCCACGGTTCCATTTCATCTATAAATTAGGGTTTTTGAATTATTTAAAGTACTAAATAGTATCAAAATTTCTAAAATAATTTATGATAAAATACAAGATTAAAAAATAATTAAAATTATAAAATTGATAAAACTATAAATAGTGTGTTCCGAAGAACATAAATAGCCTAGAAATCCAGTTGTTATTAGGTCTCAAAACTAACTTTTTTGCAAATGAACTCTTATATTAGTGAAATCACCTTCATTAATTAAAGAATATTATTTTATGAACTTTAAAGTGAGAAGAGTGAAATTAGAGTTCGTATGAGAAAGTTATGATGTTTGGAAGTTCAGAAATTTGACAATTTGAAAGTTGGATTTCTTAGCATATATATAAGATAATATTTTTAACTTATTTTTATATTTATTATACATTTTTACAAATGAATAGGAGAAGAGTTTGGTGAAAATATGTTCAAAGGAGTTAGCTAAAAATCTTTGAAGTTTTGGTATTTATTTGATAATTAATGAATAATGTATAGAATGTATAAATAATTCTTTTTCTGATTTTCTTCCTTATCTCCCCTACTTATTTATTTGTCAACCATTCTATGCTAACTTGGTCTCGGGGGTTAGGTTATAAATATATCTTTCAGCTATATTTTATACTCATATTGCACACACACACACATATATATATATATCTACAATCTGCCTTCTTTTTATTTTCTTTATTTTTATTCTTTTACTTATTTACATATTATTAATTTCTAAAATGACATTTTTATTCATGATTGTGGTTTTGACCAAAGATGAAATTTAATGCCTCCTTACATGTATATGTTAAGGTTTTTAAGACAAAATGCAGACATAACATTAATGAATCATGGATTCATCGGCCTGCAATAGCCCCTCTGATCTGCTCGCTCGACAACTCTCTCTCATCTTTCCCTTGACCACCACGTATAATTAAACCTTCTAGATTTTTTTATAATTAAACCTTATAGATTTTTTTAGCTTATTTGCATTTTTATTAGATTTCTAGGATAATTTTACCTTCATATTGGCATTCTTCATTTGCATCTCATTAATACTTACATAAAAATTTAAAAACATCTCCTCAAAACCTAGCATCTAAACGATATGAAAATCATCCTAAGGAGACAGAGGCCTCCCTGAGTTCGACCTTGGGATTGCTTAAGTAAAATAAATTTGACTGCTTTTGCATTTAATTGAATATTGATTAAGTGGTCTTTTTGATTAATTTGAATTTTCCTTCCCGCAACGAACATTGCTCTAATTCTCACGAATTAGAAAAGGGCATTTTCAGATATGTCAAATGTCGTCGTTGTTGGGGAGGTGTGTCTTAGGATATCTTTTTTAACAATTTAGAAGTTAGGGTTTTCATCCCTCGGGTAGTCTGACCCATCGAGTTTCTAGTAATTATTGCTCTATTTATTCTTCCAGCATTTTATTTCCTTCTTTATTTATTTTTTTATTTTATTTGAGTCATCTATCTAATCATCATCCTACTTTTGTGCGAGGGACACGATGCATCTGGAGCGGCTTTTCAGGATAGGTTTATTATAGGTCGTCTTTTTGGGAAATAAGCCGACTGAAGGACTCATTTAAAAATTAAGATCGAGTCGAGTCGTGAGAGAGTGTAGAGTCTTTAGAATTAGTTTCTATATTTTATTTAATTTTTGTAATAATTTGTAATAATTACACTTTTACAGTATTTCCCATTTGGGATCTCACGTTTTATCCGGAATTGGATATTTTTCTTCTTATGACATGTCGAGACTTGTTTCACTCTCATGTTGAGGGTGGTCGTCAACTTCAGTGGCTCATAGGTTAGATCTACACTTGTAGCTCTTAGAGCTTTTTACGTATGTCAATTATCATTTACTTGTGCTTGTTTAATTTAGGACCACATTTTACTTTAATAATACACACCTTAGAACGTCTACTTAGTCATATTAAATTCAGATTCTTCCCGACTAATAGAAGTTCCTACCAGGTGCAATTTCATTGCTTGCATGCGCATATAGAATAAAATTTCAATTTTGTATTGCATCCCACTAGTAGAGAGCATGGAAGTACTATAAGTCTCCTAACTTGGCATTCATCATTATTTTTGATTTTACATCAGCTTTTCTGATCTCCTTCCTCTGTTTTATCACTTAGAAAATTAAAGGAATTGGGACTGCCGATGGGCGTACAATATGGTGGATTTATGTACAGGCGACAACCAACTCAAAATCGGGCTACTAATTTTATTTTGACCTAAACAATTTGATAAAAACTGAAATTGTATTTGTGAGAGCATCCCCGTCCTTGTATATAGGTACTTACCCCCAAACAGAGTGGGATGAGGATCTAACCACAAAGGTTAAAGCCCAAATCCCTGGACTTGACCCCTAAGTTTCCATTTCTGACTCTTATCTATTGGGAGCTTCAAGGCTTGCCTTTGACCTTAGAAATATTTTTTTGTTGTGTAAGCCTAGTAGTCTTCTTAGGAGTGTGATATTGAAATCTGGCAGCCTGGGAAGATTGCCTCTTTGATTGGGAGCTATCTGGAGCACCGTTGGGCATAAGGAGACTACATTGTGTGTAAAGGACATACAAGATTGTTTTATCACTAAAGTAAAATTGAAAATATAATTGACCGAACTTCCGTAGACTTCATTATATGCAGTTGGTGAACTTGGGTTTGCTTCGTATTTTGCATTCAGGGGTATGCATTCATAGACCACGCTCTTAGCACCTTCTGATCACTCTTTGTTTGATACCGTGCTCTTTCTAAAATCTATTGACATAGAGAATGACGGATTAAGGTGATTTTTGCTTGAACTTTGCGAGCCTCTCATTGAACACTCCAAACTGACCGTCCTCACGGGCTAGGGATAACTCTCTCCCTGGGCCCCCTTGGCTTCATGGCAACCCTTCCTCGAAGCCAAGACTAATAAGTCTCTTTCTTTTTCTGAGGAGGGTCAGACCCAGAGCTCTCCTCCTTTCCCTTCTCACACAGAGGAAGACCCTCACCTCAGTATTTCTATATCAGCTTCTTCTACACATACTAATTACAATCCCTTTGATTCTGAAGACGAAGAAGAGCAAGTGAGCAAGATGCCTCCTAAGAGAAATATTGAGAAGAGGGAGACAGTGATGCACTGAGGGATATCTTAAGGAGATTTGCATGAGCCAAGTAGCGTAACAAACAAATTAGAGAAGAGCTTGGTCAGCTGAGAAATTAGGGAGGAAGTGGACCAGAGGGGAATCTATGAGGGATTCTTACAATATCAACGCCACATAGAATGAGAACTGGCTTAGGCCAGTTGTACCATCGACTGCTGGGGAATTGAAGGATTATTTTCCGACACTCCTCCTAAAATTCTATGGCAATGCAGTAGAAACCATACATGTTCCTATAGGAGTTTGAGTTGGTTTGTGACAACCTAGGATGAACCTAATGTTTCTCATGACTACATTCGTCTTAGGACCTTCCCATTCGTTGTAGCAAACAAAGCCTCATATTGCTTAAGAACTTGGGGAAGGTTGTCACCACATGGGCTACATTGAAGGACCTATTTCTCAAGAAGTTCTACCCCCAAGTAGAACTAATCAGATGAGGTTGCAGATATCTAGCTTTACACGGATGTCTCATGAGCCTTTCCATGAGGCATGGGAGAGGTTCAAGGATCTGATTCAGAAGTGTCCTTGCCATGATATTGATAAGCCAATCCTGGTCCAAAACTTGTACAGTGGTTTGACTCCGAGGTTCAATGTCTATTGAGTGTTGTTTGTGGAGGAAGCTATCTGATGAGATGACGTGGTTTGGACGATCTTCGAGCAGATGGTAGAGACCAACTGTAACAAATCCACTTCCAGGGTTTATGATAATCCACCTCCCCCTTGCGTACATTAGGAGGTGGGAAGATCAATTGCCACCGATATGGAAAATGACCTACTCCACAACATGGGGATTACCAGTGACAAGTTAACCAAGTTCGACCATATTGAGAAGAAGGTGAGTGAGATAGACAAGCTCGCCGAGTGGAGAACCTCGCCAAGCGTCCTAGACATATGGAGGAGTTAGCTGAGAGGGTATCTAAGATTAAGATACATGTCCATCTGCACCCCCTGCCCCATCTACAGAGTGCACCACATTCAGAGCAGCCCGTGCAAGGGCCTCACAACATGTGGGATTAGGGTCAACCTGAGATCCATAAGATCCAGTTCATGGAGTTGATCGTCGGGACAGTTATTGAGGAACCTCCACATGTGTAGGAGGTGAATGAGATATGGTACACCAATGATCCCAACACCACCTAACAATAAATGCAACAATGCTTCCAGTATATGCAGCATAGCTAGTACCCCCCTCACTCCGGTATCACTAATTTCCACCCCATCAATAGCAGCAGTCGGGCCATCAGGGCTCCTTAAGTACCGATAGTACCCCTCCTCAACAGATCTAGTACCGTCAGCAAGTCCATTAGGGACTTAACAGACCTCATCAGGGTCAGAAGCAGCCTCCCTAGAGGAAGGATCATGGAACCTCATCTTCAGGCACTCTGATCTTCAGAGGATCTTAGATGATCTCAAACTCATTCATAATGAGCAGCATGATCAGAGAGCCGACATCAATCAGCTTTCATGTTGGTGAGATGAGTTCAGTGTCTCCAGGGATCTCCAACCTAATATAGGTTAAGGTTAACCCCAATAACCTTAACCAAGGACAAAGCTGTCAGAAGGATCAAGTATACTATTCTGATTTCATTAATTAGATCATGATATTATACCACATGGTATTCAACATCTTACTCTCAGGAGTGGTAGGACCGTGCAGACCCCTGATTTGGCATGGCAGAGTGGAGTAGAGGATACTGATGAGCATACCCATATGGAGAGCGCATAGGAGAAGCATCACCAGTAGTAGCAACACCATCACCTTCAGGACCACCAGGGGGATATGAATCCTAAAAATAAAAAAAATTAAAAAAGTCAAGAAAACCTAAAAATAAGAATAAAGGGACATCAAGCGTGATCACGAACAGTGAGTCTTTAGGAGAGGAGAACACTCCTATGGATGCAACACCAATAGTTTTTCGAGCAATTTCAGATCCTTTTCCTGCATTTTAATCGAGTCATGTATAGAGTCCGAGTCAGAGTCTGTGTCATGTACAATTGCATGTTGAATTCAATAAAAACATAGATGATGATGTTTTTTGTTTTACATCCCGAGCCCTCAATAATCCCTTTCCCTCAGCCCTTGTCTAAGGGAAAGAAGAAAATTTATCAAAAAATGATCAGGATGCCTTAGAGATGGAAAGGATGTGCCATGAGAATGTTAAACTTGAGATCCCTTTCATTCAAATAGTGGATACGGTTCTTGCATTCAAAAAGTATCTAAAGGTGAGATCCACATATGTTAGGACTAGCAAGAAGAAGAACACTAGAAAAGCGAAACATGTATTATTCATATCCACTACTTGTAAGATCAGAAAGGAGATTCCAAGGAAGAAGAGAGACTTGGGTGCTCACTTTGTTACTAGTCAGATATCTAACACATCATTTCCTCGCACTCTACTCAATAACAGATCCTCCATCAATCTATTGCCATATTTCCTCCTAGATCATCTAGGTTTAGATCCTCTTAAGAGATCAAGAGCACTCTTACAATTTGCATACAGATCTACTAAGAGTCCTAAGGTAATGCTGAGGGATGTTATCCTTGACGTCGAGGGAAGCAATACAAGGTGGACTTCACGGTCCTAGATATGGAGTGTCCTGAAGAAAGCACAATTCTTAGATCATACTTGGTCATCCTTTTATGAGGACGGTTGGATTCATAATTGATTATACATAGGGAAAGATATGCTTTCATGCACATTATGAAAGAGTAGAGTTAGAGATCTAGCAAATGAAATATCAGAGATCTGATTCGGAGAGTAGTAGAAAGTATCTCTCGTCTGAAGCCGAGTGCTACAGAGTTGACACGATTTGATCACTGGTAGCATCAATCATCATGGTCGATGAGTACTTCTCAGAAGGACAAGACAATATAGAAGAGACAGTTTGACAGATCATGCATAATCATACCTTACTCACAAGATATTCCTTTAATGCATTCCCTACATCCTCGATGACTCAGAATCTGATTCCAGCTTGTCAGACTTGTTCCCTTCAGATCAACCAAAGGACGAGGATGACGAGTCCGACATGGCTTTTGCTGATTGTATGGACAGCTTTGGTGATCTGACTCCTGAGCAAAATCGGTTGGTGGATACTATCATAGCAGATCCACACATCCACACAAATCAGATTCAAAGGCAGTTGAGCAAGATATTCCCTATGATCAAACTATTCTAGAGCTCAAGCCTCTTCCCCTTAAATTGAAGTATGCCTTCCTTGTAGTCCAACTCAGAGAGTTCTGCGTCATTATCAGTGATACCTGACCAGAGAACAAGAATCTCGCTTGCTAGATATTCTTGAACAGAACTACAAGGCCATAGGTTGGAGTGTATCCGATCTACGTGGGATTAACCCCCGCTTTGTTCTCACACCTATATTTATTTAAGGAAGGTGCTAGGACCCTCTCGTGAGTTCTAGCGCAGGATGAATCCAAACTCATGAGATGTGGTTAAGAAAGGAAATAGAGAAATGGTGTGATGTAGGTTTATTTATCCTAACTCTGATTCCAAGTGGGTGGCACCACTTCATGTTGTCCTTAAGAAGGAGGGACTTCAGACAATCACCAACTCGGAAGGGAGAGTGATTGCGACATGACTATCCACGTCATGGAATGTCTGTATGGATTACAGATGATTAAATGTCACGACAAAAAAGGATCATTTCCCCTTACCATTTATTGATCATATCATAGAGAGACTTGAGAGGAAACAATTCTTTTGCTTTCTAGACGAGTATTCAGGCCACAATCAAGTAGTTTTCGCTCCTGAAGACCAAGAAAAGACTACATTTACATGTTCATTCAGTACATACGCATTCAAGTGTATGCCCTTTGGGCTATGCAGTGCACTAGGGACTTTCCAGTGGTGCATGATTGCGGTAGTTATCGATATGGTGGGCGATTTCTTGGAGGTCTTCATGGATGACTTTTCAGTCCATGATGATTCATTTGACTCTTTTCTATATCATATGTACTGAGTCCTCAAAAAGTATAGTGAGGTGAATCTGGTGCTTTTTGGGAGAAGAGCTAGTTCATGATCCAAGAGGGCATTGTGTTGGGGCACGTCATCTCCAAGAAAGGAATGGAGGTTGACCTAGAAGGTAGATGTGATCAAGAAACTTCAACCACCAACCAAAATCAAACAAATTTGGTTGTTCCTCAAGCATGTTAGTTTTTATCAAAGATTTATAAAGGACTTTTCAAAGATTGTCGGACTGCTAATAGAGATCTTAGGGAAAGACATAGAGTTTCTTGTAGATCACATTTGTCATGAGGCCTTTGAGATCCTATAGAGGAAGATCATGGATGCTCCTATCCTACATGCCTCATATTGGTTTCTACCTTTGAGATCATGACGAATGCTTCTATCTTTGCCATTGGGGTCGTGTTTGTATAGAGGAGAGAGGGGATACTTTATGTTGTCCACTACACAAGCAAAGTACTAGATAAGGTTCAAAGGAATTATATTGTCACAGAGGAGTAAATGCTTTCCGTAGTGCTTGCCTTGGATAAATTCAGGTCACATATTTTAGGGTCCAAGGTCACTATGTTCATATACCACACATCTATCAAGTACCTCATGGAAAAGAAAGGATGCGAAGGTGCGTCTTCTCATGTGGATTCTATTAATCCAAGAGTTTGATTTGCAAATCAAGGATAAGCCTGGAGTGAAAAATGTGGTGGTCGATCACCTCTCCCGCATCGAGTCATAGAGTTCCCCTGAGACTGACCCTATCAAGGACTCCTTCCTGATGAGTCAATTTTTTATGTCGACTCTCTCTCATGGTATGCCAATATGGTGAACTTCTTGGTGTCTAGGACAATTATCCATATTGGCCCAAGAGAAGCATTGACAGACTTAAGTTGGAATCTAGGAAATACCATTGAGAGGATCTGCTCCTTTTCTTCAAAGGTCTAGATTGTGTCTGGAGGAGGTGTATTCCCAAGAGGAATACATGAGTGTCTCACACACTATCATTCCGTGGAGGCAAGAGGACATCGCTCCGGGAAGAAGACTACCTAGAGAGTTCTCTAGTGTGGATTTTGTGTTGGGCGACCCTATTTCTGATGTATAGGTATTTGTTCGGTCGTTCCAGTGTGTCGGAGAATGGGAGGGACCATCGGTTCCAAATATGAAATTCCCTTGTAATTATGGTCGATGTTTTCGATGCATGGCGCATATATTTCATGGGCCCATTCCTAACAACCATGGCTACGAGTACATTCTACTAGCGGTCGATTACCCTCTAGGTGGTCGCAAGAGCTATCCCTATCCTACCACAGATAGTAAAACTATCTGCAAGTTCGTGAAATATCGTATCATTTAATGTTTGGTGTCCCCAAAGTCGTCCTCTCTAATGGGGATAGCCATTTTGTTAACAGAGAAATGAAGAAGTTAAAAAGGTCTACGACATCGAGCATCATGTCACTATTCCATACCACCCACAGTCGAATGGCAGGCAGAGGTGTCGAATAGGGAAGTGAAAGGCTTTTTGCAAAAGTTGATCCGCCTTGATAAGAAGAACTGGTTTCAATTCTGGACCAAGTCTATGAACATATCAGATTGCTTATAAGACCCCGCTTGGAACCTCCCCATTCAGGATGGTTTATAGAAAGTTATGTCATCTGCCTGATGAGATGATTCACAAATCCGAATGGCATTAAAGAAGTGAACTGGAACACACATGAAGGAAAATAGAGTGGAAAGATGTATTTAAAAGAGTTTTGGAAATCTGAAACAAGGCATATTATAACAACATGATTTATAAGGACACAATCAAGTGTTGTCATTATGAGCATATCAAGCCAAGAGTTTTATCCCTGGGCAGAAGGTTTGGTTATTCAATACCAAGTTGAAAATTTTCCAGAGCAAGTTGAAGTTCAAGTGGATGGGATCCTTCATTGTTACATAAGTGCACACGAATGGCAATGCAGTGATTTCATACCTTATAGATGGTACACGATCGTTCCTCGTAAACGGGCAACTGCTTAAGCATTTCATAGGATCAGATGAGCAGTTGGCCTATGTTGATGAGATCTCTTTCATGCATACCCGAGAATCTCATGATCCACCCTCAAGGAACACACTGTACATTCCCCAACCCTATCGATTCTTACACTTACTTCTTCTTTAAATACTTAGGTTGACCAACGCCTAAGTATAGGGGAACTGATGCCTGCCATGTATATTCTTTCATCTATTCATTATCCTCTTGACATCGACCGCCCCATTTTGCTCTTCTTCTACACTTAGGCTGATAAGGGACAGTTCGACTTCTATACTCATATTCTTTTCACTCTCGTACGCTTAGCACAAGCATGTCTCTTCCTCATTTTTTGGTTCTCTGAGGACATAACACAACTATGTATAAGGGCTTTTGTATATATTACATATATAATTTACCCATAGCTTGTACTTTCACGTATTATGTATATAATATTCAATAATTACGGAATGGGTAACCTTTGAAAAATAAAAAAATATGTGGTTAAAATATGTAAAATACATGTAGTTTTGTATAATGTGTATAATTTGTTAAGCTTGTATAATCTTTCATAAGTTTATTAAATAATAGTCTCTTTGTAAAATTCATGTGTAACTATTGTAATTAATACTTGTGTTGTAAAATTGTTGTAGAATGTGGTGTATAACAAAAAAATTGTCAAATAAAAAATGGCTTCTCATTCATTCTTGTAAAAAAATCATAAGTTTTCACTTCATTCATTGCATTATACATTTCTTTAGCTTATCATTCTATGCAAAGTGGAAGTCAACGGGTTCTAAACTGAGTTGTAAGAAAGCGGACTTGACCTGAACTTAATCCACTTAAATTTCAGAAGGAACTTCATTTGAGAAGTAGGATTTTAGAAACGTCAGGTCATTTCCCGTTCACAAGGTAATATCAAGACTTTGGCTCTTAGTGTCTAACCTGGTCGCCTCATTCTGAGTAGACTCTTGGATAAGGAACTAATATGTACTCTACATTATGCACTTAGCTCAACTCAGATGAGGTGTTGAAAGACCATGTCTTTTTCTTTGGTAGCATGGAAATCTAAGGATCGGAGTACCGGGTTGAAATAAAGCTTCGAATGAGGGATGGGCTGCTAGCACAATTTTTTTTTCTAAGATCATAAAACATGGGTAGAATAAAATATTATATATACATTGTGGCATAAAAGATCAATGCAGAGCAACCACAAAGCCAACCAAAAAGAAGCTAATTCCAAAAAAGAACAACATTTGACTACAATGGTCCAAGCTTCAGATAGGTTGTAGATCTGGTAGAGACTTAGCTACATTGGTCAAGCTTTGCAGGAGAGTTGACTACATTAGTCACCCTCCACTTCTTTTCCCCTTCTTCTAGACTTCTCTCTCTATTCGTTGTAAACTAACACGCTCCTGAACTTATAAGGAAATACATGACTCCCCGAGGACGAGTTACTGGAGAAGATTGCATGGTAGTTCGACATATTGGATGGGAAGAGCTAACACCCTTCACATACCAGCGAAAATTATTTGATGTTTATGTGGGATGCTTTGGCAGGGGTCGATCTAAGATGACTTATGAGTCGGGTCTAGATGATGATTTGTACAACTTGGATATTGTTGTTTTTAAAACCGTAATTCTCATAAGGAGTTCTGCCACATTATTAATCCAAAGGTTGAGTCAAGCTCCATTTCACCTTTCGTTCATGACCTTGTTAGTGAACCCAATATCATTTCACTGATGCATTCATTTTTGATGCTCTAGGACGAGCAAGGTTTAAGTATAATGCATTTATATCATTTCACTGATGCATTCATTTTTGTTGATGAGTATGTGATTCATCACTCTAAAAGATGAAAATAGAGATCCGTACACAAGTCATTAATTGCATTTATTCATTTAAATTGCATTCTCACCATTCATGCATGTGTAGATAATATTCATATTTTAGCATTCATAATTGCATAAATAAGAAGCCAAAATCCCGTTTATATTAAAACATGAATATTACCATAACTTCTTATATTTTTATTTATTTTTCATTAACCCTAAATAAAACAAAACTAACTTTGTTGTGTACATATTACTAACCTTAATAAAGGAAAATATCAAAAAAAATATTAACTTGTATATATGCTCAATAAACTCAAACCCTATTTTGAGACAAAAAGCCGCAATGTCCAATATATCTCACATACAGTCTCCTATGAGCCCCTACTCACTTTTGAATTAAAACATTCAATTATTGACAAATCAAGATCAATTCAAAAGAATCAGAATTCATATGTGAAACTTGGATTTTGGGACCTCGTTGTATATTGTACATATTGACGGATTTTTACCTTAATATTTTATGTACGAAATTAACTTTTATTTATTTATCTATTTTCCATTTATTTTCTTTAATTTATATTTTAATAAAGTGTGAAAAATACAAATAAAAATTGAATTTAAATTAAAAGAAAATAAATCACTCTGAGTCTACGTATATAATATGTATATATGTCTCTTTTCTTTTATTTCTTTATTTTATTAATTATTTAAAATACTAAAAAATATATTAATGTGTAAATATGTATTTTATATTTTATTTGATTTTATTTTGTATTTTATTTTATTTAAAAATCACAAAAAAGTGAAAAACCTAAAAATACAGTATTTAATATACATAGAAGACCCTCTAAAATACATTTTGTACATATGACTTATTTTTGTTTTGCTTCATGAAATTGTAGATCTCATTGAGGCGAACAACTTTCATGAAGACCACTATTTGATTTGACATCATTTTATATTTTATTTTAATTTTTTATGATTTTTATTTCCATTTTTTCTAGGAGTGACACGTGGCCGCTCCTGGAGCCGCCACGTGTCAATGCCTCATTCTCTTCATATGCCATCATTATGGGTTGTTGGATGAAGAGCCCTTCATATAATGATCCAGATATTATTTCTTATTTCTTGTTTTTATTTATTTTATTTTTATTTTTACTATTTTCTTTTTTTACCCTTACCACGTGTCATCTTCTCAGTCGCTCGATCTCTACCGATAGAACGACCAAGAACAGATAATCTCCCCCCCCCCCCCCCCCCCTATAGGCTGACACCTCTGCTTCTTCCTCTGCTCCGCCTGTAACAACCCCTTTGATATGCTCCCTCCACAACTCCCTCTCTCTCTTTCCCTCGACCACCACATCGCACAACCCTCCGCCTATCTCGCTGCTAGCACTAACCACCTTTAAATCCCCTCTAATCGCCATCATCGACAAGCATCCGCTATTTCCACGAAGCAGGAGCGATCTCAGGCCACCTTAGGTGATAGTCGAGGGATTCCTCCATGAGCGACGACGCTCTATAATCCAATGAGATCCAAAGCAAGACCATCGTCCTCCTTTGTTGTAGACACGCATTACAACTGCTTAGCTCAACCTCAGCAGCGACTTCAAGCGACAACATCCGAGTCCCTTAGAGCCCAACCACAGGCCACATCCTCCATACTCCAGGTTAGATTCTTAGTTTTTCTTCTTACTCTCTTCTTATCTTCCTCTTCCTTCTCTTTTCCTCTGATTTTAAATTCAATTTCATTAAAAAACTATTACGATCATCACTGTGTCCTTTCCACTTCTATCATTTCCATTTTCCCACCTCTAATCCATTTCCACTATTGTTCTACCTTTCAAATTTGATCATCTTTGTCCACGTATGGTGTTCGGAACTTGAAGGCCGATCTATCGTCGCATGTAGCCTTCCTCATCCATATTTTCCTAACTGTTCTAGATCGAGCCATCGAGCTCGAGTCAATTCGCAACATGCATGTCCTTCGTCAAATCCGAGGGCGAGATTCAAACTTCAATTCCGATCATCAAGCATTAGCTTCATCTGAAAATCTATTCCATCCTTCGAGAAGCTTTGATCAGAGCAGTATTTCAACTAGAGCAGTATCTTCCTCAAACGATAAGTTCAGCATCATCGAGCCCAGGACACAGAGCACTTCACTGCGAGCATCCAATTTCTGATCCATTGAAGCATCTAGAGGAGAGTGACGACTCGAGAACTGCATCCCTTGGACGAAGAGCACATCACCAACTCCTGAATCAAAATGGAGATCGAGTCCGTGATTTGCTACCTGAGAATAGAAGCAAAACACCATCAATCAGAATTTAGTCTCCATCTAGCCATAGCAGATCGCAAGCATCTGGAGAACACAATGATCCACCTAGAACCATCGTAGTAGATCGAGAAGCGAAGCTTCACTGGAAATCAAAACCACTGTCGCATGCAATTTGATTTGGGTAAGAACAGAGCTCGAGTTCCAGATCGTTTATCAACCATCCAATCAAAGCGATCAGACTCTTGAGATTATCCATCACCCACCGCTTAAGGCTCGGACATGTGCAACACACGTGCAATCGAGAAATTTTGGTGACATTTACGTCATAGTCCACCACTCTTCTTTTATTTGCAAAATGGTACCCGAGCTGCAGCTTTCACGTGCTTATACACATGACCCTAGGCCCCAGCCATTCTTTAGAAGCACGTTCAAGTCCCCGCCGACTAGCCCACGTGTGCAACGTACATGCGCGCCTGACGAATTTGCATCAGACCCCTCCCGGGTCTTGGTAATTCCGTTTGAGTCCTTATCTTCAGGATTTTTTTTATTTTATTTCCTTTATTGCATATAGACCGTTGCATTTGAGTCTCATTTTGAGTGTGATTTTTTCATCATATTTTAATTTCAAAAAGTGCATATTTTAGAATAATTAATTTCCTAAATTACGAATGTTTAATGTAATTTTTATAAGTATTTTGTGATTTATATTATTTGTTGTGGTGAAATTCTTAGTAGTTCTTAGTAAATCACATCTTATTCAAAAAATTCTCCAAAATTTACATTTTGTAGAATCAATTATGTTATGACATGTGCCCAAAAATTACTTAATTTTCTAGCATTTTTTTCTAAAAATAAATCATGTTGTAATTAGTATAATTGATTTTTAATTATCTAACAACTTCATATTTTTAAGATTTAGAATTTTCCTTTATGCATATTGATTAGACATATTTAGGATAATTTTAATTCTTAAAAATAATTAGTTTTGTTAATTATTAGGTTTAATTTACTCTAAATCACACGGTTTGTATGTTTTATTCATAGAAAATCATACATTGCATCAAAAATTCTAAAAAATTTAAATAGGTTAATTTAATTATATAATTTTCAGAATTTTTGCAGTTCATTTGCATGACTAATTGCATAAAAACCCATAAAATGTATTGATTTTTCATGCATGCATTTTACATCATAAAAATACAAAAAAATATGTTCTGGGTTTGCCATTGCATAAATAAATAAGGATAAATAGCTTCGGGATTTTTGAGCTCATTTGCACATTAAATTGGATTTTCTATCCTAGGCTTTTGCCTTCATATTTGCATTCTGCAGTCTCATCTCATTAATAATTGCATTAAAAAATAAAAAATCTCCTTGAAAACCTAACATATAAACGATATGAAAATAATCCTAAGGAGATAACGGCCTCATTGAGTTCGACGTTGGGTATGCCCAAGTAAAATAAATTTGATCGCTTTTGCATTTAATTGAATATTGATTATGTGGTGGTTTTGATTAATCTGACTTTGCCCGCCTGCAATGAACATTCCTCTAATATACAAGAATTAGCAAAGGGCATTTACGGGTCTATTATTCTCACAAAACTTATGGTATATGCATTCATCGGTCAAATTCATCTCAAAACCAAAAGAGATAATCACATGATCAAATTTGAATACCATTATCTTAAATCCTGTTTGAGCTCATAGATGGACGTATTAAGTTTTCCAATCATATTCTTTGGGTCCAACAACACAAAGATTTTTGGTTGCACCATATATATTGTTTCGTCAATGTCATCATTGAGAAATGTTGTTTTTACATCCATATGATGCAATTCTTAATTAAAAAGCGCAATCAATATCATTATAATCTTGAAAGAGTCATTCTAAGAAATCGGAGAGAAAGTATCTTTATAATCAATGCCTTCATTTTGTGTAATACCTTTTGCAACAAGGTAAGTTTTGTATCTTTCCACGCCACCTTTTTAATCCCTCTTGGTTTTAAATATTCATATGCAAACAATGGGTTTCACACCTTCATGCAATCAGACAATATCCCGCACATTATTATCCTTCATGGACTTAATTTCCTCATACATGGCATCTATCCATTTTAGAGAGTTAACACTTTGCATGGATTGATGAAAGGTGAATGGATAATCTTCTATCATTCCAGTATCTACATATTGTTATTGGAGAAATACAATATATTCACCCGCTATTGCACTTCTTGTCTTTCTGGTAGATCTTCTTAGTGGCAAAAATTCCTGAGGTGTTGATGTATGTTCCTCCATAATTTCATTTTGGGTTTATTCTGAAATAATGTCTTGAATATCTGTGTCATAAAAAATGATAGGAATGTGATCGCTATCAAATCTAACAATACCTATAGGAATTTCAATATATTCCTCTTTAAAGACAAAATTTTCACCTTTATCTCTCACAAATTCAACATCCTCAAAAAATCTATCATTACTGGACTAAAAAATAGACTGAGCTTAGTTGCGGGAACATAAAATTTATACCCCATGATCATTCAGAGTATCTAAAAAATACCAAGTAATTGTTCTTGCATTCAATTTCTTTTCATCAGGCTTGTAAGGCCTTGCCTCTAGTGGACATCCTCAAACATGAAAATGATTTAGACTAGGCATCCTGACAGCCCAAAGTTCATACGTGATTTTTCTAATTGCCTTAGTTGGAACTCTATTTAGGACATATGCTACAATTTTGAGTGCTTCTCCTCAAGGAGATTTTGATATGGTGAATTAGAAATCATGCTCCTCACCATATCCTTAAGTATTCTGTTTCGTCTTTCAGTTACACCATTCATGGTCGATGACCCTGGCATGGTGTACTATGGGGCGATACAACCTTCTTTGAGGTATCTTGTAAAAGGCCCTGGACATTGTTCACCTGAATATTCATATCTACCGTAGTATTCACCACCAGTTAGATCTCACGCTTTTAACCTTTTTACCGAGTTGATTGTCAACTTTAATCTTAAAATTTTTGAACACATCTAGGGATTGGGACTTCTCAAGAATGAGATATAAGTAGTCATATCTGGAAAAATTGTCTAGGAACATTATAAAATATTGTTGGCTATTCCAAGCAACTATAGGGAATGGGTTGCAAATATATGTATGTATAAGTTCCAATACGTCCAATGATCTATTGTCTTCAAATCGCATTTTGTTGATTTATTTTCCTATTATGTAGTTTATGCACACATCAAAATATGTGAAATCTAAGTAACTTTGAATTTTAATTGGTACAAGCCTTTATATCATTAACCTAGATATGTGCCCCAATTGTGGGTGCCATAATAATGTAAAACCCATATCTATAGTTTTTTATTTCATACCTTCTATACTAGAAAGAAAAGACTCACTATAAGAGGCAATAAATTCAAGCAATAAATTCGATCTAATTCAAATAAGAAACCAGAACTAACAAGAATATAATTTTAAAATAAAGTATATTTCATCACCAAAAGAAATAGAATAATCAACTTTGTCCAAAAGATAAATTGAAATCAAATTTCTACGAAAAGAAGGTGCAATAAAAATTCCATCGAGATCAAGATAAAATTCACTTTTGAACAATAATCTAAGTTTTCCTATTGCCTCAATATCTATTGATTCGCCATTCCCTACATAGAGGTATCTTTCAGCTTGACTGGGTTTTCGATAGCTCAAGCAGCCCTGTATTGAGATACTAACATGAGTAGTAGCTCCAGACTCTAGCCTCTAAGTGTGTTGTGGTACTTAAGTCAAATTAATTTCTGAATAAACCAAACTATGACGCATACCTTTCTTAGCATGCCAAACATGATAATTTGTGCACTACTTCTTCATGTGTCCTTCATCGCCACAAAAGAAACACCCTGTAGCAGATGGTTTCTTATTCTATTGTTTCTTTTGAGGTACCGTCACTGCAACTTCCTTTTCCTGCTTCCTTTTCTTACCCTTTTCCTTAGAGGTTGTGGCAAGTTGAGCACTTCATGTCTTATCTTGCTTCAGTATTTCCTCGTCCTAAATAAGGTATGATATGAGCTCATTCAGATACCAAGTCTCTTTCTAACAGTTATAATTCACCTTAAACTGGTTGAATGAAGGAGGAAGAGATATAAGAAATAGATGCACCGACAAGTCCTCGGAGCGTTCAAGTAATATTACTTTTAACTTTGTAGCAAGATAAATTTAACATTAGAATCGTGTTGATGGTGGCAGTTATGTTGGTCTGAAGAATGACAACAAAATTCTCACATAACGGTACTAAAATCAAAACATTTAATATAGATAATATCCCATCTCAATATATCGATTACTCCAATATATTTTTATCTTTGGATAAAATTATAACTTGTGAATGATATCTTTATGTAGTTATAAATATTGATGATAATAATGTGCCAAATATTAATCTACCTTTGGGTGGATTTAATATTTTCACGACAACCAAACAATCATCACATATTTAAAACTACAACCACATATGTAATTCTGATGGATATCAATTTTTCTTTAGGTAAATATTTATCCACAGAATTACGACTGCATAACCATTTATATTTCGTCACGCATCAATTTTAACAATGGTCTCTTTGGTGACATATTGGTATATCGTATGTACGTCGAAATATGCAGTATCCATTCCTATATTCAAAATTGTTACTAAATATTAACAACAAAAAAATACCATAATGAGTACTGTGGGCCCATAACCCATTGTTAGATCATGCTATATTGCTATAACAAATGTAAATTATTCACAAAAAGGTATGACTTTTGATTTCTCGTTTGTATACACATACACGAGTAAATCAACAAGATAATAATAGGATTCTCACATTATCTCAACTATTAATAAAAAAACATTATTAAGATTTTTGGGAGATGGTGTTGTCATTAATTAAGCTTTTTGTAAGATGATTTGAATATTCAAAAAGGGATGTTTGGATGGCACTAACATGAATGTAAAAGGAGTGTATTTAAAAGGGAACAACATAAATCTGCATTAAAATTGTGCATGTCAATGCACTTTCAATGGGTTAAAATATTTCCATATTCTTTTTTAGAAATAAAGACATGGATCCTCCAAAGGCATATATGAAAAAAAAGGCATATAGAAAATACTAACCAGATTGGATGGCTTCCATTGAAAAGGAAAGTCGGATCTTCCAAAGGGGAAACCACATGCCTCCAACCTTCAATCTTCCTCTCTCTCTCTCTCTAATCTCATGAGAAAATCATAATTGGAGATTGGCGTAACTCCCCTAAAATGAGGCAAATAGGGAGAGAGGTGTGCGCCTTCTCTTTTGGGGACCACAACCAATTCTTTAACTACATTTGCAGTTGGCAGTTCTAGCATCATAGAAGAGCAAATTACCCTTTGGTCTCTACATAATAAGTTCGATGTCAAAATACATGAATGCATGAATGGTTTCCAAATATTTCTTCGGTCATTTGTTTATATTGAACCATTAGGTGTTAATTTTAATACATATTTGTACACATATAAGTCCATCTTTGGATTAATCTTCCAACAAGAACCAACACTGAAGAGGGAGAGAGAAAGGAGGTGGTCGAGGATGGTTGGGGTTTCAGAGAAGAAGAAGAAGAAGTTGGGTATTATCTCACGACAACGACGACGAAGAAGAATAAGAATAAAAGGAAGGAAGGAATGAGGATATGGGATAAAGGGTTTCAAGTATGTTTACCTGGCGACGGGTTCTTCGCTCGGAGCTAAGGTTCGGAGCTCCGATAGCTTGGGTGTCATTCTAGCCTCGATCATAACGGTGGCCAGCTTAGAGAAGCTTAATGAGTTCCGAACTCATAGTAATCGACTGGATTGGATTATATATTTTTCAGTCAAAGCACCTGCTTAATGGTTGATCGTAGAAATCTCATCCTCAAACATCTCGACTTGTGATTGAATAATTGTACTCCACATGTCGTGATTTTGGCATGTAACCTTGAGTAGAGTTTTGATTATTTATAATCACTGCAGTCTGGTCATGAGTCATATTTTATTGACTTTATTTTTCTTATGAATTGTCGAAGGAAAATTGGTCGTACCCAGGAAGAGAGTCACCCTGAATAGGGTTTGGTTCAAAAGGTGGTAAGTCCATAGTAATCGAAAATCATGTTTTTCTTTCAAAATTAGTTATTCTATTTTCCATACTCAAATCTTCTCGCTCTATTGTGTTCATGTGAAAGTCAAAATGTGAGAGCGTTCTAATCCATGAAGAAGTGGGGGCATGGGGTGAACGTATGGGGAGGAAGAGAATGATGATTGATGGGGACCAAGTTTGAAGAGAAGGTTCCCCTGGAAAGAGAGATAAGAAGGGTGTTGGGACATGGTCGTGTTGACTAGGTATGAAGATCAATGTGCCTACATCTTCTTAAGAGAGGAATGGAATGATTGATAAACCACAATATACTTGTAACTGCAAGGACTTTGACGCACACAAGTCGAACACAAAACAAACTCATAGATTCACCCACTCGACACTTATGAAGACACGTTAGAGTTTGGCCTCTTATCTTTTCAGTTTTAATTTAATGATAAAGAAATCTTTGATCAGGTTAAGCAGAGCTTTAGGTTCATGAGAGTATCACAAAGATTGGCCTAAATCCGTACAGCTAATTGCACCTACTTTCAACCAGTATGGGTGTAAGTACGGACCATAGAACAACTACATGTATTACTTCAACACATTGCATTACACGTTGTCTTTTAACCACCCAATCTGCTAAGGGAGATCGTAGTTCCTTCACTGAGAAGTAGCTAGTCATTTTTCAATTCAATAGTCAGAATGAGGCCTTCAAGTTTTGGATCTACCCTAAGTGTGTGCTTCTTGTCCTTAGAAAAATAATGAGTAGGTTTCTCTGCACCAGACGCAAGGGTTAATTTTATGTCAATTTTATATGCAGTTGTCTTGATTAGTCATCTTGATTTTAAATTCAGGTTATCACTTGAGTCTTATGTGAGCACAGAAAAATCATGCCTAACGAGCAGTCCCAATTCCTTTAAATCCTAAGTTGTAAAACTGAGGCAGAGGATCAAGAAAGCCAATGCAAGTGTTTAAATCAATGATGAAGCTAAGAAGGAGACTTATAATGATTCCTCATGTTCTTCATGCGGTATGCAATACAAGGAATTAAATATTACACTAATTGATATGCACAGATGAAAATACCCTAAATAGATAGTTCTATTAGCAAGAATTGATTTAAAAATTTGACTAAGTCAAACGATCTATATTGCTTATAGTTAGTGAAAAATGTGTGGCCTAAAAATTACGAGCACGATAAAAAATAAACCTAAGCTAGCGTATGTAAACCTAATTTCTATGCCACTCAAGGCGGGTCCCAATCGCACATAAAGGGGTTGAAACAGACCCGACACACCACAAAATGTTCAGTACAAATTATTACAAAACTTAGTGTTCGGAGAGACCCTATAAATGATGTAGAAAATAAAACCTAATCTAAAATCTCTCTCACAAAATAAAGTTAAAGCAGTCTCTTTCGTAGGCCCTTGAATGTATATCAAAAAATCGCTCTAAGTTATCTACGAAGAGAGAAAATACTATTAGTATTTGTAGTGAGAGTGAAATGCAAATAAAATGTAAAAAATAAAATGCAAAACACAAAATAAAAAAGATAGAGAGATTAATTTCACAAAAATTGGTTAAAGAAATTAATCTAAAACCCTAAAAAAAAGTCGTTCCCCGGTAAAAGTGCCATTTGATGAACTGTTTTCTACCTCACTTAAGAATGCTATATTGTAGTATTGGAAGGCAAAAAACGATCTATCAAAAACCACAAACTTTGAATGTTGTGGAGAATTTTTACTTGTCAAGTCTACTAAGGTCGAAGGCAAGGAGAGGTAATTTTAATTGCATTGTTCTAAATTAATAAAAGTAATTAATTAGTTGAAATATTGATCTCTGAGTCAAGAAATAAAAAGAAAACAAAATGAAAGAAACACAATGATGAAAATGCGATGCAAAATAAATAGAGAGGACAATTAAGCACATGATTTATGATGATGATTTTTAAGCCCAGTAGTATTAATCAATATCCTTTGTAGAAAATCACAGATCAAATAATTATTTTCAAGACATGTGTTCATATTAATCCCAAGCTACAGCAAGAAGGTCAATAGATTAATTCATACTCATGCTAAAGATATCAATGATAATTTCAAAACAGAGTATTTGTCTCCAAAATTCATGTGATTTATTCCTCAAATCGATAATCAATTAATCTAAGGAAATAGAACAATCCCTAACTAAGTTCCTGCAAAGATTAAATCCTCTAAGGATGACTAAAGAATTTAATAATCTATCCTTGAATGGGCTTTTGCAATAGATCAAATTCCTCAATAAATACTCAACAAGAATTTAGAGAGGATTAATGAAATATCCTTAAATAAAATGAATTCTAATCTCAATAAGGAATTAATTCCTCCTCCTCTGTGATAATCCTGCAAAGTTGAATATGATTAACGGAGCCCCTATGCAGATTAACTTCTCAATTAATAATAATAATCAAATAACACAAGAGAATTAATCTCGTAAAATATTCTTAATTGGATCCTTGCAAATTAAGTTAAACATTTCTCAATATATAATAGCACAAACTTGTCAAAAATCAACCTACGCAGCTAGTGTGGATCCTCAAATAATAATTATACATAAATAGATTTAGATTTGTCCACCAGACATATGAAATGATATAATGTTCAACAAGCTTCAAAATGATATATTATGCACTGAAATCAGAGTTCAAATGAGCAAAATACGCAACAAACAAATTCCAGGGACTAAAGTACAATAAAAATACTAGTTTTTATCTCAAAGAGGTCCCTTAAGGGACTCATTTACAATTAACAAAGCTCACTGATCCTGATATGCAATTTACCCATGCACACGTGCGAGACACACGCTTGTTAGGTAACGAAGTTTTCTTGTAATTAGCAGAAGGTATAGAGGCTCCAGGCGCAAATTTCCCAAAGTACATGTGCTCTGCACGT
Organism: Ottelia alismoides; assembly: GCA_037367405.1. Lineage (NCBI taxonomy): Eukaryota > Viridiplantae > Streptophyta > Magnoliopsida > Alismatales > Hydrocharitaceae > Ottelia > Ottelia alismoides. The sequence goes on along the minus strand of JAZKJV010009940.1, from coordinate 291,719 downwards.
GTGTGTTGGAGGCGGGTTTCTTTGCAATTCCTAGATCTAGAGGGGGATTTCCTTACAATTTACCTATTATGGCACGTGCCTCGTACATGGTGCGGGAGGCTTGGGAATGAGAGCGAAGGCTCGGAAACCAAGCCTATATGTGGAAGTTGTGGAGAAGTGATGAATCTGTGATTCATCACTCTAAAAGTTGAAAATAAAGCTTTGTTCCCGAGTAAATAGCAGCATATTTCCCCTTATCTTGCATAATTAGCATTCATGCATGCATAAATAATATCTGCATTTTAGCATTCATATTTGCATTAAATAAGAAGCCAATTTCACTCATGTTTATTTACCAAATTTCACTTATTTGTATATATTTTATACTAACTCCAAATCCAATGAAACCAACTCTATAGTGTATATATTACTAACACTAATAAAAGAAAAATATCAACAAATACTAACTTGCAAAAGTGACCAATAAAACCCCAATCCAAATTTGAGACAATGAACCTTAAAATGCACATATCTCTCTCATACATCCTCCGAATTAGGTCTACTCACTTTTAAAGTAATATACATTCAAAGACCTTCGAAACAAGATCAATTTTATTAAAATCGAAGCTCGTATGCAAAAAACTTGGGTTTTGGGCCCCTTTTGTATATTGTACATATTGACCTTTTTGCCCTTTATTTTATCTTTTTAAATTCTTAATTATTAAAAATCTAAAAAATAGATTAAGTTCTAAATATTCTTTTTATATTTTCTATATTTTTATTTTGATTTTTCTCTTAATTAAAAATGACAAAAAAATTACAAAAGATAAAATGCGATATTTTATACCTATAAGGTACCACCCAAAAATACATTTTTGTACATATGATTTTATTTGATTTTTAACCCTTCACAAAAGTTGTAGATCTCGTCGAGACGAGCAACTTTCATGTTGACCATTTTTTGATTTAATCCCTTTTGTTATTTATTTTTGTTTTTCTTTTAATTTTTGAATTTTCTAAGAGCGACATGTGGCTGCTCCTGGAGCCGCCACATGTCACCCCAATTTTTTTAGTTTCCGATTTATTTTTTATTATTTTCGGATTTTATTATTTTAATTATTTTTATTTTAATTATTTTTATTTTTAGTAGCCTACTTATGTTACTTATATTATATATTATTTTTTCCCTTTTACTCCTTCCTTTCTTCTTCCCCACTCCAAGCCACCATTTTCCCCACTTCCTCCACCATTCTCTCCACTCTCTCCATCTCTTCTCCAACTTCCTCCTCCTCTTTATATTCATGTCCCCTCCACCATTTTTCATCATCCACCGTTCTTGAGAGAAAGAGAACCCCGAGCCCCCTTTGACGTGTCATTGGTGACAGCTTTGGCGCAGTAGGTCGAGCGACGACAAGGCTTAGGTGAGATCCGTGGAGCACCTCCCACTTAGCAGCAGCTTCTCCAAACCCGGTGCCAAGCTTCGGAGATCGCCATCTTCTCAAGGCCACGACGGAAGCCGCACGACGCGGCTCCACTTTCGGCAATTCCAGGTTATTTCTCTATCTCCGCTTTGTCATTTTTTTATCTAACATTGTTTTTTCATATTGTTTATCAAACAAAAAAAATCACACCACCATTTAAATCATCAACCACCACCATCACAATCATCATCTAACACCACCACCATCATCCTCCCATTCTCATTTCTTCATCAAATCACCATCACCACCATTACATAAGAAAACATCACCATTCTTCATTACACTTTCATTTTCTATTTACAAAAATCAAAAAAATTACATAAAAAACAAAAAAAAAAGAAATTCCAGGTAACAGGGAAGAAGACGTGGCCGCACGGCTTCCTCCTCCGCCGCCCTCGAAGCCCCGCCTCGTAGCATCTCCATCGCGGCTTCCGCCCTTGCGGCAGCCTTCTCGCACACTGCCCCCTGCCGGTGATGTCCTCCGTGTGCCCTCCCCAAGCGCGCAGCCACCCTCCGCGCACAGCACGTGACCTCGCACCGTCCAGCCACGTGGCGCCGCCGCACCTCGCCACGCCACCCACCGACCTGCGTGCCCTGCTCCGCGCGCACAGCGCGACATCCGCGCAGCTAGCGCGCCCTCCATCTGTCAAGGCCGCGCCGCCCCCTGAACGACACCGCTAGCGCGGTCGCCCTCGCGCCTCCAGCCCTCGCCGCACGGCCAGCCGCCCATCACGAGCCGCCCTCGCATCCTCCAGCCTCCCACGCGTCCCCTGCATTGCCGTGTCCCGTGGCCTAGCAGTCGTAGGCTAGCCCGTGCGCCGCCGCCCTCCTCCTAGTGCCTCCGCACTGCCCAGGCGCGCCGCGTGCCAGCCCGCGCCACCGCCCAATCGTCATCAACCGACCCACCACCTCGCCGCCCCTCGCGGCGCGCCGCCATCGAGCTCCGCCCGCCGCCCACATCCCCTTTTGCCCTAGCTTGCAAATGAAGAATAAGTGAGGTCTATTTTATATTTTTTTCTTTTGTGAAAATTGCACTTTCACCCCTGCATGTTTATATATTTGCAAATGAGTCCCTATGCATAGTTTGAGCTTGTTAGTTTCATTTTTGTATTGCATTGATAACCTTGCCTTCGCATGATTATTTGGACAGTCATTTTGCATCAATTTTTAATACAAAAATAGTATGTTGTTGACAAAATAATCTTGAACATTTTGGCTATTTACTTATATTTTTAGGAGCGTCTGATAATTTATTAAAAATCAAAGATTGAAAATCAGTGATATTTTACCCTTTTAAGCTCTGAAATTCACACATATTAATTTATTGCTCCAAAAATTACGAAAGAATTGTAGATGATGCATCTAATTGTGCTTTAATTACAGTCCAAATTTCGTCCAATTCTTGTTTATAAAATAAATTCTAGAGTGATTTCTGTAATTGATTTTTAATTAATTCTACGAATAAGAGTTTTGAGAAATTTCAACTCTCCTAGATTCCTTATTGAAATATCTATTTGAGATAAATCAATATCTGGATAATTTAACTTCGTGGATTTATTATAAATTAAATACCCACAGTCGCTCTGTTTTTAGTAAAAAATTCATAAAAAAACATAAAGTGTCAGAAAATTCCAAAAATATTAGTGGTGTCTTCATTTCATCATGTTTAACTTCCAATAAATTTTTCATAATTTCTGCATATCATTTCACAAAAAATTGCATAAAAACCCCAAAAAAAGTTTACATTTTTCATTTGTGCATTTTAAAGCCAAAAATTCCAAAAAAAATACATTATGCACTCGTTGTTGGATTAGGTTCTTAGAAAAAATACCACTTGGTTGATTTGAACTTATTTCACATTAAAATTAAATTTGGCTAAGTCGGTTATTTTCGTTTTAACTTAATCCAATTCGTATTGTGCATTTGGCATTTTTATCGTATAAAAAAATTACAAAAAAATACTATTTGGAAAACTGCAATCTAATCCCTCTAACTTGATCCTGAGTTTTTCCTTTGCCTCCTTGAGTCGACCCTGGAGCTTGCCTAGGCTAAATAAACATAAAACCTCGCATTAATTCATTCGACGATTCATCGAGTTGTGCGGTTAATTTTTGATCGACGCGGATCTATCCGACTGCAACGAAACATTCAATCCGACAACATAAAAAAGGTAGATCCCGGTTCATCAAATGGTATCGTTGCCGGGGAGGCAAACGGCTTAGATCATTTTAGAAAATTAGATTTACGTTTTCAATTAATTCGGGTAATCTGATCCCCGAACCACCTTGTAATTATTTTTTTTCCAATTATTTTTCTATTTATTTTTTTCTTTCCTCTCTTTCTCTCACTGATATTTTTGTATCTTTTGTGCGAGGGTCCGATGGACTTGGAGCGGCTTTCTTGAAGTCGACGCATCTCGAAGTACATCGGAGGTCGATGATTCATGGATCAAGTCGGCTGTTGAGACGCCAGAAAGATTTTTTTTTGTTTTTGTTAACTTGTAAAAAGGTGTATGCATTTCCAGCGGTTCCCGTTTGGGTTCTCGCATGTGTAAAAATAATGGAACCGTGTCCATGTGTGCTATGTGGATTGAATTTTAAATTAGGCTTGCACTAGCGGCTCCTCGAGCCACTCTAGGATTTTCTTGTGCTCGTAATTCTTTAGGACCACACATTGCACTTAAATAATGCACTTAGACCGCAGATCTAGTCAAATCAAACTTGTGCTTCACTCGCTAATAGAACTGCCTGTCTAGGAGCGGATTTTATCGTCTGCATTTGCATATAGTATAAAAGCTTTCAATTCTGTTTTGCATCCTGCATAAAAGCGAAGGGATCACTGTAAGTATTCTTCACTCAGCATAAGCATCATCGATTTTCATGCATCGGCTTTTTTCGATTCTCTCTCTCTTGGTTTTATAACCTAGGATAAAGGAATTGGGACTGGACGGTAGAAGTGATTGCTTGTGTGGATTAATATCAGTGACAACTAATCTTTAAAATCGGGACTGCTAATTGAATTGAACCAAACAAATTGACTAAAATTAACCCTTGTTTGCGGGAGATTAACCCCAACCTTGTTTTCAGGCTGAGTGAGGGTACTTGAATGTGTGTGAACACCTTAAGGCAGAGCCCAAATCCCTGCCTTCCATATCACGTTCCGACTAATCCTAGCAAATATCATAAGTTGAATTATTCAGGTTCACTAACTAGTACCAAAGTAGCCTCCGCCTGTCTCAGGTAGATAGGGGCGAAATTGTGGTACTTCGCGACAAGTTGCCAGTACCCCCCCGGGGTGAAGTTCCGGCCTTGTCAGCCTCTGCCTGCTTGCAGGTAGATAGGGAAAAGTCTTTGAATCCATCAACTTGGGATAGGAGCGAAGAAAGGAAGGACCGTCGGTATCTTAGGCGACAGGTTAAACAAGAAAGACGCGTCCGGCTCTGAGCCGACTTACTTATAGGCCGTGTAACCTTTGCTATTTTGTCTGAAAAATCACACTTAAAATCAACCAGACTAATAGGACTCGGTTTCAGGTCCTTCACCGTGTTGAGTGTGAACTCAGGATTTGCTCTTGCTTTTGTCTTTGTGTCTGTCCGTGTGTGTTATCCTATGTAATTGCACATTTTCTACCTCAATCTTCTTGCATTCACCTTTCCTCTTCAAAATGTCGGGATATTGGTCCCCATATCATGTGACCTCTGGTCAATCCTCATCGACCATATACCGTTCATTTTCTCCTTCTCCTTCTTCCATGTATCCTCCGCCATTCACGGGAGACCCTTACCCGTGGTCGGTTCCACCTCAATCCGATTATAAATTCAGAACTTCGACTGACTTCTCCATTTCATCGCATTTCTCACCTACTCCATATTCTAACACTCCGGATCCACTTCCATCTTGGGCTGACTGTACTTATTCTCGAGAGCTTGCAGGAATCAAAGAATCGAATGAAGAGCAAGCCACCGCTGAGACAGATGATTGGCAAAATTATATGCCCCCTCATACTTCATTCTCGCCTCAAGTAGGGACCATACAACAATTTACATATATACATCCCGACTTGACCTTAGGGCATAACATGGTCGATCGAACAACCCAAATGGAGAGACATGCACATCATGATTTCCCAGACTTGATTGACTTTAGTGATCAAGCTTCCATTAACCAGCCTTCATTTGGAGAGCCTATACATTCACAAGATTGGGCTCATGACCTAGACTTATCCCTGTTTCATTGACTCCATCATATGAGGTTTCGACCAATATTTACTATTTGGATAGTCCATACTCGACCCAGCATTACATGCCAGAGTCTAGGTATGTTGAGTATGAGACCCAAATATCTCAGCAGTATCCTCCAATTGAGCAGAACTCTCCCATGATTTGTCATGAGAATTTTTTGGAGGATGACGTTTCTCGACTTATCGTGAAAAATGAAACATTAGGTAACAAGTTGAGAGACGTCATGAAAATATTGCACTCAATTTCTGCCAGCTTGGGAATGAAAGTGGAAAAGAACGTAAGTAGATCTGATGTTGAAAACCAAGCAAGCATTAGGGAACCCACATCTCCTGTACAGCTGGAGTCCATTATATCTCCCTCTTCTACTAACCCCTTGCCTTTCAATCTTGAGTCTGGTCATTCATCTATCCAAAACACCAAAAAAATGAAAAATCAAAAAATCACATAAAAATTGAAAATGAAAAAGACCTAAAAAATTAGATCCTGCCCTAAGGGAAGCACTCGATGAAGAACTGATTTTTAATCTTCCCTTAATAAAGGCCATAGATCACTTTCCCGACCTCAAACGATTTGTGAGAAGTAAATTGATGCCCAAGAGATAGGGAAATAAGAGGACAAGGACTGAAAGACAGATAGTGTCTATGGCCACCTCCTTGGTGATGGGGAGAAAGACCAAAAGCCGCAGAGTGAAGTGGTTGCCCCGAGTTGAATGTGAAATCAAAGACACCATCTTTACCCATGCAAGAATCGATGATGACTCACCGATAAATATCCTCCTGACCTTTGTGTTTGAAAAGCTCAAATTCAGGCCACTTAGGAAGTCGAGAGAGATCGTTCAGCTGGCTGATCGATCTATCAAACGGTTGAGAGGAAATATTTCAGTCATCGTTACTTTTCAAGGTTCTCTACTCCAGGTGGACTTCAGATCATTGACATTGAGCACCGAGTAGAGTTTTCCCAGTCTCCGATTATTCTCGGGAAGCCGTTCTTAGCCTTGGATAAGGGGACTATAGATTGCGAAACTCGGGAAATCGATTTTACAGCATTAGTAGCGCTTCGACCTCATCCATTCTTTGATAAACTTTACTCTAAGGTGACCCGCACATCCGTTGACAGTCGTGACCATCGAGAGGAAGATGAATCCCACCTCTCTACTACACCTGAGAGACCGATTGTCCGGACGACCGTTGGATCAGAGACTCCCTACACCTACACTTCATCAACTGCTTGCACCACCATCGTGACAACTTCTAAGGAGGACTCACGATCAGAAGCTATCATTGAGTCGGACACAACCTTTGTGGATTGTCTTGATCATTTTGGTGATCCGATACAAGAGCCTAATAATGCCAAGCCAACTGAGATCACTAGCACTTTCTCGAGACGTGTGCTGACCCTTCAGGAATATTCCAATCTATATGGTGACTCGTCTGATGAAGAACCTATGGTCAGTACAACAAAACATCCCGGACCTTCAAAGGAAACAACCACGATTACATTGACTCCACATAAAAACATGGTTGCTCCCTCTTCTAGTTGACTTTCTAGTGAGAGGAAGTCGAGAATTGATTCCTCGAGGTGTTCCCCTGAACCTCTCAAGGCGCGTCGCTCTCATCTCCCTCTCCATGATTCAGGTTCTAGATAACCAACCAAGAAAATTTCCTTCAACATTCCGGAGAAGGAATTATCAGAGGAATCCTCATCGGGTCTGGATAAGGTGATTTATATGAGTGAGCTCAGTTCGGCTGTTCTCAAGCCTTATCTAAGCAAGCAGCCGTGTATCGACCCGCGTTGGACGATCCCTTCACCGCACTATTCATCTGAGGACGATTCCAACAGTGACACACTTGTATATTACCCACCTCCTCGCTCCCGCAAGAAGGTTTGTCACAAACGTTCTTGATCCCTGTATATTCTCAATCCTCCTTGTATATATTTTCTTTCCCTCCCTTCCCAGTGATTCGAATCACTGGCCCCGGCTCCATATCATTTCATTTTGTGGCTATACTTAGGATGAGCAGATCCTAAGTATAGGGGGAGAGTGACCTGAGTCTCCCCACCATTCGTTGTATATTCTCTAGATCTCATCGGTTCTCAGACTCACTCATGTCCTATACTTAGGCTGACCAGAGCCTAAGTATAGGGGGACTGATGCCCACCTTGTTTATATTCCTCCATTTCCCCTTTTAACCTCGCTCGCCCCATTTTTGATCTTCTTCTACACTTAGGTTGCCAGAGCCTAAGTATAGGGGAGCGGAGTGACTTCTATACTTTTTTATTATTTTAGCTCTCCTACGCTTAGCAAGAGCTAATATCTTTTTCCTCTCTTGTTGTGCTGTGAGGACAAATCACACGCTAAGTATAGGGGGGCGTGTATATATTACATATATACTTTACCCATAGCCCGTACTTTCGCGTATTTTTGTGTAGTTTTGTATATATTATGCAATAATTAGGGGTGGGTAAAAATTGAAAAAAAATTGTATACTTGTATAATACTTGTAAAACTTTTGTAAAAAAATGAAAAGAAACTTCTTGTATACTTGTATAATTTGTATAATACTTAAACTCCTGTAAATTGTTGTAACATAGGAGGTATACCAAAGTTTTGAAAAAAACACAAAAAAACAAAATAAAATAGGCTTCTTATTTACTCTTGCATATCATCCTTGCATTCAAAAAAAAGTAAGTCTTGCATTTCATTCATCTACATAGCATGTCATCTACATCTCATCTGCATATTTTGCATATGCAAGGTGAAAAGTTAGTGGGTTCTGAACCAAGTTATGAGTAGATGTTGAGGAAGGACTTGATTTGACCTTAATCCACCTAATTTCAGAGGAACCTTATAGGAACTGGAGTTAAGATTTCTCAGGTCAACTGACTTAATTCTTTGAGTCCGCAAGTCTATGTTCACATGGCATCTTGATTAGTCTAAGTAGAATATCTCGTGCACACGTATCATTCTTTTAGATAATGACCTAACTTGGACAAGCAAAATGCATGTAGCTCTTCATTGATGATGTGGTGAGGAGGTAGAATCCTTTAGCTTGGAGTAGCACACGGGTGGAAACATCCGTCCTCCTCTAGGGAGGGTAGTGCATCTCAACCTCGTCTGGTGGTGTTGACATCTAAAGACGGGATGCTGTGGGTTGCAATAATGCTTCAAAAGAGGGATAGTCTACTGGCTCAAGAGGAAAAACTCCTGATGTACATGTTGCACCTTGTATATAGTTCAAAAAAAAGAAAAAAATGCAAAAAACTCCAAAAAATCAGACATGTCCAAGTGAAAATAAAATACATGTCGGAGTATGTATATTAGCAAAGAAGTATGCAGTTGGATGACTTGGCTACACTAGTCAGGCATCCCGAGATAGGTAGCTACACTGGCTACCATCCATTCTTTTCTCTACCCCCTCCTCTTGAGCTGGTTGCACTTGAACTTAGAAGGGAATACCCCGCTCCTCGAGGAAAGAGTTACTAGACCGGGCTATTTGAGTTACCTTGCTAGAGGAGGCTGTTTCCGAGCCATTTCTGATGTGAAGAGTTACATTTCACTTACACAGTACAAGTAAGAATCATAGTCCTCAGAAATTTGCGTTTGAGGATTTGTTCTGACCTGACTATTGAGGAGTCTTGAATAGAAGACTTGTGGAACTTGAAGTCTGTTAGGTCTTAAGTTCATATCCCAATAAGGTTCTGCCACATAATTAATCCAAAGGTCGAGTCAAACTCTATTTTCAACTTTTGTTTATGACCTTAGTATGGAACCCAAAATCATTTCACTCTTGCATTTCATATTAGTTGCTCGGGGACGAGCAAGGTTTAAGTATAGGGGGTTGATGAATTTGTGATTCATCACTCTACAAGTTGAAAATAGAGCTTTGTTCCCGAGTAAATAGCAGCATATTTCCCCTTATCTTGCATAATTAGCATTCATGCATGCATAAATAATATCTGCATTTTAGCATTCATATTTGCATTCAATAAGAAGCCAATTTCACTTGTAAAAATCACCTGTATATTCACCAAATTTCACTTATTTGTATATATTTTATACTAATTCCAAATCCATTGAAACTAACTCTATAGTGTATATATTACTAACACTAATAAAAGAAAATTATCAAAAAAATACTAACTTGTAAAAGTGACCAATAAAACCTCAATCCAAGTTTAAGACAATGAACCTTAAAATGCACATATCTCTCTCATATAACCTCCGAATTAGGTCTACTCACTTTTAAAGTAATATACATTCAAAGACCTTCGAAACAAGATCAATTTCATTGGAATCGGAGCTCGTATGCAAAACTTGGGTTTTGGACCCCTTTTGTATATTGTACATATTGACCTTTTTACCCTTTATTTTATCTTTTCATTTTCTTAATTATTAAAAATACAAAAAAAATAGATTAAGTTGTAAATATACTTTTTATATTTTCTCTATTTTATTTTGATTTTTCTCTTAATTAAAAATGACCAAAAAAATTACAAAAGATAAAATGCGGTATTTTATACCTATAAGGTACCACCTAAAAATACATTTTTGTATGGATGATTTTATTTTATTTTCGGCCCTTCACGAAAGTTGTAGATCTCGTCGAGACGAGCAACTTTCATGTTGACCACTTTTTGATTTAATCCCTTTTGTTATTTATTTTTGATTTTCTTATTATTTTTGAATTTTCTAGGAGCGACATGTGGCTGCTCCTGGAGCCGCCACATGTCACCCCAATTTTTTATTTTCGGATTTATTTTTTATTATTTTCGGATTTTATTATTTTAATTATTATTATTTTAATTATTGTTATTTTTAGGAGCCTACTTATTTTACTTATATTATATTTTATTTTTTCCCTTTTACTCCTTCATTTCTTCTTGCCCACTCCAAGCCACCATTTTCCCCACTTCCTCCACCATTCTCTCCACTCTCTCCATCTCTTCTCCAACTTCCTCCTCTTTATATTCATGTCCCCTCCACCATTTTTCATCATCCACCGTTCTTGAGAGAAAGAGAGCCACGAGCCCCCTTTGATGTGTCATTGGTGACAGCTTTGGCGCAGTAGGTCGAGCGACGACAACGTTTAGGTGAGATCCGTGAAGCACCGCCCACGTAGCAGCAGCTTCTCCAAACCCGCTGCCAAGCTTCGGAGGTCGCCATCTCCTCGAGGACACGACGGAAGCCGCACGACGCGGATCCACTTTCGACAATTCCAGGTAATTTCTCTATCTCCGCTTTGTCATTTTTTTATCTAACATTGTTTGTTCATGTTGCTTATCAAACCAAAAAAACCACACCATCATTTAAATCATCAACCGCCACCATCACAATCATCATCTAACACCACCACCATCATCCTCCCATTCTCATTTCCTCATCAAATCACCATCACCACCCTTACATAAGAAATATCACCATTCTTCATCACACTTTCACTTTCTATTTACAAAAATAAAAAAAAATACATAAAAAAAACATAAAAAAAAGAAATTCCAGGTAACAGGGAAGAAGCCGTGGCCGTGCGGCTCCCTCCTCCGCCGCCCTCGAAGCCCCGCCTCGAAGCATCTCCATCGTAGCCTCCGCCCTTGCGGCAACCCTACCGCACACCGCCCCATGCCGGTGACGTCCTCCACGTGCCCTCCCCAAGCGCGCAGCCACCCTCCACGCACAGCGCGTGACCTCGCACCGTCCAGCCACGTGGCACCGCCGCACCTCGCCACGCCTCCCGCCGACCTGCGCGCCCTGCTCCGCGCGCACGACGCGACATCTCCCCCGCGTCCGCGTAGCTAGCGCGCCCTCCATCTCCCGAGGTCGCGCCGCCCCCTGAACGTCACCGCTGGCACGGCTGCCCTCGCGCCTCCAGCCCTCGCCGCGTGGCCAGCCGTCCGCCGCGAGCCACCCTCGCGTCCTCCAGCCGCCCACGCGTCCCCCGCGCTGCCGTGTACCGTGGCCCAGCTGCCGCAGGCTAGCCCGCGCACTACCGCCCTCCTCCTAACGCCTCCGCGCCGCCCAGGCGCGTCGCGTGCCAGCCTGCGCCACCGCCCGATCGTCGTCAACCGGCCCGCTACCTCGTCGCCCCTCACGGTGCGCCACCATCGAGCTTCGCCCGCCGCCCTCACCTTGGCCCACCGCCCACATCCCCTTTTGCCCTAGCCCGCGGATGAAGAGTAAGTGAGGTATATTTTTTATTTTATTTCTTCTATGAAAATTGCACTTTCACCCATGCATGTTTCTATATTTGCAAATGAGTCCTTGTGCATAGTTTGAGCTTGTTAATTTTATTTTTGTATTGCATTGATAACCCTGCCTTTGCATGATTATTTGGACAGTCATTTTGCATCAATTTTTAATACAAAAATAGTATGTTGTTGATAAAATAATCTTAAACATCTTGGCTATTTATTTATATTTTTATGAGCTCTGATAATTTATTAAAAATCAGAGATTGAAAATCAGTGATATTTTACCCTTTTAAGCTCTGAAATTCGCACATATTAATTTATTGCTCCAAAAATTGCGAAAAAATTGTAGCTGATGCATCTAATTGTTCTTTAATTACAGTCCAAATTTCGTCCAATTAAGAGTTGTCTTGTGCATAAAATAAATTCTAGAGCGATTTCTATAATTGATTTTTAGTTAATTCCACGAAAACGATTTTTGAGAAATTTCAACTCTCTTGGATTCCTTATTGAAATACCTATTTGAAATAAATCAGTATTTGGAAAATTTAACTTCGTGGATTTATTAGAAATTAAATACCCACAGTCGCTCTGTTTTTAGTAAAAAATTCACAAAAATCATAAAGTGTCAGAAAATTCCAAAAATATTAGTGTAGCTTCATTTCATAATGTTTAACTTCCACTACATTTTTCATAATTTTTGCACTCAGTTGCATGAAAAATTGCATAAAAAACCCTAAAAAGTTCGCATTTTCATGTGTGCATTTTAAAGCCAAAAATTCCAAAAAATTACATTTTGCACTCATTGTTGGATTAGGTTCTTAGGAAAAATATCACTTGGCTGATTGGAACTTATTTCACATTAAAATTAAATTTGGCCAAGTCGGTTATTTTCGTGTTAACTTCATCCAATTCGTATTGTGCATTTGGCATTTTTATCGTATAAAAAATTACAAAAAATTCTACTTGGAAAACCGCAATCTAATCCCTCTAACTTGATCCTGAGTTGTTCCTTTGCCTCCTTGAGTCGACCCCGGGGCTTGCCCAAGCTAAATAAACATAAAACTGCGTGTTAATTCATTCAACGATTCATCGATTTGTGCAGTTTAATTTTGATCGACGTGGATCTATCCAACTGCAACGAAACAGTCAATCCGACAACATAAAAAGGGTATATCTCGGTTCATCAAGAAGCTAGATGGATTCGAGCTTTGAGGCGAGGGTCGAGGATCGGGGGGAGACGTGGCAGCACAAGGGTCGTTGGATCCCCTGATCCAATGGTATCGGGGAAAGGCTGGGCTCGGCTGACACATGGTCGAGCTACTGGAGGCAGGGACGAAGGTCGAGGAAGCTGCTCCAGATAGCTAGAATGGACGTGTGTGGTAGAGGTGGAGGCATGACTTAAAGGTGGGACTGATCTCCGTAATGATGGCGAGAAGCAGCTGGAGGTGATGTGGTTGTGGTCGATCAATGATGCGGAAGTCGATGTGGAGAAGGATATGAAGGGCTTGAGGCTGGTCGGAAGAAGGAATAAGGGAGGTGATAGTGTAGACTAACAAGGAAGGAGAGGGCGCTGGGTGCGAGGGCGGAGCGCGAAGGAGTCGAAGTTTTGTTTGGCGATATTCAGCAGTGGGTGGAGATTGGAGAAGAAAAGAAGGGGAGTACGGGAAGATGGAGGTCCTTTTCCTGGGAATGTGTTCGTCGAAGTTAGGGCGAACTCATGTGTCGTTGCCCTGACTCAAGCCATTGAGGGACTCGAGGAGGCTTAGCAAGCTTGGCGAGGAGCAGTGGTGAAGGTGGCAGCATTCGGATCATGTCGGAGATCCTCGCTCCGTAGGTGACCTCGTTGTCACAAAGGTCAGTTAGGGGGGTGCTCATGATGTTGTATCTCAAGGACGGTCGAGCGGAGGGCTTTTTGTAAGAGAGGTGGAGAGGGGCGGTACATGGAGGCAGGGTGGGAGTGGCAGCGGTTACGCGACCGTCGAGTGTAACAACCGGATGAAGAGGAGCGGGCGCAGCTAGAGTGTTGCAGGAGGGGGCTGATGATCACGTGCAGAACACGTGCAGCTACGGAGAGAAGGGGAGAGGTGGGATGCATGTGCGGAGGGAGAGGGCTGGGGAGGCACGTGTTGAAGAGAGAGAAAAGAGAGAAGGCAAGAAAGAAGAGGGAAAAGAGAGGGAAGAAAAAGGAAAGAAAAAATAAAATAAGAAAAAATTTAAAATTAAAATTAAATAAATTAAAATAATATAAAAAAAGTTAATATAAAAATGAAGGATAAAATAAAAGTAAATAAAATATGAAAATTAAATAAAGATAAAAATACATAAAAATCAAAGAAATATATGAAAGAAATAGTAAATGAAGTCAAACGAACAAGTGATCAACATGAAAGTTGCTCGTATCTATGAGATCTACAACTTTCATGGAGGACCCAGAATCGGAGTCAACTATGCAAAATATATTTTTAAGGGTACTCTATAGATGATAAAATACTGATTTTTTGTCTTTTGTGATTTTTTTGTATTTTTAATTTGATTGTAGTTAGTGGATTAATTTATACACAATAAATTATTATTCTGATTTTTATGGATTTTTTATGTATTATAAAAATATAAAATAAAAACAACAAAGATAAAACATGTAAAAAATATAAAATGTCGGATATTTTTTATTTCTTTAAATTTTCTTTTTTTACGTATTTTAATTCATGAAGCCAAGTTAGTTAATTAATCAATGAATTTCACAAGGAAAGAATTAGGTTAAAATAGGTGATTTTTGTACATAAAATAATAGGCTCAATTCAGGTTAAAAATAAGGGTTATTTTTTTTACAGATCTTATCCCTAATTTAAGTGCAATTAGTGCTTGCTAATTAATTTTAAGGGGTTTAATTAATAAATTATTAAGGGTCTTTTTCTAAAACGATCATATAGAGTAGATGAATAATGGATTCATAATAAACTCCATGTGCCACCTTATCTGAGGTCTCATGACCTTTGACTTCCTTTAATTTATTGGGAGAAATTCTGGGCTTGATGGCCCTCGATCCCTTCTCCAAACCTCTTCACCATAACTCCCTCTACCTTGCCCACACCTTACCCTCACCTACCTCTTTCTCCTCGCACGCCAACGCCTCTCGAACTCCGCCCCAACCCATGTTTATAAAACCACCCCTTCGCTCCTTTTTTGCTTTTTGATCCTTCTCTCTTATCTGTAACCCCAAAAGGAGCCTCTGGTTGAGTTTCTGGTGACAGCATGCGTTGCTCCCTTCCTTCGTGGTGTGGATAAGGCTGAGGTTAAAGAGAATCAAGCTTTATCAACCACTTCGGGTGAGATTCAGTTGCTCCAGGTATTAGCACCTGTCTAGGCTGCTAAGTAGTTTAGGTTCAAGCATTTTCCTTCCTTTAGCTTATAATTAGCATTAGTTTAGGTAATTAGTTCATAGGTTTCTTAATTTTAGATTGCTAAATCGTTGGAGTACTAGGCTTCAACCCCAAATTCAATGTGTTTGACTCTCTCTGGCTCACTCTTCACCTCACCTTAGATCATCATTTCCTGCTCCTCAATTCCCCTTGTTATTACCTCAGATCCTGTAAGGATTTAAGGCCCTGAGGTCCACCTCATCCTCCTTCATTGGATCTTGTTCACCCCGTTCATCCACCGTGCCCACAGCTTCAAGAGGGGGTCGATTGGGACCCTCTCATCCTCCTCTATCTTTTCATGCAGGTTCCATCATATCAGAACATCTGGAGCACCACTTCATTGTTCAATCAGAAGCTCCAGATAATAGCTACTCTGGCCCCCTCCGATGGGGCATGGACCTTTTTGAGGAGTCTTGCAGGTGTGCACGAGCTCCAAAAAGCTCTCGAGACTCTTAGCTTCGAAAGAGGAGCTTGGAGGGTTGAGATTTTATTGATTGAAGCTCGTTGGAATCGTGTTCTTTAGAGTTCCTCCATCGACATCGAGAGCCATCGGATCAAGCCAACCTGCTAGATCTAATCCTTGTTGTCCACATCAGGTGAAGAGCTACGAGTCCACAGTCGCTCTATCAGACACGTGGAAGCCCTCTAAGATTTGATGAAGCGCCATAAAGGGGTAACCATCTATGTAGACCCCTTCTTTTTTGTATTTACAAGTTGGTTCAGTAAATATTAAGTTATGTTTAAAGATTGTTATAAAAATTGCACTGACCCCTTAGAACTTATTGGATATTGCATTTAGGACCAGTGTCAACGCGTCTCATGTGGCAGACCATGTGAGGTGGGAAAATTACAAGGTTACCCTACCAAGATCCTTTATTCATATTAAGTCTAAGAATTTGTAAATAAGTGTAAACTTTTAGGGTATTTTGCATGAGAATCCTCTGATTTTGATATTATTGCAAATATACCCTTGCGAGGCCTTTATTCATTTTGTTGCATTTCTAATTTGTTTATATAGCTCATATGCTTGTAAATCATGGAAAATCATAATAAATGCTTAATATTATGTGTGTTTACACCATATTATTATTTTAGCTTTTTTGTTGTATTTTCCATTTATTGAAATTAAATAAGAGATATTTATTCCCTGACTAACTTTAAAAATATGAAAAATATAAAATTAACTTAAAATTTCCAAAAAAAATACTTATTATTTATTTATATATAATGTAACTCCATATTAAAATCACAAAAAATGTAAAAGATAAAATCAAAAAATTGAAAACCCTAAAAATCATATAAAAACAGTGAAAATTATATAAAAACCAGAAATATTTATTTCTACTTCATATTTATATATATTATACTACATATTAAAATATTTTTGGACATTTTTTTATTTATTTTTAAAACCCAAAAAATATGACAAATTTATTATAGTTATTATTTTGTTATATATGATCAATTAAAAATACCTAAAATTTAGCAAAAATTATAAGAAAAATCACAAAAATAGAGAAAAGTTATAAAACACAAAACCATTTTACTTTGTAATTTTTGATTACATATAGTAATAATTATAAATATCAACCATATATATTATATATACATTATATTACTTATATATTCCTCTAATTAGTATTATTATTTATAAATACCTTAGATATATTTTAAAACCTTAGAAAAGGATTGTACTTGTATATATTTTCTGAATTTTTATATAATAATTATATATATACTATATCGTATTTATAATATATATATATCTTTATACATAAAGTTATATATATCCATATTATATCTAAAAAGAAAAAAAACTAAAAAACTGCAAAAATTTAAAAAAAAATAAAACATCAAAAATCCATAAAAAAATAAATGTAACTAAAAACCCACAAAAAAAATAGAAAAGTACAAAAATATTAATGGTTTATTTTAATTGTTAGATAATAAATACCCTATCTCCATTGCCATCCATGGTTTAACACTCTACTTATTCACTATACACATATTTTGTAGAGTTAAAATAAAAATAAATTTTGACTCACACATTTAGCATTACATTATTATACATTGTGGGTTGATTGTTTGTCTGATTTGATTGTTCATAAGTTGAGTGTTGTAAAGCCTTGAACTTGGAATATCTCGGAGCCTATATAATAAGATCCGGCTCGTCAAGAGGAAACCAACAGAATCTGTTTCGTGTAAATCGGACTTCGTTTCGATTTGTTATGATTTTCAGAAGAAAGAGAAGTAAGGAGGGTTATGACGTCATGTTTGAGTATATTCTTTCAGTTTTGCTGTTGTTTTCCTCACGATTGATTTTATAGAGGAAACTCTTTTCATTTTTATTTTGAAATATGTCTCGATATAAAAGGAAACTCTGCTGAAATTTTCTGAGAAATATGTCCCAATACAAGGGAAAACTCTGCCGAAATTTTCCGAGAAATATGTCCCGATATAAGGGGAAACTCTGCCAAAAGTTTCCTAGAAATATCACCCTGTATAAGGGGAAGCTCTGCTGAAATTTCAAGAGAAAATATGTTCTTGGCGTTCTTCGTGTTCTTCGTTCGTTCTTCACGTTCTTGACACGTTCTTATCGTTTTTGATATAAAAATGAAATTCGATCTTTTCAGGAGCCTTAAAACATCCTTTCTAAAAATGAAACACGATAAAGCCTTGCATACACGAGAGAGAGCTTGATTAGGTAATGAAATCCTTCCTTTTGCTGTTGGGTTTTCAAACGAGATTTTTGAAATTCTTGATTTTATGTTCTGTGCTATAAAGAACCCTAATTTTGGCTATTTTTGATAAGGTCTGAAAAGTTACTTTGTGATTCCCACTAAAATAACGTTTAAGCATCAAATCGATGCGGGGGCTTTGAAAGTTAGGGTTTGGTAGTTAAAATAGGCATAAATACGAGTATATATGCATATGAATAATATATATGTGAGTCTATACTAAGTATTGTTGATTATGCAAATCGAAGACTTAACGAAAGAATCACATCATGGGAATTGATGTGGTTCGAGTTGGATCCTGAAAAGGATCGTGTGTCACGTTAAGGATGACTGGGAGTAGAACTACAGGTCGGGCATGCAACCTGTAGGTTTGTCGGAAGGAACCCGTATTGATGTTTCCCTACCTAGGTGGTACACGGTTGCCCTGTTATGATAAGTGCGCACGAAATGAATGTTTTGCAATGCGTGGTACCGGGAGCCAATATCTTCGGGTTGAACGACAGAAGATGTGATCGTGCCATGTGGAGGCACGAGTCGTTCAATAATTGACTGGGTCACGATAATATGTATTTAAAGCCGCTAGGTTATATGATTAAATGTTAGCCTGAGGTTTTAAGCAACCGAGTCCTTGAGGACGGTGTGCTCATTTATTTTCCAGGCCTAGGGTTTGAGACCCTATTTAAAAAAAAAGGAAATTGTCAGGGTAGCATTAGAGGATTGGTTGAGGCGACGTGCGACGGCATAAGCTTACCAAGATTAATGCAATCTCCAATCCCGAAGTGTCCACAGCTTCGGAGTCCTTATAGTGGTGAGGCAATTCCCTGGACTAATCCCTGACGTGGAATAGAATGGGAATAGGACTTAAATTAATGAAAAGGAATGAAACCTTTTATGATAACAAGTTTTGCAAAATTATCCATTTTTTTGTTTTTCTCTTCTTCGTTACTTAGCATACGCTAAATTTTTTATCCTATGATTTATGGAAAACCCAACAGGTATCGGTGAGCCAATGCAAGGACCTTAGTAGACATCTAGCCAGCCACAGTAGCTTTACTTTGTAAGGTAGTTAGTAATCTTTTGTATATTTTCATTTCAAGATGATGTACATGTAAATTGTTATAGTGGGACAATGTATCATCTGAACTTTATTTTGTGAATGGAAAAGTGTTGAAATACTTTCTTCTGAATATAGTTTTTTTGCAGTTCGTTTCTGAATGTTAGTTGTGATTACTGAATAAATTATTGTTGAGTAACCAGATCCGGTTATGGGAGGATCCGACGGCCTGGAATTGGGGTCACGACAAGTGCCGAGAAAGGACCGATAGAGCGATTGCCAGATCGAACTTGTCGGACACCGCAGGCTCCTCCAAGATCGGACTTTAGGCTCCTGTGAACATTTTATCAACAAAATGTTATTGTTTCCGGAGATCAACGTCGGATAGGATACTTGTATATATTCGTTTGCATATTTATTTGTTTCATTTTCTTTTTATATAAATAATTGTTTACTAATGTATGGCCAATTTCAAAGGAGCCCGATTTGGAGTCACAGATTCTGTGAGATTCTGATTCAGAGAAAGAGAAAGAGATTCCTTTGAATGGAAAGGGAAAGGGACCTCAGCAACCACCACAGCCGCAGACAGGCCATCAGCCAGATCAGAATGTGATGAATGCCCAGCTCCTTGCCTTCATACATGCAATTCAGTAGCAGCTCACCGACTAGGCATTGGCCTAGGTAACCTTTCACTATATGATGAACGATCTCTGGAGAAGAAGGGATCAAGTTTGAGGAGGGGACGAAGAATAGATAGGTGGTGAACCCCATGGAGGAGAAGCCGATGAGCCGAGAGGAGGGCATCCTGAGCCGAGAGGAGGGCAGCCCAAGCCGATCCTCAAAGATGTACAACCCAGGAGCTGGAGAGATGACAGAATGGATTGATTCCTATTGTCCATGCCCATTTTGAGGTGAAGCCTTAACTCTTGGCTTAGCTTCACACCTTCCACGGGAATGCAAACGAAGAACCATCATTCATCTCCAATAGTTAGGGCGCATTTGTGGAACCACGCACTATCCTAACATCTCGTTGGGTGTAGTTAAAATGGTTGAATTCCCGTTCAACCTTTAAGACAAGGCTCTTCATTGGATCAATCATTTAGGGAAAGTCATCATCACCTGGGAGGAACTCAAGTCTGCCTTTCTGCATAAGTTCTACCCTCTCGAGCGATTGAATCAGATGCGAGCCCATATTACAAACTTCATCCAAACCACCCATGAGTAAATTCATGAGGCATGGGAGAGGTTTATTTGCAAGAGAAGTGTCCACATCATGATATCTCGCGGACCAATCCGATCCAACATTTTTTTGGTGGACTCACCAGAAGCTCGTCAATGCCGCTTGTTACCGTTCACACCTAAACAAGGAAGGGGATGTGGTATGATAAATTTTTGAATAAATGTTCGAATGAGAAGCTATCCTATCATCATCCCATGCATATCAGAGACAACCGCAAGTTCACCAGAAGGCAGAACACATGGCATCCTCGCATAAGCAGGACAAGGATGAGAGCTTAAATCTGAGAATTATTGGGAGCCACCTGTCCAAGGTGGATATCATTGAAAAGCGATCATAGGACCTTGAGAAGCTCATTGTGTTCGAACAGAGGACTAAAAACTTGGATGAATTAGATCAGATTACCAAGCAGTTGGAGTTGTTGGTAAGCAGAATCATCGCCTGCAATTCCGTGTCTGCATCAGCCTCAAGTCTAGTTGAGACAAAGGAACCATCATCATCACAGCCTCCTCACTAGAGTCAATCCCAACCAGCAATTCAGCACGTCTATTACGTGCAAGACATAGAACCATCATCTCCGCAGCTGCAATAATAGCATATGGTTGTATACCAGCCAGAACCCAAGATCCCTTCAGATCCATGCTCTCCTCCAGCACCTCTCATTCAGGAGGTGAACGGAGTTTCGTCCAATGATGTGCAGTTGGCCCGTCTAGGCAGACCTCGGTAGGGCCAGTCTGCAAACTCTCATCCATTCCCTCAGTAACAAGGATGGAGGTTTGTCCAAGGGAACAATCAGTCTCACTACCATCAGTCTCATTCATATCAACATGGCTAGAGATAGAATCAATTCCAACAACCACAGTACCACAACAACAATTTTATCAACAATACGCAATTGTGCCATATCAACACCCTCCTCTTAATCACCAACAATATCAGTCTCCTTCTCAGTATCCTTCACTGCATGCCTATCAGTAGCCCCATACCATTCACAGTCTCAGTGTGTCTAGCACGTTGGACCATCAAAGGCCCCTCCTGTGAACCCTATCCTCGACTGATTGGCTCAGCTTGTCAAGAGCCTTGCAGAGATGAGTCAGAAGATTGATGACCTCAGCATTGCCAAGACAACAATTCCAGCACAGGTAGAGGCTAATGCCAATAATTTCAGAAAGCATAAGCAAGTAGTTTGTAATGTCATAGTCCAAACCCATAGAGTTAGATGTGCATGATGCTTTCTTATTTAATGCTGCTACTCTCAAGAGATGTAGGATGTTGCAGCAATCTACAATAATGAAGGGCAAGAATAAAGCTTCCATAGGTGAGTTATCATCTTCTCCAACATTCGCTGGACCAACAGTAGGGATGGGTGAAGAAGAAGGAGAAGCACCAGGAAAAAAATCAATAAAATGAAAAATTTTCAAAAACTACAAAAGAGGAAAGCAGCAGCTAGAGCACCAACTAGGTAGCGACAGAGAGGACCACACCAATAGCCAATCCGGAGTCAAGCCAATGGAGCCTCGCCTATTATTTTGGGATGCCCACAACTTCAGAGGGATGAAGATTTTACTTTTTATCATCCATTCATATAACCCGATGTGGGCATAGACTTTGGTTCTTAAAATAAAAATAATATTTCTACATTTGGTTTTGTACATATTACTTTTCCAGATGCTTTATAAAAATCCAAAAAAATAAAAATTTGAAAACAGCTTTGTAAGATCCTGATGTTGTACAAATCATTTAGAATCTTGATCTTGAGATGCCTTTGCTACATCCATTGAGTACATGCCAAACATTAAGAAGGGACTTAAAGAGGTATGTGCTTCAAAGAGATAGCTACGCCAAGCCAGATAGAGATATGTGAAGCACATCTTGATGGCGGAGACAGACAATGCAATCAACAACATCCTTAGCAAGAAAAAAGACATGGGAATGCCTCTGATTTGATGCACGATGTTTGATCAAGAGTTTGACCGAGATCTCCTAGATAATGGATTGTCAATAAATATAATGCCTAATTCACTATTGATGGAATTTGGGTTGGGACCGTGCAATTCAACAATGATGATTCTACAGTTTGTAGATACTTCAATCAAGCAACCCCGAGGAATTTCGGAGTATGTCATCGTCACCATTCATGGAATGTAGTTCCCTGTGGACTTCATAGTTCTTTATAAGGACACCTCAGCTCCTCTTTTGCATACCCCAATTATACTTGGACGGCCATTCCTCCGAATAGTCAGAGTAGTGGTGGATTATGGTAGTGGACATATTACCTTTGCTCGAACAATGACAAGGCACCCATCTAAATGATTCAAGTGCTGAAAGTTTCAAAATTTGCACCAGATGAGAGTGTCTTCAGAACAGACATAAGACTGATTTTCTTGCAGAGATTAGAGACACAAATCTGTTCATTTATGACATTGAGATCCACGAATTAATCTATGCTGAGGAAAGACTGAATAGCACAGTCGACTTCCCCACTGTCTTAGAAGATGAGATTCTTGCTGATCTCCATGAAGAACTGATTGATGGACACCTCTCCTTAGAAGACGAAGAAGAGATTATTGCAGACTTCTTAGAACAAGTTTCCATCATTGGGAATTTTTGCGCATCCATAGATTCAGATCTTACAGAGTCAAGTGTGGACATTGTATAGTTGACAGATCTGACCCCACCAATGCCCTGCACAGCTCCAGTGGTTACCGCTGAGAAAATCCAAACACCACTAGAGATTAAGCAGCACCCGGTAAATATGAAGTACACCTTCCTTACAGGAGAACCGAACATGCTTCCTATGATCATCAACTCCCAGTTGACTCCGAAACAAGAATCTCGATTGCTCGATGTTTTAGAAAGAAATCGCAAGGCAATTGGCTGGAAAATTTTTGATCTTTGAGGGATTAATACTTCATTATACATCCATCACATTTACTTGGAAGAAAATAGCAAGTCGTCCTGTGAATTTTAGCAAAGGCTAAATCCGAATCTCCGAGAGGTTGTTATGAATACGATCAAGAAATGGTGTGATACGAGCTTTATTTATCCCATCTCCTATTCAAAATAGGTAAGTCCCTTGTATGTCATGACAAAAAAGTCAGATATCACCATTGTAAAAAATGATAAAGGAGAGGAGATCGCTACTAGAGTTCCTACATCATGGCGTGTCTATGTTGATTGCAGATGATTAAATTTAGCAACCAAGAAGGACCATTTCCTGCTTCCCATCATCGACCAAATCTAATGGAGATTGACCATGAAGGAATATTTCTGTTTCTTGGATGGATACTCAGGGTATAATCAGGTTGCTATCACCCCAGAAGACTAAGAAAATACTACATTCACATGTCCATTTTGGACTCATGCCTTCTGTAGGATGCCATTCGGATTATGCAACACTCCTGCGACCTTTCAGAGGTGCATGTTGGAAGTTTTTGCATATATGGTTGGTATTTTCTTGAGGTGTTTATGGATGATTTCTCAGTTTGTGGTGACAATTTGATCTGTGTCTATATTATTTAGACCGAGTCCTGAGAAGATGTTTTGAAGTCAACTTGATGTTCTCGTGGGAGAATAGCCATTTTATTGTAACCGAAGGAATTGTGTTAGGCCATGTCATATCAAAACGTGGCATGGAGGTTGACCTTACAAAAGGTGGAAGTCATTTCTAAGCTAGAGCCACCAACTAATTCGAAGGAACTTTAATCATTCATTGGGCACACGGGATTTTATAGCTCATTCATCAAAGATTTCAGCAATATTATCGGACAGCTGATTGAGATTCTTAACAAGGAGGTTGATTTTATCGTTGATACTAGAGTCCTCCAAGCCTTTAATCAACTGAAAGATTTGATCACTCATGGCATGTTCTGTAATTGCCATATTGATCTCTACCATTTGAGATCATGACATATGCCTCAGATTATGCCATTGGTGTGATTATGGGATATAGGAGAGACAATCTTCCATTTACAATTCACTATGCTAGCAGAACTCTTCATGAAGAATAAAAGAATCACAGTCACTGAAAGAGCTTTTAGCAGTTGTCTTCACCCTAGAGAAGTTTAGATCTCATTTACTCAGATCCAAAGTTATTGTTTACATGGACCACTCTATCATCTGGTACTTGCTGGCCAAGAAGGATGCCAAATCAAGGCTAATCAAATGGATCCTTCTGCCCCAGGAATTCGATCTTGAAATTTTTGATAAAGCTGGAATCAGAAATGTGGTGGCAGATCATTTGTCCAGACTGCCAGAGTTAGATACTCCTGAGTAGAGTTTAGTGTCGATCAATGAAACCTTCGCGGATGAAGAAATCATGTCAGTCACCATGCTCCCTTGGTTCATCTATATTGTGAATTATCTTGTGTCAAAGAGAACTCAACAAGATTGACCGAAGCTGAAATGGACAAGTTCTTGCCAAATATCATTTTATTAGTGGGAGGATATGTACCTCTTTCGTGAGGGTGCATATTGCATCTGCAGGAGGTGCATTCCTCACGAGGAAGTTCACAGCGTCTTCGAGCATTGTCACACCCAAGAATCAAGAGGACACCACTCTAGAAGACCTATAGCAGCAAATACATTAATACGGCCTCTTGTAGCCGACCTTATTCAAAGATGCATAGGATTTTGTGAAGCATTACACTGACTGTTGGAAGATGGTGGCACCATCAAAATGAGAGATACAATGCCCCTGAAATATATTCAGATGTGTTCAATGCAGGGGCATTGATTTTATGGGCCCATTTGCTAACAGTCAGGGCCATGAATACATTTTGCTTGCTATCAACTACATGAGTCGTTAGGTGGAGGCTATCTTTACCCGAGCCATCGACAGTCACACCATTTGCCAGTTTCTGAAGGAAAATATCACTGCACAGTTTGGGATCCCCCAAATTCTGATATCTGATGGGAATAACCATTTTATCAATGGAGAAGTGATGAAGCTGACTCATGAATATTGTATAGAATATCGAGTAGCTTCTCCATACCACCCAATGTTTAATGGCTTGGCGGAATATTCAAATAGGTAAATCAAGATGATTCTCCTGAAACTTGTACGCACAGACAGAAAAAATTTGTCTCAACTTCTTGACCCAATTCTTTGAGTATATTGGATAACGTACAAGTCCCTACTGGGAATGTCTCCCTTCCGCATGGTGTACGGTAAGCCATGCCATCTGCCCGTTGAGCTCATTCACAAATCTTTGTGGGCAATAAATATCTACAATTTGGACCCAAAGAATAGTGTAAAAAACAAGAAGTTAGATCTGAACAGACTTTTCGAATTTCGTAACTATGCATACGACAATAGTCTTATGTACAATGAGAAGGTCAAAACGTGGCATGACAAGCACATCCGCCGCAAGACTTTCAAACCTAGTTAGAAGGTTTGGTTGTTTGATGCAAAGTTGAAACTTTTTCCAGGGAAGTTGAAAAGCAAATGGACAAGGTCATTTATAGTAAATCATGTGCGTGACAATAGAAGCATGGTTATATCAAGATTAGTAGCTGATACGCAACTTTTTGTCACCAACAGACATCTTCTGAAGCCTTACCTTGAGCTTGACACTTCCATGTCTGTAGTTTACTCCATAGAGGTGGCCTATGAACATGAACTTCCAACCACAGAATTTATAGATTCAGGCAAAGCAATTAAAAATATCTTTGATTATTAATCATTGTCTTCTTTTCTTCTTTTCGTTTTTCATTCTTTTATTCTTTCCAAAACTTCACGCATCCCATTTATCATTATTATACTTAGGATATACTTCATCTTAAGTATAGGGGGGATGGGTGCATATGGATGTTCATTCTTTAATCCCCTTGCCCGTCTCATCAACTTTTGACATTCTTTCTATACTTAGGGATATTTTACCCTAGGTATAGGGGAGACAGGCTGAGCCACTGATTTGTTTATTCCCACCCTTGACGCACCCTACCTTGTGTATATGCAATTCCTAGGATTGATTAATCCTAAGTAAAGGTTGGTCTGTCGACTTCCCATTCTTTATTATGTCGTAGTAGTATAGATTTTCCTATACTTAGTACGAGTGATGTCTTCCTTTTCTCTTCGATCTATAAGGACATAGCTCAATCTAAGTATGGGGGGACATATATACCGTGTACATATTTTAGCCATAACTCGTACTTGCATATTTTCATGAATATAGATAATTAATAAAATCAGAACATATATTAAAATTCATTGTACTTACCGCTAATAAATTGCTTAAAAATATTTTGCAAAATGTTTGAAAAATAGTTGAAAATCGCTTTGAAAAATGTTTTGTAAAATCGTTTGAAATTTTTTTTGTAAAATATTTTCAAACCTTTGTAAAAATATTTTATTTGTAAAAATTTCTTTATTTTATTTTAATAGGTGTTACAAAATCTATTTGTAAATGATTTGGAAAATGGTTGCAAAAATAGTTTGAAAACTCTATACATATTATGTGAAAATCATTGCAAAGTGGTTTTCAAGTTTTGTAAATGTTTTCAAAAAAACTACTTGTCAATTTTTTTTCAAAATAAAGTTTTTCAAAATGATTAAGAAAATATTTTCAAATTATTTTTGAGAACCATGTACATACTTCGACAAAAAATAAATTATTTACAAACTGTATACAATAAACTAGTAAATACCTTATGTAAGTTCTTTCACCTAAATTCTTGTAAATAACAAATACACTCCCATGTAAATATATGCATATAGTTATTTGCCAAAACTCTTTTGTTTTCACTAAAAACTTGCAAAATCAAAAATCTATAAAAAAATTGCAAAAAAAACAAAAATTGCATATTTTTAAAAAACTTTTTCAAAAACACAAAAAAAGTTCGAAACCAGATAATTGCATTACAAAAATATCTTCCTTGTATTGTATGTATTCATATTTTTTGATTGATAATAACAATTGAGCTACTCTAAATAAAATTCGAAGATTGCAGCTTGGTTGGACCTTAATCCACTTAATCACAAGAACTTTAAGGGGATGGAATTAAGGCACTTCATATATGCTAGACTTAATTCTTTGAGAACACAAGACTTAGTTCAGTGTCATTTTGAATGCGTAAGTAGAATATTTCGGAACACACGCATGACTCTTGTTGACAGTGACCTAACTTGGACATCTGCACATTACACTTTGCACAACTTATTTGAAGTGGTAGAGGGCTGGATTTGCAGGCATAAGAGATAAGCCAATGGAAACATCAGAAGTCACACATTTGTGGCCATTGTATCCCAACCCAATCCAGTAGCCATGAGGTCTAAAGACAGAATGTCGTGGGTTGCAATAATGCTTCAAAAGAGTGATAGTTTACGAGCTCTAGAGGAAAAAGTCCTTAAGTAAATTCTATTGTATATAGTATGCAAATGCAAAAGTCAAAAAACCCAAAAAATAAAGGGGCAAAAGTCAAACAAAAAATCAATTCCCATCGAAGCATGTATTCAATAAGCAATCTTGAGATTCAAAGTCAAAGTATCCATGTGAGCCTACAACTGAATGACTTGGCCATAATGGCCAATAGATACACTGTCTACCATCCACTCTTCTCTCCACCTCATCTTCTTGAGCCAGTTGTACTTGGACTTAGAAGGGAATACCTCGCTTCTCTATGAAAGAATTATTGGATTAAGGAATTAGGGTCACCATGTTGGAGAAGACTGACTTTTACCGCTTCAGCTGGGAGGGGCTATTTATCACACACTGTACATGATAAATTCAGAGTCATAAGGGACTCTATATGACATCGACCTATTCTGAATTGGCTGTTGAGGAGACTTGAGCAGAGTTTTGTGACTCTCAGTGGATGTTGTGTTTTAAGTCCGATTCCCAAACATGGTTCCGACAAAACTAAAAATCCAGAGGTTTTACTGAGCTCCAAACATTGATATTAGGAAGTCAAGTTTAGAAGTTAATATCAATCCAAGTTCTTTCTTTTTTTAAATTTTCTTTTCTGAACTTATAGGCTTAAGTGCTTGCTAGGGACTGGCAGAGTCAAGTACATGGGGGTGACGAATCTCCATTTCATACCTTTATTCATTCATCTTGGCCTTAACTCACTAGTTAAATGCATGTATATATCATTAATTTGACAAAATAAATACCTGATAAATTGTAGAAATACTGTATAAAATATTTTATTATTTATATATTTAATTCCAAAATAAAAGAACAAAGGAAGAAAATAAAAAAATGAAACACCATAGGTGTTGAGTGACCCTAGACCTCGAGACCCAGTTATCATGATGACTTGGTTGATAAGGAATAAAGTAGGGGGAGATAGGGCAGATGAATTGTACAGAAAAACCTAAAAATCCTAGCTTCTAATTCATCTATAATTGATTTTTGGAACCTATTTTATATTATTATTTTTATACCTCAAATCAATAAACTTTGTATCGATAAAAATATAAAGAAAAATACAAATTTGAGTTTATAGAAAAATAATGCACAGTGTGCCCAGGACGAACAAAATAAAAACGTAAAATAAAAACTTCACAGACCTGTATCTTCTCCATACTTTATCAAAATGAACCAAAAACCTTTTATAGTATATAAATTTAATAAGCTTTTTAATGAAGGTGTTTCATATAATTTGGAGCTAAGATGCAAAAGATAGGTTTTGGGCCCATATTGTGCAATGTACCTGTATATTTAATTCAATATATTTATTCTTTATATTTTTCAATTTTATTATAAAATTCTATAAATTATTTGAAACATATGTACATAATTAAACTGGAATAAAATTATCAAAATAAATAATTCATTTAAATACATATATGAATATATTTGTATATACCTATAATGTATATACACATAATTAATTAAGTGTAAATACAAACTCATTTAATAAAATAAAAATACATAAATGTGTCTGAAAATAATCAAACATACATAAAATACCAATATATAAAATTAATAATATATATATTACAAAAAATAAATACCAAAATATCGGTATTTATTTTTGTATTTTACATGTAAATATTAACTTGTAATAAAAAGCCATAAAAATAAATAAAATATGCATAAAATACTACATTAAATTACAAGAACTTTTCATGTTTTATAAAAAAACAATTAAATAATTTGTTATTTTTTTTATTGATTTTACCATTTTTTCTCCTGGGAATTTCTGTTTGGTCCACGTGGACCAACCAGAACATTCCCCGTGTTGACCCTGGTCGACGCCCTCCTCTATTCCTCGAGCTGTGGATGTGTCAAACCTAGTTTTTCATCCAATTTTTTCTGTTGATCTCCAACATGAACCGCTTGGTGTGTCGAACTATTTCTTGAGATGTCACTTCCCAAAATCACACGCAAGATTTAGATCAACCTAAGCTCCGTCAAATCGATCCGCATCCTTGATCGAAGACCCTCTATTTCTCAGCCTATAAAAGAACTCCATCGGTCTTCTTCTCAAGTTTGATCCCTCTTCGTCTGTTCTTAGCCCCTCAGATTTATCCCAATCTCCTTGCCTTGGTGACAGCAAGCAACGGAGAAGATTTGCAGTGAGGAGGAATGGGTGGAGGTGGAGATCAAATCATTGTCGGAGGAGCTGGCGGTTCATCTTCATTGACCCTTGCTCAATTTGAGGCCAATTTCTTACTGTTCTTAGGTAACTTTGTAGCTTATATTTCAATCTTAGCGTTTAATTTTCTGTTTAATCGTATCGTTAGCCTTAATTTTAGAAAACCCCCAAATCACTGGAGTTCGAACTCCAAGGCTAATCATTGTGATCCAACTATTTATTCGACCCCATTCTCATCTTGTATTGTTCCCCTTCACATTCTCCATTGATCACCCATAATTTTCATCCAGATCCATAGTGGATATGGTAATCAAGCTCCCATCCACTTCCCTTCGCCGAGTGCCATTTCTATTCCACTCCCGATTACGTTTTTCCTAACCTTCCAGTCGAGGAGTTAGTCCTTGAACTAGGGAATCTTTTGGTGCATGTCCCAACTTGAGGCGACCTATATGGAACTTTATCGAGCACCTGGATCACTTCTAGGTTGTCAGGCGCTGCCTGAGCTCTCTTGTCATCCTCAATTTATCTAAACACCATTTGTACACGAGGAGGAACCCCAACAAGTTGATGGGCTTATCGGAGTGGTGATCCACCGCCGGAGCGAGGAAATCCGTCAAATCAAAGCTTGTCGGCCTCCAGTTCTTCGAGTGTTCTTTGTGATCCCCTTTCGTCCATCCGATCAAGAACATAGACCATATCTAATCAGGGCCATCCACTTTATTTGAAGGCGTGGTCATCAAGGATCATCTCGTCGATCACATGGCAAGCGCGCAACGGCTAGATCCACGAGGTTTAAGTAGGTAAATATCCGACCCCCTTCATCTTTTTGTCATTTGTAAAAAGTGTTGTAATATTTAATTTGCATTTAAAACTTTGCAGACTATTTGCATGTATGCCCTTGGTTCTTGTTAATATTGCATATTAGTCTAGCTCAAGGTCACCACACGTGGACCCCCATGTGAGGTGAAATTTTTCAGGAGTACCCTTACAGCTTTTATAATTTGTAATAAGTCCTGAAAAATCAAGTCGATGTTCAAACTTTTGGGTTATTTTGCACATGCACCCCTATTTTTTATTTTATTTGCAAATATGCCCCTGCCATCTTGATTTAATTTTATTTATGCATTTCGTTTTATTCAAAATTGCTTATGTTCTCGAAAAATTCTTTAAAAAATAGGTGTATGTGCATTATTAGTTGTTTGTTGACGTTATCATTTTTATTTGCCATTTTGTGTGCATTTATTATTTATTAAAAATCATTTAGAGCTATGTTTCCCTTTTATACTTAAAAATATAAAAAATATAAATCTTTTTCTAAAAATTCAAAAAAGTAGCTACTACTTATCATCTTATTTTCTAACTCTAGAATAAAAATCTCAAAAGAAACTCTTAAAATTAGCAAACCCTTGATATCCCTAAAAAAATAAAATATTTCAAAATATTCCAAAACTATTAGTTTCTACTTCATATTTTTATATATAATCTTTTCTATCTCTAAAAAATTATTTTTAGAAATTTTTAGACCAGTTCCTATTTTTAAATCTCAAATCAAAATTTCCTATTTAAACAGTCCCTATTTTGCATTATTTTTGAATTTAAAAGTACAAATAACATCAACAAAAATACCCTAAAATCCATAAAAACAAAAATCATTTGAAAAATATAAAAATGATTTTATTTGGATATTTTTGCATTTTTTAGCTATATTTATATATAGTATCCCTATATTGCACATATATATCTATATAATATAATATATCCCTGATAATGTTAGTAAATACTATAAATACATTAATTATATTTTAAACCCCTAAAAATAAAAAGGATTGTTCTTTGTTGATTATTTCCTTATTTTTAGATATTTATTATATATATTTTATTTTATATTACTCATATTATATATCTATATACATATAAATCTTATATACATTTATATATATATCCTTATATCTATATATATATTATTTATATAGTATAGATAAAAAATAAACTAAAAACCAGAGGATTAAAAATAATATATAAAGGGGTTATTTTATTTCATTAAAAAAATCTACATGCACATTGATTGATTTCGTGCACACTTGTATATACACTTGCTTTATTTATTCATCTAAATAATGCATGCTATTCCCCGTGCTTCATGTGTTCGATCCCTACTGACTTGTCCACTATACGCACATTTATTTTAGGGTATAATAAACTTTGATCCACATATCTGCTTGCACCATTTAATTCTTATTTTTATGGTTTGATTATTGAATTTAGTTGATATCCTCTCCAGGTTGTCATTACAGCAACTTCGTGGTCTTGCCTTGTGTGGACCACAAGGTAGTACTCCAGGGATTATTTTCTGCTATTTCACATCCTAACCTTAATGTGATTCCGGTCATACCAAGAATCCAAAGGTCTTAACTGAAATCCAAAGTTTGATTTTATTAAGACGAGTTCAAGAGTAAAAAATTATTTCAAGTTCTTTTCTTTTCTTTATATTCTTTTCTGCACATATTAGCATAAGTATTTGCTAGGGACTAGCAAAGGCAAGTATAGGGTGGTAATGAATCTCCATTTCACCATCTTTGTTCTTTCATTTCGACCTTAAATACCTTGCTAAATGCATGTATATAGCATTAATTTATACAAAATAGCATTCAATAATTGCTCTGCATACACTATATAAATACATGAATTTAATCCCAAAATAAAAATAATAAATGAATAAAAGAAAAAGAATGAAGTGTCAAAGACATTGAGTGACCCTAAACCCCGAGACCCAATCACCATAGTGACTTGGTCGACAAGGAATAAAGTAGGAAGAGATAGGGCAGAGAAATTGTACAGAAAACACACATAAAACCCTAACCTTTATTCATCAATAATTGCATTTTGGATCCTATTTTATTTTATCATTTTATACCCCAAATCAATAAACCCTCGATATGAATATTATAAATAAAATACAAAGAAAAATACAAATTTGATTTCAATCAAAAATAATGCACAATGTGCCTAGGACACACAGAATAAAAGACCGCAAAGAAAACTTTACATGCTTGTATATTCTCCATACATACCCAAAATTTACCACACACTTTATTGTTCGCAAAATTAAATTATCTATTTAATGAAGATGATTTCATTTAATTTGGAGTTAAGGTGTAAAAGTTGGCTTATGGGCCCTCATTATGCAGTATACATGTATATAATAATCAATATATTTATTCTTTGTTTTTTTAACTTCTGTATATGTATATATATTTGTAAAAACTATTTAAAACACATGCTAATAATAAAAATAAAATAAAACCACGAAATATTATTAAAATAAATAAAGTATTAAAATATATAAGTATACTATACCCATAATATATATACCCCTAATTATTTAAGTATATAAATAAAATCAGAAAAATATACGAAAAATATGTTAGAGTGTAATTAAATAAGTTATAAATAGATAATCTATGAAAATATAAAAATAAAATACGAAATAAAAAAATAAAATGGACTAAATACATGTATATATACATTTGTATATAGATGTAAATATTAGCACCTAATAAATAGCATCGGAAAAATCAATAAAAATACCCTAAAAATAATACATAAATTTACAAATATTTTCATGTTTTAACAAAAAACTAAATAAATCATTTACTAATTTTAAATCAATTCATAATGGATTTTAACATCCATATTTTCTGATTGGTCCATGTAGACCAACCAGAACCCAGTGTTTGTTGACCACCCAGTCAAATGTAGGACCCCCGTGCCACCTTGTCATAGGTCGCGTACTCTGACTTTCTCCAATTTTTCGGAAGAGATCCATGACTCAATGGACCTCTATCACTTCATCGAACCTGTTCACCATGCCTCCTTTTACCTTGCTCACACCTTAGCCCTCACATACCTCTTCCTCCTCGCACGCCATAGCCTCGCAAACTCCACCCCATCGCCTATTTATAAAACCATCTCTTCACCTTTTTTTATTTTTGATCCTTCTCTCTCGGTCATAACCCCAAAAGGAGCCTCCGGTCGAGCCCCTGGTGACAGTAGGTGTTACTCCCTTCCTTCGCAGCGTGATAAGGCTGATGTTGAAGAGATCCAAGTTCCGCAGGAGCTTTGGTTGCTCCAGGTATTAACACCTGTCTGAGTTGCTGGATAGTTTAGGTTCAATCATTTTCCATTTTTACCTTAGAATTAGCATTAGTTTAGTTAATTAGTTCATAAGTTTGCTTAATTCTAGATTGTTAAATTTCTAAAGTACTATGCTTTAGCCCCGAATTCATTGTTGTTCAACTGTCTCCAACCCATTCTTTACCACACCTTCGATCCTCATCACTTACTTCACCATTCCCCCTCGTTATCGCCTGAGATCTAGTACGGATTTGAGCCCCTGATGTCCACATCCTCCACCTTTGTCGGACCTTGTTCATCTGTTCATCTAGCTTGCCCACAACTTCAAGAGGGGGTCGATTGGGACCCCCTCATCCTCCCTGATATTTTATGCAGGTTTTGGGATAACAGAATGCATGGAGCACCATTTCGTTATTCAATTAGAAGCTCCAGGAAGTAGCTACTCCAGGCCCCCTCCGATGGGGCCCGGACCACTTTGAGGAGTCTTGCATGTGTGCACGAGATCCAAAAAGCTCAGGAGACTCTCAGATGCCAAAGAGGAGCATGGAGGGTTAAGATTTTGCTGAGAGAAGCTTGTTGGGCTCATATTCTTAATAGTTGCTCCTCGACATCGATAGTTATCGGATCGAGCCAACTCACAGGTCTAATCCTCACGTCCACATCAGGAAAAGTGTTGCGGGTCCACAATCACTCGATCAGACATGTGGAAGCCGCTCTGCCATCCGATGAAGTGCCATAAAGGAGTAAATATCCAAGTATACCCCATCTTTTTTTGTATATACAAGTTGGTCTAATAAATATTAAGTAAATATAAAAAATGTTGTAAAAATTGCACGTGATTTGATTATTTATGAGCCGAGTACCGAGAGAGGGCCGATAGAACGATTGCCGGATCTGACTTGTCAGACACCTCAGGCTACTCCAAGACCAGAAGTTAGGCTCCTCTAAATAATCTATCAATAGTGAATAAGAGGTGGTTGGTGGTGATCCAAGTCAGCGAAGCCCAACTCCGACGAGCCTTCCTACTCCTTGGTTCCAGCTTGGTACGAGCTGATAACTGTAGCTTTTCCTTTGCTTTTCTTTCCAGTGGAGTAATTTATATGTTAGTTTAGTTAATCAATGAATATGTTAGCTTAATTTAGGAATTTTAAATTGCAAGATCCTTAAGCTCCAGCTCAAATTCCTAGTGCTCCGACTATCTTCGACCCTCTATTTCACATCATTTTCACTCCCCATTCACTTCTTCATACTTCCCCTTTGTCTCCCCCACGATCAAGCAAGGATCGAAGTCAACCGAGTTCCCCCCGTCACCTTCCATCGGAGCTCCTGCACCACCTCATTTCCCTGTGCATCTAGCTTCAAGAGAGGGTCGAGTACGACCCTCTTGTCTTCCTCTATATTTTTGTGTAGTAACTGGAGCATTGCAACATTTGGATCACTATCTTGAAGTACATCTCAGAGCTCCATCTACCCGAATGATCCAGGCTGCCACGGACGGTGCCCAGACCGATCTGAAGGAACATGCAGGGGCGGGCGACCACTAGGAAGCTTCTGAGCTCCTTAGCATTGGCAAAAAAGGTCGGAGCATCGCTTAATCATCTATCGAAGCAGCCCCGAAGTGCTATTCTTGGTCATTCTTCTAGGACCCCTCCGAGCTGTCCTATCATGAGTAGGGCCCAAATCCAATTTGGTCCTTCTATTTCAGCCAAAATGAATCCCTTTCTCCATCATTGATCGAGTCATGTGGCGCAAGGAGACACGCATGATAGCGTGCCTTTAAGGGGTAAATTTATAAGTAGCCCGTTGCTCCTACTGTATTTATATCCTGGCACAGTAAATATTAAGTAAGACTGTATATTTTGTGTAAAAATTGCAAAGGACCCCCCGAACTTATTGTATGCTAGAAGAGGTATGTGCCAGGTATTTGCATTTTGCAAGGAAGCCCCTCTAGATTCCTTTATTTGTTTTTAGTCTATAAAACTGTAATATAAGCGTTGATTTTTGGGTATTTGCATGTAACATCTTGCTTTTATTTTTAATTACAAATATGTCCCTGTTAGGTTGTTTATTTTATTTTGTGCATTCTTATTTTTATTAAATAGATTCAATGCCTTCTAAGTTATGAGAAAATTTCTGTAGATGCTTAATATAATGCTTATGGATGCTCGTGTTTTTAATTAGGTATTTATTCATTTCTCATTTATTAAAAAAATTTAGGAGATAATAATTCCTTGTTTAGATAAAAAATACAACAAATTAGAAAACTAACTTAAAAATTCCAAAAACATTATGTAGTATTTATTATTATATATTCCAACTTCAGACCAAAAATAACAAAAAATATAAAAAGAAAACGCTAAAAATCATAATATCCTAAAAAAGAATATAAAAAGTAAAAAATCTATAAAATTCCAAAAAAACAGTCATATGTTTCTTATTTTTATTTATATTATAAACTACATATTAAAATAGTTTTGGAATCTTTTGAACTATTAATCTATTTTTAAAACCCAAACCAATTAGCTGATATAATATAATAACTCTTTTAACCCATTAAATACCTTGAAATACATAAAAATTAGAAAAAAATTATAAGAAAGACAAGAAAACTATCGAAAATACAAAAACATCTTATCTTGAGAATTGTAGCTATATTTAAACATAATTAAAATTATAAGAGCACATATAAACTATATATACTATATAATGCTTATATAATAATAATTTTTAAATACCTAGTATATGTTTAGTACCTTTAAAAAATAAAAAAGATTGTTCACGCATATAGTTCCTATATTTTTATATCTTTCTGTATTATATATCACATAAATTATTTATAAAATACATATTACTATATATGTACATATATATATTAATAACTTAAAACAAAAAGAAACTAAAATTTTTCAAAAGTAAAAAGAAAATAAAAATTGAAAATTGAATATATAATAAAATAAAATAATTTAACATTTATAAAAATTAAATATAATTAAAATCCTATAAAAAATCAAAAAGGTAGGAAAAGTACAAGAAAAATTATGATTGTTTTTTATTAATTGATAATAATTATACATATCCAGTTGGCTCTTAGTGGTTCAACCCCTACTACTTGTCACTGCACATCATTTTTAGGGTATAATTGATTTCACTCTACATCTTATTTATTTATTATTCATTATTGTGGGTTGATTGTTGATCTATTTGGTTGACTAGGTTCTAAGATCTAAGAGAGGTGTCGATACAGTGATTGCTAGACCATACTTGTCAAGAACTACATGCCCTTCAAGAACTAACACTAGGATCCCCAATCTTCTGAATTATCAAATGGCATCGTTGTCGGGGAGCAAAACTTATGATAGGTTTTCTTTCACATATTAGCTATTTTTATTTATCTCTGTTTTATTTCTTTTTATTAATGATTATTTGTCTATTCTAATCATTTCTCTTTGTTGACTTTTCTGCAAGGGACCGCAAAGCAAAGGCGACTTTCTTAGGAAAGCTGGTGCAACCGAGCTACGTGGAGATCAGCTTTTTTCTTTGCGAGCTGATTGGAGAGAGAAAGAGGAGACAGAGAGAGGAACAACCTAGCAGTAGTATTTTTATTTTATTTTGTGTGAGAGAGATAATTATAATTGTAATAAGATTGGTATAAGGACACTTGGACACTCAGACTTAGTAATCCTATTTTACCAGGTGTCTATTCACATGGGGGCTTGCATCGATTTTCTCGTGTTTTCTTCGCATTCTATCTTTTCTCCTCCTTGTTTTTTCATTTGTTTTTTTGTTTCCCAAATTTTGTGTTTTCCATGTTTCTTTTCTTTGTTTTATGTGAATGAGT
Source organism: Ottelia alismoides (assembly GCA_037367405.1). Lineage (NCBI taxonomy): Eukaryota > Viridiplantae > Streptophyta > Magnoliopsida > Alismatales > Hydrocharitaceae > Ottelia > Ottelia alismoides. Next base: position 253,870 of record JAZKJV010009940.1, on the reverse strand, counting down.
GCTTAGATTTTATGACTTGCTTGATTGAGTAATCTAGGTCCAAATTTCTAATATTTGCATGTGCCTATAGTATTTTTGCTTAGGCCTAGATCAAATTAAATTGGTCCTTCACGCTAATAGGAATTCCTAGTTAGGGGGATTTCACCGGTTTGCGTCTCATGTAATGTAATTTTAATAATGTCTTGCATCCCACATGGAGAGCATTGGGAAGTATGGTGAGTCTTCTATGTTAGAATACACCATTTTGACACAGGGGTGAGATTTCTATCCTTGTGTCACATTGCATTGCTTTTCAGCTATCTCCCTCAGTTTTATATCATTAGGATATTAAAGAAATTACAAAAAAATCATTAGGTGAATTATTATGAAAAATAGTCAAAACAGTGAAAATTCGAAAATTAAAACAAGGGGATTGTTTAATAAACTTTGACCAAAAATAAAATTCGTAATGGATATTTATTTTATTGGGTTCATAAAGTCCATATTGTTTTTGATTACATTCCAGACATAGTGAGGCACAACCCTAGTAAAATAGATTCAAAAACCCAGCCTGGGTACTGCCTTGTTTTTGATTGAATTCACGCAGTATTGATGCTTCTATCGTATGTGGGCGAGTAGGGCTTCGCTTGCTTGCAGACTTAGTCTGAAGTATTGATCTTAGACCATCCCCTCACGGGGATGTCTATCTCATCATTCAACGTCTGAGTACCTTGCTAGGGGGAAGTATTGGTTTCGCCTATTGGCTTCCTCCACTATTCTTTGGCTAAGTAGTGGATCCAGACCCAAGAGCAAGGATTCTCTTAAAAGTACATGCCACATGTTGCAAGGAAGTGGGAAATACGAGAATACTCACTCTCCTATAGGGCTAGCCTCTAATGACTTTCTAAAAGATTACATGTAAAGCAAAATAAAATTGAAAAGAACAAAAATAGTCGAATTCTTATGGCTTCACCTGGTGTAAGTTGCCTTGGGTTTGTTTGAATTAGATTTTAGGTCAAAGATCCAGTCCTATGCATTTGCATCCTTTTTCATTTCATCTATTTTAAATTTTTTGTATTTTGCTCACTTTGAGCCTTCTTATATTCTCCTCTTCAGTTCATCTATTATTTTCCCAATATTCCATTCCTCATCTACTCCACTTCTCTCTCGAGATGTCGACTCATTGATGGCTTAGTCGAGACCCCATCGACACCTACATCGATTCCATGAACTTGACATCTTCAATAATTCGATGCGATTCCCGAGAATCAGATTCAGACTTTGCGAGATGATCTTCATACTCATCATCTTCATCTCTAATAAATTGAGATCACTCTTCTCCCGAAATTCACCTCTTGAGGATACAGATTGACTTATCTTCATATCAAATGCTCCATTCACATCTATCTGGGATTGACCCTAATCCCAGATCCATCACTTCATCTGGTGCTTATGACTTTAAGTCTAAACGAGATGAATTTGATTGTGCAAATCAAGAGATGAACGTGGACCCCATTCAGATAAATTCTTTTGATTCTGATTCAGAGATGTCTCCTCATCAAAAAGGGAAGGGACTGCAACAGCCGAATTAGGGTCTGTAGCCAGATCAAAACACCATGAATGCACAGTTACGTGCATCGATATAGTCTATATAGCAGCAGCTAACAGATCATGCTCTCACCCATGTCACCTTCATCAATATGCTAAACTATTTAAGGAGAGAGACAATAGAGGAGGAGTAGGAGGAAATGATGAAGAACAAGGAGATGGGCCCCATGGAGGACCAACAGATGAGCCGAAAAGAGAGGCTCAAAAGCCTACCCTCAAGGAGACATACATCCTAGCGTCGGCTAGATGACCAAGTGGATACAAATTCCTGTAGTCAACGTACATTTTGAGCTGAAGCCCCAATTCTTGGCTCTTCTCCCTTCTTACCATGGGAGTTCCAGTGAAGAGCCCTATATCCATCTCCAATAGTTTTCTCGCATCTGTCACACCACTCACTAACCTAACATGTTATTAGGTGTAGTCAAAATGATGGATTCCCATTTAGCCTTCAGGATAAGGCTCTATATTGGATCAATCATTTGGGGAAAGTCATGATGACCTGGGAGGAACTAAAGTCTGTGTTCCTCCATAAATTCTTCCCTCCTAGTCATCTCAACCAGATGCGAGCCAGGATTTCCAACCTCTCCCAGGGACCGCAAAAGTCCATTCATGAAGCATGGATGAGGTTCGAAGATTTGCAAGAGAAGTGCCCCCAACATGACATTCCTCAGACCAGCTTGGTCCAACATTTCTTTGGGGCCTCATACAAGAAAGTCAGAGGGTTGTTGATGTTGTGTGAGACAGATCACACTCCAATAAGGATGAGAATGTTGTGTAACAGATATTCGAAGAAATGGTCAAAGAAGAGGCAGCATTATCCTCATCTCGTGCATATCGGCACTGGCTACAGATCCACCACATGCTAGTGAACATGGCGGCATCCCATGAAGAAGACAGGGACGAGAGCTCGAACCTTAGCATTATCAGGAGCCACCTATCCAAGGTCAATATTATAAAGAAACAATCACGGGACCTGAAGAAATAATACGTGATCTAATAAAGAACCCAGTACCTAGACAACCTGGAAAGAAAATTTTCAAAAAGAAAATAAAATCTGAAGCCAAGCAGATTCAGCCCAGGAGAAGCAAGCACCGACTGAAGCTTCATAGTCGACCACCGAAGCCCAAGCTCCTGTAGATTTGTTTTCTCTTATTTTGAATGAATGTTCTTCTTCTAACAGATAATTTGTAAATGATGATGGAAATAATAACTAAGCATTTCCTTCTGTAAACATTCCTTTTCCAGATGCAATGAAGATTTTCAAGAAAAATAGAAAAATACAAAAATACAATGTTAAACCCTAGTGTTTTGGAGATTATTAAAAATATTGTTTTAAATATACCATTGATGAAGGCCACGCAATACATGCTAGATGTGAAGAAAGGTTTGAAAGAAGCATGTATCTCGAAGTATCTGAGCCATAAAAATAGACGCAACAAAGGAAAAAAGCACATCCTAACCATGTCCATTGTAAACGCTATCAGTGATCACCCAAAGAAAAAGAAAGACAAGGGAGCACCCTCAATCAGATGTTAAATTTTCGATCAGATTTTCGAGCCAACTCTACTTGATAGAGGTTGTTCTATAGATCACATTCCCTCCTTATTGCTTGAAGAATTCATGTTGGGACCGCTTATGCACCCTCGCATGATCCTGCAGTTTGCAGATAGATCCATCAAGCAGCCCAAGGGTATACTAAAGGACGTTATCATAATTGTGCAGGACATGCACTTCCCAGTGGACTTCGTCGTCTTGGACATGGATTCTCCGGCATCATTGCTTCAGGCCCTGATTAATCTCGATCGGTCGGTCCTTCGAACTGTTGAAGTGGTACTTGATTACATGTTTGGAAAGATTACATTCTACTCTTTGTAGTGAACGAGTCACAATGGATATGATCATTGAGCCAAAAGTCGCATATGATGAAGGGAAACCAGAATCAACAACTGAAAAATGTGACATTGTTGCTATCAAGCATCAGCAAATTTCTTTAAATGATATTTTGATACACAAAATCCTCTCTTCATAGGAGGACCTGGATAGCACAATCAACCCTTTCTCCTTTGCCAACTAGGAGACAGATTATGAATAACTGATCATCTTATTTGAAGTAAAATCAAATTAAATTGAACACAAAGATTCATTATAGATATGTTTGGTACATTCATATCAGAGCCACAAGTGAGAGGCGGACAACACCTCATTGATTTCAACAAACCATCCAGTCTACAACTACCTGAACTTAAATAGCTCCTGGAAGTTCTGAAGTATGCTTTCCTTGCGTGTTAAGAGAATATGTATCTGGTCATCATCAACAACAGGCTCACCCCGAATCAAGAATATCAGTTACTTGAGGTTCTAGAGAAAAACCACAAGGAACTTGGTTGGAAAGTTTCAGATCTCTGAGTGATAAATCCACTCTTGTATTCACACTAAATTTATTTGGAAGATGAATGCAAGTCATCTTGGGAATTTCAGCATAGATTAAACCCTAATCTCTGGGACATAGTTATGAAAGAAATTACGAAGTGATGTGAACCAGGTTTCATTTATCACATCTCCTATTCAAAATGGGTGAATCCCTTGCATGTAGTGCCAAAGAAATCAGGTATCACCGTGGTTACAAATGACCAAGGAGAGGAGATTTCTACTTGATTATCAACATCGTGGCACGTGTGTGTTGATTACCACCGCATGAAAGCAGCAACGAAGAAGGACCACTTCCCTATATCATTTATTGATCAAGTTCATGAAAGATTGGCCGAGAAGGAGTTCTTCTGCATCTTATATGGGTACTCCGTGTGAAATCAGGTGGCGATCTCCCTTGTCGACCAAGAGTAAATGACATTCACCTACCCATTCAGCACATATGCCTTTCAAAGAATGCCCTTTAGATTGTGCAATGCTCCTGCCACGTTCCAAAGGTGTGTGCTTGTCATCTTTACCGATATGGACGGAAGTTTCTTGAAGTTTTCATGTATGATTTCTCAGTCTATAGTGACAGCTTCAATTCATGTCTTATGCACCTAGAAAGAGTGTTGTTGAAGTGTTGTAAAGTCAATCTAGTTCTATACTAGGTAAAGAGCCACTTCATGGTCACTGAAGGGGTTGTGCTATGCCACATCGTTTCCAAGTGAGACATGAAAGTCATCGTGATGAAGGTGGATGTCATTTCCAAAATAGAGCCACCTTGATCAGTGAAGAATATGAGGTTATTCCTTGGGCATGTTGGTTTCTATCGAAGATTCATCAAAAACATCAGCAAACTTGCTTGATCTCTTAAAAGGCCTTTATGCAAGGAGATCGAGTTCATGTTGATAAGAAGATTCTCCAATCATTTTATCAGTTAAAAGATTTAGTCCTTCAGGCTCTAGTCCTAAAGACACCAGATTGGTCTCTTCCATTCAAGATCAAGATGGAAGCATTAGATTTTGCAGTTGGGATTGTTTTAGGACAAATACGGGAGAAGTTAACCTACACCATTCATCATGCAAACAAAATACTTAATTAAGCTCTTAAGAATTATACAGTTAAAGAGAAAGAATTGTTGGTAGCAGTTTTCACTTTAGAGAAGTTCATATCCTATCTTCTATGATCTAAAAGTTATTATTTTTGCTGACCCCTCTACTATCATATATTTACAGTAGAAGAAGAATGCCAAATCATGCCTACTCAGATGGATCCTTCTCCTCCAGGAATTCGACTTGGAAATCAAAGATAAGCTTGGAGTTCAGAATGTGGTAGCAGATCATCTATCCTGAATTGAATGACCAGATACTCAACTGAGCAGTTCTATGAGAATCAAGAAGGAAAATTTCATGTTAGACATTCATTTCTCGCAGTAGGAATACCCATACCTATTCAGAGAAGGAACAGATTGCATATGGAAACGGTGTATTCCTCGGGAGGAGTACATGTGTCCTCGAGCATTGTTATAAGCTTAAATCTAGTGGACACCATTATGGAAGCAGAACAACAATAAAGATCTTGCAGTGTGGCCTCTGGTGGCCCCCACTATTCAAGGTGCCAATGTGTACGTCAAACTTGCACTGATTTCCAGAAGATGGGGAAAACCCTCTATTCATTCAAATTTCTGATGTGTTTGATGCATGGGGCATTGATTTCATGGACCTATTTCCCAACAGTCTGGGCTATGAATACATCATGCCTACTGTGGATTATGTGACTCGATGGGTAGAAGCTATCCCCGCTCGAGCCGTTGATATCTGCACAGTGTGACGGTTCTAGAAAGAGAACATCATTTCGTGGTTTGGGATACCAAAGATTCTGATCTTAGATGGGGGTTGCCACTTCATCAATAAAGATGTTAAGAAATTAGTGAAGGAGTATGGCATCGATCATCGAGTCGCTTCTCCTTATCATCCTCAATCCTATCGCTTGAATGAGTTATTGAACAAAGAAATCAAGAAGATTATGCAGAAACTTGTGAGTCTGGACAAAAAGAACTGGTCACAACTTATGGATTTAGATTTCTGAGCTTACAAAACCACATACAAGTATCCTCTGAGTATGTTACCCTATTATCTTGTATATGGAAATCCATGTCATCTTCCCTTAGAATTATTTCACAAATCTCTTTGGGCAGTCAATGTCTGTAACCTCGACTCACAGAAAGTGGTCAGAATTGAAAATTGGATCTTAATAAGCTCTTGAAATTCTGAGACTATGCGTATGACAATAGCTTAATGTACAAGGAGAAGGTCAAACACTGGCATGATCAACACATAAGACGAAAGACCTTTGATCTTGAACATAAAGTGTGGTTGTTCGACGTGAAGATGAAGATCTTTCTGAGCAAATTGAAAATAAAATGGACAGGGCCATACATTGTGAAGACTATGTGTGACAACGGAAGTAGCCTCATATCAGAATTGTCAGCTAACACACAAAACCATTCATCGTCAACGGTCAGATGCTGAATTCGTATCTAGAGCATGATACATTGCTTGCCATTGTCAATTCTATTCAATTATTTTTAATGAAGAGTTCATAGCTACAACATCAATAGAGTTAGACAATGCAGCTCAAATATCTTTGGTTGATTTTCTTCTTTTCTTCTTTTCATTTCTATTTTTTAATTCTTTCATTCTTCTGTGTATCACTCGTCTCATCCATCTGTGTTATACTTAGGATTGTTCTTTATTCAGATTGTATCACTCATCTCATCCATCTCAAATATCTCATCCTAAGTATAGGGGAGATGAGTGTATTCAGATTGTTCTTTATTCAATCCTCTCATGTGTCCCTCAAGTTATTGATACTTTGTCTATACTTAGAAATATTTCACCCTAAGTATAGGAGGGACAAGATGAGCCCATTAACTTCAGAAATTTCGATCCTCGATCATCTCCATTTTGTATAAGGTTTACTATACTCGGGATTAATTCATCCTAAGTAGAGTGGGGAAGTCAGGGATGACTGACTTCTTCTTTTAGTCATTATAGTATAGACTTTCCTATACTCGGCATGAGTTATGTCTTCCTTTCTATCTTTGATCACTATGAGGATGCAGCTAAAGCTAAGTATAGGGAGGTCGTATATACATCGTATATACTTTAGACATAACTCGTACTTCATATTTTTGAATACTATGGCTAACATACTATATTTGGCAAGGGTATACGAATAATCAACACTATGATTAAGAAACTTCTTTGTAAATAAGGTTAATAAACAAGTTTCAAACTGTTTTGCAAAATTATTTGAAAAATGGTTATTAAAATGACTTGAAAAAACTTTTGAAAGCCATTTAGAAAACTTTTGTAAAATGTTTTCAAACCTTTGTAAAATCTTTTTGTAGATGTTTGCAAAATTTATTTTATTTGCTTGAATAAAATTTTTGAAAACTGATTTGCAAATGATTTGGAAAATGGCTACAGAAAATTTTTGAAATATATATTTATAATATTTGAAAAATATTCGCAAAATAATTTTCAAATTTTGTGTAAACTATTTGTCAAAATCACTTGCAAAAATAAGTTTTCAAAAAGTTTGTAAAAATATGTTCAAACTAATTTGATAACCATGTACAAAATTATAGCAAATAAAATTCTTTATATAAATCTACATATAACCCTTGTATATATAACCTGTAAACAACCACTAACTTCTGTATAAATTCTCAGTGTAAATACACACCCAATTCTTATAAATATGTGTGCAATCCATTGTAAATATATGTGTATATTTCTTTCACTAATTTTTATTAAAAGTCTCTAAAAATTTCAAAATTCTGAAAACCTATAAAAATCTATAAATTAATTTCAAAAATCACATAAAAATTTGGAAAACCTTTTCAAAAATCCATAAAAAGTTCGAAACCAAAAAATAGTTTCACAAAAATATTTTCCTTGCATGTAAAGCACATGCATTTTTCAGAATGATATAGACAATTGAACAAGTCTAAAAAAAGCCAGAAGATTGGAGCTTGGTCTAGACCTTAATCCACTTAATTTCATAGGAACCCTTTTTATGGACTAGAATTGAGATGCTTCGGGTCACCTTGACTTAATTCTTTATATTCCATGAGACTGTGTTCTTGTGTTGATTCAATATGTCTAACTAGAACCCTTCATGTCATCCGTATGACTCTTGAGACATCAGCTTGATTAGAAACCTCACACTTAACACTTAGCTCATCCCAGATGGATTGTTGAAAGATCTTGGAGTCTAAGTCGGGGTAATACTAAGATGCTTCGTCAAGGGTTGCTCGGGAATCGTTTTGGGGACTATCGAAACCGATACTTCAACTCACTTCCTCTGGTAGTATGGACAACTAATGACTAGAGACTGGATTGAAATAAAGCTTCAGATGAGGAATGGTTTGTTGGCACAACTTTCTTCCAAGATCCCAAAACATGGACGGAACACAAGATTCTATATCCGTCAGGACAAAACAAGAATGCAGAGCAATGCCATACAAATAAAATATCAAAAAAGAAGCCTACACCAAATATTCTAAAAATATTGAGCATCCTTCGCTTCTTGGCGAAGAATCAACTACACTGATCGCGCTTCCCAAGGAAATATGACTACACTGGTCCTATTCCATCTTTTTTCATTCTTCTAGCTTCTCCCTTTTCGGTTGTGAACTAGCACACACCTGAACTTATAAGGAATTATCCATCTCCCCAAGGACGAGTTTCCAGACGAGGATCGTAGTTTATCAATTTATTTGGGAAGAACTAACACAATCCATACACATGGTACATGTCATTTCAAGGTTTCCCGAGTATGCGACTAAAAGGGTGGTTCTGACCAGATTGTGAATTGAACTGTATAGAGGATCATGGAATCTAAGGGTTGTTGTGTCACACTTTCTAATCTTAATGTGGTTCCGAACACACTAAGAATCCAAAGGTTTTAACCAATTTTCAAACTTTGATCTTATGAAGACAATCTAAAATTCAAAATTTATTCCAAGTTCTTTCTTTTTCTTTTTCTTTATATTTTTTTTGCACTCATTGTCATGTGTTTGCTAGGGAATAGCAAAGGCAAGTATAGGGGGTGATGAATCTCCATTTCATCACCTTTATTCTTTCAAATTATCCTTAAATCCTAACTAAATGCATGTACATAGCATTAATTTGTACAAAATAACTCAATAATTGCCATATAAATACCATATAAATATTGATATTTAATTACAAAATACAAGAATAAAGGAAATAAATGAAAAAGAATGAAGTGTCCAAAACACTCAATGACTTTAGATCATGAGATCTTGTCATCATGATGACTTGGTCGACAAGGAATAAGATGGGGGTATATAGGGCAAAGGAACTATATAAAACACACAATACCCTAACTCTTTTACTTAATAAATAGGCTTTTGGCACCTATTTTATTTTCTTATTTTTACACCTCAAATAATAAAATCCTCAACATAAAACTTGTACATAAAAATACAAAGAAAAATACAAAATTGATTTACTAAAAAATAATAGACAATGCACACAGGACACACAAACAAAAAGCCACAAACAAAACTTTCCAGACATGTATCTCCTCCATATGAACTCAAAATTGACCAAACTCACTTTATTATTCAAAATATTAAATTATCTATTTAATGAAGGTGGTTTCATTTAATTTGGAGTTGATATGCAAAGGTTGGCTTTTGGGTCCCTATTGTATTGTATACTTGTATATAATATTCAATATATCTATTCTTTATTTTTTTAGCTTCTTTATATTTTGTATACTTGTATATACTATTTTAAATACATATAAAAACCATGAAAATACATTAAAATAAATAAAGTATTATAATATATAAGTAAACTATACTTATTTAATATATGTACATATTTATTAAAGAAAATAAGTGAAATAAGAAAAATATAATACAATTATTTAAATATGTAATTAAATAAGTAATAAATATATAAAATACCCAAATATAATAATAAAATGTCGAATACAAAATACAAATAAAAAATTGTAAATATAAGTAATAAACATATGTATATACAAGTAGATATTAACATCTAATAAATAACTTTATAAATATTAATAAAAATGATAATAAAATACTACATAAAATAATAAACTTTTTTATGTTCTAACCTAAAATTAATAGAATCATTTGTTATTTATTATATATTATTAAGTGATTTAATCCCACATATTTTTTGTTGGTCCATGTGGACCCACCAGAGACAAAAGACTGTTGACTGCATGGTCAACAGTCCTTACCACTCGTAGACCCTGTCAGAGTCATGTGAAGACCCTGGCTTCTCCCATCTTCTACTCCACCTCCATACTTCCTTCCTCCTCGAGCCTTCCACCATCTTACAACCTGCACATCCCTACTCCATCACTATCTAGATCTCACAAACTACTCTCCTCCCACATGCAATCTTCCCCACCCTTTTACCCAAATCCATGTCTATAAATAACGACCCTCTTCTTCCTTTTTTGAATTTTATCCCACTTTACCCTTCTTAAACCTAATAGGACTCCTCCACATTGAGCTCCAGTGAGAGGAGACGCTCTGCGGAGCCTTATCGGCATGGATAAGAGTTAGTTGGTGGTGATCCATGTTAGCTGAGCTCAGCTCCGACGATCCTTCCTGCTACTTCATTTCGGCCAGGTACAAGTTGCTAGTTGTAGTTTTTTCGTTCGCTTTTCTTTCCAGTAGCATAATTTAGATGTTATTTTAGTTAATCGATGAATAGGTTAGGTTAATTTAGGTATTTTAGATTACTGGAGCCTTAAGATCCAGCTTAAATTCTCAGTGCTCTAACTTTCTTCGACCCGCTATTTCACATAATTTTTACTCCCCATTCACTTCTTCATACTTCCCCTCTGTGCATCCAGCTTCAAGAGAGGGTCGAGTATGACCCTCTCATCTTCCTCTTTATTTTTATAAAGAAACTGGAGCAATGTAGCATCTGGAGCACTATCTTGAAGTCCATCTCATAGCTCCAGCTACACGAGTGTTCTAGGCCCCCACTGACGGGGCCCGGACCGATCTGAAGGAACCAGCACACACAGGAGACCATCATGAAGCTTCTGAGCTCCTTAGCAGTGGTGGAGAAGGCCAGAGCATTGTGTAATCACCAATCGAAGCATCCCCGAAGGGTTGTTCTTGGTCGTTCTTCCAGGACCCCTCCGAGCAGTCCAATCATGATTAGGGCTCAGATCTAATATGACCCCCTTATTACAACTGAAACGAAGCCCATCATCCACCGTTGATTTAGCCACGTGGCGCAAGAAGAAGCGCCCGATAATGTGCCTTTAAGGGGGTAAATATATAAGTAGATTGTCGCTTATTTTGTATTTATATTCTGGCCCTATAAATATTAAGTAAGGCTTTATATTTTGTGTAAAAATTGCAAAGGACCCCTCGAACTTATGTGTATTACAAAGAGGTTAGTGCCAGCTCACCTCACGTGGACCCTGAAGTATATGGAAATATCCTTAAGCACATCATGGAAGCGTGAGGATCGCATCATATGCGATCAGGAGCGACTAGTCATACTAGTTGTTGTGCATCTTCTTATATAGTATGGGAGTCCATGGATCCCAATCCATTTGCACATAAATCCAATGGATGAGATTGATTTGTGTTTCTTCTAATGCTCAAGATTTTATTGTAAAAACACAACAACAATTGATTTAATATATATTGAAAAACCAATATAAATTAATCCCAAATTTAAATCAATCAAGTATGGAGATTATGGAATGGAGATTGCCTCTTTCCATAATATGGGAGTGGACGACCACCCTTTCCTAATGGGAGTTGGTGTCCGTCCACCCTCCCAATTGGGAAGGAGCCAATCTCATGTAATCTCATGAGATTACATTATTCCGTATAAATCTCTAAGATTTACAACAATATTTGTTGGAAATTATTTGACAAAAATAACACATAATTATTTGGTAAATATTGCAATCTTGCCATTGGAAAATTATGAATCACATTCACAACGCAAAATAAAAAGTGATTTACATTTTCAATTAATTATCCAAATTGAATCAAATTCACATCAATAATTAATCAATAAATATAAATTATAATATGCTCTCTCTAATACATTATAAATCACATTTATAATATATATGAATAATTAGGATAGTGCTATCCACATTATTCATATCCATGATAATTAAACCACATTTAATCATCTTGGATCTCTATTCTCATGTGTCCAAATAAAATGAATCACATTCACATTATTTACATCTTTGATAATTAAATCACATTTAATTATCTTAGATAACTTTCCTTATAATATGAATCAAAATCATATTATTCATGATAATTAAATAACATTTAATTATCAATTTTCTTAATGTTTGGATACATATATCAACAATGAAATTATCCTTGAACTCTTTAAGGATAATGCGCTTTCTTCACGGATACTTGGAGATAAGGACAAGGCGATTGCATTGTTCCACGTATAGTGACTTGGATATTGAGATCACATCTCAAATACAGATATTGCGGGCGTCTCATAGATGCTTGATTAAATCAATACCGCAAATCTATTATTCTCATTGCATCTGAATCACATTCAGATCAATGTCCAACATTTGGACCAAGATCAGATCACTTCACTACTGAGAGGAGTCACTAAAATCCGGACTTATTTCATCACTCCCTAGGAATGGAAGTGTCATGGTTATACAATCGTTTATGATTACATCACCCTCAAATATTCCTAATACATGTACATCCTACATATTGGAAGACCAAGATTAAGCTCACATTATTAGATCAATTTTACATTATCTACTTCAGGGTTTTATCATAAAATTTCTCATTTGACTATTGGGAGTTGGTATCGATCATATACTTTTCAAAAGCATATATCATACTCAGGTGTTGATCATATACTTTCCAAAAGTATATATCAAACCTACAAATTTAGTCAAGCTTCCAAAGTGAGATGACCGTGCACAGAATTTGATTCTTCCCAATATCTCATGAATGAGTTCATGTCTTCCGATTCAGTAAATGAGCTTGTATGATCCCTTTGAGAGATCGTATTAATCATATGCCCTTGCATGCACACCACCGCGTTGGTGTATAGACCTTGATTAGGTCATCAACCTATTGGTCTGTCAAATGTACATACTCAGACATATAGCAACACATCTGTCTTTGGTCAGAGGATGCGTGCCTATATCGTGACAGCATACGACATAGGTCTTTGGTTATCTCGATTTCGTTATGTCAACTCTTTGACCTAACTAATCTGACACCTCCAAATCTCTATTCCTATGCAGAGGACATGCATCAAGAGGTCGGTCAAATATCAGCCCTTAGAGAAAGGATTGCCATCTCCTTCTCAAGTTGGAGATCCTCTCTTAATAATCATTCGACAATGCTTGATGAGTCCTTAATCTAACTCTTTAGATATTCATCCAATCACCAACATCTATGATTCAATAATTGAATCAATAGTTGTATGATCATTAAGATGGCCATGGTACATAACCCTAATTGTACCAAGGGACCTATTATGAAAATTAATTATTCTTTATTTCAGATCAAGAATGATATTTGCAATAACATTTATTTCTAATTGCAAAGGACCCCCTAAACTTATTGTGTATTACAAAGAGGTCAATGCCAGCTCACCTCACGTGGACACTACGTGAGGCGGGTACATTTTGCAAAGAAACCCCTCTGTCTTCCTTTATTTGTTTTTAGTCTATAAAACTGTAATATAAGTGTTAAATCTATGGGATATTTGCATATGATACCCTACCTTTATTTTTAATTACAAATATGCCATTGCTAGGATGTATATTTTATTTTTTGCATTCTTATTTTTATTAAATATCTCCAGTGCCTTATAAATTATGGAAAATTTTCTGTAGATGATTAATATGATGCTCAAGCACTCTCGTATTTTTAGTTAGGTGTGTATTGAATTTTCCCATTTATAAAAAATCATTTAAGAGCTAAATATATCCTGTTTATATATAAAAATACAAAAAATAGAAATCTAACTTGAAATTTTCCAAATATATATAGTATATTTTAATATATATTCTAATTTAAGACCAAAAATCACAAAAAATATAGAAAATACTAAAAATTAGAAACCCCTAAAAAGACTATAAAAATCAGTAAAAAATCTACAAAATTCTAAAAAAATAGTTTCTGTTTCTTATTTGTTTTTATATTATAAACTACATATAAAATAGTTTTAGGAATTTTTGACTATTAATCTACTATTAAAACCCAAAACAATTTGGCCTATATAATAGTTATTGTTTTGACTTATTAAATTCCTTAAAATATATAACAATTAACAAAATATATAAGAAAACTCAAAAAAATAAAAATATTAAAAACACCAAAGCATCTTATTATGTGAATTTTTACTATATTTATACATAATTAAAATTATAAGATCGAATATAGACTATTTATACTATATAATATTTAATAAATTATTATTATTTATAAATGCCTAATATATATTAAAAAACTTTTAAAAAAAATAAAATGATTGTTCATGCATATATTTCATATATTTTTCATATATTTCTTTATTATATATCACATATACCAGTTATAATATACATATTACTATATATAAATATATATTAATACCTTAAAACAAAAAGAAACTAAAAATTTACAAAATAAAAAAGAAAATTAAAACCAAAATTAAAAAGACAAAAAAATATAAATAGTTAAAAAACTCATTAAAAAATTAAATATAATTAAAGTCCCGTACAAATTAAAAAGGAAGAAAAATATAAAAAAATTATTATTGATTTTTATTAATTGATCATAATTATACCTATCTAGTTTGCGCTCAGAGGTTCAACCCCTACTACTTGTCATTGTACATCTTTTAAAGGGTATAATAAATTTCACCCTACATCTTATTTATTATTTATTCATTATTGTGGGTTGGTTGTTGATCTATTTGGTTGATTGGGTTCTGAGAGCCGAGAGAGGCATTGATACATCGATTGCCGGACCCAACTTATCGGGCACCGCTGACCCTCCACGACCGGATGCTAGGATCCCCGATCTCCTGAATTATCACCTTTTTGGGAGAAAACATGTCGATAAGGACACCGAATGCATTCATTCAAGAGGTGCTTGATGCCCAAAATGAGATGACTAGGATTTTCTACGAGAGTTAGCCTTAGCAATGCCAGCAAGCACGACCATTGCAAGCAAGAGAAGAAGAAAACCCTAGAGTAAGAAGAAAACCTGGAGAAAAGTGCTCTCGCCCTCACTCGATATCTCACTCTCATGTGATCCATATTTATTATTAAAAGTTATGTAAAAATGATTCACATATTAATTAATGTTTATGTAAGTTAGATTTATATTCTCCATTAAATATGTGTGGATTGGATTTACATTTTATTTGGGATAAGAAATTGGATTTATTAATTGATGAACTTATTTTAACATTGTCCCATAATAGTTTGTCGTAATCAGATATATTATTCCACAATTATCAAAGACCAAATCCAATAAGGAATTGAATTTAAAGAGATGAGAGAGCCAAGAGTATCTTCACTCTCTACTACTCTCTTTTGGACATCCCCACTGCAAAAAAAAAGCTAGGCCTTCACTTTTATATTCATTCCGCTCCAAATGCTCTTTAGTCCTATTAGCAAAAGGAGAAAAAATAAGGAAGAGATTTAGTCTCTCTCTCTCTCTAGATCGTCCATAGAGTACTCTACCCCATCCATTTAGCCATCCACCCTCTACCCTCTCCGTTAGTGCGCCAATTGTGAGAGAGTACCCTTCTACTCCGTGCTTTGTTCTCGAGAAGAAGTTGATTTTGTGAGATAAAATCAGGAGAAAAAGTGATCCATCTAGATCACTTTTAGCAAGGATAATTGGTTGAGAGAATCGTCTCTCAATTTCGTGGGAGGATTGTGATTCATCATCGCACCAGTGAGTACAAGCTTCATCAGATCGTACTTCAGTAAGGAAGTCTTCCTTTAGAGACTTTACATATCAAAGGTATAAATTCATATCTCGGGTGATTCATGAACTGATGCAAAAATAGTCACCGTGCCCATGTGATTTCGCATTGCGATCAACATTTGCTCTTCGATTGCAATATCGCTCATATGATGAGCCTATTATTTGTCAAAGTTGATTCGTATTTTTCACATTTATATGATGTACGAGGTCAAACCTCCTATCAAAAATATCCACTACCAGCACTCAGAAAATAGGTACTGAAGCTGATTTTAGTGGGTTGCATCCTTTGGCTTATCGTTTTACGCATAATAAAAACATCACTTTGCACAATGCGTTCCTAAAAAAAGCTAGATTCAGTTGTGCCAAATCCCTACGTAAGAACAAATCTCCAATGCAGTGGAAAAGATGATCTCTTTCCGATAGATTACGATACTATTTCTGGTGTTGTGGGAGACCATTATTTTACCTTCTTGGACCTCAAAATATATTCAAGTAAATAGTATTATAATGCTTTAGAGGATGCTGAGCTTGTTGACCCCTTCTACTCTCCTTTTTTGGTAAATAACTTCCTACGATGGTCTCTGTTACGTGTTCCATCTAATAATTTCGAAAGAGTAATCTCACATGAGTGGTTTTCCTATAATATCCAAGGGGACAAGAAAAAAGGAGGAATAAGATCGAGGGGATCTCCAGCAACCTCATGCTATTGCCAATCTATTCCTAATTGGAGTTCAACGGAGAAGAACCCAACATAACAGAGTAAAGAGGGAGAATCTCGTCGCCATTCCGAATCCTATATTGATTGATAGTCCAAATAGGAGTACAATAAGAAGCTCTAATCCTCCCATTATATATATGATAATAAGGAACAAGGCACGTAACACAGATCTTAATCACAACCCACATGTTCATCAACAATGGCTGACGACCAGAAGAACCTCGAGGAGGAGAGGGAGCGTGCGACAGAGGAGAAAGAACGAGGGAAGAGGCCAAGGGAGGACTCGGCAACGGCAGCAGAACCATCGAAGACGTCGAAGGTTGACGGAGAAAGTAAAAACCCCGTCGACTACAACCGTCCCTACAGGGAGGCCCGGTTCCGTCGGGGGTTGGAGGTGGGTGCTCTACGGCCTGCGGGGGATGCGGCCGGTTTACCTTGGGGAAAAGGAGGCCACGGGGACGGACGTGAACCCGAAGCACAGCCGGTTCCTCATCTCTTCGTGCTTGGAGCAGTCCCTGCTCGACTTCCTCACAGAGGAGGAGCGCTGCATCGTCTCGAGGGTGCCCAAGAAGGAGGAGGAGGAGGAGGAGACATCGTCTGCTGCTGCTTCGTCTGGTATTGTGAGGAGGAGGAGCGCAGCATCGTCTTGTGGGAGCCCGAGAAGGAGAAGAGTACATCGTCTACCGCTAGGGGTAAGAAGAAGAAGGAGAAGGAGAGGAAGGAGTCGGTAGCTGTGAGGGTGATCGATGAAAGCGGAAGCGTATACGACATGTCCCTGACGAGGTGGTGCAACAACTCCCTCAACCTGATGGGCCGGTGGATGTGGTTCGTCGCCAACAACGGACTCATGGAGGGTCAGGCGGTGAGAATGTGGGCTTCGCGTCTTCCCGTTCTCCACGAGGATGGGGCGAGGTTATGCCTGCTCTTGAAGCTTAGGGATCCCTACCTGCTCTCGATGATGCATGAACTCGAGAAGGAGCCCGGCTGGCACGTCCTCTGCCCCCGTGACTAGTGTTAGATTAGCCTTAACAGAGTCCCAATTTGGAGACAAGTGTTACTACTTGTTATCAGGGATGTATGAAGTCGAGAAGAAACTAGACAAGTGGCACGTCCTCTGCCCTCCATATGATCATGAGTACAACTTTGATTATAATGTTATGCTGATCATATGAATTGTTCTTTGAAACTTTTTATTCGGAGAAAGGGATTGAGATCAAACAGACTATGCTCTTTTCTTGAATATAATATCCCTATTCACACAATTGTTAACAGTTACTTGACAAAAGTTGGCTCAAATAATATTGTAAGAAAGATGTTGGTAGTGGCTGGTATTTTCATTCAAGAAATTTTAAGCCTGCTTGAGGATGAAAATACTTGTCCCTTTACTCCGTAAAACAAAATCAGGAATTTAACATACGGTTCTCGAAGATTCCATGATAAGACACAAAAGGATGGATCATGAGAATTGTTAATCACAGTATGTATATTGTTCTTGCTTCCTTATTAAATAAGATTCTTGACATATAGTCACGTATCTCGAAAATGTAATTCCATTTCTCGACTTGAGTATAAAAATCTTTCACTTGCCCATCAATGTAGTGCGGGAGATATACACAAATTTTACATGTCTTTCTTTGTTGCCTATAGTAATTTGAGGTCGATTTCGGTGACATGTTATCGATATATCGATTTTGCCTTCATGTCTATATTGTGGGTGATATGTCGATTTTGACATTATATCAATATTGTAGTTTGGGCCTCATGTCAACGATATGTTGATTTCGACTTCATGACGTCGATATTATCGACGATATGTCGATCTCATCTTCATGTCAACTTCGACTTCGTGTTGATATTATCGGCGATATGTCGATTTGGGCATCATGTCGATATTATCGGCGATATATCGATTTCGACTTCATGTTGATTTTGATGTCATGTCGATATATGGTTCGGCTTTAGGTTTGATAAATAGACACGTCATTCCATAGATATTGGCAAGTTTATGGACAATGGGACACCACACATATTTATTATAGGGCAAGACGAAAGGGCATGGGTCAAGCTATCCTTTCGATCCGTCGAAAACGACATTGAAATCTCGATATATACCCTTCTTTCACAAATCTAAGCCGATTTCGGCCGAATTAAGCGAAATTCTATCGAAATTTTGATGAAATTTCAGAATTATTTCGCTCTTTTCCATCTCGAAACGAAATCAAAATCGAGATATAAAATCTTGGATCGGAGCTCCAAATGTAACGAGTCATATCAGATCAGATATCCAATCCAGATGGCTTGGTTGGGTAACCATGAATTTTGGGTTGGGTTAGATACCCATCCAATCCACTAACCATGCACGCCCCTACTCTCAGCGGAGATATTTCCACAAGTAAGGAGGACAATGAGATTACCATCAGAAGAAAAAAACTAATTCTGATAAGGTATTGTGGGGGGAGAAGATCTTCAACACACAAACAATTCAAGCATGCTATACGTGCAAGGGCAGTCACAGCCAAGAAGAGGGGAAGAGATAGTCCGTCATTCCTATTCTTTTGGCAAGCAACAGGATGATTATCAAATTCTATGTCACCCAACATTCATTGCGCTAGCAAATAAAAAAATGAAATCACAAGAAATACACCGTCTTGATGCATAACCTCCCGCTATAAAAACCCATTATAAACCCATGCCTTCACCACAAATTCCTCCAAGCTCTAAAAACCTAAAAAGGCAGCTTGATGCATAAGCTCCCGCTGCATTGGGTATTGAGAAGGATCAAACCACTTTCAATTGAGAATGTCTGTTCATCCTACAATTCTCAATTCCTTATTACCCACATCCCTACTCAAAGAATACCAAAATCGAGTACATGGTAGTGGTTGTAAACATTTCTTTATTCTGCAATTCCAAAGATATTGTCAAAAAGATTCAATCTAATGAAGATATCGTCCTTTAATGGAAATAAAAATAAAACAAAACTTATGGGGTGATTCTTTATATTCCAAGGATCATTATACCATGTACAAATGATAATCTTTGTTTCATTCATGATAACAACCAATAATCAAAATGACTCACATACCAAGTATAGTAAATATCATCCTCAAGTTGCAGTTCAAGGATTGTGATTTGCCTACCAGTGCGCGAATTGGTGTTGCCTTTCTTTTATAAACAATTACTATAGCGAATGCAGTAGCATTTTATATCCGAAGGGTAGCCAAAGGGATGTTAGACGAGTAAAAAGGAGGAGCTCTTGGCCAAAAGGAGGCTTTGTGGTGGAATGGAGGGGTGCAAGAGAAGCTCAAAATTAAAAGAGCATACTTTAAAGCTATGTCTAAGGATAGAACTAATGAAACTGTCATAAACTACAAAACTGCGAGAAGGAAACAAAGAAGGTGGCAAGCGAAGCTAAGTCAAAAGCTTATGAAGTTTTGTACAAAAAACATGACTCTAAGGAGGGCCAGAAGGATATATTCAGGTTGGCTAAAGCAAGAGAAAGAAAGACAAAATCTTTCTCAAGTGAGATGCATTAAGGATGAGGAAAGTCACATGCTTGTTACTCAGAAGGACATATAGACTAGATGGAAGCAGTACTTCCATAAGCTTTTGATTGGGGAAGGAAATAGAGAGATCACTTTGAGAAATCTAACTAGTAGTGAAAGTTACTTGAATCGTGCAAGCTATAAACGAATACAAAGAAAGAAAGTAGAGAACGCTTTGAAGGTTATGAGACATGGGAAAGGTGTAGGACCTGATGACATTCATAGAAGTTTGGAGAGTTTTAGGTGAGCGTAGTTTAACTTGGCTTACAAAGTTATTCGATGTTATTTTGCGAAGGAAGAAAATACCTGAAATTGGAGGAAAAACATCGTGGTACCTCTTTATAAGAACAAAAGGAGACATTCAAAATTGTTCAAATTACAGCGGTATCAAGTTGATGAGTTACACTATGAAAATTTGAGAATGTACGATCGAAAGAAGGTTGAGGTAAGTTTCTAAAGTAAAAGAAAATCAATTCGAATTCATGTCAGTTCTCTCAACTATTGAAGCCATCAACTTGCTGAGGAGAACAATGGAGATTTATAGAGCTAAAAGGAAGAACCTTCATATGTTTTTTATTGATTTAGAGATGGCTTATGATTCGATCTCACGAGAGATATTGTGAAGAGTTATTTAGAAGAGACGGGTACCTATCCTATACATTAAGCTCATCTTGTGTAAGGATACAATCTGGGAAGAATGACTATTTTGACATCAACATTGGTCTGCATCAAGGTTCAACTTTGAGTCCATTCCTTTTTACTTTGATTATGGAGGAGTTGACAAATCACATTCAAGATGAGACACCTTGGTGTATATTATTCGTCGATGATATTGTGTTGATTAATAAGACTGGAGATGGAGTAAATGAGAAGCTTGATATCTAGAGACATATATTGGAGACTAAAGGATTTCGTATAAGTAGGACTAAGACTGAATATATTGAGTACACTTTTAATGGAAGCAATGGTAAAGGAATCGAGATATATACTGGTGATTATATTCAGAAGAGAGATTCTTTTTAGATACTTAGGATCTATTTTGAAACATGATGGGGAAATTGATAGAGATGTTACGATTAAAATAAATACAGGTCGACTAAAGTAGAGAGGAGCCTCTACTATTCTGTGTGATAATAAAATTCTTTTGAAAATCAAAGGGAAGTTTAACAAAGCAGTTGCGATACCCGCTATGCTCTATGGAACTGAATGTTGGCATGTAAACCATAGACATGTGCAGAGAATAGCAGAAGTAGAAATGAAAATGCTAAGGTGGATGTATGGACACACACTTAAAGATCAGATTCAAATTGATGTCATCAGAAGGAAAGTAGGCGTAGCTCCAATCAAGGATAAGATGTAAGAAAATCACTTAAGATGGTTTGAACATTTTACAAAGGTGGTCAGTTGATACATCGGTTAGGAGATGCGCGTTTTGGGATGTTGAACCGGCTAAGAGGGGTTGAGGAACGCCCAAGAAGTGTTGGAATGAGACTATATAAAGGGATCTTTGTTTTCTGGATCTAAGCCCAAGAATGACCCAAGATAGATCTGAATGGAGGCAAAGAATTCATATAGCAGACCCTACTTAGTGTGGGAAAAGGCTTTGGTATTGTTTTTGATCAGCAAGATATTGACAACATATCGTCGATATATTGCCCATGTCAACGATATGTCATCCTTTTCGACCAATAATTAAATCCTTCAATTTTTTATTCAAAATTGACCTCACATCATCGATTAATTTTTTCATTTGTCCATTGTAACTCGATACATGATGCTAATATGCATTCTTGAGTGATTTTGGTTATTTTAGATGTATTGGAGAGATCTTGGAAGGTTTAAAGTTCACCAATTTGGCAATATGTGTTCTCTTCCCCAAGGTAAGTTTTTTTAAGAAAAAGGTAAGTATTATTGTTGTATGAGATTTTTCGGGTTTTAAAATAGAGATATGAAATAAAAGTACAGTGGTCGTCGCAACCTAAAATCCTGCAACAAAAAATTGTTTTTTTCAAGCTAAAATATTTACAAAAGATATAATATGTAGCAAGAAAAATTTTGCTACTTAATTTACCTGTATAACTAACAGGGTCGAACTCAGTGACGTTACAATTCTCGAGGGTTATTCAAACAATCGAAAAATCTATTAAAATAAAAAGGGAATCTCAAATGCTAACTACCTTGATTTTTGTAAAATTTTATCCTTTGAATTTTTTAAGTTTTTTATTTTCTGATTTTCAATTTTTCTAATGATTTTAAATTTTACAAAAAAGAAATTATTTTCAAAATTATAATTTTCAAAACAACTTTATACACAAGAGAAATGTAATATTTCTTAGAATTTTTTAAATATTACAAAAATGCTCCAAAATATCTAAATAAAATCTTTTTATATTTTTGATGAATTTCGTACTACTTTTGTAATTTTTCAGTGCTTTTTAGATTTTTTTTAGGATTTTTAAAATGAATAAAAATAGGAGAAAATACAAATAGTGAGCAAATAGGATTATTTCACAATTTAAAAATATAAAATAAAATCAAAA
Source organism: Ottelia alismoides (assembly GCA_037367405.1). Classification (NCBI taxonomy): domain Eukaryota; kingdom Viridiplantae; phylum Streptophyta; class Magnoliopsida; order Alismatales; family Hydrocharitaceae; genus Ottelia; species Ottelia alismoides. Next base: position 231,031 of record JAZKJV010009940.1, on the reverse strand, counting down.
ATTTCTGCTAAGAACTAGAGGAAATAATCTACAAACAAGAACTAAAATCACTATTTTTGGATTTTTCTGTAATTTTCTGTCATTTTTTTAATTTTTTGTATTTTGCAAGTTTATTGGTTTTACAAATATATAATGCACGAAAATTGGACAGAAAATAAAATGACAAAAATAAAACTAATCTATTTTTTGGAATTTTTATGAAATATTTGAATTTTTATGATTTTTTAATTTCGAACAGGGAAAATGCAGAGTTTTTGAATTTTTTAACACTAGCAAATAAAAATAAAATGCAATGAAATTTATATTAAATGAAGATGAACACAGCAGGAATATACACAAATTTTTGTAGAATTTTCAAAGTAATAAAAACATTTATTTCAATGAAAAGAAAATGCAAAATAGAGTCTGGAAAAGAAGGACCAGAAAGTAATTATTTAATGTTTCTGCAAGAAAAAGTAACAAAAGTATTATTCGATAGAAATTTAGCAAATTACCTAGTTAAAATGTGCAACGCACATGCTTGGAATTGGCAGGAGGGGCTTCTGTGTATTTTTGAAAAACTCTAGGGGCGGAGTTGTAATTTGCCCAAAAATATTTATGCTTCAATTTAGAGGCAGAGGTCTTCTTTGCTAGTTTGAAATACTAAGGGTCTTGAATGCAATTTTTCAATTTTTTTATTGTTCCCCCTAGGGTTCCTGGTTATCCTTCGTTTCCACGCTAAAACAAAGGGGCCGCCACCCCTACCTTCTCTTCCACGCCAAATGGTGGTGGTCGTGGAGGTTCCAGGCGGTGGAAGGGAAGATTTGGAGGAGCTCACGCGGTGGTGATGGACGGGGGAGTCGGTTGGAGGAGCATGTGGTGGTCGTGTGTGAAGATGGTTGTCGGCATCGATGCTTGTGGATGGCGGTCGACTTCAATTTTTTTAGATATGAAGGTGGATGGCTCCGCCTCGAGCACGCGGCTGAGGAGATGATGGCGCAGCTGGAGGACGGTGATCCTCATGTTTGGCAGAGGCGCACGGTTTGGAGAGCGGTTGAAGCTCCAGCGACAACGTGGTATCCTAGGCGTTGTCGTAGAACGATGGTCGGCGGCGGCGTTCTGGCGCTGAGCTCCAACTGCGACAAAGGATGATCGATGGCACTAGCGTGATGGTGCTCCTCTCCGTGATGATGCCGATGGTTCACGATGGTCAACGAACGATGAGCAAGGGACAACACACGCCCCTCATGGAGGATGCAATGTGACTGGGGATTGTGGTGAATGATGGCGGAGGTGCGCGGCTCCAAATGGCGGTGAATGGAGCGTGTAGTCGTGGAGAAAGATGGTGGTGAACGCCCTATGCACAAGGCTGAGGGCTGGACAGCGGTGGCGGAGGTGAACGGCAGCGGTTGGAGTGCTGTCTCCCCCAACCTTTTTTATTTTTTTATTTTTTTGATTGTAAACACAAGAACTGGATAGTTTTTGTGTTATTTTTTAAAAAATGGAATTGTAGTTTTTTTATTTAAAAATAGAAACTACAAAAAAATTGTATTATTTTTTGAAAGTAGCAAATGATTTTTTTTATTTTTTAAGAGAAATTCATGTACCTAAAAAAAGATACTGACTCGAGCACGAAAGCTTAATCCAAAAATTAAATGCGGAAAATGTGAGTGGATGCAGATCCGATGAAATGGAAGATACATCTGAGTCTTCGGTCACCATGCATGACTGGAGTTGATGGATTGCGTGGGGTAGAACGTGAACGTGGAGAGATCACGAATATGAGATGAAATCGAAATCGATGACGGATCAAATCGTGATGGGTGAAAGATTAACGATTAACTATGATCTAAGATTGAAAATTGACAACAAAATTGAAGATGCGAAAATTCAATTAAGATTATCCTAGATTTAAAACAAGAGAAATGGATCTCATCGTGGGAGAGGAAATGTCGTAATCGCTTCGACAAAGGCCGACTCGCTATCATCGGACGGCTCGGAGGCTAGGCACCTCTCTGCAACAAGAAGATTCCCGGAGAATAGGCTCCTCTCACAAAAGATTGATCAAAGGGAAAGGAGGGAGGAGGAGCCATATTAATAGATAAAAGGATGGAGTTTGAATTTCAAAAATTTGAATGAAGATTAGAGATAAGAAAAATTGAAATTAGATAAAGATAAGAAAGGAAATTAGTGTTAAAATTATTTACAAAAAATAATTTTTTTATTTATTTTCGTAACTTTATTAAATTAAATATTAAATGCTAATTTTTTTAATTTTTTTGTGGTGGTTATTTAAGAATATCAACTATATACATATATTATATACATATGGTACATTATATATATAGTTAAGTAAGGAAATTAGTTTTTTTATTTTTAATTTTTATTTTTTCTAAATATTTATTAAAAATATTTACAAGTATTTCCAAATGCAATATGTATGATAAATAAATGGTAAAAGTGCACAAACCACCCCAGAAAATCGTCTTTCAAATCGATACTCCAAAAATTATGAAACCACAACCATTTTAAAGATAATTTAATTTAGAATACAATGGAAGTGAGTTTGGTACAATTTGACCTCGTATAGAGTCGGAATTCGTCTTTCAGTTTTTACTTTATGGCTTTTTCTGGATGTTGTTACTTTTATTCTGTACATGATTTTATTTTGCAAATATTTTTTATTATTTAGGAAACATTTTTATTTACAACTTTTATTTGAAAATTATTTAATTTGAGATCAATTTATGTACAAATAAATTAGGGTTAGTATACAAATATTTACAACATATTTTTTTATTTTCTGATTAAGGACCTTATCTTCCCCTACTTTATTCATGGTCGATCAGGTCAAGTCTTAACCTTCTCTCAGGGTTTGGGTCAGCTTATATCTATTACATATATACAGTCCTTTTTCTTTTTTATTTTCTTTAATTTTTCTTTATTTATTTATTTATTTATTTATTTTAGGTTAAAATAGTAATAAATATACAATATTTACACACAGATGCAAGTTAGTAAGAATATGGAGTTAGTATTATATACATGTGTTTTATAATGGATTTTAAGGTAAAATAAATGAATAAAGATGATGAAATGCATATTCATCATCCCCCTATGCATTACCTTTGCTAGTCCCTTAGTAAACACTTATTTGAAAGAATAATTGAATAAAAGAAAAAGAAAGGAAAAATAAAGAAATTAGGACAATACTGAGTATTAAACTTATCTTCATAAAATTGTAGTATGGAGCTCTGTCATACCTTTGGCTTATTGGTGTGGCGAAACCTTAATGGGAAATGGATTTAAAACCTAACAACCTCTAAGTTCCACAAGACTCCTATTCAGGTCTCCTCAATAGTCAGATCAGAACAAGTCTACATACATAAATTTTTATGACTATGAATCTTTACTTGTACGGTGTAAGTGAAATATAGCTCTCCATCTCAAAAGTAGCAAAGAAACAACCTCTCTTAACAAGGTAACTCTAGTCCCCTGGTCTAGCAACTCTTTCCTCGAGGATCGGGGATATTCCCTTCTAAGCTCAAGTACAACCAGTTCAAGAAGAGGATATGGAGAAAAGAATGGACGGTAACCAGTATAGCTACCTATCCTTGGATGCATGACCAGTGTAGCCAAGTCATCCAGCTGCAAGCTTACAAAAAATTGACTTTAAAGCACTTATTATTATTATTTTTCTTTATCCTTGTATATACACTACGGCAGGCATTTTACTTTTCAATCAGACCTGTCCACTTTTTGAGATTCTGCATTTTTTCTCTTCTTTTTTGAAAATATATACGAGGTGTAGCATGTACATAAGGAGTTTTTCCTCTTGAGCTAGTAGACTATCCCTCTTTTGAAGCATTATTACAGCCCCACAGCATCCTGTCTTTAGACCTCAATGCTACTAGATCAGGTTGAAATGCACAACCCTTCCTAGAGGAAGACGAGAGGTTCCGTCAATATATACTACCCTCGTATGTAACTCCAAGCCAAAAGATTTTGCCTCATCACTATCTCCTCCATGAAGAGCTACGTGTAGAGTGCTTGTGCAATATAAGCCATGATCTGAAAGAATCATGCGTGTGTTGTTAAATATTCTACTTAGACTAATCAAGATGATATGTGAACATAGTCTTATAGACTTAAAGAATTAAGTCACTAGGACCTGCAAAATTTTAACTCCGGTTCTTATAAGGTTCCTCTGAAATTAAGTGAATTAAGGTCCAACTAAGCTTCATTCTTCAATTTTATTCCATACTTAGTTTAAATATCAATACTATCCTGAAAAATACACATGCAAATGCAAGAAAATATGTACAATGCAAAAAGAAAGCAAAATCTCTTTTTTTAAACAATTTTCTAATTTTGAACTTTTTATGGATTTTGTGGAAAGAAAGAAAAATGATGCACATGTAAAAAGAGAATTTTTTTAATTATGCAAATTTTTATAGACTTTTGGTTTTGTAGTTTTTAGGGATTTTTTTAAGAGGAAAAGGGTTAGTAAAATATATACAAGTATATAAAAGGATTTTTTGTGTTTTTGTTTTTGTTGTTTTTTTATTGTTTTTTGTTGTTTTTTCCTTATTTTTGGTTTTTTTGTTTTGTTTTTTTATTTTGTTTTTTTAATAAAAGGTGACCAAAGTCTATATACATACGTGGATTTTACGAATTTATATAGATATCTCAAAAAATCATATTTAAAAAACGAGTTATGTATAAAGTATATATACAATATATACGACACCCCCTATACTTAGCTCAAACTATGTCCTCATAGTGATCAGAGAGTGGAAAAGGAAGACATAATTTGTGCTAAGTATAGAAAAGTGAAAAGACTCCTATGCTACAACGACTCAAAGAAAAGATGAAAAGAATAGAAGTTGGTGATCCCCCTTATACTTAGGATCAAGTAATCCTAAGTATAGAGGACTGTACAAAAGGGAAAAACTGATGAAAAGAATGTACGGACTCGACGGCTCGACTTGCCACCTATACTTAGGGTAGAATAGCCCTAAGTATAGAATATCAATAAGTTGGGGGACAATCGAGAGAACAAAAGAATAAAAACACAACAGACGATATGAACAACATCACTCCCCCTATACTTAGGGTAGAGTATCCCTAAGTATAAGCAACAACATGAGTGATGAACATGACGAATATGAACAACACAAATCATTCACCCCCCTCTACTTAGGATAAAGCACATCCTATGTATAACATATATACACACTGAAAAGGGTGAACAATAAAACGGGAGAAGAAAGAATGAAACAAAAGGATATACAAGAGGTTGTTAGCTCATGTATCAAACGTAGAAGATGGAATCAAAAGATCATCATCTGACACCACAGATACCGAATCAACAATGGACATGAATGTATCATGATCTGGATATGGCTTCAGCAACTGTGCGATCACAACAAATGGTTGTGCATCAGATGGCAACCCAGATATGACAATACTCCCATTGTCACGCACATCTCTCACGATGAACAGTCCTTTCCATTTGCTTTTGAATTTTCCTAGAAACAGCTTCAACATAGCATCAAATAACCAAACTTTCTAATCAGGAGAGAAAGTCTTCCTTTGAACGTGTTTATCATGCCAACGCTTAACTTCTCCTTATACATGAGTGAGTTATCATATGCAAAGTCTCGGAATTCCAGTAATCTACTAAAAGCCAACTTCACGTTCTTTCATGCTTTCTCGTAATCAAGATTGCATACACGAAGTGCTCATAAAGATTTGTTAATTAATTCCACTAGCAGGTGGCAAGGATTTCCATGCACCAATCTGTAGGGAGGCATACCCAAAGGGGACTTGTATGACGTCCAATAAGCCCATAGAACTGAATCAAGCATCTGGGATCAGTTCTTCCGATTTGGATGTACAAGTTTTTGCAATATCGTCTTGATCTCCCTATTTGAAATTTCTGCCAAGCCATTAGCCTGAGGGTGGTAAGGAGACGCAACTCCGTGCTCAATGGCATACTCCTTCACAAGCTTCTTTATTTCTCTATTAATGAAATGGATTCCCTCATCTGAAATCAATATTTTGGGAATCCTGAACTGTGTAATAATTTGGTCCTTGAGAAAGGAACACATTATACGACTATCTGCGGCTCGGGTGGGGATAGCATCCACTCGTCGACTAAGATAATCCACGGTAAGTAGGATGTACTGAAATCCATGATTGACAGGAAATGGGCACATGAAATCTATGCCCCAAGCATCAAAAACATCACAAATCTGTATGTATCTTAGGGGCATGGTATCTTTGGAACCAACGGTTCCTCCCATTTTCTGACAGTCAGTACAACCTCGAACATGCTTTGTAGCATCCTTAAACAATGTGGGCCACCATAGGCCACTCTGTAAAACCTTTGTTGTCGTACATTTCCCCGAATAATGCCCACCAGATTCTAATTTGTGATAGTTTTCAAGTACACTGGTGTGTTTCTCCTGAGGAATTCACCTTCTCCAGATACAATCCGCACCCTCGCAAAATAGGTACGGATCCTCCCATTGGTAATAATGAATCGTTGATAGATATTTATCTACCTTGTACTTCGGCTAATCTTGTGGAACTTTCTTGGAGATAAGATAGTTCACAATATCAGCATACCAAGGGAGTGATTTTTCCACAGACAAAATGGCCTCATCTGGAAAGGTTTCGGAAATAGGGATCATGTTCTGCTCAGAGGTCTCTACATCTATGGTATGGGATCTGCCACAACATTTTCACTCCAGGTTTATCTTGAATTTCTAAATCAAATTCCTGGAGAAGAAGGATCCATCTAATAAGGTACGGTTTGGCATCCTTCTTTCCCTCAAGTATCGATGGAAGTGTGATTTGTGTATACAATAATGTGGGAACTGATGAGGTAAGATCTGAACTTCTCTGGCCCAAACACCATTGCTAACATCTCCTTCTCTGTAAATGTATAATTTTATTGTGCTTCATCCAGAGTCTTACTAGCATAGTGTATACCAAATGGTATCCCATCCCTTTTCTGTCCTAAAACAACTCCAACTGCGAAATCTGAGGCGTCCGTCATAATCTCAAAAGGAAGAGACCAATCCGGTGGCTGTAAGACAAGAGCACTAGTAACCATTTCTTTCATCTGATTAAATGCACGGATTACTTTCTCATCGACAACAAACTCACTCTCCTTACACAGAAGCTCAATCAAAGGTATGGTGATCTTGTTGAAGTCCTTTATGAATCGCCTATAGAATCCTATGTGTCCCAGAAATGACCTCAACTGCTTCAAATTCTGTAGTGGCTCTAACTTGGAAATCACAATTTTAGTCGGGTTAACCTCCATACCATGTTTGGAGATGACATGGCCCAATACAATCCCATTAGTCACAATAAAATGACACTTCTCCCATGAGAGCACTAGGTTTACCTCACAGCAACGTTGAAGAACTCGGTCTAAATGAGCAAAAAATGTGTAAAAACTATCCCCATAGATCGAGAAATCATACATGAAGACCTCAAGGAAACTACCCACCATGTCGGTAAAAACGGCCAACATACACCTGTGGAATGTAGTGGGGGCATTACATAATCCAAAGGGCATCTGTCTAAAGGCGTAGGTGCCAAACGGACAAGTGAAAGTAGTTTTCTCCTGATACTCAAGAGCGATAGCAACTTGGTTGTATCCCAAGTACCCATCCAAGAAGCAAAAGAACTCTTTCCCTACTAACCTCTCAATAATCTGATCAATAAAGGGCAGCGGAAAGTGATCCTTCTTGATAGCTGAGTTCAGGCATCGGTAACCTACACATACATGCCAAGAAGTAGTTACCCGGGTCAGAATCTCCTCACCATGGTAAATCTTTACAATAGTAATCCCGGATTTCTTCGGGACCACATGTAAAGGGCTGGCCCACTTGGGATCTGAAATGTGATATATAAAGCCAGCATCACACTATTTTCTGATCTCCTTCATGACAACCTCTCTTAGATTTGGATTTAGACGGTGCTGACATTCAAAGGAGGGTTTACAATCATCCTCTAGGTAGATATGATGCGAGCAAAAAGTTGGGTTAATTCCACAAAGATCCGATATATTCCATACTATGGCCTTGCAGTTTCTCTCAAGAACCTCTAGCACGCGAGATTCTTGTTCACCGATCAACTACGAGCTGAGGATGATCGGAAACATTTGGGCGCTCGCAAGGAAGGCATATTTCAATGCTGATGGTAAAACCTTGACCTTAGGTGGGTCTGAATCGGCTCTACAATAACCTTTGCTATTGTACTGGTAGATGGTATATGATATGTACTCGGTGGATTGTCCACCTTGGCTACTTATGGCTCAGCAAGTAAAATCTCTGACAGATCAGCAATGAATGATCTCTGCTCGGAAAGGAGGGGCTCATCAGGGTGTTTAGCATTCTTATCAATTAACGGCTCAGATATCTCAGCAATAATCTCAGAAAGATGTCTCTCATCTATGCATAACTCAGGAAATTCAACAAATGGCTTAGATATATGTACCTCGGAACTCTCAGAAGGAGGCATATCATCAGTAATTTCAAAAAAGTGTGTTAAAGGAATATCAGAAGGTGCCTCTAAAAACTCATATTGATCCTCAGAAATCAGCTCAAACTGCCCATCAGCAACTAGCTCAATTGGACCACCGAGGAAACTCATGTCGACTATGCTTTCCATAGAGGAAAGGAACTCATGGGTATCTATAAAATCAGTGAAAAGATATGTCTCTTGGAATTCAGCAAGAAAATCACAGTCTTCTGGCTCTGATATAACTTTCTTTGTCTTATATGTTGCTGGTGGCGGTGATGGTTTAGGATCGGGGATCGTCTCAATTTTCACCTTGTTACTGCGAGAGTGAAAGATGATCTCTCCAGTACCATAATCAATTGTTGCTTCGGATGTTTGGAGGAACGGTCGACCTAGTATGATCGGGGTATGGAGTAACGGTGCAGGTGTGTCCATATCCATGACAACAAAATCAACAAGGAATTTTATTCCCAACATCGTTACAATAATGTCCGCTAAAATGCCTCTTGGCCTCTTAATCGATCTATCAGCAAACTGAAGCATCATCCTGGTTGTTTTAAGAGGACCTAACCGAAATTCAGTTAGAAAGAGGAAGGCATGAGATAAATGGAGTAACCACTATCAAGAAGAGTATAATTAAATTCTTGATGAAAGATATGGCAACGGATGTGAGGTGCTCCCTTGTCTTTCTTTTTAGGCGGGGGTTACTGATGGCATGAAATGTAACCATGGTCAAGATGTGTTTCTATGTTTCCTTTCGTCAGTTCTGCCTTGGTTGATGCTTTTGTGTACATGCCTCTTTCATTCCCTTTTTTACTGTAGGCATGTATTCCATGGCCTTAAGAAGTGGCATCTTTAAAAATATGTTCTATAAGATCTCAATCACTCCAGGATCAGATAGAGCTATTTTTTTATTTTTACTTTTTTTTAGATTTAAGAGAAGAAGGAAATGGCACGGAATCAGAATAATCATTCAAACGTTCATTTCTATTATTCAAAGTAGAATCCTCATGTACAAAAAGATAACCAGTAGCAGTATGTACAGTGTTGTCCAAAGTAGATGAAGGCAAAACAGAATCTAAAATAGAACGGGATGTTACTATTGGTGAAGAGGAAGAATCCACGACTTGTATATTCTCCCTTTATTGATGGTGATCTACATCTGCCTGGTGAAGGTGGTGGTGAAGGCGGTGAAACTCCAGACTTCAGTGTGCTACACTACTACCCCGGTATCGACGCCATTTTGTTATATGAGATTTTTCGGGTTTTAAAATAGAGATATGAAATAAAGGTGTAGTGGTCGTCGCAACCCAAATAATCCCGCAACAAAAAATTATTTTTTTTCATGCTAAAATATTTATAAAATATATAATATGTAGCAAGAGAATTTTTGCTATTTAATTTACATGTATAGCAAACAAGATCGAACTCAGGGAGGCTATAATTCCCTAGGGTTATTCAAATAATCGAAAAAAACAATTAAAAGAAAAAAGGAATCTCAAATGCTAACTCCCTTGATTTTTGTGAAATTTTTATCTTTTTATTTTTTTTCCTATTTTTTATTTTCTGATTTCAATTTTTTAATGATTTTTAATTTTGTAAATTTTTCAATTTTCAAAATTATAATTTTCAAAGCAACTTAATACACAAAATAAATGCAATATTTTTTAGAATTTTAATTTTTCAAAGCTTTTTAGATTTTATAGGATTTTTAAAATGAATAAAAACAGGAGAAAATGCAAATAGTGAGCAAACATGATTATTTTGCAAATTAAAAATATAAAAGAAAGCAAAAATTTATATAGTTATTTTCCTAAGATGTAGAGGACATTATCTACAAAACAGGAATTAAAATCACTATTTTGGATTTTTCTGTAATTTTTTGTGATTTTTTAATAATTTTAGTATTTTGCAATTTTTAAAGATTTTTACTATATATAATGTATGAAAAATTGGGTAGAAAATAAAATTCACAAAAATAAAAATAATGTAATTTTTTGGAATTTTTTATACAATATTTAAATTTTTATGATTTTTTTTAATTTCAAACAGGGGAAAATATAGAGTTTTTGATTTTTTAATAATAGCAAATAAAAAAAATTTCAATGAAATTTATATACAATGAAGAGAAAGACGACAAAAATATACACAAATTTTTGTAGAATTTTTAGAGCAATGAAAATATTTATTTCAATGAAAAGAAACATGCAAAATAGAGTCTGGAAAAGAAGGATCGTAAAGTAATTATTTAATGTTTCTGCATGAAAAGTAATAAAATATTCTGTAGGAGAAATTTAGTAAATTACCCGGGTAAACCATGCAACGCACGTGCTTGGAATTGACAGGAGGGGCTTCTGCGTATTTATGGAAAACGCTAGGGGAGGAGTTGTAATTTGCCCAAAAATATTTATGCTTCAATCTGGAGGCAGATATCTTCTTTGCAATTTTGAAACGCCGGGGGCTTGAATTCAAGTTTTCCATTTTTTTATCGTTCCCCCTAGGGTTCCTGGTTGTCCTTCGTTTCCACGCTAAAAGTAAAGGGGTCGTCGCCCCTACCTTCTCTTCCACGCCAAATGGTGGCGGTCGTGGAGGTTCCAGGCAGTGGAAGGGATGATATGGAAGAGCTCGCGTAGTGGTGATGGACGGGGCAGTCAGTTGGAGGAGCGCATGGTGGTCTCGCGTGAAGATGGTTGTTGGCATCGATGCTTGCGGATGGCGACCGACTTCAATTTTTTTAGATCTGCAGGTGGATGGCTCTGCCTCAAAAAAGCGGTTGAGGAGGTGATGGCGTGGCTGGAGGACGGCGGTCCTCGCGTTTGGCGGACGCACGTGGCTGGAGAGCGGTTGAAGCTCCAGCGGCGACGTGGTACCCTAGGCGTTGTCGTAGAACAATGGTCGTCGGCGGTGGTCTAGCGGCGAGCTCCAACTACGATGAAGGACGATCGGTGGCGCTGGAATGATGGTGCTCCTCTCTACGATGATGGCGGTGGTTCGTGATGGTCGGCGAACATCGAGCGAGGGGCGACACACTCCCCTCGTGGAGGATGTGGCGTGACTGGGGACTACGGCGAATGATGGCGGAGGTGCACGACTCCAGATGGCAGTGAACGGAGCGCGCGGCCATGGCAGAAGACGACGGTGACGGCCCTTCGCACAAGGTTGAGGGATGGACGGTGGAGGTGGGCGGTGGCAGCTGGAGTGCTGTCGCCCCCAACCTTTTTTATTTTTTTATTTTTTTGATTGTAAACACAAGAACCGGAATTATGTTATTTTTTTAAAAAAAATGAAACTTTAGATTTTTTTATTTAAAAACAGAAACTGCAAAAAAGTATTTTTTGTATTATTTTTTTGAAAGCAGCAAATGATTTTTTTTTAATTTTTTAAGCGAAATTAGTGTATCTAAAAAAATAAAAAGATACTGACTCGAGCAGGACATCTCGATCCAAAAATCAAATGTGGAAAATGTGAGTGGATGTGGATTCCATGAAATAAATAAATAAAATTTTTTTATTTATTTTCATTATTTTATTAAATTAAATAACAAATGTTAATTTTTTTTATTTTTTGTGGTGGTTATTTAAGAATATCAACTATTTACATATACTATATACATATGGTACATTATATACATAGTTAAATAAGGAATTTAGTTTTATAATTTTTTATTTTTATTTTAAATATTTATTTATAAATATTTACAAGTATTTGCAAATGCAATATGTATGATAAATAAATGGTAAAATTGCACAAACCACCCCAGAAAATCATCTTTCAAACTGTAACTTCAAAAATTATGAAACCATGTTATTTTAAAGATAATTTAATTTAGAATACAATAGAAGTGAGTTTGGTTCAATTTGAGCTCATATGGAGCTAGAATTGGTCTTTCAGTTTAGCTTTATGGCTTTTTCTGGAAGTGGTTACTTTTATTATGTATATAATTTTATTTTGCAAACATTTTTATTTACAACTTTGTTTTGAAAATTATATAATTTGATATTAATTTTATACAAATAAAGTAGTGTAAGTATACAAATATTTACAACACATTTTTTTGGATTTTCTGATTAAGGATTCTATCTCCCCCTACTTTATTCCTGATCGATCAAGTCAAGTCTTGACCTTCTCTCGGGGTTCGGGTCAGCCTGTATCTATTACATATTTACAATCCTTTTTCTTTTTTCTTTTTTTATTTTCTTTATTTTTTCTTTCTTTCTTTATTTATTTATTTTAGGTTAAAATATAATAAATGTACAATATTTGCACATACATGCAAGTTAGTAAGAAAATGGAGTTAGTATTATATACAAATATTTTATAAGGGATTTTAAGCTAAAATAAATGAATAAAGATGATGAAATGCAGATTCATCATTTATTACTATCGTATTGGTACATTGTAAAAATTAAAGTTATGAGATTATTTTATTTGTTATTTCGACTTTATTTTTGAGATAATATTTTGACTTATTTATATAATCTACATGACTAAACCTCTGGTTGCTTGCCTTACTCAATACTGCATATTAATCCATGTGGTGATTATGATGTCAATATTACTACAAAACGTATATCTAGATCTATGTTTTAGCAAACACATGTGTATTTCTATCTTATATGTTGGTTATTGAAAAATTTAATTTTGTGGAAAATTTTGATTTTCTTAGACATCCAAAATTCATGGCAATATTGATGATATTTATCGATGATGTTGAAGAAAATACTTCATTGTTTTATTCATAGAGCCCAAAGGTTCTCTTAAATAGAAGAGAGAAATCTAATGGGTACATTCCATAATAAGGACAGTGAAATAAACAAGTTATAAAAGAGACATAAGATAAAAACTCTCAACACCCCCCTTAAGATGGAGCATAGATGTTTATCATGCTCTGCTTGGAACGGTATCTCTGAAAGGGTCCTCGAGCAAGAGCTTTGGTGAGCACATATGTTGTCTCTTCACTTGAGCTAACATGATATGTAGAAATGAGACCCTTCAAAATCATATCTCGAGTGTAATGACAGTCTACCTCAATGTGCTTCGTTCTCTCATGGAAGGTTGGGTTGTTGGTAATAAAAAGTGCAGCATGGTTGTCACATTATAGGTACATGGGAAGAGGCACCTCAATAGCTAGGTAAGTCAGAATGTGAACCACATCATCTATGTGCTCCCATGTGCCATGGCTCTGTATTCTAATTACGCACTAAATCTGACAACAACTATTTGCTTCTTGCACTTCCATGACACTAAAGTGATCCCTATGAACATAACGAAACCACGTGTAGATTTCTTATCCTTGGGGCATCCCGCATAATTTGCATCGACACAAGCTGTAACAACATGAGATGTGTCTCTGCTAAATAAGAGACCAGTGCTAAGTGAGGTCTTTGGGCACCTCAATATCATACGGTTGCTCCAAAAACTGACTCACTTTTCTCACTACAAAGGATATGTATGGTATAGTGATGGTCACATATAGAAGATTCCCAACGAGCTATATGTATCTCCTCTTGTCTACCTCTCAGTATCACCATCATATCGCTTCATGCTCGGGTCCATAAGAGTAGTGGTTGGCCTGCAATCAGTTATATTTATCTTAGAGAGAATGTATGTAACATACTTCCTCTGGGTCATCACAAGACCTCGTTGGTTCCTAGAAAAGTCCAGTCCAACAAAGTAGCGTAGACTGCTAAGAACTTTGGTTACAAACTGTTGATCAAGGAAAGCCTTAGTTGCTTGAATTCCATGCACATTATCCCATGTAATGATGATATCATCAACATAAACTAGTATAGAAATTGTACCTCTTTGGAACCTCTGAACAAATGCAGTTGATCTCACAAATCCCTTCTGTTCTATCACGTTCAAGAGCTTCTGAAACCATGCTCTTGGACTCAACTTAAGGCCATAAAATTGATTGTCTTATGTAGTCTACATACCTTCAGACATTCCAAATCAAAAGTGAACCCAGGTAGCTGATGCATGTAGACTTCCTCCTATAGATCACTATAAAGGAACGCATTCGTCACATCGAGCTTGTACAGAGGCCAATCCCGTGTGACTGCAATAGAGAGAATGATTATGAGTATGGAATGTCGAGCAACTACAGAGAAGGTATCCTGATAGTCCACCACATAGGTCTGGGAGAACCCATGAGCCACAAGCCATACCTTATAGCAATCAATGTTGCCATCTATATGTTGCTTCACAATGAACACCCACTTGCTTCCCATAACGGACACATCTGCATAAGTTGTAATAGTGCTCCACATGTCATGGGATTGTAAAGCAACCATCTCTACCTCCATGGCTAGGCGTCATTGACTCACCTTGAGAGCTTCTTGATATGTGCATGAGATTTCAAGGGCAGATCATCCCATGACAAATTGCCTGAAATTTGGCGGAAATCGCACCAGAGACACATGACCCATACAGGAATGTTTACCTTTCCACAAGGCAATAGACCTACAATTGATCATTCTCATGTGGGGTTCCAGCTCATCATGTGCATCTGCATGCTCATCGTGCGATTGTCCATGTACATCGTGCACACCACTAGTACCATCAATTGAAACTAAATTTTCAGAATTTACCTAAGGTATGCTGGAAGTTTGGGAATTCATCCTAACATGGAGGATATGCTGAGGTACATGTGTAGGTGGAGGTCGAAGAACAATTACATCCTCAGACTCAGAGGGACTCAATCTGACACATGTAGGAGAATAGTACATGATGGACTTAAAGAAGGTAACATCGTCACTGATATGGTATTTTCCTTTTACAGGATCGAAATACCGATATCCCTTTTGGGTAGAGAGTACCCAACAAACATACATTTGATATCTCAAGAAGCGAGCTTGTCACGACCAGGATGCAAGAGGTAGACAAATGCCACACAGCCAATTACTCGTGGTGTAAGAAACAAAAGGTCCTTCTCTGGAAAAGCAAGATAGAATGGAGCCTTTTCACCCAAAATGGTAGAAGGTATCCGATTGATAAGATAGCATGATGTCATTATAGCATCACCAATAATGAATGAGGAGCTCGACTCTATATGAGGACATTCCTGGTGATATCCAGAAGGTATCGGTGTTTGTACTCATCAACATTGTTCTGCTGAGAAGTATAGGGACAAGAAGGTTGATGGATAATACCATGTGAGCTAAAAATGAGACAGTTGTGTAGTGCATAACTCAAGAGCAATACCAACAAGGTTCAGAAAGTTGGTATGCAGTATTCGATTGGTCAGGCGATCTGAAGTGAGTAAGTGGTAGGCAGAAGTATATGCATATTATACGATTTATATTATTTTAATATAAAAATAATTAAAAATATAATATAAAATCAAACATTAGATATTTATGTTTCAAAAAATATAACATGGAAGAAATATGAAGTGATGACTTTTTTGTACAGTGCATTGTTGTAAAAGTCGGTCGACTAGTCGAGTCTTGGGGGTTGCCAACTAGACTAGGCCTAGACAGTAATAAGTTCGACTAGTCGACCGACTTTTACATTGAGATTTTTCTATTTTTTTTTAATTTATTTTTTTTAGAAACGAACTTATTCTAATATGTTTAATGTTATATTTAAAGTCAATTGTTTCTTTTGTTTCATTATGATAGTATAGAAATGTACAAATCTATGCAAATATATAAGAATATATGTATAACAATGATTTATGTATTTAAAATAAAAAAATCAAAACCAACTAATGGCCGAGTAAATTTTGATCAGTTGTCCGACTACCGGTTAAGCCTTAGTCATTGACCAGCTGACCGTGTACCGACTACCGAGTTCTGCAACCTTGGTACAATGTGATTTCAACCAAAGCATTTCCAAAAGTCATCCATTTTAAAGAGAAGATTACAATATTCATAACATATCTAAGAATGTCATTTCAAACAAAGGTTCATACATATATATAATTAAACTTCTACTCTAAGTCGACAGAAATAATAGGAGGAACTTCTTCATCATCGTTGTCACTGTTAAAATCCGTGATAAATTATTCTTCGTCCTCCACACTTGGTAATGCACCCACATTGCTTTAGCTCCTTCTATGCTCCACCAATTCATCCGCTTCACTTGCCTTAGACACTAAGCTTCAAGTTAGTAATGAGCCTTGGAGCATCCCTTCTTCGCCTTCCTCTGGTTCGATCCACTCGCTTACAAGTGCCCTTATTCGATATGAGTTCGGCTTGGATTATGTGTTTTTGAACCTCACACTTACTTCTGCTAACCTTACTTTTAGGCATGTGATCCATGATCTCAATTCAATGGCAATCGATATTTTGGTCATGCTTTCCTCTCCGAAGAGCAATGCAAAAAAATCACGCCTTTAAAGACTCCAATAGGTTCTTTAATGTAACCAAATGATGGAGAATTAAGCTCATTATTGATACTGGATTGTTGAACCAAGGAGGATTTTATTTATTCTCGAACTAGCATCTTGTCTTTTATTATTATTTAACACTAAACTCTTTCTTACTTTTGCTGCTATGTTTTTTTAGTTGGTTTATAATCTCAGAACCTATGCAAGTCATTCTTTATATCTCTCATACTATAATTAAATGTACTCTTTCCCTTTGGTACTAATGATGAATGAATTGATGATCTTTTTTATTAAAAAAGAATATGAATTGACTTCATTAAATAGACCAGCAACTCCAAGACATGAGATGGATTGTTATTACATACATAAAGAATATTACATGCACAAAAATTCATCCTAAATATGTGGGAAATACAAATTCGTGCAGCCAATGGGTGTTATCATCAAGCTCTATTGAACACATTGTATTTCTGCTATAAAATTGTATTTATTTGAACAAAAATATTCTAGAAAAGTATGCTTATACTTATATTCTAAAAAAATAAAATCAGGAAGGATTTTCTATTTACAGCTAAATGGAGAGCGCATCTTGGCGGAGGGCAACTACAAGCCTGCAAGTTTGAGAAGATGGTCATTTTGGAGTAGCCAAACGGAGGAGAAAAAGGGGTGGAGGAGCTCAGGCATAGGAGCCAAACAGAGGTGCAACTCGGGTCTAGTGGAGGAGCAGTTGTTGGTAGAGGAACACACTGGAGGCGGAGGAGCGACTGTTGGAGGAGCATGAGTCAGGGCGGCAAGCAGAGAAGAGGTAGACCTCAGACCTCACTGCGAAGAAGACTAGCCGATGAAGAGAAGACATGTCTTGCAGTTTCTGAAGAGCTGTGTATAGCTTCATCACTGTTCAACTGGGATCTGAAGTGGAAGACATCGGATCAGAGGTGTGAGAGTGGTATCAGTGTGAGACTACAGGAGAATAGGACAGCACAGCACGTCGAGATCCTCCTAGGTCTGTTTCACTATCCAAACTCTGGGGATGCAGGAATCCAATATGGAAAGCAGTCATACGAGACTTCTGCCCTATTATATATTGACGGAATATCAAAGTAGAGGGAGGGGAAGAGAGCAGGTGGAGAGGATTCGACCCAGAAAGCGAAGAATGAAGATTCTACAAAGCTCAGCTGGCAGGAACCCTCTATAATACCCACATCTCTGAGAGATCTGACCACGGAAAGGGAAAGCTAGACTGGCATTACAATAGTGGCCGATACGAAGTGACACGAAAGAGGCTCAAATCAAGAAATATGGATAACCAAGAAGAATGAGGGGCGGAAAAGTCTATAGCTCGGAATCGAAGAAAGGGGAGGATGCGGAGACTCGTCAACCCAAATGAGAAAAGGTCGGAAAGGTGGAACATCATTCCATTATTCCCCTCCGGAGCGCCATAAGGTCCTATATCGGGTGTGGATCTTTCATTTGACTCATTTCTTTTCCTCTACCTTCGCTTCATGCTCGAGAGTTCGGCCATTGAGGTCATAAATGGAAGAGCTCTTCCGAAGGATTTTCTATTTACAGCTAAATGGAGAGCGCACCTTGGCGGAGGGCAACTACAAGCCTGCAAGTTTGAGAAGATGGTCATTTTGGAGTAGCCAAACGGAGGAGAAAAAGGGGTGGAGGAGATCAGGCATAGGAGCAACCAAACATAGGTGCAACTCGGGTCTAGTGGAGGAGCAGTTGTTGGTAGAGGAACACACTGGAGGCGGAGGAGCGACTGTTGGAGGAGCACACTAGAGGCAAAGGAGCAGCTATTGGCGGAGCTCACCGGAGGCGGAGGGGGTGTGCGGGGATAAGGTTAGGGCTTGTTGTTAAAGCTTCATAACATTGAGGGTGCGAGGGGTGGGTTCTCTTCTATCAGGTATCGATGGGTTATCATAACGGGTACGGTGGGGCACATCAACCCGACAACTTATGCTCTACCACATATGCAGCCGCATATGTGAATTACTCGGATCGGGTATGCGTCAATAATGCATAACCTTCGCATAGGTCATGTGCAGTGCGCTACAAGGTCTGAGTTTGTATATGCGACCACATATGCAGTTGTCTGGTCTGAATTTCTGAACAATGACTATCAGAATGAATATATTTGATAGAGGCAGAGAAAATATGCATTATTTAAATCCTAAATTTCCGAGTCAGCATACTAGCATCAGACTTATTCTTTAACAAAAATACCAAATACGACAACAACAACAGCAACAAAGCCTACTCCCACATTAAGTAGGGTCGGCAACATGTATTCTTCGCCTCCATTTAGATTTATCGTAGGTCATTCTTGAGCTTAGATCCAAAAAACTAAGATCCCTTCATATAGTCTCATTCTAACACTTTTTTGGCATTCCTCGTCCTCTCTTAGCTAGCTCAACAACCTAAAACTCGCATCTCCTAACTGGTGGATCGGTCGATATCCTATACAAATTGTCAAACCATCTTAAGCAATTTTCTTGCATCGAAATCCTCGATCGGAGCTACACCAACTTTCTTTTTGATTGCATCATTCTGAATATGATCTTTACGTGTCTGTCCACACATCCACCTTAGCATTTTCATTTCTGCTACTACTATTCTCTGCAGATGTCTATAATTCACAGGCCAACATTCAAATCCATAGAGGATGGCAGGTCTAACGGTTGCTTTGTATACTTTCCTTTATTTGATTTTCAGATGAAGTTTCTTATCATAGAGAACAGTAGAGGCCCCTCTCCACTTTAGCCAACTTGCATTTATTCTATTAATAACATCTCCATCAATTTCACTATCATGTTGCAAAATAGATACCAAGTATCTAAAAGAATCTCTCTTCTGAATCTTATCGTCACCGATCATCACATCGATTCCTTCACCATTGCTTTCATTAAAAGTGCACTCCATATATTCAGTCTTCGCCCTATTTATACGAAATCCTTTAGTATCCAATATATGTCTAAAGACTTCAAGCTTATTATTTACTCCATTTCTAGTTTCATCAATCAACACAATATCATCAGCGAACAGCATACACCAAGGTATATCATACTGATATGAGGTTAACCATGGTGTAGGATCATATTTATGTCAAAATAATCAGTATTCCCAGATTGTATCCTTACACAAGATGAAGCACCATCATGCATATCCTTTATGAGGTTAATGTATAGGACATGTACTTGTCTCTTCTCCAAAACTCTCCACCGTATCTCTCATGGGACAGAATCATAAGCCTTTTCGAAGTCAATAAAAATCATGTGGAGATTCTTCCTTTTAGACCTATAAATCTCTAATGTTCTTCTTAGCAAGTGGATGGCTTCAATAGTTAAGCAACCTGGCATGAATCCGAATTGGTTTTCTTTTACTTTGGAAACTTGCCTCAACCTTCTTTCGATCACACGTTCCCAAATTTTTATAGTGTGGCTCATCAGCTTGATACCTCTGTAATATGAACAATTTTGAATGTCTCCTTTGTTCTTATAAAGAAGCATCACGATGCTTCTCCTACAATCCTCAGGCATTGTCTTACTTAACCAAATAACATTGAATAAATTTGTAAGCCAAGTCAAACCACGCTCACCTAAAACTCTCCATGCTTCAACAGGAATGTCATCAGGTCATACACCTTCCCCATGTCTCATAACAAAAATACCCATGACAATCTAGAAAAATCATCAACACAAACTACATAATACTGATGTCTGTGGTGATTAGGAACACAACTCGTACCTCACATATCAAAATGAAATAACTCAAAAAAACTCTCACTACTATGATCTTCACAACTTGAAAAGTTGAACCGATGATGCTTTCTAAGTTGGCATGGTTCACATTGAAAACTGGACTTGGTAGATATGTCAGGGATGAGGTGAAAAATCTTTTGCAGTGGTAGATGATCAAATCTGAGATACCACATGTAGGGAGAAACAGAACCAGCAGAAAGAGAGGTCGCACCAGCATAAGGAGACTGGGTCAACCTGTACAACCCTCTATATTCACAGCCACATCTAATCACCCTTCCCGTGAGTATATCCTAAAAAACAAGTGAACTATGGTCAAATATAGCATGGAAATGTAAATCTTTCATAATCTGACTGATAGATAATAGATTAATTAAGAAGGAAGGAGCATGAAGAACATTATGTAGACACATGGAGGGAGTCAAATGAACCTCCCTATGTCCAGTAATAGGGGAATGTGTCCCATCAACAATGACCACCAATCTACCTGGTTATGCATGACTATAGGTACCAAACTATAAGCGATCAACCACATAGATGATGAGATGCTCCAAAGTCCATTATCCATTCATGACCAGTAAATGCATGACTACTACCTGAAGTACTAGTAGAGGTAGAAGATGCAATATCTGATAGACCAGTAGTAAAGATCATGCGGCTAGTGGCATAATCTATCTTAGACGGACAACAAAGTCACCATAACAATGATCAATGAAATCACGAGCAATGTGAACTTGCTTAGTAGCACAGGTTGATGGTGGCAAGTCGTGCATGGAGTAACACGTGTCCTCTGAGTGACCTAGTCGGTGACAATAGGAACAAGGCTAACGTGGGTGTGGACCTCCTCTGCCTCGTGTGACTCATCCTTTAAATGGAGATGAACGACATCTATCACGGGAAGCTACCATAGTCGATGATGTCTGAGAAGACGTGGCAGAGGGGATACTCAGTATGCTCAACCTGCGAGACCAGTAAATGCATGAGTACTACCAGAAGTACTAGTAGAGGTAGAAGATGCAATATATGACAGACCAGTAGTAGAAGATCATGCGGCTAGTGGCATAATCTATCTCAGACGGACAACAAAGTTACCATAACGATTATCAATGAAATCAGGAGCAGTCTGAACTTTCTCAGTATCACGGGTCAATGGTGGTAAGCCGTACTTGGAGTAACATGTGTCCTCTGAGTGACCTAGTCGGTGACAATAGGAACAAGGCTAACGTGGGTGTGGACCTCCTCTGCCTTGTGTGCCTCATCCTTTAAATGGAGACGAATCACATCTATCATGGGAAGCTGCCATAGTCGATGATGTTTAAGAAGATGTGGCAAAGGGGATACTCAGTCTGCTCAACCTGCGATACGCTTCCTCCATAGGTGGTATGGTAGCGTCTATGAGAAGCCGAGAGTGGATTGAGTTGTATTCAAGGTTAAGGGCAGCCAAAACACCCTGATCATGACAAAATATCTGTATACCTTATGCTGCTCCGGTGAGACCGTCAAAGGTTTGCAGCTAACTCAAACATATCCCTCAGAAATGTGTACAGGATGTGAAGAGGACGATTACCATGTTTGGTTGTGAAGATATCATGCTAGAGTTGCAATATCTTCGACTCATTCCTCGCTTGAGAGTATGTACATGCGAGGACTTCACACATCGCCTTTGTTGTAGGTTGACTCAAGATATCATTGGATATCTCAACTCAATAGAGACAGAACCAAATAGTCATATCTTAGCATACACATCATCTGGCTCCCATGAGGCATTGGCCTCAGTCTTGTCCACCAGCTCATCTTGCGTTAGAATATGTTTCTTACCATGGATCTATAGTAGATTCATGAACTGCATTACCCACAACTCGTAGTTTGTTCCATCCATCTTGACAATAGGTGCTGGACCCTTGAAAGCACTTGTAAATGGCATATCAGCAATGCTTTCTGACATCGTGGATAGATAATTGGGACCTTAGACATATCGTGAGGCATCTATATGGACATATAAATGGGTGGTTTAACCAACCCTAGACAAGATAAGGCGAAACTTGGTCTGATTTCAGTCTGAAACAAGGTAAAATCAGACCCCAAAACTCTGAAATCAGACCCAAAGCTGCAAACTTAGGGTCCTAGGAGGGCACTGAGTGCCATCGAATGACGCTCGTCGGCTATAGGACCTCTAGGCAGAACTATGGGTCCGTAGGACTGCTATTACAGCAGCAGTGCGGCTGCACTACTGTTAGGGCAACAGGAGCACCCTGGGTGAAGTCGCCTCTAGGGATGTGTTGCCGCTAGGCAACGCTGACGCTGGTAGTGGTTGGTTGCATTGTTGTTGGGTGACGATGCCGCTAATAGTGGTTGGCAGCAATTGAAGCACCTACAAGTTGGGGCGTGAGGTTGGAGATAGGGTTGGGATAGGTAGCTCAGGGCTCCAATTTAGGAACGCTGGTCTGATACCATGTTGAGGAAAATACTTCGTTGTTTTATTCATAAAGCTTAAGGGTTCTCTTATGTAGAAGAGAGAAACCTGGGTGGGTAATTTACATAATAAGGATAATGAAATAAATAAGTTGTAAAAGAGTAACATAACATAAATACTCTCAACAGATGACATGTCTCTTTTCAAGATTGGTAAAATGACACTGATTCAACATTTAAGGCCATGGTTTTGAGCTCCTCAAGTTTGAAGAACCCTTCCCGTGTCACACCATACCATGTCCTGAATTCCTCTTGGTCAAGATCCCATCCCACCCTTCACCTCATTTCTCTGACTACCATAATTTCCCTCTTCCTCTATTCATGCCTCATTACAACAAACTCCTGACCCACTACCCTAATCCCAAGATCCCAACCTTATTGCAGCACCCCATCCCACCAACCACGCCCCAAAGCTCACATACACATCATAATGAGCTCTCCTCCCCCCATCTTCACCCAAGCTTCCAACCCATTGTCCTCAACTAGGAGCTCCTAAGTGTGACACAATGAGATCTTAGCCCAAACAGTCCAATTACAATGAGCTCCAAAGCCATCATCCATGCCCCTAAACTCCCAGTCGCAGCATAATGGGTTTCCATACCAACCCTATCATCATGCACACCTAGGCCCTTGGAGAAAGACATAAGGGTGGATGCAAGCAACAGAGAGAGGGAGAGAGAGATCACACCATCAAGTTACTTTAATGATGTGAATCACCTATATGCTTAAATGTACATGAGAGTAGTTGAATCAATTGACTAAACTAATGGAGGAGCATTCATGTAAGATAGATTAAATTTGTAGGTATCAGGATGGAAGTCAAGGTGTACAAGGGTTAATGTATAACTATATTGTTAGCAAGAGTATATGTGTAAATATATCTACAAAAATTTGATACATGTCATAACCTCATGCAAAATTTCAATGATATTTCTATCTCTCTCATCTTAAATAAAGTACTTCATAACCCCCATCAATTCGAACAAATATGAAGCATACCAACAACATGGCACCAAATTTGAAGTCGATATCTTGCAATTGTGAACATTCCATTTCCTAGCTCCCTTTGAACACTATTTTGAGTTTTAATTAATCACCATCTATGTAGCATCTAAAGTCTTTATTTCCTAGTCTTAACACTTTCCATTTATAACCAAGTTGGTGAAGTATTTCTTTGGCATTGGATGAAGGAGTTTATTCTCTTTCTCCTACTCTTGGGGAATAATGCGCCAAAGATGGTGTGTAGCATCTGAAGTCTCTAAAGTCGTTATTTTCCTAGTCTATTCTCAAACTCCATTAATAATAAAGCTGGTGGGGCAAGTTTTTCACAATGGCGAAAGGAGTTTGTTCTTTTTCTCCTACTCTTGGGTAATGATGCACTAAAGATGGAAAATCAGACGCTTGGGATTGGTTTGATGGTGTTTAGTGACATTAGTGTGGTTGACACTTATGAAACCTGTGAACAAACGCAGAATAGATTGATTTATTCCATAAGCTCTAGGGGTCCTTATATAAGATGAAATCCTAAGGAGCTAAATAACAGAAAATACAATAATATCCATGAGGGGTTACAATAAAAAATAAAAAAATTCTAGCAATATTCTAACAGAATAATCCAACACTCCCCCTCAAGTGGGGGAGCATAACAGTCGATTATGTCCAACTTGCAATAAAGCACAAGTGTTCGCTTCTTGGGAAGTGCCTTTGTGAGGATGTCAACTAGTTGTAGAATGGCAGATACATATGAAGTTTAAATCTTCCCTTGTCGTACATCATCTCGTATAAAATTTGCAATCAACTTCAATATGTTTAGTTCTGTCATGAAACATCTGGTTACTTGCAATACATGTGGTAGATGTGTTGTCATAGAGTAGAGGACTAGGATGGTAGTAGGTAGACCAATCGTTGTCAGAAACGAGGACAATACTATGCTTCAGCACTTGACCTAGATACAATAGTGTGCTTCTCGCTACGCCAGGTAACAAGATTTCCTCCAACAAACATAGTATACCATGTAATAGATCGCATGTCATCTGGACATCTTGCATAGTCTGCATCAACATATGCAGTAATAATGGAATGCACATTTGCTCTGTGGAAAAGATCAAAACCTAGAGACTCTTTAAGATAACGAAGTATCATGAGAACTTCCTGCCAATGATTGTAGCAGGGTTTGTCCATATGTTGGCTAACCCCGCTAACCACATCAGATATATCAGGTCTAGTGACGATGCGATAAAGCAATATACCTACAAGACTCCCGTAACTGATAGGATCCTAAGAAATGGGATATGGAGAAGTGTTATTCTTCCATGCCTCTTGAGGGACACCAGATGGTTTACACCTACGCAGACATGCCTCTGTAAGAATGTCCATGCAATATTTTCTCTGAGACAAATGTACTCCTTCTGTTGTATGGATAGACTCTATTCCTAATAAGTATAAAATTTGGCCTAGGTCTTTGGTAACAAAAATTCTGCAAGAAGGCTTCGGTCTCTACAATTTATGTTTGGTCATCACATGTTGCAATCATATCATCAACATAGACTGCCAAAATCACAGTATCAATGGTCTGTCATATAAAGAAAACTAAGTAATCTGATTTCACCCTCTGAAATCCAAGAGAACCCATCTTAGTAGTGAGTTTGTCAAAATAAGGCCATGGGATTTGTTTCAGGTCATAAATAGCCTTACGAAGTAGACATACATACTCCCTCTCGATGGAGTATCCAGGTGACTGCATCAATACACTTCCTCTTCAAGATCACCACAAAGGATGACATTTTTTATATCTAGCTTGAATATTTACCAGTGCTTATTTACTGCAACAGATATGATAGTGCGAACAAAGCCCAATCTATCCACAGGTGAAAAGTTCCAAAATAGAATACACCATATGTTTGAGTAAAATGTTCGCCACCAATCTTTCTTTCAATCTATCAATCTTCTCATCAGGAGATTCTTTTGTCGTAAAGACCCAGCGACGAGCAACATGTTTCACTTCATCTGGGCAAGGTACAAGATCCCATGTTCCTCTAGACTGAAGGGCATCCATCCCCTCATTCATGGCTATTTTCCAACTATGATCCTGCAAAGCATCATTATAATATTGTGCAACAGAAATCACCATTAAGGCATCTGTGAACTATATGTCTGATGAAACTTGATTTCATCATCACAATTCTTCATTGTTAACCCCCTTGCTTAAATATGAGACAATAAAATCCAGATAAAGTCATGTAATTAGCAGAGTCTTGAATAAATTAAAAATCACAAAAAAATGGCAAAATTAAAATTCGTGGTATTTTTAACCTTAAAAATACCCTCAAAAATATTTTGTGTCTTCAGTTGACCTCGTTTCTATTTTTGGTCAACATGAAACTTGTAGATCTCATCGAGATCTACAACTTTTATGTTTTGAGTTTTCTCAAATTCGACCATTTGATCCCTCATATTTCAATTTTTCTTTCCTAATAATCTGATTGGGCCACGTGGCCCTTTCTGGTTGAGCCACGTGGCCCGGCGCCCTTTACACTATCCGCCCTCACCCAGGGCTGTTGGATCCCTTCTTGATCCAACGGCCAGAGAATCTCCACGCATGCCTTGGTCCCCCGCCGTCTGATCTTCCCCCATCTCGGATCTACACCGCCCGTTAGCGCCTCACCCATATCTTTCCACATGGCGCGTTATGTGCCTTCCGATCTCGCCTTTGTCTCTTTGATCACTGTCGTCCAATGCGCTCTTAATACACCACCGTCAGATCACGCCCCCGCCTCTCATCTCCGCCACTCGTTCGCGCCCCACTCATAGCCCGCCACGTGGCATATCCTGCATCACACGATCACCTCCAAATCCCTCTATCGCAACCGTCCATCTCCGCTTTGATCGCCACCATCCGATCGTTGTCCTAAAGTAATAACGCTCGTCCGCTCGCGCTTCGCCTCCAAAGCGACACGTGGCATCATCCGCGACCCTTCGATCGCATCGCCTTAGACCTCATCCTTACCGTCCCTTAGCGCCTCGCTCCCCGTCGTTGGATCTCCAGATCCAACGGCTACTACGTCGTCGTCAACCTCTGGTCAGCCTTCTCCTCCACGATTTCCACCAAGCAAACCACGTTCCCCTTTCCATTTCCTCCACCATCTCCGACTACCTCTCCCATAGCCAACTGCCTCACGGTCTACCCCTGTCATCCTTCATCCTCGCGCATGGTGCCACTACCCACGAATCCCTCTCCTGTGCCCCATGCGCGCCCTCGAAATCGACGATTTCACCAAGCCAAACCACCATCTTCACCCTTCAAATACTCCGCCTCCACCTTTGATTATGGGTGTCCACCTTTACGCGGGGCAAGGCCCAGCCCTCCTCCACCTCCCGGTGACAAGGGGAGGTGGCGGGATCGAGCGACGATGACCAGTGCCTCCGGTGTCGACCCGCCGCCCTCCATGGTGGCGTCGTGGTGCTCCGATCCCGCCAAGCTTCTCCCAACGACTAGGGGAGTCCAGCGATGACCCTAAGCCTCTCTTCGAAGCTCAAGCCCAAGCCAATCACACCGTCGCTCAGGTAAGCTTCTGATTCCCTTCTGTATTTTTCCTTTAATTTCTCTCAATTATTTAAGTAGTTATATCCCTATTCGACTTCCACTATTCACCTCACTAGATCCGCCTCACAACCACCGTCCATGCGCACTTCTCCGTTCAACTTCCTCTTCTTCCATACCCCATCACACTTCCGACCCATCTCCTCTGCCCTCACGATGGAGGAGCTTTGAGCTCCCACCTTCTTCGCTCGTTGAGCTCACATAACATCCACACATGCGTTTCTCTTGCTTCGGGTATGGTACTAACACTGCAGGTACTTTCTCTCTCAATGGTCGGACTTCGTCGCCGGAGCTTCTTTGCCAAACACGTCTCCGGTCTATTCGCGTCGCCAACATCCTCCAGACATCCCGGCTGCTCGACCAACCTTCCAGGATGACCTCCAGGTGGTGGAGCACACCTGGGGAGCTTCACCGACAACAGAGGAGAGCGGCGGAGATGGAGCCCCTTCGCTAGAGCTCCGATTCTGCCGCCAGCTACAGATGAGGAAGAAGGCACAGGCGCCGTTGGATTCTCCCTCCCGGAGTTCATCCAACGGCACGGATGCAACCACGCATACGACTCCAGGAGCCGTCGGATCCTTGAGATCTGATGGCTTAAAGGCAGCCACGTCACGCCAGCATATGCGTACAGCAGCCATCCGATCATCAGGATTGGATGGTTCATAATCATCCACGTGGCGTCTCCAGATCTTCACTGAGCCTCCACACTAGAGCTCTAAGCTTGGATCTCCCGAGCCTAAGACGGACCTGCATCGAGCCTGAGCCAGCGTCCGAGCCTAGCCGAAGCAAAGCCGAGCCTCCCCCGAACCTCAAAGAAACCCGAGCCTGGGAGAGCACGTGTTGATCACGTGCGACCCGTGAAATTTGCAGGGAGACCCCGCCGTCTTCTCAAAATTACATACAAGTCCAGAATCACATGCAGATCACATGCGCCTGGGTATTTTGCATTTTCACCCTTGTAGGTTTTAATAATTGCAAATATACCCTCGTGCGTAGGGAACATTTATAGGGAAGGCCTCGTTCTTAACTTTTATTACATTTTAGTCTCTCCCAGGGACCTGTTTCTATTTATCTTATCATGTTTTCTTATGTTTATGCCTTTGACTTCTTTCATGTATATCTTGAGCACTGTATCTCCGTTTTAGTTGATTTCAATTCCATTTCAAAGCTTATTTGATGATCTTTCTAATGGCATGCTCAATTTTTATTTTGGACACTATAATTTTGATGTATTATTTTAGTCGCCATGTGTCTCTTAGTGCTTTAACTTATGCCTTAAATAACCATCAAGTTTGTCATTTGAAATTAAACTAGAAATTGACTCATGTAAATTTCCTCACCATATTTATTCTGATCTAGGGCATATTACTTGTGTTACATTACATCGCATTTATTTGCGTGATTAAAATAAAATAAAAAATGCATGTTTTTGGCATTGTCTTGTCTTCGTCCTTTAGCATCGTTTAACCTATGTTTTTTAACTCAACACTTAGTAATTAGATAAAAATCTGAATAATCACAAGAGAGGCTCGTGTCTCTGAGTTCAAGCTTGGTTTCTTGCCAAGTAAAATAAAGTAGGACCATCTGATTTTCTTGACATATACAACTTAGATGGTTTTTGATGAACCCAATTCGGCCCGACTGCGATGACATATCAAGTTCTAATTACACACTATTAAAGGGCTGGATTTATTTGAGGTTTGTCAAATGGCGACGTTAGCGGGGATACGGCTCGTTTTTTATATTATTTGGATTTTTATTTATCTAGTTAAGTGTTTCTTATTTATAGGTCAAATTGTCAATTTGTCTTGCATTATAAAATTTCCTTTTCGGTTGATCTCTAACCGTTGATTCTGTGGCAGGGCCCTTGGTGTTTAAGGAGGTGAGGAGCAGGAGCTACCCGCTGTGAGGTACCGCAGAAGCACGCTTGAAGCATGTCGAGAAGAAAGAAAAAAATTGTTATTTAACATGCCATGTTATGTTGTAATAACCGTCCTTTACAGCGGTCTTCGATCGAAGGCTCGCGGTTGTAAAAGAACGACTATATATGGTTGTGTGGGGATCGTCCCCACTTGAGTGTTGACTTAGGACTAGGCATGCGGCTCTTTGAGCTTATTATCTTTTTCATTTTTTACGTACTTGTTCGTAGGTAGGACACACTTTAAGTCAAGACGCACGTAGCATCGCTTCACTTAGTCAAATTCAAAAGAAATTCTTCACGTTAATAGAAGCATGCTAGGTGCGGCTTCTCGATCGACTTGCATACATGTTTTTGGCTTTAAAAATAGTCCAATTTTTTTGGTATCTTCGCCAAGTCACTGCATGTTTTATCGCTTATCCTAGATCATGGTTTATCGGTTACGTGGTTTTTCTCGGTTTCCCCTCCTAGCTTGATCACCTAGGTTAATGGAAAATGGGAATGAATGGTAGACGATGATTGCTTGATTGTGTGATCACCTTAATTCAGTGACAACTTTAAATAATGACCGGGACTGTTAATTGCAAGTCAACCGACAATGGAGTAAAATTTTGGTTTTGGGAGAGAAACACCCTCGTTTACGCATTGATTCTTACTTGACATTTTTCCTGCGTAAAGATATCATGTTTTAATCACCAATAAAACTGACAAGATAATAAACCAACTTCGGTTGGTTTCATATGTGAGTTGGTGAAATTGAGGGTCTTGCATGCTTGATTGAGCCATGTTTGCTTCGATACACTCCCCAGAGCCTTAAACACTCCATTCATCTCCGCAGATTCACCCACTCACTTGTATATCCATCCTTCTTCGTTCACCTTGGTCTCTCCCAACATCAAATCTCATCTTGATACTTAGGCTAATCTCAGCCTAAGTATAGGGGGGACCCGAGTCCCTGTGATTTTCTCTACTCATCTTTCCTTGCCTTTATACTTAGGTTATTTCTAACCTAAGTATAGGGAGAGCCCCTCTATATTCCTGTATATTTCTCTATATATATCATCTAGTGCTATGAGGACAGTTTAAGTATATGGGAGTATACCGTATATACAGTATACTTACTTTAGCTATAATCTGACAAATTTGAAAATTTTAAAACTTTTTGGCTAAAGTAAAATTCTTTGGACTAAGTGGACTCAAATATTTTCATGGCTTTTCTATATTATGTTACACTATTTTTATAAAAATATTTTCTAAAATGATTTGAAAAATGAGTTTTTCTTGTTTTGAAAAATCTTTTGAAAAAGTTTTGAAATTTTTATTTGTGTGACATGGTTTTGAAAATTATCTTTCTCTTTTCAAGGAAAATTGAGTCTAACCAGTGTTCTAACTTCGATTAAAATCCATAAAAACGAGAAAAATCCAAAAAAAAATCCTTTAGGAGTCATTAGTGACTACTAAGCCCAATTAAGTTGCCGTATTCAGTGAGGGTTCGCCCTTAACATAGTGGATGGTTTAGAGGACATCGTGTAAGGCCCCATCCTCAAGCAACAGGATCCGGCCTGTACTTACATCCATACTGGCTGAATGCAGATGCATCTACTTAATTGAGTTTAGGCAGTCCTAATCTCTCTTAAAGCTTCAAAAAATGTTTTTGAATGAAGAAGTTGGATTAATCCTCTACTTTCACACTTCCACCTAGGATCTGAAATGTTCAAGAAAATTCGATTTTATGAGGTCTTGAGATTTTAGGTTAACCAGCCTTAGCCATCAGGGTCCTAGACTTAATCACCCGCCTTTCCCTAGTTTTCTAGATTTGCATGCTATATTTCATGCTTAGTCTCAGACCATCAAGAATATGACCAGCACATCACATGCACCATTGTGGTTTCGATGAGATGAGTTGACTTTTTACCTGAGGGATTGGGATGAGGGATTTGAGTCTGGACTTGATCTAACGATGCTCGAGGATGGGATAAAATCTTTTGAAGGCTTCATGAAACCTGAGTGTCAGCATCTTTAGCCAGTATGAGAACTTGGTTCTTATACTAATCTCTAGACATTGACCTAAGTGCCAGGGTGTGAAATAAATAAAAAATTATTGATCAGTGTGCGCCAACTCTTGGTAAAAGTAGTGGAGCTAGCCAAAATACTACAAATCAATGAAATTTCAAAGAAAAGCTCTCACTCCACAAAGTTATACATCAAAGAGCTTCCACCAAAGGTGAGCGCTTCCAAACTTTTCAAAGTGTCCACTTGGACCACTGTAATTAGGACCAGGAGTCGGGCTTGCATCAAAAAAGGGCTCTGCATCATAAATGCCACAAGTCTGGGTGTCGAAGGTACGATAGGTACCCAAAAAAGACATACCCTGGTGTATTCCCAGGAAAACAAGTGCAGACGGCTCCAACATCTCTTGACGGACGCACTGATCAACACCAAAAAAAATTATTGTGTAAAAAGGCACTAGAGAGAATCCTTGTTCCAATGAGAGGGAAAGAAGAAATGACACAATCCCATGCCCTTTATTATTGGTCATCCATCTACATTTTTAAAGTCTGACAACTAAAGAGACGGTGGACTGAACGCAAGATTTGATTTATTCCCTAGTGTTGAGGATTGGGTCCTTAGGAGAATTTCTTGGACCAAGACTTTGGGTGACGTTTTGACTCTACTCTCAGAATCGCAGTAAACACTAAATGTCATATCCTTAGTGTATATGTACATCAGAGAGAGTCTGGATAATTAGAGGAATCGGGTGCCTCTTGACTAAGGCTGGGTTGAACTCTAGAATTTTGGACCTTTAAAGCTGAGTAGACTTGAACAAATTGGATCCTGCACTCACTTGCACAAGGGGGTTAATCGGGATTATTCATTCTCTTTGATGCTCGAGGACGAGCATAGTTTAAGTATAGGGCATGATGAAACTCGATTTCATCATCACAATTCTTCATTATTAACCCCCTTGCTTAAATATGTGACAATAAAATCCAGATAAAGTCCTGTAATTAGCATAGTCTTGAATAAATTAAAAATCACAAAAAATGGCAAAATTAAAATTCGTGGTATTTTTAGCCTTAAAAATACCCTCAAAAATATTTTGTGTCTTCAGTTGACCTCATTTCCATTTTTGGTCAACATGAAACTTGTAGATCTCATCGAGATCTACAACTTTCATGTTTTGAGTTTTCTCAAATTCGGCCATTTGGTCCCTCATATTTCAATTTTTCTTTCCTAATAATCTGATTGGGCCACGTGGCCCTTTCTGGTTGAGCCACGTGGCCCGACGCCCTTTACACTATCCGCCCTCGCCCAGGGCCATTGGATCCCTTCTTGATCCAACGGCCAAAGAATCTCCACGCACGCCTTGGTTTCCCTCCGTCTGATCTTCCCCCATCTCGGATCTACACCGACCGTTAGCGCCTCACCCATATCTTGCCACATGGCGCGTTATGCGCCTTCCGATCTCGCCTTTGTATCTTTGATCACTGCCGTCCAATGCGCTCTTAATACACCACCGTCGGATCACGCCCCCGCTTCTCATCTCTGCCACTCGTTCGCGCCCCACTCATAGCCCGCCACGTGGCATATCCTGCACCGCACGATCACCTCCAAATCCCTCTATCGCAACCATCCATCTCCGCTTTGATCGCCACCATCCGATCGCTATCCTAAAGTAATAATGCTCGTCCGCTCGCGCTTCGCCTCCAAAGCGACACGTGGCATCATCTGCGACCCTTCGATCGCATTGCCTTGGACCTCATCCTTACCGTCCCTTAGCGCCTCGCTCCCCGCCGTTGGATCTCCAGATCCAACGGCCACTAGGTCGTCGTCAACCTCCGGTCAGCCTTCTCCTCCATGATTTCCACCACGCAAACCACGTTCCCCCTTTCCATTTCCTCCACCATCTCCGACTACCTCTCCCATCTCCAACCGCCTCACGGTCTACCCCAATCATCCTTCATCCTCGTGCATGCTGCCAGTACCCACGAGTCCCTCCCCTGTGCCCCATGCGCGCCCTCGAAACCCACGATTTCACCAAGCCAAACCGACGTCTTCATCATTCAAATACTTCACCTCCACCTCCGATTGTGGGTGTCCACCTTTACACAGGGCAAGGCCCAGCCCTCCTCCACCTTCCGGTGACAGGGGGAGGTGGTGGGATCGAGCGACGACGACCAGCACCTCCGGTGTCGACCCACCTCCCTCCATGGTGGCATCGCGGTGCTCCGAGCCCGCCAAGCTGCTCCCAACGGCTGGGGGAGTCCAGCGATGACCCTGAGCCTCTCTCCGAAGCTCAAGCCCTAGCCAATCACACCGCCATCGCTCAGGTAAGCTTCCGATTCCCTTCTATATTTTTCCTTTAATTTCTCTCAATTATTTAGGTAGTTATATCCCTGTTCGACTTCCACTATTCACCTCACTAGATCCGCCTCACAACCACCATCCACGCGCACTTCTCCGTTCAACTTCCTCTTCTTCCATACCCCATCACACTTCCGATCCATCTCCTCCGCCCTCACGGCGGAGGAGCTTTGAGCTCCCACCTTCTTCGCTCGTTGAGCTCACATCACATCCACACATGTGTTTCTCTTGCTTCGGGTATGGTACTAACACTGCAGGTACTTACTCTCTCAATGGTCGGACTTCGTCGCCGGAGCTTCTTCGCCAAACACGTCTCCGGTCTACTCGCGTCGCCAGCATCCTCCAGACATCCCGGCTGCTCGACCAACCTTCCAGGATGACCTCCAGGTGGTGGAGCACAGCTGGGGAGCTTCACCGACAGCAGAGGAGAGCGACGGAGATGGAGCCTCTTTGCAATAGCTCTGATTTCGCCGCCAGCTAAAGATGAGGAAGAAGGCACAGGCGTCGTTGGATTCTCCCTCCTGGAGTTCATCCAACGGCGCGGATGCAGCCATGCATACGACTCCAGGAGCATACATGAGCCGTCGGATCCTTGAGATCTGATGACTTAAAGGCAGCCACGTCACGCCAGCATACGCGTACATCAGCCATCCAATCATCAGGATCGGATGGTTCACAAACATCCATGTGGTGTCTCCAGATCTTCACCGAGCCTCCACACCAGAGCTCTACGCTTGGATCTCCCGAGCCTAAGACAAACCTGCATCGAGCCTGAGCCAGCGTCCGAGCCTAGCCGAAGCAAAGCCGAGCCTCCCCTGAACCTTAGAGACACCCGAGCCTGGGAGAGCATGTGCTGGTCACGTGCGACCCGTGAAATTTGTAGGGAGGCCCCGTCGTCTTCTCAAAATTACATGCAGGTCCAGAATCACGTGATGATCACAGCGCCTGGGGTTTTTTGCATTTTCACCCTTGCAAGTTTTAAGAAATGCAAATATACCCCCGCGCATGTAGAACATTTACAGGGAAGGCCTCATTCTTAACTTTTATTACATTTTAGTCCCTCTCAGGGACCTGTTTGTATTTATTTTTTCATGTTTTCTTATGTTTATGCCCTTGACTTCTTTCATGTATATTTTGAGCACTGTATCTCCAATTTAGTTGATTTCAATTCCATTTCGAAGCTTATTTGATGATCTTTCTAATGGCTTGCTCAATTTTTATTTTGGACACTGTAATTTTGATGTATTATTTTAGTCGCCATGTGTCTCTTAGTGCTTTAACTTATGCCTTGTTTAAAATAACCATCAAGTTTGTCATTTGAAATTAAACAAGAAATTGACTCATGTAAATTTTTTCACCATATTTATTCTAATCTAGGGCATATTACTTGTGTTGCATTGCATCGCATTTATTTGTATGATTAAAATAAAATAAAAAAATGCATGTTTTTGGCATTATCTTGTCTTCGTCCTTTAGCATCATTTGACCTATGTTCTTTAACTCAACACTTAATAATTAGATAAAAATCTGAATAATCACAAGAGAGGCTCGTGCCAGTGGAGCATTCAACCGAGCAGTGGGAGGGACATTCAAATATGTATCTACCTGCAAAAAAGTAGGCATTGTAACAAATTCATGGTTGCCAACAGTTCATCTTTTATACACAATAGAAGGTGGATGTAAAGCTAAGGGTATGTCACTGACAGACAGTGTGAAGAAGCTTATCTGCTAAAAAAAGTGACATATGCAAAGACATAAACAATGTCCAAGCATATCATAACATCTATGATCTTTCTGTGTTCGTGGATAACCAAGAAAGACACACTTTACCACACGAGCAATAGTTTATCTGGAGTGTGAAAATTGTGAACAAAAGTTGTGCACCCAAATATTCTAAGTGGCAGCGGAAACGATATTTCATTAGGATAAAATAAAGAAAAAGAAGTAACACCATTTAAGATAAAAAAAGGTGCCTTGTTGATAAGATGAATGGTTGTGAGCATGGAATCCCCCCAGTAGGTTTTAAGAACCTTCATATATGACAGAAGAGACATTGCAATATCAAGAAGATGATGGAGTTTTCACTCGGCAATGTCATTTTGTTGAGAGGTATAGGTACAAGAGGTATGATGCGCAGTCCCCCCAGAATAAAAAAAGGAGACCAAATCTTGTTGAGTAAATTCAAGAGCATTATCCATCCTGAAAATTTGCACACGTTTTGACAAAGCGTTTTTAACGAGACGAAAGAAAGATTTAACAATCCTATTTAATTCATATCTCTACTTTATTAAATAGACCCAAGAACATCTGTCGTAATCATCAAAAAATGGCAAAATATTTGAGGCCACCTATAGAGCTGACCGGACAGGGTCCCCATATATCACAAGGAACCAACGCAAAGGGAGTAGATCGAAGAGGCTCAACTCTAGCCGGGAAGGATGCCCTATGATATTTTCTAAACTAATAGGCTTCGCACTCAAACGGATTTAGTGCAGACAATTCGGAGAGATATTAAGTAGGTGGATGACATATGAGAGGGTCAGAAGATATGGACACAACACCAGCAAAGGTAGAGTCTGTCGAGATATCAAGATAGTAGAGACCATCCTTTTTATGTTCCCCACCAAAAATCTGCATTGTTTGGATATCTTAAAAGTAGCGAAATAGCTCATCAAAAATAATACAATAATTTAATCCAGCACACAACTTATGAATAGAAAGAAAACTGAGAGGAAAATCTGGGGAATAGTGGACCCCAGTAAGATGGGGTTTGGAGGAGAACTCTATAGTTCAACTAAAATAACATGGGAATGAGCCCCATTGGCCACTCTGACTGACTTCACAGTGGAAGAAGGTTGTGAAGAAGTTAACAACTACCTTCTCCGGGCAAATAAGTGGATGCACCCGAGTCAATGATCCAGACAAGAGCATGAGCAGTTGCAGTATTGGCAATCATACATGATGGAATTGCAAGATGAGCAGTAGGAGTTGGCTCACTTGATGGAACCTCTGAGCGTTGCAGCATACCCATTAGACGTGAATACAAAGAAGATGACAGTTGAACTGTTTGTTCGTTACTGTCTTGTATTATTGCCTCTATTGTTATATGATCATAATTAGAGGCTAGGTGTGCTTGTGGAGGTTTCTCAAACTTTGCCTAACATTTTTCCGATAGGTGGCCCATCTTATGGCAGTGAATACACTGGGTATGAAAATGATCACGACCATGACCAGAGTCAGGGCCTCCTCTAGACAAACCACCCATGTAGCCAAAATGACATCGTCCTGATGAGGCCATTTCCATTAGTTGTGATGGTTGTGCATGAGTATTGGAATTCTCAATCTGTAGCAGACGTCTAAAGATGGCTTTGATGGAAGATTGTCCAATGTGAGAAACTACTCCTTCACATTCTGATACCTTGGATGCAAACCAGCAAAAAACTTGTAAACCTGCCATTATGATCTCTCTATTTTTATTTCGTACAACAGGTTAGTTGGAATATGGTGTGTTCCTCATATAGGCCTGTAAGAAGACGATAATATTCTACCAAAGAAGTTTCACCCTGAGATGTGGACCAAATCCGCATATAGATGTCAGTCAGACATGACTTGGTTGTTTGTTGCGAATATGTATGTGACAGTCCTTCTCAAATCTCCTTAGTTGTCTCCTTGTATAGGAGATTTACTGCAATATGTAGATCGACACTATTCGTCAACTAGTTGATCTCCAAATAATTCGAAGTGAAGCCCATCCAGAGTCGTGGGATCAGCCAAGTGGATCGTCATCCACCCTTTGATGCTGCACATATTGAGGGTAATTTATTAAGTAACCCCCACCTTTTTATAGTTTTGATATTTGATCTTGTAAATATTTTATTATGTTCAAACTTTTATGTAAAAGTTACAACACGATCCATGCTATTTCTATGAATTACATATAAGTCCAGTGCCACATCGCCTCATGTGGCGCCCCATGTGAGTTGGGCATTTTGCATATAGGCCCTTATGGGTTTGGATATTTATGTTTAGTCCTAAATTTTGTAAATTAAGTTCAAAACGTTGGGACATATTGCATGTAACCCCTGATCTTTATTTTTATTGCATTTATATCCCTTCCATGCATGTATAATTATTATGCATTCCTTGGATTAGAAAGCTACCTTGCTCTAAATATCGTGCAAAAATTATTGATTATGATTGGATGATGCTTATTCACACTACAACTTTTATTTGTCATTTCATTGCACTTTCAGTTTTCTAAAATTAATTTTGGTGCTATTTTTCCCTGTTTAGACATAAAAATACAAAAACTAGAAAAAACTTTGAAAAATCCAAAAAAATATACATAGCATATTATTGTATAAGATAGATACATACCAAAAATAACAAAACAAATCTCAAGAGAAAACCCTAAAAATTAAAAACTCTCTTTAACCCAAAAAAAATGAGAAAATATTTTCAAAAATCCAAAAAAAATAGTTTTATGTCCTATATATATTACTATACATTACATTCAATTTTAAGAAATGTTGGACCAATTTTCTATTTTTAATTCTCAAAACAATTCGGCTTATTTATTTATTCCCTATTTTGAGATATTTTGGATTTTAAAAATACCTAAAAATAGCAAAAAATCTTATAAAAATTACAAAAATAGATAAAAATACAGAAAAAACAAAAATAATTTATTTTCTATTTTTTTAATATTATCATTTATATTTATAAATATAAAATCCTAAATAGTGTATATATAGGTATATGTACTTATTAATATAAGTATTATTATTATAAATACTTAAAAATATTTTTAAACACTTTAAAAAAAACAAAAAGGATTGTTCCTAATGGTATTTACGAATATATATCGTTTATAGTATACATATCATTGTATATATACATATATATATATATATATATGTATATGATGAATCTCTATTTCTTTACCTTTATTCTTTCATTTTGACCTTTAAATCCTAGCTAAAAGCATGCAAATAGTATTATTTTGCATAAAATAACATTCAATATTTATTTTGCAAAATTTGTATGAAATATTGCATTTCAAAGCCAAAACAAATGAATAAAAAAAGAAAAGAAAAAAAAGAAATGAAATAACATAGGTATTGAATGACCCTAAATCCTAAGACCTGGACATCATGATGATTGGGTTGAAAGGAATAAAGTAGGGGGGTAAGGGCTAAAAATATAATAAAATCCTAATTTATAAATCCCCAATAAATTCATTTCGAGGCTTATTTTGTTCTTTATTTTTTATACATCAAATAAATAAACTTTATCATGAAAGTTGTAGATAAAAATACATAGAAAAAAACAAAATTGATTTCACAGAAAAATAATACATAATGGGCCTTCTACACTCAAAATAAAAAGCCAAAATCCAAACTTCACAGACATGTATCATCTCCATATGAACTCAAAATACATCAAAATCACTTTTAATTTTATATAACTTTTAATATGCTATTGAATGAAGGTAGTTTCATTTAATTTGGAGTTAAGATGTAAAATTAGGTTTTGGATTCATGTTGTACATTATACATAAATAAAATAATCATTTTATTTATTCTTTATATTTTTCATGATTTTATATTTTTATAATATTGTAAATATTACTCATAATATATTCACGTGATTATAATAAATAAAATGTTTGAAAATAAATAAACATAAATATGTATACTAAAATACATATATATGAAATACACAAACCTAAACCTATATAATAAATATACATATTTATTAAAGGGAACAGATAACATCAAAAAATACAATAAAAATACATTTAAGTGTATTTAGATAAGTTATATATATAAAAATTAAATAAATATATATATATAATAAAATTTAAATTACAAAATAAAAATATAATGCACACTTTATAGATAAATATACCTATAATTACACTTGTAAAAGTAACCTATAATAATTTAACTTGTAAAAATAAATAAAATTAGATTAAAATACTACATAAAATAATAAGTATTTTTTATTTTATAACCAAAAATCAATAAAATCATTTTTTTATTTCAATTAATATAACATTTCCCGTTGTTTTGTCGTGTAGTGACCTAACATGGACCAATGCGTGTGCAGCCTCGGTTGACATGCTGGTCAACTGAGCCAACTGCCCCCCTAGATCTATGACACCACGTTTGACATGACTTCCTCAATTTATCCACTCATATTCGTTCATTTTTTAGCAAGATTTCTTCACCAAATAAGTTCCTCGATCGAATCCCTATCACGTGCATATGTTGCATCGATCTGAGGAGCTATGAATCGAGCATTCTATCCAAGTCAACCTCGCCAGATATACAATATATTCCCCGTCATCCATTCATTTTTTATCTCTCTTCCACACTGTAAACTCTAACCCTAACAGTGCTCGAGGTCCCTGGTGACAACATGCCTCTCTCCAAGGGTCCAGCGAGAGGAATTGAGTGTGAATTGAGGAAGATCTAGCTCACTGGCTGTCTCTACCGCGAGTTTCTTCTCCTAGTCCTTCCATGTCTGATGAGCTTTCTTTTCTTGTATTTTTTTTGTTCCTAGAACTTAGATTAGAGTAGAGTAGCTTTTAAACTTGCTTAATTTCACTCTTTTTTGTGTTAAGTTCAACATTTGTAGTTCATCGGAGTTGAGCTCCGGTGACTTGTGTTATGACCCGCCTATCACCTCCATTTCATTTCCCTGATGCTTCTGTACACCCCACGCACCACCATTCACCTCGGTCTCACTCAGATCGAGGTGTTGCCCTCCTCCTCTGCCAGTTTGTCAGAGGGCGCTACCTGACCTAATCTTCGCCCATTTGCGACTCGGATAAACCCCCAGAACCATCATTTTTGTGTGCCTTAGCTTCATGTGTAGAGTCTGGAGGTCCAATGCCTCTCAAGAGGTGATTTTGACTAGAACGAAGGATACCTGAAACTCCATTCTTCATCGAGCAACCAGGACCCCACTGATGGGTCCCGACCACTTTTGAAGCTCTCATCAGCTGCGGACACCCTCCAGGCATCTTTTAAGCATCTTAGGAACTCTATCACCATCGAAGGAAGGAGAATCAAGAGGTTGAAGTAGGGAACACACGGAGTTCTTCCCTGTTCTTCGTGGAGAGCAGCAATTGTCGGATTAAAGAGGCGGTCCAGTTCTGATCATGGTTGTCAGATCACATCCTGCTTCGGTCATTCGATGAAGTCCAAGTTCTGATCCAGACCATTGATCGACGAAGGGATATTGTGCTACCGGAGGCCGACACATGGATAAGTTGAGTACCGGAGCCGTCGGATCGTCTAGTGGAGGGTAATTTTGCCTCACACCCTGACACATTTGTCCTTTATATTTAGTCCCAAAACTTAATTCCGTAGTTATGTATTTTTTTAAAATTTGCAATCTGAACCTTGAGCTTTTGATATTTGTACTTAGGTCCAGTCCACATCATCTCACATGCTCGTGTACGTGAGGGGTATGGACATTTTGCACCTAAGCCATTGGATTTTATGTATTTCAGTTTAGACCATTAAATTCGAGTTTCAGTGTTATATCTTTTGGTTAAATTACACAAAAGGCCTTGTACTTTTTGGTAATTATAATTACACCCCTAGTAGCGTCGATTATATTAAAAGTTTTAGGCTTTTTGCATGTTCAGTCTTAGTTTTCTTTAAGGGATTCTAGAAATAAAGTACACTTTTGATTAATTACGATTAGGTCCCTGATAGGTAATTATTTTGGTTTTGCTTATTTGTGTCACTAAAAATATCAAATTGCATCTCAAAATTATAGGAAAAATATTTGACCCATTACTATTATAAATCAAATATATTTTTTGAGGGCTTTTTAATTTGATTTTCCTATATTTAAAAATTCAAAAACCTTGCATTTTCTCCCTGTTTGCATCAAATATAAATAAAAATTATATAACTTTTTTAAAAAAATCCAAAAAAATTTAATTTTATTCACTACCTTTTTTATAACTACAAACCAAAAATCCCTAAAATAACAAAATAAAAACACTAAAAACTAAAAATCTTAAAATCCTTATAAAAATTAGAAAATGTTCTAAAAAATCACAAAATATTTCTTTCTATTTCTATTTTTTATTATATTTATTATATACTAAAAATAGATTTGTAAAATTTTGGGACTTTTAGCTATTTTAAATTCCAAAATAATTTGGCCTGTTAATATTAGTCACTGTTTTGAAATTTTAATTCATTTAAAAATCCAAAAAATAGTAACAATCATAATAAAAACGCCAAAAATAGAGAAAAATCTAGAACGGATAAAAACATTTTATTTCCTTATTTTTGAGTATATATAACTATATATATAAATATAAAAGCCATGTTCTATATTTATAGTTATATTTACTTATATTATTATTTATAATTATTGTCATTATCACAAATATTTTATAAAACCTTAAAAAATAAAAAGGATTGTATCTTAGGTTATTTTCCTAATTTTATCTTCATTTTATATTTTTATTATTCATATTATCTATATTACATACCTATATTATATATACTTATATTATAACTAATTATAAAGAAAATTAAAAAAATATAAATATAAAAAAATATAAAAAAATTAAAGTTACAAATCTATAAAAAAATATAAAACTGGTAATTACAAAAAATAAATAATTGTAAAACCTGCTAAAAATAAAAATCCTCATAAAACTCCAAAAAAAATAATTCTTGTCTTTTTAGCCAATTTTTTTACTCTCCCCCATTCTCCCCGTGTTTGACATCCTATACATACTTCCACTATACATCTATATATAGGATTATAATAAATTTTAACCTCTCATTTTGCTTGTTTGTTTAAGTGCTTGTGTGGGTTAATTGTTGATCACTTGACTTTAGTTAGTGGTCATCTCAGCGAAACTTTATCTTCGCTCTTTGTGAGGATATTTTAGACCCTCTCCAAAGTTAAGTCGTTAATATATATATATTACTTATTTTATATTAAAAAGAAAAAGAAAATTAAAAATCCAAAAAATGTAATATATATATAATAAAATTAAAAACAAAAAATATATAAAATTAAAAAAA
The DNA here is from genome assembly GCA_037367405.1 of Ottelia alismoides. Lineage (NCBI taxonomy): Eukaryota > Viridiplantae > Streptophyta > Magnoliopsida > Alismatales > Hydrocharitaceae > Ottelia > Ottelia alismoides. The sequence continues at coordinate 187,995 of JAZKJV010009940.1, read as the reverse complement.
TCCATAAAATTTAAATATAATTAAAAACCCAAAAAAATAAAAACAGAAAATTGCACAAAAATATTTGGTGTCTATTCTTGTAGATAATAAATAACCTATTCCCTTTCTCCATGTGGTCGATACTTTATCATACTAACACTATATACATCTATCGTAGAGTTATAATAAATTTTAACTCACATACATTGATTGCTTAATATTATTGTGGATTATTTGTTGATTGGAGAGGCACTTGGTCATGCAGTGATTGTTAATCGTGGTTATTGACAGACTAGTGCAAAACCCTCTTATAAGACTCAAACGAAAAAGTAGCCTTCATGAAAAATGTGTATATCGAGAATATCTACATTTTTCATGAAGGACTCAAAATTAAAAGACTCATGAGCAAGACTTTATTTTTGGAAGGTAATTTATTGTGAATAAAATACCTATTATTTGATGTTTCGTATTTTTTAGATTTTTTATAGAAACCATTTTATAAAAGAAAATTGACAAGGCACTATAAATAAAAACAAGCACTAATATATTTTTCTTGAATTTTTAATAGTAAAGAAAAAGGTTAAATAAAATCAATAAAGAGAAGATATGTACAAGATACATAGAGTCACAACAATTCATTTTTCTCGAGTTTTGACATTTTTTGGATTTTCTTTCTTTGTGGTGAGTTAAAATAAAACTCAAAGAAAACAAGTGAAAAGAAATAAATTAAAATGCTTGATTTTTCATTAAATAATAAGCTCAAGATTGATTATTTGTACTATATATAAATCGGTATTAAAATCCAAGTTTCACATACGAACTTTGATTCCTATGATTTTTGTCTTATTTTCCTAGATAATTGAGAGCACATTAAATCAAAGGTGAGTAGAATTTCATAATAGACTATTTAGAAGATATATATATATAGAGAGAGAGAGAATGGGGGGCTGGTGAGAGCCAAAAGCTGTGAGAGCACGAGAGCAGTGATTTTGGACCACTAGATTCGGCTCATCTCTCTTCTCCAATCAATCAGCATAATCTAGTGGCAAGAATGACTGCTCTCATGCTCTCACAGTTTTTGGCTCTCACAGGATCAGCCCCATATATATATATATATATATATATATATATATATATATATATATATATATATATATGAGGAGTGATCTTGTGAGAGCAAAAAACTGTGAGAGCCTGAGAGCAGTCATTATGGACCACTAGATTCAAGCAACAGAGAGAAGACAGAATCTAGTGGTCCAGAATGACTGCTCTCATGCTCTCACAATTTTTTACTCTCATAGGATCACTCCTCATATATATATATATATATATATATATATATTATACTGCTTTTGTCTCCACAACTAGGTTTTACTTTCTTGGTCAGATATACAAGTTAGTATTTTTATGATATTTTTCCTTGATTAAGGTTAGTAATATCTACACAATGGAGTTAGTTTTATTCAATTAGGAGTTAGTATGATTTAGAAAAAAATTAGAGAAGATTTGATTATTTACAAATGAATATTTACAAAAACAAACTCCTTTTTTGTAGTTTTTTTTTAACAAAAGGATGTTAATTAGTACGTTTTATGGGATTAAAAGAAGTATTAAATGGGGTTTAATTAGGTTAATAACTCAAGGATTAGAGCTAAGATTAGTGAATCAGAGTAGATGAATCACATATTCATCAGCCCGTGAATACCAAACCTCGATAGAAAGAAGGAACCATGTAAGGATGAATAGAGTCTTCTTGTGACCTAGGTCGGTAATTTATTCTTCGGAATATAGTAGTTATCAAATGTCCTCTTTGATTGATTTCCTACGGAGGGTGAGAAATGGATTAGCTGTCTAGATATCTTTGGGAGCTCAAAAGACTTGAGCACTTTACAATCATGGACAATAATAGCATCGAAGTATGTGTTACATAAGGCGAATTGATTCACCGTTGGAATCATCCTAATGTTCGGTATCTCAAAATTGAGGCATACATGCAAGATAACTAGGTTGTGAGTATCTAGGCTTCCAAAGTTCAAAAGCTTCCAAAACCACATACAAGAAAGGTGAAAATGGCAAGTACCATGAGATGGAGGGGGATATCATATACACGAATGCAAAGATTAGTAACATCCTTTTTTTGTCAATGCTTTGAACATTAGTGATGAGGCAGATGTTGTGTATATCCAATCCCACCTTTGGGGACATCCGAGCAAATGTCCCAAGATAATTGGGAACACATTATGGAATTTGGGAGGGCTCTCAACGCCCCTAGGATGCCCCATGTAAATAGGACGCCTACTTCATGCAGAAGTAGGAGAGAGAAAGGCGGTGAGGGGCCATCTAAAAGGGACCTCATGCACGGCTAGTGAGGATCATCCCCAATACACAAGCATCTCTCTCTTCTCTCTTAGTTCTTTCTCCCCAAGCAAGGAGAGAAGTAGCCCATGCAAGGTGCGAGGAGCAACCCGTGCAAGGTGCGAAGAGTAGCCCGTAGGGGCATGAAGAGAAGCCGCATCCGTGAGGAGCTTCTCCGTCGAAGGCACGAGGAGCAACTACTGGAGGGGTTCGTTCTCTCTCAATTATATGTATATAGGAGGTACGAGATGCATCCGAGTGAGGAAGAATCGTGCACGAGGAGGGACATTTCGTGACGAGGAGAAGCAATGGTATCGTGTTCTCCAATACAAGGTGATAGTTATATGATTTTATTCTTGTAATTGTGCCTCAATTTTGTTGGGCAACAAAACTGAGAAGACATTATGCCCTCTCATTTTTGATCTAGTGGATTTGTTGTGGGTTGTCGAGCTCCATGGGTTTTTCCCCATTCTCACATCGAAGAGAGCTTTCCCACGTAAAATTTCTCATCTCTTCGTATTGTTTGATTATTGTACCTTGATTACTGTTCTTGGTTCTCGTGTGGGGAACATTTCTCTTCCGGACATCCTTTGCAGGACAGGTTAAGGGAACGCCATTTTCCCAACAAGTGGTATCAAAGCTCGCGTTGATGAGATGGGTAAGGATGACGAAGGCAAGATGATCAAGTTAAAAAGCACAAATTGGTAAATATGGAAGGTCAAAATGGTGGACATCTTGTATTGCAAGGACCTCCATGATCCAGTGGAAGGAGAAACAACCAAGCCCGAGGGCATATCCGCAAGTGATTGGATGAAGCTGAACAGGAAAGCAATCAACACCATCCAGAAGTGGTTAGACTTATTAGTATTCCACCATGTCATAGAATAAACAGATGCGAAGAAACTATGGGAGAAACTGGTAGAGTTTTATGAGTAGAAGACAGTCACCAACAAGGCGTTCTTGATTCGGAAGGAGATGAAGGTTGTTGAGATCTTGAATGAGTTTCAGAGTCTCATTAATCAACTAAGTACTATGGATATGATGCTAGATGATGAATTACAGGCGCTTCATCTATTTGGTTCCCTACCTGACAGTTGGGAAACTCTGGTGATTACCATGAGAAACTCCACTACGGATGACAAGCTGACCATCTCTATGGTCAAGAGAAGACTCCTGAATGAAGAAATCGGATGGCAGTTATCTAGAGAGTCCTCTTCTTCACATGTGTACACAGTTGAAAGAAGAGACAGGCCAAGCAGTAGGGGAAAATCATGAGAGATACCCAGTGAGAAGTCCAAGGACAGAGGAAATGCCATCATTGAAACAAGCCTAGTCACTGGAAGAAATATTGTAGAGTCTGGAAAAGAGAGCAAGCGGAAGACAAAAAGAATCAGAAGAAAGATGAAGATGAGAACATTGCTGCAGCAGTGACCGATGACGATGAGGATCAATTGGTCTCACTATTCAGGAGCAGTGTCTACATGCACGAAATGAATCCGAGTGGTCGTTGATACAACCACCTCTTGCCACGTGACTCCACACAAGAAGTTATTCACTTCCTATACAAAATGAGATTTTCGGAGAGCCAAGATGGGGAACATCAGTTACTCTAGTATCGTTGCCACAGGAACCATCTCAGTTCAAATTGATACTGGATGTGCAATGACATTGTAGGATGTTAGGCATGTTCGTGACTTACGGCTTAGCCTCGTATCTGGTTCTCAATGAGATAGGGAAGGTTGCCATCTGAAGTTTTGCAACAACGGGTGCAAGATCAGCAAGGGCTCTCTTATTAGGATCGGAGGCAGGTTGTGTTGCACACTCTACAAGACTCGAGTGAAGGTCATGGATGGCAGGCTGCATGCTAGTAAGGCTGACACGTCAGATCTCTGGCATCATCAACTCAGACACATGAGCTAAAAGGGCTTACAACTTTTTAGCAGGAATGAGTTGATACCATGTCACACTGACATCACAATGTCATCTTGTGATTCATGTGAGGTTGAAAAGAATAAGAGTGCACCTTTCAAGACCAGATCAAAGGTGAATGAAGACCTTCTACAGTTGATTCACTCTGATGTGTGTGGTCTCATGGACATAGAGTCTTTGGGAGGAAATAAGTATTTTCTGTCCTTCATTGATGATGCATCAAGGAAAATGTGGATTTATATATTGAGGTAGAAGGATCAAGTCTTTAATTGCTTCAGGAAATTTCATGCCAGGGTGCAGCGCGAGACAGGAAAAGTGTTGAAGCCTCTACGCACAAATAATGGAGGGGAGTACACCTCTCATAGCTTCCAGAGCTAGTGTGCAGAGCACGGGATCGGGCATGAAAGGGTAGATCCTGGCACACCCCAGCACACTGGTGTCATTGAACGAATGAATAGGACCATTGTGGAGAGAGTTCGATGCATGTTGAAGACAACGAAGCTGTCCAAGACCTTTTAGGCTGAGGCAGTTCGGACCGCCTACTATTTGTTAATCGATCTCCATATGTTCCCTTGAATTTTCAGGTCCCTGAGCACATATGGTCTGGGAAAAATCCCTCGTATGCTCACATGAGGGTGATCGGATGCAAAGCTTATGCGTTTATAAAAAAGCAATAGAGGAAGAAGCTTGATGACAATGCAGTACCCTGCATCTTTGTTGGCTATGGAGATCAAGAGTTTGTATACCGACTTTTGGATCCAAGGAAGAAGACCATCATCAGGAATAGAAATGTGATTTTCTATGAGAAACAGACTTTGGTGGAGGAAGAAGCTTGATGACAATGCAGTACCCTGCATCTTTGTTGGCTATGGAGATCAAGAGTCTGTATACTGACTTTTGGATCCAAGGAAGAAGACCATCACCAGGAATAGAAATGTGATTTTCTATGAGAAAAGGACTTTGGCGGAGGACGACAGTGGTGATGGTGAATCAGATGGGATTGCTATAAATGATGACAGCGATGAGGACTCGGATTCTTCTCCGGTACAGGGTATTGATGATTACATGATATGCTGTGATAGTAGGCTTAAAATTATGTGGAAGACAATATCAGTTCTTGATTTACAAACTCTAAAATCGCATAATCTTGTCTAAATTATTCCATGTACACAACAAGAGAAAACCCTTAATTACACACACATCGATAAATCATGGTTTTATATCTGGGAAAATATTTTCAAAGATGTAGATGGATATTTTATTCGACGGGATTATTCAAATATCGAGATTTATAATTATCCATTATTCTAAATAAACAATCATATTTTTTAAGAGAAAGAAAAATGTATTGGAATCATAGTTTGACAAAATAAACAACACTTCCATTTAGGCTATACAAAAGCCTATAGCTTTTTGTTGGAAAGAAATGGGAAGGGGTGATAATATAAATTTCCAAAACTTTAAATGCTACATGGAACCCACGTACAAACCATGAAGGTAGCCGCCCCTTTCCATACAACTCACTACCCCTTCCCCATGCAACATGGAGCCCCACGTACTTTATGCATATGCCTTTCCCATGCAACAATAAAGTTTTGTCTTTATTCTCTCTTTAATTTGCATGAAGAGAAGCCACACAAATCAAGTATAAAACCATGCATGTCCCTCACGTACAAGGCTCTCACGCATCCCTCTCCTTCTCGTTTTCTATCTTTTTCCCTGTATTCTCTCTCTCTCTCGTTCTCTTATGCAAGATAGCGCCAACAAATCGGGACTAGGTCGCTCGTCTAGCCATCGGGTGCGCGTCCAGCTACCGGCTGTCCCGCTCGTGCACAAACGCGCAACCACCATCCTCTAGTGCGCCCTGATCCTCGCGTCCTACTCCAGCCCGTGCTACCACGCACCGGCGCCCAGCTCCAGGCCGCACATTGTTGTGCGCGGATCTCCACATTCAGCACGATATTCTCCTCTTGCTTATACGCTGTTGTGCGCAACCCCTCCTCCTCCAGCTCTCACAGCCGGCAGCCAACTGTGTGCCCCCTCCGCGTACGCCCTTCTTCTCGACGCTCAACTCCAACCGCGCACCACTGTGCGCGTCTCTCGACGTCCTCTAGCTTGCAGCACACACCGAACACTCCTGCGAGACCCTTGCGTGCCACCGCGCGCTGCTCTCCTCCACCGTGCTTCCCCGAGCGCGACCACCGACCAGCCATCCTCTAGCAAGTAGCCACTGCCCGTGTTCTCTTGCGGGCACTCTGCATCGACCTCCTGCGCTCTCCAGTGCTGGCCGCGCACCACTGCACACTCCTGCACGCGGCCTCCAATCGACACCTCCAAGTCCGTTGCAGAGAAGAAATCACTTTCTTTACTTTATAATTTTTTAAACTCCTACATTTGCACTATTTTGTGAATGGCAAAAGTTTCTCTGATTGTAGTGAAATTCATCCCCTTCTAACTTTGTTTATTGCGAAAATTTCACTCACATCAATTTCAGTTTATTCAATTACATTTCAGCCCTCAATTTACTTTAATCGCTAAGTTACATCCTTATGTTCTTGCATTGCTTTTAGACGAAAGAAAATTATCAACTTCAAATATATAGATATATATATATATATCTTTGATTACATTGCGAACTTGTCAAGTCCCTGTGGATTCGAACCTCTACTTGCACTATACAACTTATACTTTTTCAACATGCTTGTAGTTGTAATATTATTTGATTGACTTGATTATTCGTGGTAACACAACGACTTGATAATATCACCTTCTTAAACCGCGAAAAATCTCGTGAACATTTTGGCGTCGTTGTCGGGGACTAGGCACCATTTGCATTTTTTTCTTCTTTTTCTTCTTCATTTTAACTTAGTTTCCATTATCTAATCTGTGCATTTTTTTGTTTTGCAGGTACTTAGGCTTCAAAAAGAAAAAAATCATTTGTCTTTTCATGCATTTTTCACAAACTTGTAATTTTTTTAGTAGAAAAAATTTTTGTAATCTTAATTTCCCCCCTCCTTCTCAGGAAAGCTCGCCATCAGCAGGACAAAACATTACGGATTAGTGCCAGAAGTGCATGCACGTGAGTCCCTCTTTCTCCTAGGCATCTTAGGCTTCTAAAATTTCCTGCATTTGTTTGTGCTCCGAACTTAAACCGAAAAAAACTAAAAATTACTTCTTATTTGCATCATCTCCGTGGTCTTCTCCCTCTGCTCACCTAAAAAGATCACCAAAACGTGTTTTATCGCGCTAAAAAGATAAGCTTGAAAGGCCACCGCAGTGGCCCGAGCAGAAAGCGGTCAAAATTCTGAATGCTTGTTTTGATGCATGTGTATGACACAAAAATCACGAGCACATAGAACAACCCTTGGATAGAAACAAAAATCCCTGGTGCTACGTGGGATTGCAGAAAGAAATCGTAACTCCTCGACGCGTTGGACACAGGTTCTTGTGGGAAGAAGCAGATCCTCGATCTGAGTAACGCACCCTGGATCCCCCAACCGGATTAGGACATCGATTTCTCACAATCTTCCACGCTCACCTCATCTTTAAGGACTCTAATTTCTCTGAAAATTTTGGTTGAATCACTAAACTAAAATTGAAAAGATAATCGCTCCCGCGGTAATTTTTGTGTGAGTTGGTGAATCAACAACTTGCCTGGTGTTTGTGCTGTGTATGCTAGGTCGTAGGTCTCTGAAAAATCCAGTGCAACAACCATTAGAGTACGACCCTATTTATAGAAGAAAACCCAACCCATCTCCTTCAACTGACCTTGGAGACATGGGAGAAGAAAGAGCAAACCCTATGGATCTCATCCTGCATCAACTGCAACTGCTGAGGGAAGAAAATGCCATAATTCGCCACACCATAACACCTCTCATCCGACCACCACCCATTAGTACACATTACAACCCGGCTACAGAAGACTTAGTTCATCGGGTCCAAATCCCGCCTGATGTAGGGGGCTTTGAAATAAAGCCCGCATCACTCTCCTTAATCCCAAAATACTATGGAAATGACTCTGAAGATCCCTTCCTCCACATCCAAGATTTCCGATCTGCTTGTGACACAATGAGTATCCCTGGGGTAGAAAAAGAATACATCTACATGAAAGCCTTCACCCACTCACTCAAAGACAAAGCACTCCAATGGCTTCGAAATTATGGAACTCCACTCACATCCTGGGACTCCTTAAGAGAGGCATTCATCAAGAAATACTTCCCAATAGGAAAGACAAATGCCCTGAGACAAGCCATATCGTCATTCACTCATAAGAACAAAGAACCCATTCACGAGGCCTGGGAGCATTTTAAGGAATTACAAAGGAAATGCCCTCATCATGCAATCCCTAAATGGAAATTAGTTCAGATATTTTATGAGGGCATAGACACATCATTCAAGAGAGTTATCGACGGCTCATGTGACGGGAATTATATTAGCCGCGACGACCATTTCGTGTGGATTTTATTTGAAAACATGGCTGATAATTCGGTAAATAGCTCATCCATCGAGCAATATAATGGGCACACAAAATCTGTCAATATAATCAATCATGAGAACACCAACAGTGACTCATTCAAAAAAATCAGGATAAACGGGAAATTCTTTCCAAACAGATGGATCTCATGACCCAAGCTATAGGTAACCTGGCTCTGAATAAAGTCTCGAACAACATCTGTGGGGTTACGTCTGACCCTAATGTTCATGACTTTGGCCATTTACCATTTTCTTATGATCAAGAATTGACTCCCAAGACAATAAATTGGGTACAACGAAATCAAGGAGGGTTATTTTCAAACACCCAAAATCCAGGATGGAAAGAACAATCTAATTTTGGGTGGAATGGGCAACACAACAAATACCAGTTTCAAAATCACTCGCAACCCCAACAACCAACAGGACTTCCAATGACTCAACCTTCCACAGTTGTAAACTTTGATGCATTGACTCAAGCTATACAACAACTTGCGGCAGCACAACAACAGGCCAACCAAGCGCAACAACAGGCCAACGCTGAGAATGCTCGACAATTTGCTGAGATACTATCTTACATTCCAGCATTGTCACCTCAACCCCTACCCAATCCTAATACCAATAGAGCTAGCTCCTCCGGATCATTCCACACCCTACCACCAGCCAAATCTTTCACGTCACCCTCTGGATTCCAAGCTCAAAATCAAGGATTTTCTGCCCTAACTCATAAGACAAATAATTTCAGCCAAGGAACTCATCCTCAAGGTTTCTCTACATCCACCCAAGGATCTAACATGCATCAACTTAAAAATCAAGCGATTTTCAAAACACCAAATCAACCCAACCAGTCAGCTAATGTCGTGACTCTCCGAAATGGGAAAAACACATATACCTCTACCATACCACAAACTAATACAACTGATGAGGCTCCAATCGAGTAAGAAGAGGAAATGAGAATGAAGAAGGACAGACTGAGACCACCATACCTCCTCCCTCCATCCCCTTTCCTGAAGCTTTTCGCAGGAAAAATCCCAAATCACCCATACTTGAACCCAAGTTAGAGAAACTCTTCTCAGACATTGTCATTGAGATCCCACTTCTGAAAGCACTTGAACAAGTTCCAGCTTTCTCTCGCTTTATAAAAGAGAAATGCACACTAAAGAGGAAATCAAAAGGAAAGAATAGAAAGAATCATGAGGACATCAAAAAACATGTTCTTCCTCAAGCAACATCAAATGTCATTTCACACCTCCTACCTACAAAGAAGAAAGATCCAGGTGCACCATTGGTGAAGTGCACTATCGGGAAGCTGACATTCGAACGTACATTATTGGATAATGGTGCCTCGATTAACCTCCTCCCTACCGTTATTCTAGAACAGTTTGACTTGGGAAAACTAAAACCTGTCTCAATGATTTTACAGATGGTTGATTGTTCTGTGAAAAGACCAAAAGGATTACTTGAGGATGTAATAGTCACGGTTCAGGGACACCAATTCCCAGTAGATTTTGTTGTTATGGATATGGACCCAGCTAATACACTAAGTGAAACTCCCATAATACTTGCACGACCATTCTTGGCCAATGCCAAGGCACACTTTGATTATGAGGATGGGAGATTGGAGTTTAAAGTTAATGTTAAGGTCATTCATGTGGATCTTATCATCCCCACGTCGATTGACTCTGAGACTAAAATTGTGGTTGGATAGAGAATTGTGTTGTGCTTGATACACAAGATGATTTTGCCCCTATCCATCTTTCCAAAGACCCTCTGGAGGTTAGTCGAAACACCTTCCGATCCACTTACAAGGACATGTCCCATCATATTGCAACATATAATCTAAACTCTGCACTTGAAGCTCCACCATACCCTCTCATTAGTCAGGAAATTTTTAAGTTAGATGAAGCCTGGGACACACTGGACACTGAACTTACAGCCATGATCATGCCCATGATGGAGCCACCATTTGATACTATTTCATCAATAAATACATCAGAAGAAACTGCTCCTCTGACCCCACCAACATCCATTGTCGAACTGAAGCCCTTACCACAAGATCTGAAGTATGCTTTCCTTGATGATGCACACACTCTACCGGTCATCATTAATGCCAACCTAGATCACACTCAGGAAAGTCAACTCATGAAAGTATTGAAAAATAATTCTCAGGCTAATGGTTGGAAAATAACTGACTTGAAAGGAATAAGCCCGACATTCTGCACACACCACATATATTTGGAAAATGACAGTAAGCCCTCTCGGGAAATGCAAAGACGGTTGAATCCTAATCTACGAGAGGTTGTGAAGAATGAAATATACAAGTGGTCGAGTGCTGACATCATTTATCCGATAGCCGATAGTCCTTGGATTAGTCCCCTCCAGGTCGTCCCCAAGAAAGCAGGATTAACAATTAGGAAAATGAGAAAGGAGAGGATATCCCTACTCGAGTGGCAACATCTTGGTGAGTCTGTGTCGATTATAGAAAACTCAATAAGGCTACACGAAAAGACCACTTTTCACTACCATTCATAGACCAAATCATTGAGAAACTAGCCAGAAAAGAATTCTTTTGTTTCTTGGATGGATATTCTGGCTATAACCAAGTGGCCATAGCACTTGAAGATCAAGATAAAACCACTTTTACTTGTCCATTTGGAACATATGCCTTCCGCTGCATGACTTTCAGGCTTTGTAATGCCCCAACAACATTTCAAAGATGCATGATGGGAATTTTTACCGATATGATCGGCGATTTTATGGAAGTATTCATGGATGATTTCTCTATTTTTGGAGACTCTTTCGAGGAAATACTTGGATTTTTGGATAGAGTCCTCTAAAAATACGTTGAAGTGAATCTGATATCATCCTGAGAGAAATCACATTTTATGGTAAACAAGGGATTGTGTTAGGACATGTTGTGTCAAAGAAAGGGATGGAAGTGGATCCATCGAAAATTGAGACCATCACCCACTTAGGTCCACTCGTGAATATAAAGGGTGTTCGGTCCTTTCTAGGTCATGTCGGCTTTTATCGCCGTTTCATCAAGGACTTTTCGAAAATTTCCCGCCCTCTCACCAAACTACTTGAAAAGGACCAAGATTTCACATTCACCGAGGAAGCATACGAGTCCTTCAACACACTAAGTAAAATCATCACTGAAGCACCCATACTACAGCCCCCTGATTGGAACTGTGAATTTGAAATCATGTGTGATGCTTCTGATTATGTTGTTGGGGCAGTATTGGGTCAAAGGAAAGATGGAAGACCCTATGCCATCCACTATGCCAGCAAGACCCTGGATGATGCTCAAAGAAACTACACTGTGACTGAGAAAGAACTGTTGGCTGTGGTATTTTCACAAGAGAAATTTCGATCTTACATCTTAGGGTCTCATATCATAATCTACACAGACCACTCTGCTCTCAAATACATCTTCACAAAGAAAGATGCCAAGCCTAGACTGATTAGGTGGGTGTTGTTGCTACAAGATATTGATCTAGAAATCTGAGACAAAGCAGGAGCAAAGAATGTCGTAGCTGATCACTTATCGAGGTTCCCCTCGTCATCTTCACCAACCGATAACGTGGTCCCAATTTCTGAAAGTTTTCCTGATGAGAATATATTGTATGTCTCTCAACTCCCTTGGTATGCGGACATCGTCAATTACCTTGTCACTTCCACATTTCCTGATGACTGGCCGAAACACAAGAGAGATAAAACCAAGGTCCAAGCCCGATATTATCACTGGGAAGACCCTTTTCTCTTCAAAGAGGGTACTGATTTGATATGGAGACGATGCATCCTTGAATCTGAAGTCAACGATGTCCTAACTCATTGCCACACTTCTGAGTGTGGAGGACATCACTCAGGAAAGAACACAGCCGCTAAGGTACTTCAATGTGGTTTCTACTGGCCGACACTCTTTAAAGATGCTCATCATTTTGCTTAATCTTGTCCGGCATGTCAGACTAATGGAACAATGATCCACCGCAACATGATGCCCCTCCAACCCATACATATAGTCAAGATCTTTGATACTTGGGGAATAGACTTCATGGGACCTTTCACCACCTCACAAGACTATCAACACATCCTACTCGTTGTGGACTATGTGTCCCGTTGGGTTGAAGCCATTCCCACTCGCGCTGCTGATAGCGCCATTGTTGTTAAATTCCTGAACAAACTCTTCTCCCGATTCGGATTACCCAAGATAGTCATTAGTGATGGTGGAACCCATTTTTTGAATGCTTCAGTCAAGAACTTACTAAAGAAGAATGGGGTCGAACACCGGGTCTCAACTGCCTATCATCCGTAGACCAATGAAATGGCCGAGCTGTCAAACCGGGAGATCAAGACCATCCTCCTGAAAATTATCCGCTCTGATCGTAAAGACTGGTCTCAGCACTTACCTTCTGCTCTTTGGGCCTACCGTACAGCCTTTTGTACACCCTTAGGAATGAGCCCATATAGGTTGGTCTATGGAAAACCTTGCCATCTACCTGTAGAGATACACCACAAGTCACTCTGGGTGATCAAGAAATGTCATTTGGATTATGATGAGGATGGAAAGAAAAGACTATTGGACTTATCTGAACTGGAAGAATTGAGATCACAAGCCTATGATAACAACCTGCTATACAAGGAGAAAATCAAGTTGTGGCACGATGCCAACATTTCGAGGAAAACATTCAAAGAAAATCAAAAAGTATGGCTATTTGATGCAAAACTGAAGTTATTTTCAGGAAAAGTGAGATCGAAATGGAAAGGACCATACATTGTAACTCAAGTATTCGATAATGGCTCGATAGAAATTTCTGACCCAAACACTAAAGCTACTTTCAGAGTCAATGGTCAAAGACTAAAACCCGTGTTGAACCATCTGGTCCTATGCCTGTTTACACAACATACCTTCTGCAGGAAAAATGAACCACCACATCGCCAAGCTGAGGTGTTAAATCATGCACTCTCGTGAGCCTCTCCTCACATGTATCTTTTCGTCTTACTGCTCGCATGTTTATTTTTACTGCATTGCATTAGATAAGTATGGGGGTACCCCTCTACATTACATTCCAAAAAAACATTTCACATCCCTTCTGATCCTCCTATTTTTCTTCACCATGAGGACATGGTTTCTGTTAAATATGGGGGGGTATATGCATAGTTTTTCAAAATTGCATACTCATTCAAAAAAAATCTCTTTTGCAAAAATTCCCCTAAAAATATTTTCAAAAGCAAGAAAACCACCAAAAAAACATCCTTCCTAGTTTTATCCTATTTTGAGAAATCAGATCTTCATTGCATAAATCATAGACTGGAGTTGAGTTGACCCTAATCCACTTAACTTCATCAGAAATTCACTAGGCATGAGTTTTTAAGCTTTCTTCAGGTCCATATGGACTTTATTCTCTCAGTTCCACTAACTCTACTGGTGAATGAACTTCTGTATCTAACTAGATCACCTGAGAAATTAGTAGCACTCTTAAACTCTTCAGTGGATATTAAGCAACTGCACATTGCACTTAGCTTGATTGGGTTTATTTTACGAGATACAATTACAATCTAGTTGAGGTGAGGAGCTGTCCTCTTGGTTGTGCCAATGCATGAACCTTATCTATAGTCAGTGAAGGAACTTGACTCAGGGGGAAACATAATCTCTCTAGTCTAAGTATGTCAACAATTAAGCCAGTACCGTGCCTCCAAAGACAATATTAAGCCGATACTACCTTTTGATGCCAAAACCCAAGACAAAAACACCACAAAAAGGGACATCACAATACAAATACCAAAAACCACCAATCATGCAAAGATACGCAAAGCAAAAGCAAAGAAGACCACCAAATAACCCTCCTCCACCAAAAAGGCCGTGGTGGCAGCCCAATGATGCTACCTAAAATCTTAAAAGAGGCCCAAAGAGGCCCAGGGTTATGATCTGCAAAAAGGAAAAAATGAGAGCAACAGACCAAAGAGGTCTACGAAAAACCCCGAAAATTAAAAGTCCCATTCTCCAAGAATTATGGCCTACTGTTTATGCCGACATACTTGGGTGAAAGATAATATGCCTGAATTCAGGTGAGGACTGAGGCTATATTTGTAGGGAATCATTCGGTACCTTGATAGATTGTACTGTTAGCTCGTTCTCTTGACTCATGAAAGCTAAAACATCACGAACACCGTTTGTATCCATTCAAGGTCAAAGAGAATACCTGTTGATTAGAATGATCTGACTTGATCGACTTTCTGATACCATCTTGATTTTTTCGGAACTGAGAGACGGTTGAAAGTACGAAACTCGAGTCAAGTCGACTATTCGAACAAATCATTAATCCATGGGTCAACTCTACTGAAGTTTGTGTATTTGTGTGGTTAGGATCTGAAAACTCAAGACTTTGTGGGTATGTCTGTTGTAACCCCTCACCCAACCTATCTTGGTTATTTCCCTATCCTCCATTATTACTTATCTATTTCTTGCTCGGGACTAGCAAGATTTAAGTATGGGGGTGTGATGATTACATGATATGCTGTGATAGTAGGCTTAAAATTATGTGGAAGACAATATCAATTCTTGATTTACAAACTCTAAAATCGCATAATCTTGTCTAAATTATTCCATGTACACAACAAGAGAAAATCCTTAATTACACATACATCGACAAATCATGGTTTTATATCTGGGAAAATATTTTCAAAGATGTTGATGGATATTTTATTTGACGGGATTATTCAAATATCGAGATTTATAATTATCCATTATTTTAAATAAACAATCATATTTTTTAAGAGAAAGAAAAATGTATTGGGATCATAGTTTGACAAAATAAACAACACTTCCATTTAGGCAATACAAAAGCCTATAGCTTTTTGTTGGAAAGAAATGGGAAGGGGTGATAATATATTCCAAAACTTTAAATGCTGCATGGAAACCACGTACAAACCATGAAGGTAGCCGCCCCTTTCCACACAACTCTCTACCCCTTCCCCATGCAACATGGAGCCCCACGTACTTTATGCATATGCATTCCCCATGCAACAATAAAGTTTTGTCTTTATTCTCTCTTTAATTTGCATGAAGAGAAGCCACACAAATCAAGTATAAAACCATGCATGTCCCTCACGTACAAGGCTCTCACGCATCCCTCTCCTTCTCATTTTCTATCTTTTTCCCCGTATTCTCTCTCTCTCTCTCGTTCTCTTATGCAGGATAGCGCCAACAATCGGGACTAGGTTGCTCGTCTAGCCATCGGGTGCGCGTCCAGCTACCGGCCGCCCCGCCCGTGCACAAATGCGCAACCACCATCCTCTAGTGCGCCCTCATCCTCGCAGCCTACTCCAGCCTGTGCTACCATGCACCGGCGCCCATCTCCAGGCCACACATTATTGTGCGCGGATCTCCACCTTCAGCGCGCTGTTCTCCTCTTGCATACACGCCGCTGTGCCCAGCCCCTCCTCCTCCAGCTCTCAAAGCCGGCAGCCAACTGTGTGCCCCCTCCACGTACGCCCTTCTTCTCGACGCTCAACTCCAGCCGTGCACTGCTCTGCACGTCTCTCGATGTCCTCTAGCTTGCAGCACACACCGAGCACTCCTGTGAGACCCTTGCGTGCCACCGCGCGCTGCTCTCCTCCACCGTGCTTCCCCGAGCGCGACCACTGACCAGCCATCCTCTAGCAAGCAGCCACTGCATGTGTTCTCTTGCGGGCACTCCGCAGCGACCTCCTATGCTCTCCAATGCTGGCCGCACACCACTGCGCACTCCTGCACGCGGCCTCCAATCGACACCTCCAAGCCCGTTGCAGAGAAGAAATCACTTTCTTTACTTTATAATTTTTTAAACTCCTACATTTGCACTATTTCATGAAAGGCAAAAGTTTCTCTGATTGTAGTGAAATTCATCCCCTTCTAACTTTGTTTATTGCGAAAATTTCACTCACATCAGTTTCAGTTTATTCAATTACATTTCAGCCCTCAATTTACTTTAATCTCTAAGTTACATCCTTATGTTCTTGCATTGCTTTTAGACGAAAGAAAATTATCTACTTCAAATATATATATATATATATCTTTGATTACATTGCGAGCTTGTCAAGTCCTTGTGGATTCGAACCTCTACTTGCACTATACAACTTATACTTTTTCAACATGCTTGTAGTTGTAATATTATTTGATTGACTTGATTATTCGCGGTAACACAACGACTTGATAATATCACCTTCTTAAACCGTGAAAACTCTCGTCAACAGGTACCGATGGAGAAGATGCATAGTCAGAACAGCATGAGCCAGATGCAGACCCCACTGATGCAGGTCCAAGAGATCCTGGGCAGGGGGAGCAACCTCATTAGCAAGCAAATGCAGCAGAGCCTCAGGTTGGGAGATCTAGAAGGGTACATCAGCCCATCATCTCGATATCCTACTTCTCAGTATGTGATGCTGACTGATCATGATGAGTTATGCACCTTCGAGGAGGCACAAGAGTATAAGGAGAGAGATCATTGGCGCAATGCAATGAATGAAGAGATGCAGTATCTGAAAAAAAATCATACCTATAATCTTGTTAAGCTTTCTACAATCAAGAGAGCTCTGAAGAACAAGTGGGTCTACAAGCTAAAGTCAGAAAATGGTGGCAAGAAACTAAAGTACAAGGTCAGATTGGTTGTGAAGGGATTCTGTCAGGAAGAGGGCGTGGACTATTATGAGATATTCTCATCGGTTTTGAAGATGAATTCTGTAAGGGTGGTGATAGGTCTTGTTCTAAGCCTTGACCTTGAGCTAGAGAATATGGATGTGAAGACGACTTTTCTTCACGGTGACCTGAAGGAAGAGATCCACATGGAGAAGCCGCAGAGATACCAGGAGAACGGGAAAGAGCGCATGGTTTGCAGACTAAGGAAGAGTCTCTATGGCTTGAAACAAGCCCCTAAACAGTGGTACTTGAAATTTGATACCTTCATAATGAAGAAAAACTTCAAGAGGACTATAGTGGATCCATGTGTGTACGTTCAACATCTTCTCAATGGAAAGTTCATTATCCTGTTGATCTACATGAATGACATGTTGATAGTTGGTCACGATCATGAAAGGGAACTCTCCAAGGAATTTGATATGAAGGATTTGGGCAAGGAAAGCAACATGCTTCGGATGCAGATCAATCGCGACTGGAAGAAGCACAGGTTGTGGTTGTCACAAGAGAAGTATGTTGAACGCATTCTGGAGCAACTCAACATGAAGAATGCGAATCATGTCATAATGCCTTGTGCCTCTCATTTCAAGTTGATGAAAGAGACATGTCCGTCTACTTTTGAGAAGAAAGTTAAGATGACCAAGATTCCTTACCAGCCCGCAGTTGGCAGCCTTATGTATGCCATGGTTTGCACCAGACCTGGCATTGATCATGTTGTAGGCATAGTGAGCAGATTCATGTCAAATCCAGGGAAGGATCATTAGGAAGCGGTGAAGTGGATTCTGAGATACTTGAGAGGAACCTTAAGTATGTGTATGATATTTGGAAGGTCAGATCCCAAACTCTGTGGATACACAGATGCCAACATGATAGGAGACATGGATTGAGAAAATCGACTTTTGGGTAAATTTCACTTTCGTAGGGGGAGTGATTTCATGGCAGCCAAAGTTGCAGAAATGCATTGCACTCTCAACAATTGAAGTCGAGTACATTGCAGCAACAGAAGCAGGAAAAGAAGTGTTGTGGTTAAAGTGATTCCTTGGTGAACTCAGATGCGAAGACATTGAGCCGATTGTCTTTTGTGATAGCCAGAACGCAATTGATATGAGAAAGAGCACGATGCACCATGCTCGCACAAAGCATATAGATGTGAGATATCATTGGATAAGATATGTTGTTTACGAGAAGCATCTCATTCTGAAGAAGGTCCACACATATGAAAATCCATCAGATATGCTGACGAAGGCCTTGACTCGTGACAAGCTGCAGCTATGTAGAGAACTGAGCGGTATCATATCCCAGTGACCATCTTCTTGATGACACCTCCTCTTTAGGACTGGAGTGGGGGTTATTGTGTATATCCGGTCCTACCTTTAGGGACATCCGTACAAATGTCCCAACATAATTGGGAACACATCCTAGAGCTGGGGAGGGCCCTCAACGTCCCTTGCATGCCCCATGCAAATAGGACTCCTACTTCACCTAGGAGTAGGAGAGAAAAAGGTGGTGAGGGTCCATGTAAAAGGGACTCCATGCATGGCTAGGGAGGATCATCCCCAATACACGAGCATCTCTCTCTTCTCTCTTATTTCTTTCTTCCCAAGCAATGAGAGAAGCAGCATGTGCAAGGCACGAGTAGCAGCATGTGCGAGGCGCAAAGAGTAGCCTGTAGGGTCATAAAAAGAAGCTGCATCTGCAAGGAGCATCTGCATCGGAGGCGCGAGGAGCAGCCGCAAGAGGGGTCTATTCTCTTTCGACTATACACACACACGAGGTGCGAGGTGCATCCGCATAGGGAAGAATCATACACGAGGAGGGACAGCTCATGATGAGGAGAAGCAACGATATCGTGTTCTCCAAGTACAAGGTGACAGTCATCTGATTTTATTCTAGTAAATGTGCCTTAGTTTTGTTGGGCAACAAAACTGAGAAGACATTGTGCCCTCTTGTTTTCAACCTAGTGGATGTCGAGCCTGTGGATTTTTCCCTCTCTCATATCAATGAGGGTTTTCTCACGTAAAATTTCCCATCTCTTTATGGTTGCTTGATTATTATGTCTCGATTATTGTGCTTGGTTCCCGTATGGAGAACATTCCGCTTCATGCCATCCTTTGCAGAACAGGTTAAGGGAATCATGTGATTTCCCTACAGCATATAGTTCCCCCCTAATTTCGAAATGAAGGATGAAGATATGGGGCAAACATCATCGGGTTTCATCGATACTGGGAGGTCGAGGAGATATTTCCTTGTTCCGAGAACGACGAGTGATTCAATGTTGCTTTCCCTTGGCTAGTATTAAGATAGTTAAGTAGCTCATTGGAGGACTCGAGTACTTTATATGTAAAAAGAATAATGCAGGTAGCTAGAGGTCTTTAAGCTCCTTATCTGTGTCAATCTTCACTGAGCAATGTAAGGTACGTGGTCCTCCGCCACGGGTTTAAACTTCTGGGGAGCAGAATATTGTGGGCCAAAGTATTGCGGAGAAAGGAAATGGGATGTGGGTTCCTTATCCTTTAAAGATGCTTGGCATGGGCACATGATAGAGAGATCATGCATTCTTTGGCGGCGTACCTTGTACACCTACATCTATAGCAAAGTATGTCAAAAATGTCGCTAGTCAAAAGCAACTAATATCCTTTGTTATATAGTGAGTGGCGAGTGGAGTCCATACTGATCTTTTTATCTTCTTCCCACCTCATGTCTCGTGGGTTACGATTTTGAATGGTTTTGACGCAGTACTCAATAGCACATTATTTTGAGTGGTAGTTTGCCCGAATCTTCTAAGAAATGTGTTGATTTGCGTATCTTTGAGCAGAGGGATTGTGCCTTCCTTGAGAGTAGGATAGTGCATTGTGCCTTCTTAACAAGTAGTATTCATCTTATCGTAATCATGCTCATAAAGAATGTTCGTATTTTTGGCTCTTATGATTAGTGGTGGAGGTTTCAATGCAATGGCGTTCTTTGCCTTCTCCACGTTTGCAGCTGTTAAGGTACTGATAGTCTCCTTTTCCTCTGTTAAGGTACTTCTCCCATTCTCCACACATGCTCCTGCTAACAGATGAGCATGGGTTGGACTTATGATTAAGCATAATTTTCAGCCTCATGTTGTTGATTTAACCAAATGAAAAACACATGGTATCTTTTTTGCCAAAGTTTTTACAAGTGATATCTGAATAAGAAAGCGCAAGTTGGACATCTTTGTCAATAACATGAGACCCAACACTGGTGAGTTCATATTGTTGGCTATAACTAACATTCTTGTAGTTAGTGTTGGGAAACATTTGTCTCTAAACGTTCATCCAAATTAAGCTAGTCATAAAACATATTATTTGTGTGACATCTCAGTTATGTATGGAAAATGTATTGTATGAGCTTCCTTGTTGGGAGAAAACTTGCCGATAAGGACATTGAGTGTGTTCATTCAAGAAGTTTTATATTCATTCCGCTCCAAGTGCTCTGTAGTCCTATTAGCAAAAGGAGAAAAAAATAAAGAAGAGATTTAATCTCTTTCTCTAGTCCATCCATAGAATGATCCACCCCATCCCTTTGGCCATACACCCTCTACCCTCTCTGTTAGTGCGCCAATTGTGAGAGAATACCCTTCTAGTCCGTGCTTTGTTCTCGAGAAGAAGTTGAGTTTGTGAGATAAAATCAGGAGAAAAAGTGATCCATCTAGATCGCTTTTAGTATGGACAATTGGTTGAGAGAAGTCTCTCAAGTTCATGGGAGAATCGTGATTCATCATCCCGTCCGTGAGTACAAGCTTCATCAGATCGTACTTCAATAAGGAAGTCTACCTTTAGAGACTTGACACATCAAATGTATAAATTCATATATCGTGTGATTCATGAACTGGTGCAAAATAGTCACCATGCCCATGTGATTTCGCATTGCGATCAACATTTGCTCTTCGATTGCAATATCGCTCATAATGAGCCTATTATTTGTCAAAGTTGATTCGTATTTTTCACATTTCTATGATGTACGAGGTCAAACCTCCTATCAAAAATATCCACTACCAGCACTCAGAAAATAGGTACTGAAGCTGATTTTAGTGGGTTGCATCCTTTGGCTTATCGTTTTGCGCATAATAAAAACATCACTTTGCACAATGCGTTCCTAAAAAAAGCTAGATTCAGTTGTGCCAAATCCCTACGTAAGAACAAATCTCCAATGCAGTGGAAAAGATGATCTCTTTCTGATAGATACGATACTATTTCTGCTGTTGTGGGAGACCATTATTTTACCTTCTTGGACCTCAAAATATATTCAAGTAAATAGTATTATAATGCTTTAGAGGATGCTGAGCTTGTTGACCCCTTCTACTCTCATTTTTTAGTAAATAACTTCCTACGATGGTCTCTGTTACGTGTTCCATCTAATAATTTCGAAAGAGTAATCTCACATGAGTGGTTTTCCTATAATATCCAAGGGGACAAGAAAAGAGGAGGAATAAGATCGAGGGGATCTCCAACAACCTCATGCTATTGCCAATCTATTCCTAATTGGAGTTCAACGGAGAAGAACCCAACATAACAGAGTAAAGAGGGAGAATCTCGTCGCCATTCCAAATCCTATATTGATTGATAGTCCTAATAGGAGTACAATAAGAAGCTCTAATCCTCCCATATATATATGATAATAAGGAACAAGGCACGTAACACAGATCCTAATCACAGCCCACATGTTCATCAACAATGGCTGACGACCAGAAGAACCCCGAGGAGGAGAGGGTGCGTGCGACAGAGGAGAAAGAACGAGGGAAGAGGCCGAGGGAGGACTCGGCAACGGCAGCAGAACCATCGAAGACGTCGAAGGTTGACGACGAAAGAAGAAACCTAGTCGACTACAACCATCCCTACAGGAGGCCCGGTTCCGCCGAGGGTTGGAGGTGGGTGCTCTACGGCCTGCGGGGAAGCGGTTGGTTTACCTCGGGGAAAAGGAGGCCACGGGGACGGACGTGAACCCGAAGCACAGCCGATTCCTCATCTCTTCGTGCATGGAGCAGTCCTTGCTCGACTTCCTCACAGAAGAGGAGCGATGCGTCGTCTCGAGGGTGCCCAAGAAGAAGGAGGAGGAGGAGGAGGAGACATCGTCTACTGCTGCTTCGTCTGGTATTGGTGAGGAGGAGGAGCGCAGCATCGTCTTGTGGGAGCCCGAGAAGTAGAAGAGGACATCATCTACCGCTAGGGGTAAGAAGAAGAAGGAGAAGGAGAGGAAGGAGTCGGTGGCTGTGAGAGTGATCGACGAAAGCGGAAGCGTATACGGCATGTCCCTGACGAGGTCGTGCAACAACTCCCTCAACCTGACAGGCCGATGGATGTGGTTCGCCGCCAACAACGGACTCGTGGAGGGTCATGCGGTGAGGATGTGGGCTGTGCGTCTTCTCGTTCCCGGCGAGGATGGGGCGAGGCTGTGCCTGCTCTTGAAGCTCAGGGATCCCTACCTGCTCTCGATGATGCATGAACTCGAGAAGGAGCCCGGCTGGCACGTCCTCTGCCCCGTGGCTAGTGTTAGATTAGCCTTAACAGAGTCCCAATTTGGAGACAAGTGTTACTACTTGATATCAGGGATGTATGAAGTCGAGAAGAAACTAGACAAGTGGCACGTCCTCTGCCCTCCATATGATCATGAGTACAACTTTGATTATAATGTTATGTTGATCATATGAATTGTTCTTTGAAACTTTTTATTCGGAGAAAAGGATTGAGATCATACAGACTATGCTCTTTTCTTGAATACAATATCCCTATTCACACAATTGTTAACAGTTACTTGACAAAAGTTGGCTCAAATAATATTGTAAGAAAGATGTTGGTAGTGGCTGGTATTTTCATTAAAGAAATTTTAAGCCTGCTTGAGGATGAAAATACTTGTCCCTTTACTCCGTAAAACAAAATCAGGAATTAAACATACGGTTCTCGGAGATTCCATGATAAGACACAAAAGGAGGGATCATGAGAATTGTTAATCACAGTATGTATATTGTTCTTGCTTCCTTATTAAATAAGATTCTTGGCATATAGTCACGTATCTCGAAAATGTAATTCCATTTCTCGACTTGAGTATAAAAATCTTTCACTTGCCCATCAATGTAGTGCGGGAGATATACACAAATTTTACATGTCTTTCTTTGTTGCCTATAGTAATTTGAGGTCGATTTCGGTGACATGTTATCGATATATCGATTTTGGCTTAATGTCTATATTGTGGGTGATATGTCGATTTCGACATTATATCAATATTGTAGTTTGGGCCTCATGTCAACGATATGTTGATTTTGACTTCATGACGTCGATATTGTCGACGATATGTCGATCTCATCTTCATGTCGACTTCGACTTCGTGCTGATATTATCGGCGATATGTCGATTTGGGCATCATGTCGATATTATCAGCGATATATCGATTTCGACTTCATGTTGATTTTGGTGTCATGTCGATATATGGTTCGGCTTTAGGTTTGATAAATAGACACGTCATTCCATAGATATTGGCAAGTTTATGGACAATGGGACACCGCACATATTTATTATAAGGCAAGACGAAAGGGCATAGGTCAAGCTATCCTATCGATCCGCCGAAAACGAAATTGAAATCTCGATATATACCCTTCTTTCACAAATCTAAGCCGATTTCGGGCGAATTAAGAGAAATTCTATCTAAATTTTGATGAAATTTTAGAATTATTTCGCTTTTTTCCATCTCGAAACGAAATCAAAATCGAGATATAAAATCTTGGATCGGAGCTCCAAATGTAACGAGTCATATCAGATCGGATATCCAATCCAGATGGCTTGGTTGGGTAACCATGAATTTTGGGTTGGGTTAGATACCCATCTAATCCACTAACCATGCACGCCCCTACTCTCAGCGGAGATATTTCCACAAGTAAGGAGGACAATGAGATTACCATCAGAAGAAAAAAACTAATTCTGATAAGGTATTGTGGGGGGAGAAGATCTTCAACACACAAAACAATTCAAGCATGCTATACGTGCAAGGGCAGTCACAGCCAAGAAGAGGGGAAGAGATAGTCCGTCATTCCTATTCTTTTGGCAAGCAACAGGATGATTATCAAATTCTATGTCACCCAACATTCATTGCGCTAGCAAATAAAAAAATGAAATCACAAGAAATACACCATCTTTTGCATTCTCACCGTGATTTCAAGGACATCCATGACGCATATATTATACAAGTGTCATGTACAACATTTTTGACATCATACTAATCCACTTGCTAATCATAATCAGTGCATTCTGCTTTCTCAAAAGAGCCCATCTTTCTTCGAATACAACATTTTTGACATCATACTAATCCACTTGCTAATCATAAGTGAAATTAGAAATTTTTAAACAGATAAAAAGGATTTAAAGGACCCATCTTTCTTCCTACTTGCTGAACCGAGTGTCGCTGACTGAAGAATACCATCTCCAGGCCGGATCCAGTCGTCTACTGCTTTCTTTCTTCCTCAACATTCTCACCCCAGTTTACCTGATCAACTTTATTTTTTTGAGGAATTTCCCAATCCCTAAGCTGCTCTCTTTGTTCATCTTTCGCGGAAGGTAGGGAACTGTTACCTTTTTTGCTACCAGAGTCCTTTTTGCTTACCTGAAAGAGATGACATAGCACCTCGAGCATATTTAAACTAAGATAAGAATATGAAAATGCTAACCCATCGGGAAGGATATACCTTCCTGTGGGTCCTGTCAACCTGTTGCTGGCTTTCTTTGAACATGTTTTTGAAGACAAGGCTAAGAAGGAATCCATCAATGTCTCCATGCCTGATGCTTATCTCTAGCTATGTGCAACTACAAGCTTCAGACAGGAAAGGACAAGGAAGAAGACAGCTCAAAAAAAAAAAAAACAATCTTATGCTTGCTGAAAATGGATATTACCTGGATATGAATGATGCAAAGAAGTATGCTCGCGATAGGCAACCAACTTTCATGAAGATAACAAGAAATTGTCCTGCAAAACCAAGAGAACAAAACAGTTGTGGTTCATACTAGGAAACAATATTGTTGAAGCTATTAACTTTCTTCTTATTTTATTGCGTCATGTAATGTGATTACCACATTTTAGCCCCAAGGGTTTCACGTGAAATAAGAACCTCACACCCCTTGAATAATTTATTTCATTCGTTCTTAATAATTCTCCACATGGTATCAAAACACGGTTCTAGACAGGGGTTCGTACCTAATTGTCCACCACCACCTCTAGCCTCTCTCTCAGACACATGTGAGCCCTCTCTCTCAGTCGCACTTGAGTGCCACCTCCTCCTTGGCCCTTTGTGGGGGCCTTCCTTCATCTGCAGGCTTTGTGCAGGGCTATCTCTGCCCATGGGTATCTTGTGCAGGCACCGCAAGCTGTACATATAGGGCTTCCCAGCCCTTCCACCACCTAGGGCTTCGCTGCTAGCCCCTCCATGGCTTCCAGGTCTCATCCCAATCCATCTATCACTGCCGCAGGCCCTTCCAAGGCTTTCTAGTGGCATTTACCACCGTCGCATGCCCATCCAGGACATCTTCCAGGGCCACAGTCACCCTCTTGCGATATCTACCATCACCATCAGCCCTTCCTCAGGCATCCTACCACCTCCAGCCCTTTCTTGGGCATCCTCTGGAGCCATAAGTCCCTTCCATGCATTGGATCTCATGCACTAGATGTGTGACTAAACAGATCGTCTTCTTCTTTGATCTATACATATGATCGCAATGGAATCAAACCCTACCAGAACAAAACCCCGTTACACTACATCTACTATGATGGTTCATGGGACTACTATCAAACTTAATAGCCCAGACAACTACGTCCTTTGGTCTCGGGCCTTCAAGGTCTTCGTTGACGGTCGGAGGAAGATTTCTATCCTCACAAAGGAACCGCTCAAGGAAATTGACTAGGACTATGAATACTGTCTTGGAGACAATTATCATATCATGACATGCATGACCAACAGTGTTGTGTCTCATATTGAAGTGAATTTCATGTACAAGGACACAACAAAAGACATGTAAGATGAACTGGCACAAACGTCGTCTCATCCGACTACCAAATCTTAACTTGCCGACATTTATATGTGTATCCGGTTCGCATCTTAGGGAGATTCCACTCTCGTGGAATACTATCGCCATCTCACTAGTCTCTACGTGGAGCTAGGCATATTTCAGTCAGCATGTTGTTCCGAATGTGTGACAGAGAGATCAGAGTGGTAGGTCTACATATTTCTTGCCGACCTATATCCTCACTATCAGAACATTAATGACAACTCCTTACATCTGATACTCTGTCGTCCATCATTGTCATATTTAGTTGTCTTCAGGAATATGAGACTCCTACCGGTCGTACCCATCTCTAAATTCCCGCAGAGAACTCTTCCTTCCTCGCCTCTGCTGGTAGAAGCGGCTGATAATTTCGTGGAGGACGAGACCATGACTCTGTTCAAGGTCTTGGTCGTGAATCTGGATGTGCTTGTGATCGTGACTCGGCCTATCCTCAATGTGTATGTTGTGCGATGGAACTACCCTTCTGAGAAGTGCTAGGCAAAGTTTAGCTTCCCTCCCCAAGCCAATGCAATTTTTGCATATGACTATGATGCAACAGGGACAAAGATACCTTCTGATCAGGACTCATGTGGACAACTAGTGCAACTCTCCGCCACAGAGTACTCTTGCTTGATGCAACTGCTCCCAGAACTCCAATGTCATTCCCAGTGAGACAACTCCTACTGCGCACCTGGCTAATACTTCAGGTACCATAGCCAATTCTGCTGCTGCTACAGCACCGACATGGTTTATTGACTCGAGTGCGTCTACTCATCTGAAAGGAGAAAATAGCTTGTTGATCTCCTCTAAACCCTCTTCACTGTGAAGTCAGTTCAAGTTGCCAACAGTGTTCATTCACATGTTACCACCGTTAGGACTATAGTTTCCTTCAAGCTCAGCCTCACCGGAGTTCACTATGCTCCTGACTTTCTTTTGAGCTTATTACCTGTCAATAAGCTCTGTGTTGAACTGAATTATCGACTGATTTTTGACGAGTTCTATTGTGACATCCGAACGATGCAGATTTTTGGTGGAAGACGTGAAAACAATGACCTTTACTACATTGATATTTCGATCGATTCTACCTTTGATGGTGTTGTCTCCATTTCCACTGACTCATTCATATGGCATTTACAACTTGGTTACCCTTCTGCCAAAACTCTTTCCCATATGTTTCCCAAACTATCATCTTTGAAGCCAATTGAGTGTGAAGCATGTCAATTCGACAAACATTATCGAATCCCATTTCCTCCTAAGACTGAGCCACGTCAGTCGTGACCTTTTTCTTAGGTTCATTGTGATATTTGGAGACCTTGCTTAGTCTATACTATTAGTGGTCAATGTCATAGATACTTTGTTGTCTTTCTAGATGATTATAGCAGATCTTCTTGGATTTATTTAATAAAGGAACAATTAGATATTAATAAAATTGTCAAGTCCTTTCAGATCATTAAAACATCTTTCTCTACTTTTATTCAAATTACAGGGATTAGCAATGCTACTAAGTTTACCCAACAGAACTTGGTGGCTTTCTTTGCCTCTCGGAGAACCCTTCACCAGACATCATGTATGTATACCTCTCAACAAAATGGGGTACCAGAAAAGAAACTTCGCCACCTTCTAAACATTGCTCATACATTACTTACACACATGGAGGTTCTCGAGACGAACGGGGTTATGCCATTCTCGCTACCACCTACCTCATTAATAGGCTTTTGTCTTCCGTCCTCAATGAGGTGACGTCTTTCTCACACATGTATCCTAATGAGGAACCCTTTTTACTTTCATAAAATTTTTGATTTCACAACCTTCGTTCATAATTTTCAGACTGCGGATAAATTGTCTCCTCCTGCTATCAAATGTATTTTCCTTTGTTGTTTTTGCACCCAAAAAGGGTACAAGTCTAATGACCCTACTAGTCATCGCTGCTACATTTCTGTCGATGTTACCTTTTTTGAATAGACTAACTACTTTACTCAGTTTGTCAATGGCATTCCATTGGAGCTTCCACCATCCATTGCCTACAAAAGAAAACACGTTGCTCATATTGACTTGATTCCTTTACTTGTTCCCTACTTGTAGGATGATGTGCCATCTTCGAGTGCCCCCACTACTGCAGCTCTGGATGCTCCATTATAACTCCCTATATCACTGCAAAGCACAAAAGGCAATGTATTATGCATCCCTTGTCACATTTTACTTCCACTGACAATCTATCCAGTTGTGGCATGCAATTTACAGGTGCTCTTATGGCCATTGTTATTCCTCGTGATCATCATAATGAATTGCAGGACCATGGTTGGAAAAAGACCATGGATGAGGAGATGCATGTATTTACCTCTAGGGGCAAGTGGGATCTTATGGTGTGCCCTCCAAGTGTCAAGAATACGGCATGTCGATGGACCTTTACGACCAAACTGTCTCCTGATAGTTCTATTGACAGACTGAAGACCAGGCATGTGGCAAAAGGTTTCACTCAAACTTATGGGGTGGACTAATTTGAGGCTTTTTTCTCTAATAGCTAGGATGGGATCAATTCACACTATTCTCTCAATTATTGCCGACAAGAATTGACATATCTTTTAGTTCGATGTGAAAAATGCATATTTATGCGGCGACCTCAAAGAGGAGGTCTGCATGATACAGAGACCGGACTACTTCATCAAGAGGGAGCGTGTGTCCCGACCCCATAAGGCCATTTATGGCCTAAAGTAGAGTCTACGAGCATCGTTTAACAAGCTTACCACTGAGATCAGCTCCCTTAGCTTTCACATGACGACATCTGATTATTTTTGTGTTCGTTAGATGATGATCTACTGGCACTGTAATACTGACAGTTTATGTTGCTGATATGGTGGTTACAAATTATGATGAAGCATGCATTCTAGAGACCAAAAGGTCTTCCTTCAGAAGGTATTTGTCACTAAGTACCTTGGTCAATTCAGATATTTCCTTAGCATTAAGGTGATATGAACCACAGAGAGATTACATCCATCACAGCAAAAGTATTGCATGGATATTCTTACAGATGCTGGCCTACTTGGATGCAAATGCTCTGGCATCCCAGCAGAGTTGTGTAAACATGCTACATCCACTAATCCTGAGTTTGAGGATGCTACAAAATATAGAAGCTTAGTGGGAAAACTGATTTAGCCCATTGTCGCGAGGCCAGATATACCGTTTGTTGTGAGCAGAGCCAACCCGTGCATGGAGAGACCTCTCTATAGTCATTGGCAGGATTTTCTTTTGATCCTTATTGTCACAACAATTCCGCTACATACATTGTCACCAATCATGTCTTTCATAAGGAATAAGCACATTGAGGTTGATCGTCATTTCATTCGAGATGCAGTACGATGAGGGAAGATCACTATTCCACATATCTCTACAGACCTTCAGCTTGTAGACATATTCATGAAGACCCTGCCAAAGAAGTGTATATCCTGGTTAATTTTCACGTTTGGGCATGATCGATAGATATGCTCCAACTTAAGGGGGAGTGTTGAAGCTATTTTATTTTCTTCTTATTTTATCGAGTCCTAAAACCCTTCGGGGTCTATTATGTAACAATCACATTTTGGATTGTTGGGAAACCACATACCCCTTGAATAATTTATTCCATTTATTCTCAATTAGTCTCCATAAATACATTATAGATAAATTCTTTAAAAACAAATCGATGAAATTTATCCTACCTTCTATCCCTAAATTGAGGCAAAACAAATAATACCCAACAAAGTATGATGAACCCGATTAGATACAAGAAAAGCAATCATTCATCTCAAAAAATGCAGCGGCAACATGATTAATATAAATATCGATATGAATAAGTAAATAATATGATATAAATCGTTTTTTCCTCAAATGTAATAAGTAGTGAGAATCTTAAAAGCTCTTGAACTTTTACTGTTAATGATTATTGTTAGAAAATCGGAAGCGGAAGCGAACATGGAAAAAGATAATAAAATAAGAAGAACACAGCGGGGATTTTACGTGGAACCCTACTCCGTGAGGAGCGGGATGAAACCACGGGAGAAGCCCTCAACGGGGCATGTTTAGCATTGCTTTTTCTCAATGAGTACAGGAGGTCTGGGGCTCTTTATATAGCCTCTCCAGAGCCTCCAAGTCCCACCACTGGACGATGTGGGACTAAACACTGGATGGGGTAAATGGATCTCCTCCAGGATCCATTTACCCTGTTACAACTCAATAGGGCGCACAACCATATGCTCTAACACTCCCCCTCAAGCTGGAGCATGCAATGCTCAGCTTGGACAAACAGAAAGAAACTCAACTCAACACTACAGGACACTACGGACAATATCAACCCAACGCGCACATGCCGCAGTCGAGGACGTTGCTTCTCATGCCGTGCAGGTGAGGAGGACGAACGGGCTGGAGTGTGAGTCAACTGAAGACTCGTAACCTGACCATTGAGTCTGAACTTGCGCCTGAAGTCTCCTCGTCGGAGAACTGGGTCTCTCCCATCTGGCTCAGAGAATGGTGCACTGCTCTGGTGTACCTATGATACCACATGAAAACCCTTGCCAACATATGGCATAGGGAATGGTCCTCTACTCTGGAGTCCCTATGGCTCACATGAAAACTCTGGCCTGACAACAAGAAGAATGATGGGGACCTCTGACAATGATGGCAACATATGCTCATCTGAAAATGACCGCACACTCGTGCGTGTCTGAAACTGGAGACTCGGAAAAAATGATCGTCGAGTCTGAAACCGAACTTGTAGAGTCTGATCAACTGGCTGGTCTGGAGATTGGTATCTGAATCTGGATCTAGAATACAAGACCTGTGACTCTACATATATACTCCCCCTTTCTCCCATACTTGTCAGAAAAACATGGACGTCGACCAAGTTGGGAGAAGACAAAGAGATACATAAATGGGGGAAAACAAAATAAGCCGTTAGAAATTTTTCGGCTTCTCAAATCCTGAATTTTGGCCGTTTCATTTTTTTTTACGGTTTTTTTTTCATTTTTTTTAAGCCGTCAACCTCCTTTTTTTTTACGGCTTTTCCTTGCAACCCTTTTTTTTTTGAAAAATATTTGCGTACGGCTTTTTTTTTAAATTTGTACGCGCCTCTTTTCTTCTTCTTCTTTTCTTTTTTTTTTTAATGCGGCATGCCCCTTTTGACAATTAAAAAAAATCAACTGCCCACTTGGGCCCTTACAACAGTATCTCATTTGGGCTCAAATAATCTCACTGACATTTCCCTTTTTTTTTAATAAAAATTACGGGCCAAAGGGAGAGGCAACCCTCGTTAGGGTTCTCACGCAGTAAATGAAACGCCGCCCGCCACCCCTATGGGGTTTTTCTTCCCGAACCGGCATGTGCGGAGGGTGCCGCCTCGGCTTGCGTCGAAGAAGCCGGGGTTTGGAGGCTGTCATCGCCCGGGGAGGTTTCACCAGAAGGAGTCGAGGGCCGCTAGATGGGGGTGCGCGCGAGGAGAAGGCTCTTCGCGGTCCTGGAACTGCCGCATGCTTGCGGCTAGGGCTACCGAAGAGGGTTGCAGAACGGGTCCGGTGGGCGCTGGGGACTTCGCGCGAGGGAGGGGCTTTCGCTTGATGCGTGCGCAGCGCAATCGGCTGGAGCGTGTTGCCTTGGGGCGATGGGACTTCGACTGCCCTGGACTTGGAGGGGCGCACGAGGATGTTCACTGCTGCCGGCTGTTTGGGCAGCTTCGCCTGGAAGAAGAATGAACGTCTGGGGCTTTCGCGCTTGGGCCTTTTGCTTGGAGGTGCCTGGCGCAGTGCGCGAGGAGGGCAGTGCGCGCGCCTGGGGTTCAGGGGCCTCCTGCCTTGTAGGGTCCAGATGGATCTGGAGATGTGCAGCCCGAGCAGGAGGAACCCGCGCCGCCATATGCGGCTGGAGAAGCGTGGAGGATACGCCGTGATGGCGTGATGCGGCCAGGATCTGAAGAGAAGACTGCTGAAAGTGAAGAAGTTAGGGTTTCAGAAAACCCTAAACTGCATCATGAGTCTTGAACACGAATAGATCTTTGGAATATAATCGAATAATCGAATCTCGAATAAATAAAAAAAACATGAAATCCTCGAGAATCGAACCCGCTCTGATACCATGTTAGAAAATCGGAAGCGGAAGCGAACATGGAAAAAGATAATAAAATAAGAAGAACACAGCGGGATTTTACGTGGAACCCTACTCCGTGAGGAGCGGGATGAAACCACGGGAGAAGCCCTCAACGGGGCATGTTTAGCATTGCTTTTTCTCAATGAGTACAGGAGGTCTGGGGCTCTTTATATAGCCTCTCCAGAGCCTCCAAGTCCCACCACTGGACGATGTGGGACTAAACACTGGATGGGGTAAATGGATCTCCTCCAGGATCCATTTACCCTGTTACAACTCAATAGGGCGCACAACCATATGCTCTAACAATTATAAATCCTACGAATATATTTTGTCTGAGAAAATGTTGGATAAATACCCAACTTCGGTATCCATCATAACTCATTACTAATATCCCAAGAAAATACATATACTTCCCAAAAACTATAAGTGTAGGGCTCTATATATAGATGCATGAACTTACACATATACATCCGACTATTAAGCTATGTAGGACTAAACAAAAGAGAAGCGCAATTTGATCTTGAAGAGATCTATACTCATTTAATTTATACAAAATTCAAATATTCCCTTTCAAGTTGGAGCAAGAGCCTACAACTTGTAGAGATGTCTCAAATCCTTACTCGATTGTTAGGCCTTATACATTGTAGAGCTTATTGTGTGACTTCTCCATGTGGGGACTTAAGGGCAATGTGTAACATCCTCGACCCTAGGCTTGATCCGTTATTGGGTATTACTGACCTAGACAACCTGTTGGACTTGGTCCCAACTGGAGCCCTTGACCACAGCCCAAAATGCTTAAGCCCGGATTGACTAGTAGTAGCCCCCACTACTTATAAGGTACTACCATAATTTATGATTACTAGATGTGATATTATTTTTGAGGTGTTACAATCACACACTTATATTTGAAATGTCCTCATTGCGCAATGGCCATGCCTTATTCCAACTAACATTGGCGGCTTAACCTCTTGTGTAGCCCTTTCCTCCTAACTTTATGGTAGGGGTGGCTCCATCTGTTGTGTAGCCCTTTCCATTATTAGAGAGAATCTGCTTGAATGCCATCTGTAATGCCATGGACCCAGTCCATTATCGGGGATTATTGGTCCAGACATCCTATTGGGCTTGGACCCAACTTGAGCCCTTGACCACAACCCAAAATGCTTAAGTCCATGTTGACTAGTAGTAGCCGCCACTACTTATAAGCTACTACCACACTATGGAGTTACTAGATGTGGTACTATGTTTGGGGTTTTACAATAATCTATAACGTCCTGGGCCCTAGACCCAGTATGTTATCGGGGATTACTTGCTTAGATAATCTATTGGCCTTGGGCTCAACTGGAGCTCTAACCACAACCCAAAATGCTTAAACACATGTTGACTAGTAGTAGCTAGCACTACTTATAAGCTACTACCATACATTGTGATTACTAGATGTGGTAGTATATTTGAGATGCTACAATCACCCCCACATATAGTTAGAATGTCCTTGTTGTGCAATGGCCCATGACCTATTTCCAGGAATAGTGGCGGCTTTACCTCTTGGGTAGCCCTTTCCTCCTAATTCTATGGGTGGCTCCACCTCTTGGATAGCCCTTTCCATTATTTGAGGGAGTCCGCTCGGATACCATCTATAATGTCTTGGGCAATAGTCCCGATCCGTTATCGAGGATTACTAGCTCAAACAACCTGTTGGGCTTGGACCCAACTGGACCCTTGATCGCAACCCAAAATGCTTAAGCCCAGGTTGATTAATAGTAGCCCCCACTATGTATAAGCTACTACCATACTTTGTGATTACTAGATGTAGTACTATAATTGTGGTTTCACAACGTCCTTGAAACAATATTCAGAGACGTCATATTTTTATTCGAATTAGTGGATCCGCTTGTTAAGGGGATTCGTCTGTACAATGGAGAGATATCTGCTTGGAGAAAATGCTCTCGAAGAAGATAGTCGATTAGATTGTTGATTTGCATGCAATCAAGTTGGCGGCTAGCAAAAGTAGAGGACAATCCCAAGTAGCGGAAGTATGTCATCCCTAAACCATACAAAGTTTATGAAAGAAAACCTATCATATATGAAAACTCAAAGAATGGGCCCTCTCCCATATGGAAACCTCAAGACTAGCTTCTCTCACAAGGAAACTTCAAAAAATGAGTCTCTCTAATGCAAGACCTCGAGAATGTTCTCTCATATAGAAAACTTAAAGAAGAGCTCGCTAATGGTACGGCGTGATATTTTGTAGGAATCATAAAGGCATCCGACCAAGTAGAAAGAAAAAAGCAAGTGGAGTATAAAAAATGGTCCATTTCTTATTTTATTATTCTTTCTATTTGTCAATCTTCTGTTTGACAATTCTTTTTCATCTTTTTTAATAATTCTTTTCTTTTTGTTGATTTGTTCTTTTCTCATAACCTTCCGCTTTCCTATTTTTCTCTCTTTTCTTTTTCCATTTTTTCCTTTTTCTTAATGATTTTGGCATTGTGTGCATTTAACAAAATAAAACCAAAAAAAAGCCAAAGCCAATATAGAACACCACCACCCCACTTCTCCAATATGTCTCGGGATTAAACTTTTAACCTGATGCACACCATCATCACTTCTCTAAGGTGGAATCTTTAGCCATCCTGCTGATTTTTGACAGCAATCTTTGTTGCTCCTATAGCACAGGGGCATCATGGCTCATTTTTTTATTGTCGTCGTTTGGTATTTTGGAGCCACTGCCACCTTATCACTTTTAGATTTCCCTGTGTTGCTCGATGCATAGCCTTCTTCTCACCGATCTCATACGACACCATGACATGCTCAAGCCATGCGACACCTCATGGCAAGATGATGCCTCATTTTTTTCCTATATCCGAGATTTCTGAGGGAAACCCATTATTGCACTCACCTTCTTCGCTTCCATCTCGATCGATGTTTCCCAATTGCACGAACTTCAAAAATATTGGACATCATTCCATCGAAACCAAATCAGAAGTATTCACTTGAAAACAACCGATCTTGAATCCAAAATGTTCGTCGGCTACAATAGCAAAAGTCATGACTTAAACATTTCCATCATAATTAGAGCTTGTACAAATGAACTCTCCTTTATCCCCAAAATGAACAAGTGTTTTCACATGGATCAACCGCAACACGAAACCCAAAATCTTGATTACATGCACGGAAAAAAGGAAAACTGTAGAGATATATGTTATGTTATTTGTATTGTTTCATATTTTCTATATTCTTATGGACTCTTGATGTAATTTACCCATAGGCTACTCCCTTATATAAGAGAGCCTAGGGAGAATGGAATAAACACCTCTCTTATTTTTCCCAACTTGGTATTAGAGCGACGATCCTAGATCGGAGTTCTCGAACCAAACCCTAACCCTAGCCCCCACCTCCAAGCCCTCCGCGCGCCGCCCCCCAGGCCCTCGGCCCCGCGCAC
Source organism: Ottelia alismoides (assembly GCA_037367405.1). Classification (NCBI taxonomy): domain Eukaryota; kingdom Viridiplantae; phylum Streptophyta; class Magnoliopsida; order Alismatales; family Hydrocharitaceae; genus Ottelia; species Ottelia alismoides. The sequence continues at coordinate 151,991 of JAZKJV010009940.1, read as the reverse complement.
CCCTCCGTGCGTCGTGCGCCACTCCGGCGCCCCTCGGCCTCCCGCGCACCCCTGGCCCCATGCGCCATGCGCTCCTCTGGCACCCCGCGACCCCCTGTGCGTACCTCGGCCCTCCGTGCGCGCTGACTCGGCCAGCGCCTGTGCCCGCATACTGTGACTCAGCCTCTGTGTGCCCGTGTGCCGTGACTCGGCCTCTGCGTGCGCTGCACCCCATGCGCCCGTGCCTCGCATGCTGTGCGTGCATCTCACCTAGTGCACGCCGCCTCTCTACTCCTTTAGGCCTCTTAGGTCTCGCGCACAGCCCCACGTTCTAGGGTTCGGCCAACCCTAGGGTATCTTCGTCATCAAGGAGACTTTCGCCCGCGTATCCACGTTAATGGGCTTGGTTGCTTGAGTTTGCACATGCAACTGAACCCGTGAATGTCAGTGTAGATAGTCATATCTTCAGTCTACAACCTAGTCTTCTATCATCATCATGTCAGAAAGCAAGGCAGATATCCCATCTACAGGCGTCTTCAAAGGTCCTGCGCCTATTGTGAAGATGGACGGCACAAAGGGCAGGTGAAAATGTCGGCAGGAAAGTACTAATGCTATTCTGATTCTGGGCAACAAAGCAGGTCAAATTACGAACTGTGAACAATGCAGTTCATGAGTATGATGAAGTCGATCGGTAAGAAGCACATTCTTACTGAGGAAGAGCCTGCTGAGAAGACTGGGGTCAACGCCTCATGGGAGGCAGATGATGCATATGTCAAGGTTTGGTTATCAGGAACGTTAGCAATAGAGGTTGCAAATGATATTCTCCATCAGCCCACTGCAAAAGCAATGTGGGATATTCTGGATGCTACCTATTCACAGGCAAAGAATGAGACGAAGATTATGCAACTCCAGCATGACATCTTTACAATCAAGCATAATGGACGGCCTCTACACTCATTATACACGTCTTTATGTGGAATGTTTGAGAAGCTTTACAGCTTCATACCTCTCACAGCCACTCCTAAGCAACAGAAGACCTACTGGAATGCCACTATGGTTGGTGTATTCCCGGCAGCCCTTGATCCAGAGTACGAGGCAGCACGTTCCCAGATCTTGGTAGATTCCACTATTCCTCCGATGGAGGAAGCATTTCACAGACTGAGTCGTATTACTGTTCCTTCATCTACTACCAATCAGACCGCCTCAGCTATGACAGCATCTCGAGGTCGTGGGGTCATCATCAATTTCGTGGTCGTGGACCTCGAGGTAGAGGGGGTCGTGTTCGGCCATCATGCACTTTCTGCCACCATTCTGGACATACCGAGGACACATGCTATTCCAAACATGGATTTCCTGCTTCTACACGAGTAGCTGAATAGATTGAACCTCCATCTGCTTCTTCTTGGGTCAGCGATTTGATGATCTTGTAGCTCGTCTGAGGGGTATTACTCCTCCATCCGGTCCTGTTGCATCAACGCCTGCCCCTGAGAGTCATTCTGACGTTGTTGCTTCTGTATCCACCAGTACCTCAGGTAGTACTTATGCATTCACTAGCAGTAGTGGATCTGATACTTTAGAGTGGATTATGGACTCTGGTGCCACACATCATCTGTGTGGTGACCAAGGTCTACTTACAGCCTACCGACAGGTTCCTCCATGCCGTACTGTAGTTATTGCTAATGGGACACACTCCCCGATTACTGGTCAGGGGGAGATTAGCCTGACACCATCTATGCACCTCAAGAATGTGCTACACACACCAGATTTTTCTATGAATTTGTTATCCATTAGTCAACTTACAAAGGATTTACATTCTCGAGCAATTTTTTATCCATCTTCTCTTATTTTTCAGGACATCCTTACGGACAACGTGATTGGGCGTGGCTATGAGCAGGGTGGCCTATATCGTCTCAGTCGGACCCCATATGCTGGAATCTCCTCTCTTCCTGCTAGACATGTCTCTCCATTCATGGGCACTTGCGCTTTGGCCATCTACCGCTTCAGAAATTGTGTCGTATTTTACCTCAGGTTTCACCTCACACGTCCATCCAATGTGAGGCTTGTCAGTTGGGAAAGCATCATCGGTCTACCTTTCCCAGTCGTCAGAGTCGGAGTAGTAGCTCCAAGTTTGAGTTGTTTCACATTGATATCTGGGGTCCTAGTCGTGTTCCTGATCATCAGGGACACAGGTTTTATATGGTCATTGTGGATGATTTTTCTCGTGTATCTTGGGTCTTTTTGTTAAAGAATAAATCTGAAGCTGGGAATATTATCATAAATTGCATAAATGAAGTTCGTAATGTCTTTTATGCGTCTGTTAAGATTGTGAGAAGTGATAATGCCTTGGAATTTTGTACTCATACTCTCTCAAATTACTTTTCAACACAAGGGATTATCCACCAAACATCATGTGCCTATACTTCCCAACAAAATGGAGTTTTTTTAGCCCAAACAACAAAATGGAGTTGCAGAAAGGAAACATCATCATTTACTCGATGTCACCAGGATGCTTCTCATACAGAGTCATGCTCCTCATTCTTTCTGGGGCGATGTTGTACTAACGGCATGTTATCTCATTAGTCGCATGCTGTCGTCGTCTGTCTTAGGTGAGAAGATTCCTTTCTCCCTAGTTTTCCCTGAAAAAGAATTGTTCTCTCTTACCCCATGTGTGTTTGGCTCGGTTGCCTTTCTCCACCAGTTGTCTCCACGTATTGACAAGATCTCTCCTAGGGTTGTTAAGTGTGTTCTTCGTCGGGTACTTTAGGACACAAAAAGGGTGTAGGTGTTATGATCCGTTGCGCAGGAAATACTTTGTTAGTGTTGATGTCACCTTTTTTGAGTCTGTTATGTACTTCTCTCCTACAGGTGATCGGTTGGTATCCTCAGACACTGATGAAGCCATATACATGCCACCACCACCACCTCCACCACTACCTACATCACCTACACCTCCTGTTACAATTCTTGTTCCCCCATTGCCACTCCACTATACCCGTCGACCTGCTTCTGCTCATGGTCACCGCTCATCATCTAGCTCGCCTGAGGTATGTTCTGAGAATATAATCAATAATGATGGATCCAATGATTTACCGGAGCAAGTTGTGTTACAGAGGACAGATGAGGATGCCAGTGATTTGGATCTACCTATTGCACTTTGGAAACAGAAGCGTAGCTACGTGTCATATCCTATAGCATCCACGGTTTCTTTTGATCGTTTATCTGATGAATTCAGGAGCTTTGACATTGCCCTATCTGTTGTGGATATTCCACGGAATTATCAAGATGATGGCGTTTAGCTATGGAAGAAGAGATGGATGCTCTTCTATCAAGAGGTACCTGGAGTCTTGTCTATGCACCTACCAGTGTGTCTACAGAGAGCTGTAAGTGGGTCTTCACAGTTAAGCAGAATGCAGATGGCATTATTGACAGATAAAAGGCACGCATGGTTGCTCGTGGGTTTACACTGACATATGGGGTGGATTATCTTGATACATTCTCGCCGGTTGCTCGCCATTCCACCTTACGGATCCTTCTTTTTGTTGCGGTTACTCGTGATTAGCCATTATTCCAATTAGATGTTAAGAATGCATTTTTATATGGTGACTTGCAGGAGGAAGTCTACATGCAACAGCCACCTGGTTTTGCTGTTGAGGGGGAGTATTCCAAGGTGTGTAGACTTAATAAGGCCATCTATGGCCTTAAGCAGAGCCCTAGAGCTTGGTTCCAGAAGCTCTCAGACTTGTTTGAAAAACAGGGGTACAGACGTTCCAATGCAGATCATTCCCTGTTTATACAGAAAACATCCAAAGGTATTATTGCAATTATGGTGTATGTAGATTATATCCTGATTACAGGTGATGATGGACAAGGAATTCAGAGGGCGAAAGAAATGCTGGGTCGTGAATTTGTCACCAAGGATCTTGGAGTCCTTAGATATTTTCTGGGACTGGAGTTCGCCAGAAATCCACATGGACTTGTAATGACCCAGAGGAAATATGTTACTGACCTGTTGAGTGAAACAGGAATGCTTGGATGCCGACCGGCCACTACACCTATGGATCTGAGCATGAAATTATATGATGACGACACTGATGAGGTGGATAGGAGAAGATAAAGAGAACTGGTGGGAAAACTTCTTTATGTTACCATTACCAAACCCGATATTTCTTTTGCTGCTAGTCGTGTGAGCCAGTTCATGGAGCAACCACGTCTGGTACATATGGATGCTATACATATGATACTCATGTATCTTAAATCATCTCCAGGTGCAGGTCTATTATTCAAGAAAGACAAGGAGATTGCTATCTCATCATATGCAGACTACGCAGGATGTCCCAAGGATAGGAAGTCCACAACTAGTGACGCATTGCATCACCCGAATGCAATGAGAAGTTGGCAAGGGCCACTACATCACTGCCCGGATTTAGTTCAAAATATGCAAGGGTTCTTGCATGAGGAACGCATGCGAGTAAAAAAGCTAGTTCCATTGCATTGCTGCCTAGATGTAGTCCAAAATTTGCAAGGGTTCTCGCATGACGTACGCATGCGGGTACAAAAGTCTGTCCAAAAGAGGATGCAAACGAAGTTGCGGATAGGTTGTTAGAGTAAACAATACTCTGATGTGTTATTCCATAGAGCCCTCGGGTCTCTTATATAGGGAGAAAACCCTTGGGTAAATTACAGAGTCTTACAAAATATAAATAGAAATTACGGAACAATAAAACGTAACATATATAAGTCTCTACACTCCCCCTCAAGATGGAGCATAGATATCTATCATGCTCAGCTTGAAAGAACATCTCTGGAAAGGTCCTCTGAGCAATGGCTTGGTGAATATGTCAGCAGTCTGGTCCTCTGAACTGACATGAGAAGTGGAAATGAAGCCCTTCTGAATCATGTCCCTATAATGACAATCCACCTCGATGTGCTTTGTTCTCTCATGAAAAGCTGGATTGTTGGCAATAAACAATGCTGCCTGATTGTCACATTGAATATTCATAGGCAAGGGGACATCTACATTCAAATCTTCTAAGATTGCTTTAACCCACATCATTTCTGTGCTTGCTTGTGCCATGGCTCTGTATTCGGATTCAGCACTGGATCTCGCCACAACAGTCTGTTTCTTGTTTTTCCAAGAAACTAAAGAGCTTCCTATGAAGATAGCAAATCCAGAAGTAGATTTACGATCCCTTGGACATCCTGCATAATCTGCATCTGCACAAGCTGAAATAGACAGATCTGTATCTTTCTTGAATAGCAACCCTGTGCCTGGAGAAGACTTCAGATATCTCAATATCATATACAAGGCATCCATATGAACTTGCCTCGGCTGCTCCATAAATTGACTCACCCGGTTTACTGCAAAGGCAATATCCGGTCGAGTTATAGTAATGTATAAGAGCTTACCCACCATCTCTCTGTACCTTCTTTTGTCCACCTCCTCGGTATCATCGTCGTACAGCTTCATGCTTGGGTCCATAGGTGTACTTGAAGGTCTGCATCTAGTCATTCCTGTTTCAACTAGCAAGTCTGTGACATATTTTCTTTGAGTCATCACCATTCCTTGTGCATTTCTTGCAAACTCTATCCCCAGAAAATATCGTATCGTGCCTAGATCCTTCGTAATGAACTGGCTTCCCAACAGGGACTTGATTATCTCAATCCCCTGAGCATCATCTCCTGTAACCAAGATGTCATCAACATATATCATAACAACAACTGTACCTCTATGGGTCTTCTGGACGAACAGTGAATGGTCCGCATTTGATCTCCTGAACCCATGTCGTTCAATTAGCTGGGAAAGCTTCTGGAACCATGCTCGGGGACTATGTTTGAGGCCATAGATAGCCTTATGAAGTCTGCACACCATCTGAGTCTCCCCCTCAGCAGCAAACCCTGGTGGCTGCTGCATGTAGACTTCCTCCTGTAGGTCACCATACAAGAAAGCATTCTTGACATCAAGCTGGAAAATGGTCCAGTTACGTACCACAGCAACAGATAGGAGGATGCGAAGAGTGGAGTGTCTCGCCACTGGTGAAAAAGTATCCAAATAATCTACCCCATACGTCTGGGTAAATCCCCGTGCTACAAGTCTGGCCTTGTATCTGTCGAGACGTCCATCGGCATGATATTTCACCGTAAATACCCACTTGCAACTCACCACGGAGGCACCTGGAGGAATGGGGACAAGAGACCAAGTCCCTCTAGATTGCAAGGCACGCATCTCCTCTTCCATGGCTAGACGCCAGCAATCAATCTTCATGGCATCCTGATATGTCCGTGGAATCTCAACTGACGAGACAGCAGCTGCAAACTTCTGGAAATCCCCATTGAGACGATGAAATGAGACTTGAGAGGCAAGAGGATATGAAGCACACTGTCTTCGCTGCTTCCTGTGAGTAATAGGCCGATCCAAATCATCCATCACAGTGTTGAGCGGTTGATCCTCCTCCTCTAGTAAAGACTCCTGCACAGGTGCATTGTCTAACCCATCATTAGTGTTAACATCAGAACATACCTGAGGCGTGTTGGATGGTTGACATGTAGCTTGAGCAGGACCTGGCCGCCTTGTATAGAACTTAGTAAAAGGTACAACTGGAGGTGGTGGCGGGGGTGGTGGCGGTGGTGATGATGGTGGATGTGGTGGTGGAGTAGAGGATTGACCCAGGCTTGGAGGTAGAGGCACGTAGACATTGAAATCTGTGGATGTGGAGGAGACCAATCTGTCACCGGCAGGGGAGAAGTACATGACAGGTTCGAAAAATGTAACATCTGCACTCACATAGTACTTGTCATGAACAGGGTCGTAGCAACGGTATCCTTTCTGTGTCCTGGAGTAGCCCACGAAAATACACTTGATAGCCCTAGGAGATAGTTTATCAAGCCCTGGAGATAAGCGGTGGACAAACGCAACAGTACCAAAGACCCGAGGTGTAAGTGTAAACAAATCTTTGTCGGGAAAAAGAACAGAGATTGGAGACTTTTCCCCAAGAACAGTCGTAGGCATGCGGTTGACCAGATAGCATGTTGTAAGTATAGCATCCCCCCAAAAGGATAATGGAGCACAACTCTGAATAAGTAATATGCGAGCAATATCAAGGAAATGTCGATGCTTCCGTTCTGCAACCCCATTTTGTTGAGATGTGTAAGCACATGTGATTTGGTGGATAATGCCTTTAGAAGAAAGGAAGCGAGCAAGTGAACGAGTGCAGAACTCCAATGCATTGTCAGTACGCACATACTTAACAGTAGACGAAAAAACATTTTGAACTTCATTGATGAGATTTTGAATAACACTTCCTGCTTCGGATTTATTTTTAAGAAGGAAAGTCCAGGACACTCTAGAAAAATCATCAACCACAACTAAATAGAACTTGTGCCCCTGATGATCTGGGACACGACTTGGACCCCAAATATCTATGTGAAATAACTCAAATGGGGAGCGACTGCTCCGACTCTGACGACTGGGGAAGCTAGACCGATGGTGCTTCCCTAACTGACATGCTTCACAACAAAAAGACGAATTCGGAGAGATCTGAGGCAGGAGGTGACGCATTTTCTGTAGCGGCAGGTGACCAAACCGAAGATGCCAGGTATACGGAGATACGGAGCCCTGGGAATGCAGTGAGACGCCGGCGTAAGTGTTTCGGACGAGACGATAGAGGCCATTGTGCTCAGAGCCACAGCCAATCACCCTGCCCGTTAGTATGTCCTGATAAATAACAGACGATGGGTCAAAAATGGCACGACAGTGCAAATCACGTGTAATCTGACTAATGGATAGGAGGTTCATAGAGAATTCTGGTGCATGTAAAACATTCTGTAAGTGCATAGAGGGTAGTAAAACCGTCTCCCCCTGACCGATGATAGGGGAATGAGTGCCATCAGCAATGAGTACAGAGCGACTAGGTTGAACAGCTCTGTAGGACTGCAGAATTTCTTTCTCACGGCAGAGATGATGGGTAGCTCCAGAATCGACAGTCCATCCTGTGAGATCATGATTATGAAATGAGACTGAAGGACTACCTGAGGCACTAGCTGAAGCAGATGTACTAGCTGACGCCGAGGCCGCAACGTCAGAAGCTTCAGCACCCTCTGACGATGACTGTGGCATGATATCACGAAGCCGTGCCACAAGCTCCTCGAACCTATGATCTGGAGTAGATGCCGGTGGACCCTGAATATGATCAGTGACACGTGCAGAAGGAGGGAAGCCATACTTGGAATAGCATGTATCCTCCGAATGACCAGTACGACGACAGAATGAGCACGTAGAGCGTATGCGACCTCCGCGGCCACGTCTACCACTTCCTCTGCCACGAAATGAGGACGAACCACCTCGTCCTCTGGAAACTGCCATTGCCGAGGGAGATGCAGTCGCTGTATTCGATGGAACAGGTACACGACTGAGCCTCCTGTATACTTCTTCCATCGGTGGGATGGTGGCATCTGCAAGGATCTGAGAGCGTGCTGCCTCGTACTCAGGGTCAAGGGCAGCAAGTAATACGCCCACCATAGTGGCGTTGCGAAACGTCTTCTGCTGTTCCGGCGTGGCTGTGAGCGGAATGGTGCTATAGAGCTTCTCGAACATTCCACGAAGAGACGTGTACAGGGAATGAAGAGGCCTCCCATTTTGCTTCGTGGTAAAGATATCATGCTGCAACTGTAGCATCTTCGTCTCTTTGCGTACCTGAGAGTACGTTGTGGCCAAAATATCCCACATCGCCTTGGCGGTGGGTTGATGAAGGACATCATTTGCTATCTCCGTTGTGAGCGTACCTGACAACCAGACTTTTGCGTACGCGTCATCGGCCTCCCATGAGGCATATATTCCTGTCTTCTCCGGCGGTTCATCTTCGGTAAGAATATGCTTCTTACCACACGACTTCATGAGACCGAGGAACTGCATAGCCCACAGTTCGTAATTCGTCCCGTCCATTTTGACGATAGGTGCTGAACCTTTGAAGGCACCGATGGCGGGCATATCGACCTTTTGATCTGACATACTGCCGGAGAAGAACAACTAGGAATAATAGACCAAGAAACTGGTGTCTACCTTGACATGTGAGGATTCAAGTGCACATGTAGACGTTATGCACTTGAATCCATCATATCTCCGGAACCGACCGAAGTTGAGCCTCCCCGGGGACGACGAGAAACTGTGGACGCCTTGGCGGAAGGGAGAGGCGGCAACTAGAGGTACCCGGCGGCGAGGCTGGGCACCGCTAGCGGCTAGGAGATGCCCGGCGGTTGGTTGGCGGCACCTGAGGTGGTCGAGAGAGATCCAGCGGAGGGCTGGCGCCGCGGAGAATGGCTGGGGGCTGCCCGGCAGAGGGCTGGCAGCACCGTGGGCGGTAGGGAGGGGCCCAGCAGAGGGCTGGCGCCCTGGCGGAGGGCTGGGAGCCCTGGCGGAGGGCTGGCGGAGGGCTGGGAGCCCTAGCTGGCGGCGGCGGCGGCTGGAGAGAAGGGGGGGGGGGCGGGTGGAGAGACGAAAACCCTAGGGTTAGGGTTTTGGCTCTGATACCATGTTAGAGTAAACAATACTCTGATGTGTTATTCCATAGAGCCCTCGGGTCTCTTATATAGGGAGAAAACCCTTGGGTAAATTACAGAGTCTTACAAAATATAAATAGAAATTATGGAACAATAAAACGTAACATATATAAGTCTCTACATAGGTAGTTGGAATATTGGCACTTTGATTGGCAAATCGATGGAGATAGTCGATACAATGGAAGGAAGGAATATTCGGATATTATGTCTACAGAAGACAAAATGGTTAGAGAAAAAGTAAGGGAGATCGAGAAGACATGCTTTAAACTTTGGTATTCGGGTAAATATAAGGGCATACTTGGTGTTGGAGTGGTTGTTCATAAGGATTTGAAGGATTGTGTGGTTAAGGTGCAAAGATTCGGGGATCGGATTATTTTGCTAAAAGTGGTGCTCGAAGAAGAAATTCTGAATATCATCTCAGTTTATGCACCGCAAATTGGTTTAGATGAAGGATTAAACAAACTTTTTGGAAGAAGTTGGATAAGATTATGTAAGGAATCCCACAAAGAGAGAAGATTTGCCTAGGTGGCGATCTTAATGGACATGTGGGAATGATGCTTCAGGGTATGATAGTGTTCATCGAGGACATGGCTTCGGGGGTAGGAATGAAGAGGGAAAAGTCATTCTGGATTTTGTAACGGCTTACGATCTTTTCATTGCAAACACTCTTCAAGAAGAGGGAGGAGCATTTAATTACTTATAAGAGTGGCTCGACTAGAACACAGATAGATTACTTTTCGCTGAGGAGAAGAGATCGGATGTGTTGCAAAGACTGCAAAGTAATACCAAGAGAGAGTCTAATCATACAATATCGTGTGTTAGTCACGGATGTGCAAATAAAAGGGTTGGTAAAGAAAAAGAAGGTTTCCAAGACTACTATAACTAGATGGTGAAATCTTCAATTGAAGCAATCAAGATTCAGGGAGAAGGTTTTAGAAGACTAATCTTGGGATTGTAACGGGAGTGCAAACAAGATGTGGGAAGCAGTAGCATCTTATATCCGAAGGATAGCCAAAGAGATGTTAGACGAGTAAAAGGGAGGAGCTTCAGGCCAAAAGGAGACTTGGTGGTGGAGTGGAGGGGTGCAAGAGAAGCTCAAAATTAAAAGAGCATACTTTAAAGCTATGTCTAAGGATTGAACAGATGAAACTGTCACAAACTACAAAACTGCGAAGAAGGAAACAAAGAAGGTCGTAAGCGAAGCTAAGTCAAAAGCTTATGAAGTTTTGTACAAAATCTCGACTCTAAGGAGGGCCAAAAGGATATATTCAGGTTGTCTAAAGTAAGAGAAAGAAAGACCAAAAATCTTTCTCAAGTGAGATGCATTAAGGATGAGGAAGGTCACGTGCTTGTTACTCAGAAGGATATAGAGACTAGATGGAAGCAGTACTTACATAAGCTTTTCATTGGGGAAGGAAATAGAGAGATCACTTTGAGAAATCTAGCTAGTAGTGAAAGTTACTTGAATCGTGCAAGCTATAAACGAATACAAAGGAAGGAAGTAGAGGACGCTTTGAAGGTTATGAGACTTGGGAAAGTTGTAGGACCTGATGACATTCATATAGAAGTTTGGAGAGTTTTAGATGAGCGTGATTTGACTTGGCTTACAAAGTTATTCAATGTTATTTGGCGAAGGAAGAAACAGCCTGAAGATTGGAGGAAAAGCATCGTGGTACCTCTTTATAAGAATAAAGGAAATATTCAAAATTGTTCAAATTACAGAGGTATCAAGTTGATGAGTCACACTATGAAAATTTGGGAATGTATGATCGAAAGAAGGTTGAGGTAAGTTTCCAAAGTAAAAGAAAATCAACCTTCCAGTCATACGCCTTCATCCAGTCAATCCAGATATCCGGGAAGCCCCTCCGTACCAAAGAAGCCCAAATGAACCTCCAACACGCACTGTCATACGCCTTCGAGAAATCAACCTTCCAGAGAAAACCCCTGGTCCCTCTTCGCTCCCAATCCGCAGCCATTTCCGCCGCCATAACCACACCATCCAGAAGCTGTCGCCCAGGAATAAATGCAGACTGCATCGGAAGGACAAGATCATTCAGCACAACACGAAGGCGATTGGCCAACACTTTGGCCAAAATGAGGTATATAGCATTCGACAGGGCAATGGGACGAAAATCCTCCACCTGCACTGCCCCCTCCCTCTTCGGCAGCAAGAAAAGCAACGCTTTATTAAGCTTCTCCAGCCCCATGTTTGCTCCCCTAAACTCACTCAGCATGGCCATGACGTCGCCTTCCAAATATCCCAGAACTCACTAAAGAAAGAGATCGGGAAGCCATCCGGTCCTGGACACCCATCAGCATTAAGATAAAAGACCGCCTCGCATACCTCCACTCTTGTAAACTCCGCCACAAGTGCCACCCGTTGTTCACTGCTCAGACATCTAGTGCCCCTCCCGAACCAAGAAGCCCCAGACGATGGTAAACACCTGCTGAAGCTCCGAAAATGATCCACGAGCACCCTCCTGATCTCCCTATCTCCAAGCATATTAGCACCATCCATCCTGAGCTCATGAATCAGATTTCTCCTCCTCCTTCCACTCGTTACCGCATGGAAGAAACGAGTGTTCGCATCCCCTTCTTTTATCCACTTCTGCCTGGATCGTTGGCTCCACTCCACCTCCCTACGTCTGTCCTCCTCAATCACCACTTGATGCGACGCCACATGCAAAACCACCTCCTCATTGCTCAGGGCACAAGAGTCCTCCAACCCGTCCAGCATCGCAATTTCTGCCACCGCCACTTCACGTCTCTATGCTCTACTTCTCATTTCTTTTTTGTGAGCCATCAATCTCTCCCGAAGCATCTTTAGTTTCCAGGCTAATCTCTGTGTCGTCGAGCCTCCACTCGCAGGGAGCCCCAAAATTGAGAAACCAAGTTCCTGAAGCCGTCATCCAACAGCCAGGACTTCTCGAATCTGAACTTCGACCTAGGGACCCCCCCACCAGAATCCCAGCAAATGGGTGTGTGATCAGACCGTGATCTAGGGAGCGCCCTAGACACAGCAAGAGCGAACCTCTCCAAAACCTCAGCGGAGACCAGAAATCTGTCCAGCCTCGACCTCGACGATGCGCTTCGCCAAGTGAACTTTCTGTTACCAACGTCCACCACCTGCAACCCCAGACACCTCACGCAATCCGCAAAACCGTCAGAACCCGGGTTCCTTCCTCACCGGTCACCCGAGCGATCGGAAGCAAACAAAGCCACATTGAAATCCCCACCGACCACCCAAGTGGTGTCCAGGAATCTCCTAGCCGCTTGCAGCTCCTCCCACAAGATCTCATTGCGTCCACCGCTCGGAACCCCGTATACAGAGGTAAACAAAATTCCGTCATCCCCCGACTTGCAATCAAGCATCACCGAGATAGACCTAGAATCCACACTTTCGTCAGCAACCGAGTACAAATCTCCACCTCATACCAGGATCAAGCCACCAACGCTACCCACAGAAGCAACCGCTCTGAAATCCGACAACTTAGAACATCCAACCGATCTCCAAGAAATTGAGTCCCACCGTGCCAACTTTGACTCATGTAATAAAGTCATGTCTGCACCCCATGAACACAAGAGCTCACCCACCGCCTTCTCTTCTCCCTGTCCCCCAACCCCCTCACATTCCACGAGACGAGCTTCAATTGGATCCACTCGGAGGGTTTTTGTTGGGCAAAGATACCCCAAGACATTCCACAACTCGCACGTGAATGTCAGCCTGTGAGCCAGCTAGATCTGAATCACCCTCCGCAACTCCGAGCCCCCACATCCGGAGGGCAAGACGAGCCACCAGCTGTCGCCTCGTGGGAGACATGGCTCTCCCCCTTGTCCTCCAGTTCACGCTCCAGTCACAGCCTGGCCTCAGGCTTTCTTCGCTTGCGCGTGAACAGCAGGAGCGGGTCGGTCCGCACCCTCCTGCCATCTCCACCCAACGCCGGCCGCCAATCTCGACGCTTCCGCTCTGCGACGAGAATACGCTGCTCCATCTTACGGCTTCGGGCTAGAGTAGTTGTGCCCCGAACCGTATCACTTACACGCAGGCCATCTCCATTAAGAAACTCGACCTCACCAGTCAACCCCGCAGGACTTTGATTCACAGAAGTCGGATGAGATTCATCCACCGCCAGGTTGCCCGAAGAAGAACCAGACAAAACAAGCAAACCAGCCTCCACGCAGCCGGCCCCCAGCATCCTCGGGGAATGTCGATGACTCGGTAGAGTATGGAAAGACGAGGGTGTCCGAAGCGGAGCCGCAGGTTTACCAACACCCTACCCCCAGAGCCCACCACTCCACCCGGCCCCGAGTAGCCTACAGCGCCAAGTAGCTTCCGTTCCTCCACCAGTAGACAGGCACCCGACGCCCAGACGCATTAGCTGCCCTAAGTGGTGAACCCTCCATGAGCACAGGGATCTGCGACTCGCCCTTCTCAGGGAGACTCGAGGGGCTCCATTCGGACATCCGAGAAACACCAGGATCCGAAACAAAACCAAAAATCGGGGTCGAAGCGTGCAACCCGGAAGCGCAAGCCGAATCCACAATCGGATCCACAGTTGGATCAGTCCGACCCGAGCCCGCCCCACTTAGACCGCCAGGAGGGTAAAAACCGACTGCCAAATCCGGAGAGGGGTTTGTACCGCCAGCATTCACTACGTGAGTTGAAACGCCCGCCGCAATCGACACACTGCCCTTCCGCACATTCAAGCACTGACCACCGTTCCAATGCGCGCATCCCGGGGAACCCCAACCGATGCCTGGCACCCCGCCACCAAAGGCGACCACACCACCAGCACAGGCAGCAGCTCCACCCGGGTGAGGCGGAGACGAAACACCACCCTGCCAACACGAAATACCTTTACCGGTGGGATCGGACACCCACCTCCCGTAAGCGAGGCGACCAAGCCCCATCCTTCACCCAGTCGGAGGCCCGACCGGAGAACGGCCTCCACCTTTCCGAACACCCCCCCAGCACCGACCTCACAGTGTCAAGCCTCCGATACCGAATCGGAAGACCCTGGATCTCTACATACCACACCGGAGAAGAGGGCAAAGCCTCGTCGTGCAGACGGGGACGACGCCAACTAATCGATTGCGGGAACAGCGCGCTTCCCTTGGAAAGGAACTCATGAATCTCCGCCCTCTCCACCCCTCGGGCGCACAGCTCCCTATCAGACAACCAGAGCCCATCCTCGACGCAACATACCATTCGACCGAACTCCAGCACCTCCATTACCTTCCGCAAATCCTCATTGCTGCCTTCAGCAGTAAGGACTCCATCCACAAGGTCCCATTGGACCTCCTCGACCTCCATGTCTTTCACGCCCTCACCTTCATCCCCGGATTGACTTTAATTAACAACAGGGCAGCCCCTGCGGATGTGCCCCTCTCCGCGACACCCGTAGCAGACCGCATTCTTCAGCGAACACCACCGCACGAGGTAGCCAATACAACCACACCTGAAGCATCTACGGCGGGCGAAGAGATCCTCCCGCCCATCGTTGTCCTTTCCCGCACCCCCGGCAGCCTCCCTCCTTCGACCCATAGGGTTCCCATCCCGGGACGACTTCTGCAGCAGAGGAGACTTTCCCCGATCGTCCTGACGATACCACAGACATCCAACCGAGTCCACCGAAGGCAGGGGAGCCCCACCCAGATCACTTGCCCTCACCCCCGAGACCCCAAGCGACGACGCCTCCATCCGAGTCGGATCGCACACTCGTGCCTCCATCCGAGTCGGATCTGGCTACTCTTCTTTCTTAATACCAATTACGTACTAGATCTGGCGACAACTGTTTGCATCTTGCACTTCCATGACACCAAAGAGATCCCTATGAACATAACGAAACGACATGCAGATTTCTTGTCCTTGAGGCATCTCGCATAATTTGCATCTACACAAGCTGTAACAACATGAGATGTGTCTCTGCTAAATAAGAGACAAATGCCAAGTGAAGTCTTCGGATACCTCAAAATCATACGGGTGCTCCATAAACTGACTTACTTTGCTCACTACAAAGGATATATCTAGCCTGGTGATGGTCAGATATAGAAGCTTCCCAACGAGCTCTATGTATCTCCTCTTGTCTACCTCCTTAGTATCACCATCATATAGCTTCATGCTCGGATCCATAAAAGTAGGGGCTAGCCTGCAATCTGCTATACCTGTCTCAGAGAAAAGGTCTGTAACATACTTCCTCTGGGTCATCACAAGACCTCGTTAGTTCCTGGCAAACTCCAGTCCAACGAAGTAGCGTAGACTGCCAAGATCCTTGGTTACAAACTGTTGATCAAGGAAAGCCTTAGTTGCTTGAATGCCATGCACATTATCCCATGTAATGATGATATCATCAACATAAACTAGTATAGCAAATGTACCTCCTTGGGACCTCTGAACAAACAAGGAATGATCTGCAGTTCATCTCACAAATCCCTTTTGTTCTATCACGTCCGAGAGCTTCTGAAACCATACTCTTGGACTCGGCTAAAGGCCATAGTAGGGAATGCCCCAATGAAATCGAAATGTTTGCTTAAATCCATGTTTAAAAGATTCGAACTGTTTTGAGACAAATTCTTAAAGTGAGTTCCTAAAAAGAACACTATTTAGGAATTTGTCTCTCTTGCACTGACTGTTGTCTGCCTAACGTGCAACCCTTCTCAATTTTCCCGAGCTTGAGACCGACCATCCTTGCCGATACCAGAGAAAAAAGATATAAATGCTAGTTTCAATATTTGCCCACTAGTTGACACCGACATATTGATGACATGTCACCGATATTTGATGCCAAGAAATTTTGATATCATTATGGCATGACTTTTGCTTTCTAATGCTAAGAAAATACCATTGCTGATTTGAGTTTCTGCCAAATGAAGTCCAACTTTATGATTTCAAATGAAACAAAATTTTGGTCGGCGGATTGAATTTCGGCTTGTAACATAGCAAACCAATTTTGTTTGTCCTATAAGTCTGACAAGGATGCAAGTTTGATGACAAGGATGGCTAGGTCAAAATTTCCATATAGGGTATGAACTTGATTTTTGACTATTTTCATATGGTTAAGTCAAAAAATCTCCTCGAGAAAGCCTTAATAAATAGAATGCTGACACCTTTCAAATTTTCTATTGAAATAAAGCACGTTACAAATCTACCGTTTCACGTTAAATGGGTCTGCTACATGGATTCATCATCTTTAATGATCTATTTTGGGTTATATCTTGGCTGTGTTATACCCCGATGAAGAACATGTATTAACTAAAATCACAGTATGCAAAGTTGTGACTTGTCATCTTGGAATTTATTGTGATTCATATTCTCAGAGTCAATAATTTTACTATGCCGAATGCTTAGATTTATTGTGTTATGCAAGGGCACTGGTAAATGCATATCACATGTTTTACGCATTTGGTGGAAAATTTTCCAAGTTCTCTCCCAGCTATGGTAATTGTTTATAAAAGAAAGGCAACACCAATGCCTGCACTGGTAGGCAAATCACTATCCTTGAACTGCAACTTGAGGATGATATTTACTATACTTGGTATGGGAGCCACTTTGTCATTTTGATTATTGATTGTTATCTTGAATGAAATAAAGGTTATCATTTGTACATGGTATAATGATCCTTGGAATCTAAAGAATCAGCCTATAAGTTTGGTTTTATTTTTAATTTTTCATTGAAGGACGATATCTTCCCTAGATTGAATCTTTTTGATAATATCTTTGGAATTGCAGAATAAAGAAATGTTTACAACCACTACCATGCACTCGGTTTTAGTTTTCTTTGAGTAGAGGTGTGTGCGTGGGGATAAAGAATTGAGAATTGTAGGATGAATTGACAATTTTGATTGAAAGTGGTTTGATCCTTCTCAATACCCAATGTAGCGGGAGCTTATGCATCAAGCTGCCTTTTCAGGTTTTTAGAGCTTGGAGGAATTTGTGGTGAAGGCATGGGTTTATAATGGGAGATATCTTCTTCCCTGAATTCCAGTTTGGACCCTCCTATTTTAGATACAAGGAACCCATAATTATTTTGATCAATTCTTGCGAGAATTTGTTGTCTGAATTGTTATTTTTGCATAATTTTGGGGGTTTCTCTTTAGTTGGCATGGGTATTGGGAAGTTAAGTTAGGGGTTTGAGGAGCTTGATTAGGAGGAAGCAGGTGGAATCTGAGTGGGACTTCTGGGAGTGAGAGGGGAACTGGCCGGTGAAGGTCAAGCAACTCAAGGCCATAGGCGCTGGGTCAACATTCGGCGGGACTTTATGTTCTTCTTGGAACAGTTGCATGAGAACTCTCTGTACTGGCATTCCTAATAGTCAGAATATCTATTTCTCTTTCAATTTTCCCATGCAAAGCTGGCAGGTAATACCCACGAACCATGAGTTCCTACCACTAATCTTGTATGGGGAAGGTGTTGCATGGTTAATTGGTTGGGCTCTTGTACTTGAATACACAATAGGTGGGTCCGTGGTTGCCAGCGGGATATCCCCAAATCTGGTCTTGCTATTTGGTGGTCCAGATAGTTTTTGTTGGGAAAAATAAGAGAGGTGTTTATTCCATACTCCCTAGGCTCTCTTATATAGGGGAGTAGCCTATGGGTAAATTACATCAAGAGTCCATAAGAATATAGAAAATATGAAACAGTACAAATAACATAACATATATCTCTACACTCCCCCTCAAGATGGAGCATAGATGTCGATCTTGCTCAGCTTGGACGAGCACTTCTGGAATGACCCTCTAAGTAACGCCTTGGTAAAGATATCTGCAGTTTGGTTCCCTGAGCTAACATGAGATGTAGAAATAAAACCCCTTGAATCATATCTCGTATATAGTGACAATCAACCTCAATTTGCTTGGTTCGTTCATGAAATGCAGGATTATTGGCAATAAATATAGCAGCTTGATTGTCACATTCCAGAGCCATAGGAAGTGGGACTTCTATATATAGATCTGTAAGAACATCTTTCACCCACATCATTTCTGTACTAACCTGGGCCATAGCCCTATATTCAGATCCAGCACTGGATCTAGGTACAACAGTTTGCTTCTTGCTTCTCATGGGCGATTATTACTTAATCCAATGAGTATCGGGTCGATCCAAGTTATTGGCGGGCATCATGGATAATCAGAGATCAATTCTTGTGAAGGAAGCGAGCTCGGACGATGGACGGGATGGCCGTAAAAAATGGAAGAAATCCAGGGAGTTGACAGTTCAGAGGCGCCAGAGCTTGGATGGGACAGTTGACCAGGCGGTCAACAAAGGCCGGCGCCCCATTGGTCCACGTCGGCCGCTAGACGCCAAAATAGGACCCCTTATTCGAAATTGATTTACTTAGCCTAGTAAATGATTTTATTAATTTTTTCTTAAAAAATAAAAAATGTGTATTATTTCATGTAGTATTTATTTACGATTTTTATTGAATTTTTTTGGAGTGTTTTATTATAGTTTTAATTTAATAATGTGTATATGTATGTATTACATGTATTTTTGTATATTTTATTTTTAATTTGTTTATTTTCTTTTATTATTTTATTGGTTTATTTTATAAATTTATAAATTTTTTTCTGAGCATGGGGGTATTTTTATTTAATTTTTATGAGTTTATTTTCATTTTTAAATAAATAGGTATATGTGTATGTAGGTATACTTCTTGGTATTTTACCTATATATTTTGTATACTTACTTTATTTAATGTATTTTCTTGACTTTTATTTTGGATTTACATTTTTAATGAGTTATGTATAATATTTACATTATTATAAAAATATAAAAGAATAAAAGAATAAAGTCCTTTTTTATTTATATATAGATGGATAGCATAGGTATTTTGTCTATGAATTTTATAGACTTATTTTATAAATTCTTTTTGGTTTTCTTTTACTTTTAATATGTACATGCATTATATACATTATTTACAAAATTCTAAAAATATAAATTTGTTACAATAATGCATGGTGAATAAATGGAATATTTTAATCAATGCTATATACAAGGAGGGCCCAAAAACCTAACTTTTGCATATGGACTCCAAAAATTATGAAACCAATTTTATTAAATAGTTCATTGAAGGCTATATACAATTAAAGGTGAGTTTGGTTGATTTGGAGTTTTTATTTGCAAGATATGGGTCTGTGAAGTTGAGATTTTGGCTTCTTATTCTGTGTATAAAATGTACACTGAGTATTATTTTTATACAAACTCAATTTTGTATTTTTATTTACATTATTCTCTACAACTTTCATGAAAGTTTCTTTATTTGATGAATAAATAATTATGTACAAAATAGGTGTCAAAATTGCATAAATAAATGCATGAATAAATGAGGTATTTATTGTACATTGGCCCTTATCTCCCCCTACTTTATTCCTTGTCGACCAATTCCATACTGGCCTTGGTCTCGGGGTTTGGGTCATAAAATATTTGCAATATTTTATTCCTTTTTCCTTTCCCTCTCTTTATTCTATAATTTTGGCATTAAAAACCTTATTTAATGTGTAATTAATACAATAAATCATGAATGCTATTATGTACAATTTGATGCTATTTGCATGCATTTGATGGGGTTTTTGAGGCAAAAATGATAGAATAAAGGTGATGAAATGGAGATTCATCAAGACCTATCTGGGCGGAGGGCGATGCGGCAGAGTGGTTGCAGGTTACGGTGGCGCTGCGATCAGGTGGCTGCGCGGGGGCACGTGACAGGGAGACAAAGGAGCTGTGCGCGGCCCGCGCACGGATGGATGGCGGAGGGACCTGGAGACGGGCGCAGCCGGGCGGCGCGGCCCGTGCGGATGGTGCGGACGGCACGCTGTCGCGCTGGCCGCACGACGATACGGCGGAGAGGGGGATGCGGGCCGCTTGGAGGAGGAGGCGGAAATGCGGGCGCGGAGGGGGTCCGCGCGTAGGCTGCTGTTATTTATTTATTTTTTAATTTCTTATTTTTATTATTATGTACAGAAATGATAATAAAGAATTTTTTTCTTTAAAACAAATGTAAACAGAAATAAAAATAGATTTTTTAAAAAAAAATTGATCCTGCAAAATAGTGGTTAGAGACAAAAAGAGTAACAAAAATTTTATTTCTTTTTTTTTAAGTTTTCCCTGCAAAAACAAATGTGAGAAGAATAGGAAAAACAATTACATGATTTTTTTATTTATTTATGCATAATAATAAGATAAGTGAATGGTTTCGGATTCGCGAAATGGGAGATAGATCCGTGTCTCCGACCACCGTGCATGGTCGGAGGTGATAGGTCGTGCAAGGTAGAAAGTGAAGTGAGAGGGTCAGAAAATGGGATGGCAAATCGGTGTCGGGCGTGGATTAAAGCGTGATGGAATTTTTGTGATTTTTAATATCTAAAGATCAACTATGTCTAAGTAGAAAATAAATCTAGATTTAACTACGGGAAAAAGATAAGAAATAAAATGGATCTCACCTCGGGGTTCGGAAATGCCATGATGGCCTCGACGAGGGCCGACGCGCTGTCACAGGACGGCTCGGGGGCTAGGAACCCTTCTTCGACATAAATTACCTTAGAAGTCTACATACCTTCTGGCATTCCCCCTCAGCAGCGAACCCAGGTGGCTGATGCATGTAGACTTCCCCCTGTAGATCACCATAAAGGAACGCATTCGTCACATCGAGCTGGTACAGAGGCCAATCCCGTGTGAATGCAACAAAGGAAATGATTATGAGTATGGAATGTCAAGCTACTAGAGAGAAGTATCATGATAGTCCATCGCATAGGTCTGGGAGAACCCACGAGCCACAAGCCTTGCCTTATAGCGATCAATATTGTCATATGTATGTTGCTTCACAATGAACACCCACTTGTTTATCACAACGGACACATCTGCATGAGTTGTAAACAATGATCCACATGTCACGTAACTGTAAAGCAACCATTTCTGCCTCCATGGCTAGGCATCATTGACTCACCTTGAGAGCCTCCTGATATGTGCATGGGATTTCAATGGCAAATAATCCCACGACAAATTGCCTGAAATCTGGCAAAAGTCGCGCCAGAGACACATGACCCGCGATGGGGTATCGCACAGGAATTTTTGCCTTTCTGCAAGGCAATAGATCCACAACTGATCATTCTCATGTGGTGGTTCCAGCTCATCATGTGCATCTGCATGCTCATCCTGTGATTGTCTATGTACATCATGCACACCACTAGTACCATCAATTGAAACTAAATTTCCAGAATTTACTGAGACGCGCTGGATGTTTGGGAATTCATCGGAACATGGAGGACATGCTGAGGTACATGTGTGGGTGGAGGTGGAAGAACAACCGCATCCTCAAACTCAGAGGGACTCAATTTGACACATGTAGGAGAATAGTACATGATGGACTCAAAGAAGGTAATATCGGCATTGACATGGTAATTTCCTTTTACACGATCAAAATACCGATAACCCTTTTGGGTACGAGAGTACCCAACAAACATACATTTGACAGCTCGAGGAGAGAGCTCGTCACAGCCAAGATGCAAGGGTAGACAAATGCCACGCAGCCAAATACTGGTGATGTAAGAGAGAAAAGGTCCTTCTCTGGAAAAACAAGATAGAATGGAGCTTTTTCACCCAAAATGGTAGAAGGTGTCTGATTGATAAGATAGCATGATGTCATCACAGCATCACCAATAATGAACGAGGAGCCCGACTATGTATGAAGACACTCCTGGTGATATCCAGAAGGTGTCGGTGTTTGTGTTCAACAACATTGTTCTGCTGAGAAGTATAGGGACAAGAAGGTTGATGGATAATACCACGTGAGCTAAAAAATGAGACAGTTGTGTAGTGCATAACTCAAGAGCATTATCAACAAGGTTCAGAAAGTCGGTATGCAGTATTCGATTGGTCAGGTTATTTGAAGTGAGTAAGCGGTAGGCAGAAATATATGCAGATTATACGATTTATATTATTTTAATATAAAAAATAATTAAAAATATAATAATAAATTCAAACATTAGATATTTAGGTGTCAAAAAATGTAACATGGAAAAAATATGAAGTGGTGACTTTTTTGTACAGTGTATTGTTGTAAAAGTCGATTAACTAGGCCGACTAGTCGAGTCGGGGGTGGGGAGGAGGGGGTAGCCAGCTAGACTAGGTCTAGACGGTCATTAGTCAGTCAACCCGACTAGTCAGTCGACTTTTAAATTGAGATTTTTTCTATTTTTTTATTTTTTAAAAACAAACTTATTCTTATATGTATAATTTTATATTTAAAGTCAATTGCTTCTTTTGTTTCATTATGATAGTATAGAAATATACAAATTTATGCAAATATATAAGAATATATGTATAACAATGATTTATGTATTTAAAATAATTAAAAAATTCAAAACCGACTAATGGTCGACTAAATCTGATTAGTCACCCGACTGCCGATTAATCCTTAGTCAGTGACCCGCCGACCGAGTACCGACTACCGATTTCTGCAACCTTGGTATAGTGTGATTTCAACCAATGTATTTCCAAAAGGTATCCATTTAAAAGAGAATATTATAATATTCATAACAAAATATCTAAGAATGTTGGTTCAAACAAAGGTTCATGCACATATAATTAAACTTCTAGTCTAAGTCGTCAAAAATAACTGGAGGAACTTCTTCATCATCGTTGTCACTGTCAGAATCCGTGATAAATTATTCTTCATCCTCGACACTTGGTAATGCGCCCACATTCCTTTGGCTACTTCTATGCTCCACCAATTCATTCGCTTCACTTGCCTCGGCCACTAAGCTTCAAGTTAGTCATGAACCTTGGAGCATCCCTTCCTCACCTTCCTCTAGTCCGATCCACTCGCTCACAGGTGCCTTATTTGATATGAGTTCAGCTTGGATTGTGTGTTTTTGAACCTCACACTTACTTCTGCTAACCTTACTTTTAGGCATGTGATCCATGAGCTCAATTCAATGGCACTCGACATTTTGATCATGCTTTCATCTCCGAAGAGCAATGCCAAACAAATCACGCCTTTAAAGCCTCCAATAGGTTCCCTAATGTAACCAAATGATGGAGAATTAAGCTGATACTAGATTGTTGAAGAATGGAGGATTTTATTTTATTCTCGAACCAGCATCTTGTCTTCTGTTGTTATTTAACACTAAACTCTTTGTTAATTTTGTTGCTATGTTTTTTTAGTTGGTTTATTATCTCAGAACCTATGTGTTCTTGATATCTCACGGACTGTAATTAAATGTACTCTTTCCCTTTGGTACTAACGATGAATGAACTAATGATCTTTTTTACTTAAAAAGAATATAAATTGATTTCATTAAATAGATCGGCAGCTCTAAGCCATCCTCGAGATGGTTTGTTATTACATGCATATAGAATATTATATGCACACAAATTCATCCTAAATATGTGGGAAATACAAAGTGGAGCAGCCAATGGTTGTTATCATCAAGCTTTATTAAGCTCATTGTATTTCTGCTATAAAATTGTATTTATTTGAACTAAAATATTCCAAAAAAGTGTGCTTATGTTGGAGTATTTGTTATGTGTGCCTATTGTGTTGTAGGAGGGTAAATGGATCCCTCAAGGATCCATTTACCCCATCCAGTTGTTAAGTCCCACATTGTCCAGTGGTGGGACTTGGAGGCCCTGTGGAGGCTATATAAGGAGCCCCAGGCCTCCTGTATCAGATGAGAAAAAACAATGCAACATATGCCCCGTTGAGGGCTTCTCCCGTGGTTTCATCCCGCTCTTCACGTAGTAGGGTTCCACGTAAAATCCCGCTGTTCTTATTTTTTTATCTTCTTTTCCATAGTTTTGCTTCCGCTTCCCATTTTCTTACATGGTATCAGAGTGGATCGATTCTCGAGGAATCATATTATATTTTTTATTTAGTCGAGTTTCGATTACTGTTCTTGGTTTTATTCGTGGAGATTGTTCATTTCTCGATTCAAGTATAGGGTTTCATTCTGAAACCCTAGTTCTCGTTATTATTGTTCAACGGCAGGAGCATCTCCTCATGCCACAGATCTATTCAAGCCATGCTCGCGATCTCCAAGCAGAACCACAACTGTTGGCAAGGCAGAGCCCCGCAGCCATCAACTTCTTGTGCAGCACCTCAAGATCCAGATCCAGCCGCTTCCAGACAACGATCTCCTTCCCAGGCACAAAGGCGGCATATCCAGCGTCTCCTCCGCGTACAGCAGCACAGCCGCATCTTCAACGCCTCTTAGAGGCGGCACGCAACTCTCTTGGTGGCTTCCCTCTCATCCCCAGCAGGTCCAGGAGGCGCGTGGCACTCCAAGCGGAAGCCCTGGAGCCCCCAGGCGATGGCGGCGCTCGACATCAGGCATCTTCCAGCCCCCGCATGGCTTCCTGGTGCCTCCCTTCCCAGCTCAAAGCCCCCAATCCATCGTATCGCGCAGGCGGCGCCCACAATCCATGAACAAGAGCCCCCTTCAATCGTGTAAAGGCGGCGTAGACCTCCATCGTGCGGCTCCAAGCGCTTCTCCTCCTTTGGAGTCGTCGTCGCAGCCCCAAGGCGAAACCCGATCCTTCTCTTGAGCGAATCTACAGCGCTCCTGACTCCACCAGGCGGAGGTTCCCCTCAAGACGGCACAGGCGCACGCATCGTGCCCTCCTCCAGCGCCCTCTCCATATAAGCATCGGCGACAGTGCTTTGATTTCCTCCAACAGCAAGTTGCAAGAACAAGGGGGGCGGCGGCATTTGAAGAGGGTTCCCCAATGGGAACCCTAGGGCTCGTGGCCCGTTTAAAAAAAATTGTTTTGTTTATTGTAGAGCCCAAGTGGGCCGAAAGCTGTCATTTAAAAAAAAAGGAGATAGTGTGATCAGGCCCAAGTGGGTCGTACATTGTATTAAAAAAAACAATATAACATGAAGAAAGAGGAGGTGGTATTAGCCGGAAAAAAAAGAAAAATGATGATTTGAATAGCCGTTAAAAAAAAGGTGAACGGCTTTGTTAAAATATATATATATAAAAAAATAGAAGCCGAAGAAAAATATGTGGTCGGCTTATTTTTATTTTCTCCCCAATTTTCCGTATTATTTTGTCTTCTCCCAACTTACTCAACGTCCAAGTTTTCCGACAAGTATGGGAGAAAGGGGGAGTATATGTAGAGTCACAGGTCTTCTTTAGATTGCATATTACTCAGACCAGCCAGATATTGTTCAGACTCTACAGCGGATGACTCGACGATTGGTATTTCGAGTCAGTTTTCAGACACGTACGAGTGTGCGGTCTTCAGTTTTGTGGTCCCCATCATTCTTCTTGTTGTCAGGCCAGAGTTTCATATGAGCCATAGGGACTCCAGAGCAGAGGATCATTCCCTATGCCATTGAGGACAAGGGTTTTCATGTGGTCATAGGTACTCCAGAGTAGAGTATCATTCTTTGAGCCAGATGGGAGAGACCCAGTTCTCCGACGAGGAGACTTCAGGCGCAATTTCAGACTCGATGGTCAGATTCTGAGTCTTCAGTTGACTCACACTCCAGCACATTCGTCCTCCTCACCTGCATGGCATGAGAAGCAACGTCCTCGACTGCAGCAATGTGTGCGTTGGGTTGATATTGTTCGTAGTGTCCTGTAGCGTTGAGTTGAGTTTCTTTCTGTTTGTCCAAGCTGAGCATTGCATGCTCCAGCTTGAGGGGGAGTGTTGGAGTATTTGTTATGTGTGCCTATTGTGTTGGAGGAGGTAAATGGATCCCTCCAGGATCCATTTATCCCATCCAGTTGTTTAGTCCCACATTGTCCAGTGGTGGGACTTGGAGGCCCTGTGGAGGTTATATAAGGAGCCCCAGGCCTCCTGTATCAGATGAGAAAAAGCAATGCAACATATGCCCCGTTGAGGGCTTCTCCCGTGGCTTCATCCCGCTCCTCATGGAGTAGGGTTCCACGTAAAATCCCGCTGTTCTTATTTTCTTTATCTTCTTTACCATGTTTTCGCTTCCGCTTCCCATTTTCTAACATACTTGTATTCTAAAAAAATAAAATCGAGAAGGATTTATTGTTTACAGCTAAATGGAGAGCGTACCTTGGTGGAGGGCAGCTGCAAGCCTGCAAGTTCGAGAAGACGATCACCTTGGAGTAGCCAAACTGAGGAGAAAAAGGTGGCGGAGGAGCTCAGGCAGAGGAGCAACCAAACGGAGGTGCAGCTCAGGTCTGGCGGAGGATCAGTTGTTGGCAGAGGAACACACTGGAGGTGGAGGAGCAACTGTTGGCAGAGCACATTGGAGGCGAAGGAGCAGCTATTGGCGGAGCACACCGGAGGCGGAGGGGGTTTGCGGGGATAAAGGTAGGGCTTCGTAGCGTCGAGGGATAAGGAGGGTTGCTGTTAGAGCTTCGTAAAGTCGAGGGTGTGAGGGGTGGTTTCTGTTCTATCAGGTATCGGTGGGTTATCGGGTCGGGTACAGTGTGGTACATCAACCCGGAAGCTTATGCTCTATCACATATGCAGTCGCATATGCGGATTACTCGGATCAGGTATGCGTCAATAACGCATAACCTTCGCATAGGTCATATGCAGTACGCTACAAGGTCTGAGCTTGTATATGCGACTGCATATGCAGCCGTTTGGTCTGAATTTCTAAACAATGATTATCAGAATGAATATATTTGATAGAGGCAGATAAAATATGCTTTATTTCAATCACAAAGTTCCGAAACAGCATACTAGCATCAGACTTATTCTTTAACAAAATATCATTGCGACAACTACAACAAAGCCTTTTCCCCATTAAGTAGGGTCGGCAACATGGATTCTTTGCCTCCATTTAGATCTATCTTAGGTTATTCTTGAGCTTAGATCCAAAAAAACTAAGATCCCTTCGTATAGTCTCATTCTAACACTTCTTGGGCCTTCCTCGTTCTCTCTTATTGGCTCAACAACCTAAAACTCGCATCTCCTAACTGGTGGATCGACTGATCTCCTATGCAAATTGTCAAACCATCTTAAGCAATTTTCTCGCATCTTATCCTCGATCGGATCTGCACCAACTTTCTTTTTGATTGCAACATTCTGATTCTGATATTTACGTGTCTGTCCACACATCCACCTTAGCATTTTCATTTCTGCTACTGCCATTCTCTGCACATGTCTATGGTTCACAGATCAACATTCAAATCCATAGAGCATGGCAGGTCTCACGGCTGCTTTTTAAAACTTTCCGTTGTTTGATTTTCAGATGAAGTTCCTTATCACAGAGAACAGTAGAGGCCCCTCTCCCCTTTAGCCAACCTGCATTTATTCTATTAGTAACACCTCCATCAATTTCCCCATCATGTTGCAAAATAGATCCCAAGTATCTAAAAGAATCCCTCTTCTGAAAGTTATCGTCACCGATCTTCACATCGATAAAGTGCACTCTATATATTCAGTCTTCGTCTTACTTATACGAAATCCTTTAGTCTCCAATGCATGTCTCCAGACTTCAAGCTTATCGTTTACTCCACTTCTAGTCTCATCAATCAACACAATATCATCAGGAATAGCATACACCAAGGTATATCATACTGAATATGAGATTAACCTTGATGCAGACCAATATTTATGTCAAAATAGTCAGTCTTCCCAGATTGTATCCTTACACAAGATGAAGCCCCATCATACATATCCTTTATGAGGTTAATGTATAGGACATGTACTTGTCTCTTCTCCGAAACTCTCCACGGTATCTCTCGTGGGACAAAATCATAAGCCTTTTCCAAGTCAATAAAAATCATGTGGAGATTCTTCCTTTTAGCTCTATAAATCTCCAGCGTTCTTAGCAAGTGGATGGCTTCAATAGTTGAGCAACCTGGCATGAATCCGAATTGGTTTTCTTTTACTTTGGAAACTTGCCTCAACCTTCCTTTGATCACAGATTCCCAAATTTTCATGTGTGGCTCATCAGCTTGATACCTCTATAATTTGAACAATTTTGAATGTCTCCTTTGTTCTTATAAAGGGGCACCACGATGCTTCTCCTCCTATCTTCAGACATTTTCTTACTTCATCAAATAACATTGAATAAATGTGTAAGCCAAGTCAAACCGTGCTCACCTAAAACTCTCTATGCTTCAACAGGAATGTCATCAGGTCCTACACCTTTCCCATGTCTCATGACAAAAATACCCATGACAGTCTAGAAAAATCATCGACACAAACTAAATAATACTGATGTCCCTGATGATTAGAAACACAACTCAGACCTCACATATCAAGATGAAATAACTCAAAAAGACTCTGACTACTATGACCTTGACGACTTGAAAAGTCGAACCGATGATGCTTTCCAAGTTGGCATGGTTCAAATTGAAAACTGGACTCGGTAGATATGCTAGGGATGAGGTGAAAAATCTTTTACAGCGATAGATGATCAAATCTGAGATGCCACATGTAGGGAGAAAACGAATCAGCAGAAAGAGAGGTGGCACCAACATAAGGAGACTAGGTCAACCTGCACAGCCCTCCATGTTGACGGCCACATCTAATCACTTTGCCCGTGAGTATACCCTGAAAAACAAGTTAATTATGGTCAAATATAGCATGGCAATGTAAATCTTTTGTAATCTGATTGATAGATAATAAATTCATTGAGATGGCTGGAGCATAAAGAACGTTATGTAGATGCATGAGGGAGTCAAATGAACCTCCCTATGTCCAGTAATAGGGAATGAGTCCCATCAACAATGACCACTGATCTACCTAGTTATGCATGACTATAGGTACCAAACTATAAGCGATTAACCACATAGATAATGAGACGCTCCAAAGTCCATTATCCATTCTGAAGGATTTGGTCTAGAGCAAGGCCTTAAATGTCGGTTTCGGTCACCATTTCGGTACCGACCAAAATAGAATTTCGATGGAATTTCGGTGGAATTTCGATCGAAATTTCGGTCATTTCGGTCATTTTTTGTACTAGGACCCTCATATTTCGGTAATTTCGGTCATTTCGGTCGAATTTCGATTTCGACTGGATATCGATATTCGACAGAAATTCGACCGAATTTCGCTGAAATTTGAGGCCATGGTCTAGAGCGACCAGTAAATGCATGAGTAATACCTGAAGTACTAGTAGAGGTAGAAGCTGCAATATCTGATACACCAGTAGTAGAAGATCATGCGGTTGGTGGCATAATCTATCTCAGACGGACAAAAAAGTCATTATAATGATGACCAATGAAATCAGGAGCAGTCAAAACTTGCTCAGCAGCACGGGTCGATGGTGGGAAGCCGTGTTTGGAGTAACACGTGTCCTTTGAGTGACCTAATCGGTGACAATAGGAACAAGGCTAACATGGGCGTGGACCTCCTCTGTCTCGTGTGCCTCGTCCTCTAAATGCAGACGAACCACATCTATCACGGGAAGCTGACATAGTCGATGATGTTTGAGAAGACGTAGTAGAGGGGATGCTCAGTCGGCTCAACCTGTGATACACTTCCTCCATAGGTGGTACGGTAGCGTCTGTGAGAAGCTGAGAGCGAGTTGAGTCGTATTCAAGGTTAAGGGCAGCCAAAAACACCTTGATCGCATGGTTTCAAATTTCGCGAAATTTCGACGAAATTTCGATTTCGACAAGGAACTGAAATCTCGAGCGAAATGGCGATATGAGGGCAGTTTTCGGTCATTTCTTCACAAATGGTGGTCGATATGGACGAGATGTCGTCGGAATTTCGTCGAAATTTCGACGAAATATCGTATCGACAGGGTATCGATACGATATCCGAAACCAATATTTAAACCCTTGCCTGATCATGACAAAATCTCTGTATACTTATGCTGCTTTGGTGAGGCCATCAAAGGTATGCAGCTATGAAGTCGCTCAAACATATCCCTCAGAAATGTGTACAGGGCATGAAGAGGACGATCACCATGTTTGGTTTGTGAAGATATCATGCTAGAATTGCAATATCTTCGACTCATTCCTCGCTTGAGAGTATGTACATGCGAGGATGTCCCACATCGCCTTTGTTGTAGGTTGACTCAAGATATCATTGCCTATCTCAACTCAACAGAGACAGAACCAGATAGTCATATCTTAGCATACGCATCATCTGCCTCCATTGACACATTGTCCTCAGTCTTGTCCACCAGCTCATCCTACGTCAGAATATGCTTCTTACCATGGCTCTATAGTAGATTCATGAACTGCATTACCCACAACTCGTAGTTTGTCCCATCCATCTTGACCATGGTTTGAAAAAACGCGCCTCGAGGCGCAAAGGCACTCGAGGCGAAACGGGGTGGTGGGAAATCGCCTTGAGGCGACCGCCTCAGATCCCTTGACTGAGGCGTGCGCCTCAGATGCCTGAGGCAGTCCAGGCGAGGCAAGGCGGTGAGGCGAGGCGAGGCGCAAGGTGAGGCATTTTTGGAATTTTTTTCAAGCATTTTTTAAAGAAAATAATTAATCATCTTCGTATTTTCATATGTTTATAAAGGTCTAGTTGTTGAGTATATATTTATGCAAGATGAATGCTTAAATTCGACCTCTTTCATATACATATTTACCATTAACATATCCAATTATTTCAGTGAACTCTTACAATTACACCCTTAAACATATAAGAAAATGTGTGCGAATTCAAATACCCATATAAGAAAAAATTTTAGGATGGAGGCGCTGCCCCCTGCAACCCCCGCAAGGGTGGGCAACCTGGCCCCCCCTAGCCCCCCCAGGCTCGCTGACCGTCAGCGAGACCCCCGTATTGGTAGGGTATGGTGGCACAGGTGGAACATCATACCGTTCTTTATCTGGTTCAGTAGAGCAAACGATTAGCATTCAAATTGTATGGCTCATATCAACAACTTGGATATCTTTAATGACAACTATAGCCAATCCCTTTTTGATAAAAAAAAATATTTTAGTGATAGTTATAACCAATGGTTTCCTTTTGATTGGGCAGAAATTTAGTAGAAAGGTTTATGGCATTGACATATCCTTTTTTTCGTTTTCTTATCTTCATAATATCATCATATATTACATTGTTATATAGTATAAGTCATCAATAAATATATTTATTAGTTTTTATATGCCATATATATTATATATCATCAATAAATATATTTATTATACTTTCTAACTATTTTTCTATACAAATTGAGGCTTACGCCTCGACCGCCTCGAGGCTACGCCTCGCCTCCAGGGAAAACGCCTCGTTCCGCCTTTCGTTTTTTCAAACCTTGATCTTGACAATAGGTGTTGGACCCTTGAAGGCACATGTAAATGGCATATCAACTATGCTTTCTAACATTGTGGAAAGATAATTGGGACCTTAGACGTATCGTAAGCAAGGTTTGAAAAAACTAAAGGCGGAACGATGCGTTTTACTCGAAATCAAGGTGAGGCGTAGCCTCGAGGCAGTCGAGGCATAAGCCTCAGTTTATAGAGAAAACTATGCATAAAACTATAATTATATATATGTCAATGTAATTATATGTTCTCTACCTAACATATAATACTTAACACTATAAGATATGATGAAATAATAGAGATAAGAACCCCAAAATATAAGATAGAACAACATCATATCCCAATCTACATATTTTCATCCAATCAAAAAAGGAATTCGTCGTCAATAAATATTGTGAAAGATTAAACAATACATATATATTTGTAATACTATTGTTATTAAAAGTACGATTAAATATACGTCGAAGAAATTTATGTTATGTGTCTAACATATAATATATGATCACGACAGAAACCGTGAATACTATCCATTTTCGAACAAATCTTTGAAATATTATTGCTATAAAAAGTACGATTAAATATATGTCGAATTGTTGATATGCCTTGAAACCTAACCATCTGACCATTGTTGAAATAGTTAGACATACTTAATAGTAAATATGAAGTTATGGGCACGAAAGAACATCAGATTTAGGCATTTAACTTGTATAATCATTATCCTAAACAAGCATATATTTATAAGCTTCTCAAACCACCATGTAAACCATTAAAATCATAAAAAAAACTTCAAAAAAGCAAAAATGCCTCGGAAAACACCTCGACCGCCTCCAGGCAGAATGCGTCGAGGCTACGCCTCAGCCACCTGAGGCGCGCACCTCACTGGACAGGGTCGAGTCACACGCCTCGAGGCTAAAAAGGACTGCCTCGCCTCGAGGTGCGTTTTTTATATCCATGATCGTGAGGCGTCTATACGGATATATAAAGGGGTGGTTTAACCAACCCTAGACAAGATAAGGCGAAACTTGGTCTGATTTTAATCTGAAACAGTGTAAAATCAAACCAAAAACTCTGAAATCAGACCCAAAACTGTGAACTTTGGGTCGTAGAGAGGGCACCGAGCACCGTCGAATGACGCTCGTCAGTTATAGGACCTTTGGGCAGCATTATGGTTCGCAAGACTGCTATTACAACAACAACAGTGCAGATGCACTGCTGTTAGGGCAGCAGGAGCACCCTGGGCGATGCCGCCTCTAGGGATGTGTTGTCGCTAGGCGGCACTGCTGTTGGCGGTGGCTGGTTGTGTTGTTGTTGGGCGACGATGCCCCTGACAGCGGTTGGAGGCAATTGAAACACCTCCGAGTTGGGCGTGAGGTTGGAGGTAGGGTTGGGATAGGTAGCTCAGGGCTCCGATCTAGGAATGTCAGTCTGATACCATGTTGAGGAAAATACTTCGTTGTTTTATTCATAAAGCTCAATGGTTCTCTTATATATAAGAGAGAAACCCTTATGGGTAATTTACATAATAAGGACAATGAAATAAACAAGTTGTAAAAGAGTAACATAACAACAGATGACATGTCGCTTTTCGAGATTGGTAAAACAAAATGGATTCAACATTTAAGGCCATGGTTTTGAGCTCCTCAAGTTTGAGGACCCCTTCCCGTGTCATACCATACCATGTCCCAAATTCCTCTTGGTCGTATCCCACCCTTCACAACATTTCTCCGGCTCCCATAATTTCCCTCTTCATATCTTTATGTCTCACTACAACAAACTCTCAACCCACTACCCCTATCCCAAGATCCCAACCTTATTGCAACACCCCATTCCACCAACCACGCCCCAAAGCTCACATACATGTCATAACGAGCTCTCCTCCCCACATCTTCGCCCAAGCTTCCAACCCATTGTACTCAACTAGGAGCTCCCAACTGTGACACGATGAGCTCTTAGCCCAAACAGTTCCACTACAATGAGCTCCATAGCCATCATCCATGTCCCTGAACTCCCAGTCTTAGCACAATGGGTTTTCAAATCCAGCACCATCATCTTCCACCCCTATGCTCTTGGAGAAAGACATAAGGGGTGGATGTAAGCAACTGAGAGAGGGAGAGGGAGAGAGATCGCAACCATTAAGTTACTTTGATGTGAATCACCTAATATGCTTAAATATACATGAGAGTAGTTGAATCAATTGACTAAACTAATGGAGGAGCATTCATGCAAGATAGATTAACTTTGTAGATATTAGGATGGAAGTCCAGGTGTACCAGGGTTAATGTATAACTATGTTGTTAGCAAGAGTACATGTGTAAGTATATCTACTAAAATTTGACGCATGCCATCATCTCATGCAAAATTTTAATGATATTTCTATCTCTTACATTTTAAATAAAGTACTTCATAACCCCCGACAATTTGAACAAAATATGAAGCATACCAACAACATTGCGCCAAATTTGAAGTCGGAATCTTGCAATTGTGAAGATGCCATTTCCTTGCTCCCTTTGAACATTATTTTGAGTTTTAATAAATCATCCTTTGTGTAGCATCTAAAGTCTATTTTTCTAGGCTATTCACTTTCCATTTATAACAAAGTTGGTGAAGCAAGTCTTCGGCGATGGCTAAAGGAGTTTGTTCTCTTTCTCCTACTCCTAGGGAATGATGCGCCAAAGATGGCGTGTAGCATCTGAAGTCTCTAAAGTCTTTATTTTCCTAGTCTATTCTCAAACTCCATTAATAATCAAGCTGGTGGAGTACGTCTTTCACAATGGCCAAAGGAGTTTGTTCTCTTTCCCCTACTCCTGGGTAATGATGCACTAAAGATGGCAAATCAAACGCTTGGGATTGGTTTGATGGTGTTTGATGACATTAGCATGGTTGACACTTATGAAACCTGTGGAGAAACTCAGAATAGATTGATTTATTCCATAGGCTCCAGGGGTCCTTATATAAGATGAAACCGTAAGGAGCTAAATAACAGAAAATACAATAATATCCCTGAGGGTTTACAATAAAGAAATAAAAAGATTCTAACAATATTCTAACAGAATATTCCAACACTCCCCCTCAAGTTGGAGCATAACTGTCAATCATGCCTAACTTGCAAATAAGCTCAAGTGTTCGCTTCTTCGGAAGTGCCTTTGTGAAGATGTCAATCAATTGTAGATTGATGGACACATGTGAAGTGCAGATCTTCCCCTGTCGTACACCATCTCGTATAAAATGGCAATCAACTTCAATATGTTTAGTTCTTTCATGAAACATCATGTTGCTTGCAATACACATGGCAGATTTGTTGTCACATTGTAGGGGAACTGGGACGGTAGTAGGTAGACCAATCTCTGTCAGAAACGAGGTTAACCAGGTGATCTCACATGTAGCTTGAGCCATTGCTCTATACTATGCTTTAGCACTTTACCTAGATACAATAGTGTGCTTCTCTCTACACCAGGTAACAAGATTTCCTTCAACAAACATAGTATACCACGTAATAGATCGCATGTCATCTAGAGATCTTGCATGTATCAACATATGCACTAATATTAGAATGCCCATTTACTCTGTAGAAAAGATCACAACCTGGAGACTTTAAGATAACGAAGTATCATGAGAACTTCCGCCAATGATTATAGCAGGGTTTGTCCATATGTTGCCTAACCCTGCTAATCGCATAAGATATATCAGGTCTAGTGATAATGAGATAAAGCAATATACCTACAAGACTCCTATAACGGATAGGATCCTAAGAAATGGGATGTGGAGAAGTGTTATGCTTATGTGCCTCTACAGGGACACTAGATGGTTTGCACCTACGCAGACATGCCTCTGTAAGAATGTCCATGCAATATTTTCTCTGAGACAAATGTAGTCTTTCTGTTGTACGGATAGCCTCTATTCCTAATAAGTATCGAATTTGACACAGGTCTTTGGTAACAAAAATTCTGCAGGAAGGCTTTGGTCTCTACAATTTATGTTTGGTCATCACATGTTACAATCATATCATCAACATAGACTGCCAAAATCACAGTTCCAATGATCTGTCGTCTAAAGAAAACTGAGTAATCCAATTTCCTCCTCTGAAATCCAAGAGAACCCATCTCAGTAGTGAGTTTGTCAAAATAGGCTCATGGGATTTGTTTCAGGCCGTAAATAGCCTTACGAAGTCGACATACATACTCCCTCTCGACGGAGTATCGAGGGGACTGCATCATATACACTTCCTCTTCAAGATCACCACAAAGGATGGCATTTTTTATATCTAGTCGGAATATTTATCAGTGCTTATTTACTGCAACAGATAGGATAGTGCGAACAAAGCCCAGTCTAGCCACATGTGAAAAAGTTCCGAAATGGTCTACACCATATGTTTGAGTAAAATGTTCGCCACCAATATTTTCTTTCAGTCTATCAATCTTCTCATCAGGAGATTTCATAAAGACCCGGCGACAGGCAACATGTTTCACTTCATCTGGGCAAGGTATAAGATCCCATGTTCCTCTGGACTGAAGGGCATCCATCTCCTCATCCATGGCTATTTTCCAACTATGATCATGCATAGCATCATTATAATATTATGGAATAGAAATCACCATTAAGGCATCTGTGAACTGTATATCACAATTGGAAAGTCTGTCAGTTGATGTAAAAGAGGAGATAGGATGAATAGAACATTGCCTTTTAGTTCGTCGTAGAGTTATGGGCAGATCCAGTGGAGCATTCAACCGAGCAGTGGGAGGGACATTCCGGCAAAAAGTAGGCAGTATGACAAATTCATGGTTGCCAACAGTTCATCTTTTGTACACAATAGATGGTGGAGGTAAAGCTAAGGGTATGTCACTGACAAACTGTGTGAAGAAGCTTATCTGCTCAAAAAAAGTGACATATGCCAAGACATAATAACGATGTCCAAGCAGATCATAACATTTATGACCTTTTTATGTTCGTGGATAATCAAGAAAGACACACTTTATCGCGCAAGCAAATAGTTCTGGAGTATGAAAATTGTGTACACCCAAAAATTCTTAGTGGCAATGGAAACAGTATTTCATTAGGACAAAATAAAGAAAAAGTAGTAACTTCATTTAAGACAGACGAAGGTACCCTATTGATAAGATGAATGGTTGTGAGCATGGCATCCCCCCAGTAGGTTTTAAGAATCTTCATATCTGAAAGAAGGAACATTGCAATATCAAGAAGATGATGGAGTTCACTCAGCATATCGTTTTGTTGAGAGGTATAGGTACAAGAGGTATGATGCTAATCCCCCGAGAATCAAAAAAGGAGACCAAATTTTGTTGAGTAAATTCAAAAGCATTATCCATCCTGAAAATCTGCATACATCTTGAGAAAGCATTTTTAATGAGACGAATGAAAAAAATTAACAATCTTATTTAATTCAGATCTCTCCTTTATTAAATAGACCCAAGAACATCTGACGTAATCATCAACAAAAATGGCAAAATATTTGTGACCACCTATAGAGCTGACCGGACATGGTCCCCATATATTACAATGAACCAACGCAAAGGGAGTAGATCGACGAGGCTCAACTCTGGCCGAGAAGGCCGCCATATGATGTTTTCTGAACTGGCAGGCTTCACATTCAAATGGCTTTAGTGGAGACAGTCCGGGGAACATCATGGAGAGAGACTAAGCAAGCGGATGACCAAGATGGTGATGACATATGAGATGGTCAGAAGAGATGTACACAACACCAGCGAAGGTAGAATATGTCGAAATATCAAGATAGTAGAGTCCATCCTTTTCATGTTCCCCACAAAAAATCTGCATTGTCTGGATATCCTAAAAGTAGCAAAATAGCTCATCAAAAATCACACGATAATTTAATTCGGCACACAACTTATGAACAGAAAGAAAGCTGAGAGGAAAATCTGGGGTATAGTAGACCCCAGTAAGACGGAGTTTGGAGGAGAACTCCATGGTTCCAATTGAGGTGACATGGGAATGAGCCCCATTGGCCACTTTGACTGACTTCACGGTAAAAGAAGGTTGCGAAGATGTTAAAAGCTACCATCTCCTATCAGATGAGTGGATGCACCCTAGTCGATGATCCAGACGGGAGCATGAGCAGTTGCAGTATTAGCAATGGTACATGATGGAATTGCAAGATGAACAGTAGGAGTTGGCTCACTGGATGGAGCCTTTGAGCGTTGCAGCATACCCATTAGACATGAATACTAAAAGGATGAGAGTTGAACTGTTTGTTCATTACTGTCTTGTGCTATATGATCATAATTAGAGGACAGGTGTGCTTGTGGAGGTTACTCAAACTTTGCCCAACATTTTTCAGATAGGTGAGCCATCTTGTAGCAGTGAATACACCAGGCATGAAAATGACCACGACCATGACCAGAGTCACGGCCTCCTCTAGACAAACCACTCATGTAGCCAAAACGACCTCCTCGTCCTGACGAGGCCACAAATGTTGAATTCTCAATTAGTTGTGATGGTTGTGCATGAGTATTGCAATTCTCAATCTATTGCAGACGTTTAAAGATGGCTTTTTTATGGAAGATTGTCCTATGTGAGAAATTGTTCCTTCACATTCTGATACCTTGGATGTAAACCAGCAAGGAACATGTAAACATGTCATTATGATCTCTTTGTTACATGTTTCACACAATAGGTTGGTTGGAATATGGTGAGTTCCTCATACAGGCATGTAAGAAGACGATAATATTCTACCAAAGAAGTCTCACCCTGAGATGCGGACCAAATCCGCATATAGATGTCGGTCAGACACGACTTGGTTGTTTGTTGCAAATATGTATGTGACAGTTCTTCTCATATCTCCTTAGTTGCCTTCTTGTACAGGAGATTTACTGCAATCTGTAGGTCGACACTATTCGTCAACCAGTTAATCTCTGATGAACGTGAAATTCACCTCTTTAATAATCGATAATTGTAGTATAGGAGGCGAAAAACGATTCAGCAAAAACCACAAATTTTGAATGTTGTGGAGTATTTTTAACTTGGTAAGTGTACCAAGGTCGAACACAGGGACACGACCTACTTTAATCTATCTATCGAATTTTGATCAATTAAGATGTATGTGTGAATAAATCATCATTTTCAGGTCTTCATGCAGATGCGCATAATAAAATGCAGAACAATGCAGATATATGAGGCATGCAATTTTTTAGTTATTTTTCAATGCAATTATAAGAAATGCAATGCTTAAGGTGTGAATGAATGCAAGGAAGAATCATACAGATAATAGATTACAAAAATGCCCTAGAGAAAATGAGCAGAAAATACGATTCAGATTCAGAGTCGTTTTACGCATAAAATTACGAGCAGACATCTATTAATGGTAAGACATATAGAGCAAAGGACATCATCTAACAATAAAAATTCATTATATTTAAAATGGTGTCAAATGAGAAAATTAAACATGTTATAAGATAGATGAAGAAACAAGGATCAAAACGACACTAAAATCATGCAATTTGGACCTACGATGCTCAAGTTATGAAGGAAACAATGCAGGGGGCATAATTGTAATAAAAATGCAAGAAATAAAAGGATAAATATCACAAATAGGTCCATGGAGGAACCTATTTGCAATTTTGCAAAACCGCCTGGGCCCTTTCTCTAAATTCTCCATTGCGTGCAGGGGCATATTTGTAAATCTTTAAATCTATGATGGCCTCCATGTAAATACCCCAGGTACGTACGTGAAGCACAACGCACTTGGAGGACCAAATGTAATAGGGAAATTCCTCCAGGGTCATCAGTCAATTTACCCAGCACCCATGCGATGCACGTGAGGGGGCCAGGCTCGGGGCGCGTCGTAGGCTCGGAGGCACGTGACTGGCTTAGTAGCTCAGGGACT
This sequence comes from Ottelia alismoides, assembly GCA_037367405.1. Lineage (NCBI taxonomy): Eukaryota > Viridiplantae > Streptophyta > Magnoliopsida > Alismatales > Hydrocharitaceae > Ottelia > Ottelia alismoides. The sequence continues at coordinate 112,435 of JAZKJV010009940.1, read as the reverse complement.
CCGAGCCTGGAGGGTCGGCAGGAGGCTCGGGATTTCCACGCGTCATAATCACGATCGTCCGATCGAAACGATCGGACGGTAGCTGCTTTTTGTCGTCCGTCGCGGGTCACCAGAGAAGGCGGGGCTCCGATGACCTGCTGGGATCTCCTCCGTGCACCACACGCTTGCCTGAAGGTCGGAGAAGAGGTTGGAGGGGCTCTGAAGGTGTTAGCGGTGTGGCGAAGCTCCATCGTCGGCTGGAGAGGCGAGGCGGAGCTCTGTCGTCGGAGGTGGTGCAGTAGATCGGAGTGGGTGCCAGAACTCCGACCATTGAGATTTGTAGTAGTTAGATAGCCGAAACGTGGATTTTGTGAACGTGCGTGAGTGAGGTGAGTGGTGGCCGTGAGAGCGACAGAAGCAGTGGCCAGGAGCCTTCTTCTCCGGCGAGGTGGGAAGAAGGTGCGTCGGAGTGGGGGGTGGTTCTGGAGAAGGGAAGGGGGGTCGGTGTGGATGGCGAGGATGATGGTTGGTTGGTGGAGCTCATCGGGTGGTCAAGTGGATGTGGAAGTGTTCGAGGTGACGGGGAAATTAAGAGAAAATTAAAGAAAAAGACAAAAGAAGAAGACCTCAACGGAGAGGGGAATCCTGTGGAGGAATTAGCCTGGGCTGGCTTCAGATGAAGCCCTGGTCGTCGCACAACGAGGTCGCCCAGTCTCGATGCTCGGCAGTGCGCAGTGGCGCCGCTACATGGCCGAGCGGCCATGGATCACACCTGAGTGCACGATCGTCGTCTCGAAATGACCACCCTCCGCTGTCACTGGAGGATGGAAGAAGCTAGGTCGTAGCTTGTGGACTGGTGGATAGCTTGGAAGTGCGGCGGAGGAGGGACTTTTATAGGCGAAGGTGGTGGTTTCAGGCGAGGTTTGAACGGCATGGATGAGGGCGTGGAGTGATGAGGGGGTGTAGTGATGAGGTGCGCGAAGATGGCGGATGAACGGTCGACATGATGGTGGCATTACAAGAGGGAGAAGTGATCGGAGAGTGACGGAAAATGGAAAGTGGGCGGCGGGTGGTGAGACGTACGTCTGAAGAGGGGGGTTACGAAGGAGGAAGACAAGGCAGGGCCTGTTGGATCATGTGATCCAACGATCCAGATGAGGTGATGATGGAGGGCTATGATCTGATCAGATCAGATCTAGCGGTGTAGATGAGGGCATAGATGAGCGGTGATGATCAGATCTAAGATCAGATCTTATGGTTAGGATGGGGCGAGTGATGAGCGGTTGTGAGTGGAGGGGCGAGGAGCGATGAAGATGGAGCTTAGGATATCATCCAACGGCGGGGGGGGGGGGGGGGGGGGGGGGTGAGTGGATGACGTGGCGTGAGGGCAGTCGTAAGATGAGATGGAGGATCCTGCGGCGGATATCTAGGCGCGAATAAGCGGCGGTGATGACATCCAGAGGTGATCGGGCGGCTGAGGATGCAGAGGGAATCAACGGTGGAGATGGCGGCGAGTGAAGGAGATCCAGTGGCCTGGGAGGGTGCCGGGTGGCGGAAGGGAGGAGCGGGCCACGGTGGGCGGCCCAGAGGGCGCCACGTGGCCCAATCAGAAAATTAAAAAATATAAAAATAAAGAAAAATAAAAAAGAATTAGTTAGAGGCGGAATTAGAAAAAAGTCAAAACATGAAAGTGAGATCTACAAGTTTCATGTTGACAAAAAACCAAAAGAGGTCATTTGTACAAAAGTGATTTTGGGGGGTATTTTTAAGGGCTAAAAACACCAATTTGGATTTTGACCTTTGTTTTGTATTTTTTAGTTCTTTTAAGGATTAGGAAAATTATAGACAATTATTAACCTATTTTTATGGGTTTTTGAAAAGGAAATAATTAACAAAGTAAATAATATTAATTAAATATAATAATTATAAGTTAATTAATACAATATAACACCAGATAATAATGAGGAATTATTGGTGATTTTTATTTGATTATTTAAGCTAGGGGATTAAGAAGTCGATTTTAACATGATGAAAACGAGATTCATCATACCCCTATACTTAAAACATGCTCGTCCTCGAGCATTTAAAGAATGAATGAGTCAGATTAATTCCTGACAGTGTATGTGAATGTTTCAAGGCTCAATTTTTTTGAAGACCTTCAATTTAAGTGATCCTAAAATTCTGGACTTACCCATGCTCTAGTCAGAAGGAATCCAACTTCTCTAATTATCAGACTCTCTTTTTGTACATAAAATATAAGGATATGACATTTAGCGTACTGCATTTCATGAGAGTCGAGTCGAGGCATCACCCGAAGTTCCAGTCCATGAGACTCTCCTCTAGACCTAATCCTCAACACTAGGGAATAAATTTATTCTTGCTTCAGTCAACCGTCTCATTTGTTTGTCAGACTTGAAATGTAGATGGACGGCCAAATGATGGAGGGCATAGGATTGTATCTATTTTTCTCTCCCTCACATTGGAACAAGGGGCCTCTCGAGTGCCTTATTACTCAACACTTAGATATTTTTGTTGTTGATCAACGTGTCCGTCAAGAGAATTCGGAGTCGTCTGCACTTGTTTTTCTGGGAGTACACTGGGGTGTGTCTCTTTTGAGCATCTAAGATACCTTCGACACCCAGACTTGTATCACTTTAGATGCAGAGCCCTTTTTTGGTGCTAGCCCGACTCCTTGGTTCTAATTAGCGCTTGATCCAAGTGGATACTTTAAAAATGGTTGGGAGCGCTCGTTATTGGTGGAAGCTCAGTTGTAATTTGACTTTTAGAGGATAGAGCTTTTCTTTGCACATTTCTTTTCTTTTCTTTTTGGCTAGCTCCAGTGCTTTTACCAAAAGTCAGCGCACACTGATCAACAATTAAATTAGTTTCATCACACCCTGGCACATAGGTAAATATCAAAGAGATAGCATATGAACTTGTTCACATACTGGCTAAGGTTTTGCTGACACTTAGGTTTCTTGAAGCCTTCATTAACTTTATCCCATCCTCGAGCATCATTAGATCGGGTCCAAACTCAAATCTCTAGTCCTAGTTTCTCATGTGATAACTCAACTCATCTCATCAATCATGCAGTTGCGAATGTGTCGTACTGATCATATTCTTTTAGAAGGTAGAGATGAAGAGTGCAATATAACGCTCAAATCTTTCAAACCAGAGAAGTGGGAATTATTAAGTTTAAAACCCTAATGACTAAGGTATAGTAACTCAGACTCTCAAAATCACAGAGATCAAGTGTCCTCAAAATCCTCAAGCCTTGAGTGAATGTTGATGTGTCAGGAATACACCAACTCCTTGGTTGATTATTTTTGTGTGATTTTTGTTTTTCCAAATTGTTATGGATTTTAATTTTTTTCAGAATTTTTTTTAATTCCTTTGAAAGACAATGACTAGCCCAGGCTCATATGAATAGTTGCATCCACTCTCATCCAGTATGAGTGTAAGTATGGACCGTCAGACGGACCCGTGTTACTTAAGGACGGAGCCATATACAGTGTCCTCTAAACCACCCACTCTGCTAAGGGAAACTGAAGTTCCCTCACTGAAGAGTAGCTACTCATTTTTAAACTCAGTAGTTTGAGTCTCGACCAAAGAAAAGTTTTTAATTTTTCATATTTTTATGGACTTTTTAAAAAAAGATTTTTTTACAAAAAAAATAATTTTTACAAAAAGTTAATTTCTACAAAATAAATCCCTAAATTTTAAGAAAAGTTTTTACAGGAAATTTTTTTACAAAACTCAGTTCACAAATTAACTTAAACCAAGCCCAAAAAGAATTTTTCAAAAAAAATTAAAAATATACGAGCTATGGCTAAAGTAGATATACAGTAATATACGGTATACCCCCTTGTACTTAACTTTTGTTATGTCCTCATAGCACAAGTGATATGAAGACATGGCTCGGTCAAATATAGGGTGATATAGTGGATCTGAGGAAGAGGGTCCCCCTATACTTAGGTCAAAAATGACCTAAGTATAAGAAGACTCAGAGAGGGCGGAAGGGATGAATTAGTCGGTTCCCCCCTATACTTAGGCTACAAATAGCCTAAGTAAAGGATCTGAATTAGGGGGATCTGTGCTGGGAGGAGCATTTACACTAAGATGAATTTTTACAGAAGATGAGAGGGGGGTGGTGCTTTGTGTACAGATTAGGATGTGAGAGGGGGGAAGAGTGATTGTGTGAAATATTCAGAGAGAGGAGGGAGAAGGGGGTGATGAGTGCATATGTGCAAGTGTGTGGGGGGTAGATATTCTAGTGATCTACTTCTTTTTTTCCTTTTTTTCCTTTTTTTCTCTTTTTTTACATCACACGAGCCCTCTAATGAGGACCTCTAAACATGCACATGCAACACAATTTTTTTTACGATATGCAAATGCAAGCAGACTGATAAAAGTTCCTATAATTTTTCGCCAACTCTTTTGCAGCCTTCTCAGCGGGAGCTCCCAACTCCACGCCTCCATGGAGATCAAGCGTCCTCGATCTTCATGGGCCCTACCACAAAAGAGAAATGTTAGAAGAATAATACGGAAATTAATCAGCAGAAATGATGCAAAAGTAATGCATGAAAAGAAGACCTGCAAATTTTGAAATACTCAACAAAAAATATATCAAAATTCGACAAATACTAAAGGTGAGTCGTGTCCCCGGCAACAGCACCATTTGATGAACACGAAATTCGTCTCTTTAATAATCGATAATTGTAGTATAGGAGGCGAAAAACGAATCGGGAAAAACCACAAACTTTGAATGGTGTGGAGTATTTTTAACTTGGTAAGTGTACCAAGGTCGAACACAGAGACATGAGCTACTTTAATCTATCTATCGATTTTTTATCAATTAAGATGTATGTGTGAATAAATCATCATTTTTAGGTCTTCATGCAGATGCGTATAATAAAATGCAGAACAATGCAGATATATGAGGCATGCAATTTTTTAGTTATTTTTCAATGCATTATAAGAAATGCAATGCTTAAGGTGTGAATGAATGCAAGGAAGAATCATGCAGAAAATAGATTACAAAAATGCCCTAGAGAAAATGAGCAGAAAATACGATTTAGATTCAGAGTCGTTTTGCGCATAAAATTATGAGCAGTCATCTATTAATGGTAACACATATAGAGCAAAGGACATCATCTAACAATAAAAATTCATCATATTTAAAATGGTGTTACATGAGAAAATTAAACATGCCATAAGATAGATGAAGAAACAAGGATCAAAATGATACTAACATCATGCAATTTGGACCTACGATGCTCAAGTTATGAAGGAAACAATGTAGGGGCATAATTGTAATAAAAATGCAAGAAAGAAAAGGATAAATATCACAAATAGGTCCCTGGAGGGACCTATTTGCAATTTTGCAAAACCGCCTGGGCCCTTCTCTAAATTCTCCATTGCGCACAGGGTCATATCTGTAAATCTTGAAATCTACGAGGGCCTCCATGTAAATACCCCAGGTGCGCACATGAGGCACGCGCCTGGAGGACCAAAATGTAATAGGAAATTCCTCCATGGTCATCAGTGCAATTTACCCAGCCCCCACGTGTGACGCATGTGAGGGGACAGGCTCGAGGCGCGTCGTAGGCTCGAAGACACGTGGCTGGCGTAGGTAGCTCGGGGACTCCGAGCCTGGAGGGTCGGCAGGAGGCTCGGGATTGCCACGCATCATAATCACGATAGCTGCTCTTCGTCGCTCGTCGTGGGTCACCGAAGAAGGCGGGGCTCCGATGACCTGCTGAGATCTCCTCCGTGCACCACACGCTCGCCTGAAGGTCGGAGAAGAAGGTTGAGGGCTCGCGAAGGTGCTGGCGGTGTGGCGAAGCTCCATCGTCGGCTGGAGAGGCGAGGCAGAGCTTGGTCATTGGAGGTGGCGTAGTATATCGGAGTGGGTGCCAAAACTCCGGCCATTGAAGATCTGTAGTAGTTAGATAGCCGAAGTGTGGATTTTGTGATCGTGCGTGAGTGAGTGAGGTGAGTGGTGGCTGTGAGGGCGACGGGAGCGGTGGCCAGGAGCCTTCTTCTCCGGTGAGGTGGGGAAGAAGGTGCGTCGGAGTTGGGGGTGGTTCTGGAGAAGGGAAGGGGGGGTCGGTGTGGACGGCGAGGATGATGGTTGGTTGGTGGAGCTCATCGGGTGGTCGGGTGGATGTGGAAGTGTTCGGAGGTGACGGGGAAATTAAGAGAAAATTAAAGAGAAAAAAGAAGAAGAAGACCTCGACTGAGAGGGGAATCCGATGGAGGAATTAGCCTGGGTTGAGCTTCAGATGAAGCCTCGGTCGTCGCACAACGAGGTCGGCCTAGCCTCGGTGCTCGGCAGTGCGTGGTGGTGTCGCTACATGGCCGAGCGGCCATGGATCATACCTGAGGCGCACGGCCGTCGTTGCCTAAAAATTACCACCCTCCGCTGTCACTGGAAGGTAGAAGAAGCTAGGTTGTAGCCTGTGGAGTGGTGGATGGCTTGGAAGTGCGGCGGAGGAGGGACTTTCATAGGCAGAGGTGGCGCTTTCAGGCGAGGTTTGAACGGCATGGATGAGGACGTGGAGTGATGAGGGGTTGTAGTGATGAGGTGCGCGATGATGGCGGATGAACGGTCGATATGATGGTGGCGTTACGAGAGGGAGAGGTGATCGGAGAGCGGCACGAATATGAAAAGGGTGCAGCGTGTGGCGAGACGTAACGTCTGAAGAGGGGGGGTACGGAGGAGGAAGACAAGGCCTGGGTCATTGGATCATGTGATCCAACAATCCAGATGGAGGTGCTGGTGGAGGGCTATGATCAAATCAGATCTAGCGGTGTAGATGAGGGCATAGACGAGCGGTGAGGATCGGGTCTAAGATCAAATCGTATGGTTAGGATGGGGCGAGTGATGAGCGGTTGTGAGTGGAGGGGCGAGGAACGGTGAAGATGGAGCTTAGGATATCATCCAACGGCGGGGGGTAAGTGGATGATGTGGCGCGAGGGCAGTCGTAAGATGAGAAGGAGGATCCCGCGGCTGATATTTAGGCGCGAATAAGCGGCGGTGATGACATCGATAGGGTGATCGGGCGGCTGAGGATGCAAAGGGAATCAATTGTGGAGATGGCGGTGAGAGAAGGAGATACAGTGGCCTGGGAGGGCGCCGGGTGGCGAAAGGAGGAGAGGGCGACGTAGGTGGCCCAGAGGGCGCCATGTGGCCCAATCAGGAAATTAGAAAATATAAAAACAAAGGAAAATCAAAAAGAATTAGTTAGAGGCGGAATTAGAAAAAAGTCAAAACATGAAAGTTGTAGATCTTACTTTGATCTACAAGTTTCATGTTAGACAAAAACCAAAAGAGGTCATTTGTACAAAAGTGATTTTGGAGGGTATTTTTAAGGGGTTAAAAACACCAATTTGGGATTTTGACCTTTTTGTATTTTTTTTTAGTTCTTTTAAGGTTTAGGAAAATTATAGACAATTAACCTAATTTTTATGGGTTTCTGAAGAGGAAATAATTATAAAATAAATAATATTAATTAAATACAATAATTATAGGTTAATTACACACAATATAATACCAGATAATAATGAGGAATTATTGGTGATTTTTATTGGATTATTTAAGCTAGGGGATTAAGAAGCCGATTTTAACATGATGAAAACGAGATTCATCAATCTCCAGATAATTGTCTATTTGTCACAATTCAAAATACTTGTCATCGTCCTTTGGGGGTTCTTTAGTCAAGAGAGAAATCTTTCTCTACCCGCCGATGAATACTATGAATGAACGAGACCATAGCACTTAATTCTCAGTGACTTAGTTTCATAGAAGTACCTTGCATCATCACATTATATGTTGAAAAGAGGGTCTTTGTCTCGGTGTTAGATGTAGCCATTGTAATCAGGAGCAAGAATAATTAGAATAACAGAGAATCTTTAATCACTCTTGAAAAATGATGAGAATCAAATGCTCAAATAGTGGGCTGAATAAAAAATCTTATTCCTTTGAAGACTCATTTGTGGCATAATAGGGTTAAATCAGGCTTGTCAGTGCGCGCGTGGAAGGCATGAGCAGTGTACAGCAGGGACCGGGGGCCCCAGCGGTGTTGGAGGCGGCCTGGAGTGCTTGGAGACGCTCGGAAGGAGGGTTGGAGGTGGCTTGAAGATGCTGGACAGGAGGGCTGAAGGCGGCCTGAAGGTGTTGGAGGACCTGGCAGGGCTCGGCAGGAGGGCTGGAGGCCCTGGCGACGACGCGCACGACCTTGTGCAGGACCCTAAATCAGGTAGAGGGCCCATGCAAGGAAGATGGCGGCTATTTGGTGGTGGGGGGAGATTAGGTCAAAACCCCAATCTACGACCGTTTCTCTAATACCATGTGGAGAAACTCAGAATAGATTGATTTATTCCATATGCTTCAGAGGTCTTTATATAGGATGAAACCACAAGGAACTAAATAACAGAAAATACAATAATGCTCCTGAGGAGTTACAATAAAGAAATAAAAAGATTCTAGCAATATTCTAATAGAATATTCCAACAAAACCTTTAGGGTATCAATCTACGATCGCATTTGATCGTTGAATAACTTGTATTCAAAGATACGTCTCAAAGTGCATGCCCATGCATAATAAAGGATCAAAATGAGAGCATACATAGGTATGTGGGATGATAGTATCCCAATCTCTAAAGCTTGTGTTCTTTATTTGAGTGGAAAGTTGAAGTTGACTGCTTCTTCATCCTCGGCCCTTTCAAGGGAGTGTTGATCTTTTGGTGAATTTTATAGGATTTTCATGAAGGTCATAAAGATTTTTTTTTAATCAAGGGTACATACAGAATGCATGACATGCAATAGGAAACATGACCATTGCTGTCCAATGGTTGTTCCATGGACTCAATAATTGCACACAAACACAACTTGCTAGAGAAAATTATTACATTAGGAATGTTGCCCATAATAAGACAGCAATGTACAACATGGGTGTGTGTATAAATATTATAGATGAGGAAGTTTGATGAGTAAACTGATGATAGTTGTACAGTAATTTCATCTTTGATGAATTTGACTCAAAATGCATTATGATTACATTACTTGGTCCATGTTTCACCTACTTTCAAGGATGCATTGCCCTAAGCAGTCCAATTGGTACTAAGACTAGTTTCCTTTTTTTTAATTTTACGCACGCAAGGATGTTTCATTTATCTCCCTGCGCATTCTAATTGGTACTAAAGCTAGTTTCATGTTTTTATGTTTTAGCCACGCAACATTTATGCTTCAGAAAATATAGTATCCTACGTAAATGCAAATCAAGACCAAGCCTTGCACTCATTCTCATGAATTCATATCTATGGTTTTATATGTTCAATCTCAATATACCGTTATATCCGAACTAAATGGAAGAGAAATTAAAAAAGATGATAGAGCATTTTAACTGCGGATACAATGGAAGTACCCATTTACAATATTTTTCAAAAGAGAAAAAATGAGTTATGCCTTGAGCTGTTGAATGCCGACCGACTCCAACAATCATGAGCACTTGTCACAGTCAGAATGCAACGTGATTCTCTATTAAGTTCAGAGGGGTTCATTTATGCATGAAGCATTGTTCTTTTCCTTCTTTCTAGAGGGACCCTCGGTTTTTTGTCCAAGACAAACCACATAGTAAATACAGGCTAGCTAGCACACAATGACACCACCATCCATTTCCCAATAATACATTAACTAAAAGAAGGCAATCAATAATAACTAGTATGGCAAGAACATGAAACAACGCACAAACCTAAAGTATGGAGCAAGATACACTAGCGAACAGACGAGATACCGGCTCTTCCCACTATCCAACCACGCAAAAGTCCAACTCTGCAAGAAAACAAGAAGGACAATAAGGAGCAATTAAATCCCACAGACCAAAGACCACAACAAAACTAGCAGCCAAGTAAAGGATCACCAGCCAGTTAAAGTAGGGAATTATGCTAATAACGGTCATGATCCCGAGCCTAGTATCAACCATCCGCCCCTCCACATCGTCGGAAGCCCTGGAATGGGAAACACAAGCAAACTGATGATGCAGGAGCCGATCGTGGCCACATAATGCACGTCCCCGGGGAGCTCGGCCCGGCACCGGAACCTCCTGAGCACCTGCGGTGGCGCCACTGCTGAGGAAGACAGAGGATGGGGCTGGAAGTAAGAGGCGATAGCGTACCTGACGGCGAAGCCGACGGGCGTAGGGCTTGGAGGTGACGAGGAGGAGATTTGGGGGTGGGAGAAGGAAGGACGATGAGGAAAGAGAGGAGGCCACGGAGGGGAGCATGGAGATCAATAAGAAACGGTTAGGGAGGGGTTGTTGAGGGGTTTGGGAGAGTGGAGAGAGGCCGCAGGCTGCCAGTTCCCGCTAAGATGTGTGGTGCCGGTGAGAGTTCCTTGCCATTTTTGCAGTGGAGTGCCAAACTGGCAACTGCGCGAAGTCAGGTTAGGAAGATTACCCCCTTTACTCCCATCCTTCGTTATCTTTTTTTTCAGGTAAAAGGGACCAATTGTTTAGTTCGAGGTTAGGAAGGTTTTTTCTTCAATAGTAGGATTCGAACCCAGGTCCTTTAAAGTGGGAGCCACTGCTTCTACCACCAGACCATTACCGTCTAGTGCCAAGTTCCTTAATAAGGGTCTGTTTGGGTGTCAGTCCCGTTAAGGGCTTGTTTGGTATATCTTCTTAGATTCTTGGAAAGAAATTCCATCGCAAATCAATATAACATCACATCACATTCCCCATTCAAATCATCTTCAACCTTTTAAATTATTCAAACAGTTACTATTCATAGGAGGTTACTTCGACCCAACTCAACACTGTTACCAAACAGTGCCTCAGCCGTAGTACCATGGAGGTATCTCAAGTCCATTGCAGCTCCTATACAACACTCTCATCATCTCTCCATTGGTAGCTAATGAAGTAATCAAACATCATTGCCTTCCATCTCTAGCGAAGTCGTGTTTTGCCATTGTGTGTCTTGATGTTGTTATTTACTTTCGTGTTTAAGTTAAAACACTAACTTTTTTGTTGCATATCACGATGTCTTTTGCTAAGAAGGAATAGCATGATTATTTTCGGGAAAAAATATCATTAGAATATGATGAAGCATTGAGTCAAGCACATTAAAGACATTGTGCAATATGTCTTTTAAACACGATTCATCATTTACAGATCGAACTCGAACCAGTCTTATTCGGGTCTTTGAAAATTGAGATCCACGCTAATCACAATATCATAGGCCAAGACTTGAATACCAAATGAAAACTCTCAAAATATTTTATAAAAAAAACTATTTATAATCATTTTTCCACTAAACCTATAGAATCAACATCATTTTACAAAGCCCCGGTGTGCCGTATGTCATGATGATAGGATTTTCTATGAAAGTGTGTGTAGGGTGTAGCAGGTCCTTGACACAACATCTAGGAACGTAGTCAACTTCCAAACGAAATTTGGTGGTATCTGATGAAGGTTGTTTATGATTGAATGAAATTAATTACACACAACATATGGAAGTTTCAATTAGCACATCATTCGAAGGGGATGAAGAAAAATGTTATTGGAAAAGTTGTACTACTTGTGCATGTGCCTTGGAGGAAGTCAAAGTACTTCACATGTGCGTCTCAGGCTTATATATATAATTCTATATTCAAATATATTTGTTCATTAAATATTATCCTTATTTGAGTTAGCCACGAGCTGAATGTTGGATACTTAAGACTTTTAAGCAGAGATTATTCAGCCAGATATAATGGGTGTATTTACCAGTGGAGGAGTAAAGAAGGAACACAAGAAGTTGGTCAGTAGCCCTCAATTCTGCACAATTCCTAAACCATGATACTCTATATGGTATCCAAGTTGCAACACATTTTCTTATTGTCTACAATTGCATCGGGCGTGCTATTGTTCCATGCTCATCGAATGCAATTAGTGATTCGCATAATAAATCGTTGTCCTTTTCTTGGTAATTGACATCAATTCAACTGTTTATATCTTGATGTTGCTTTCATGTTACTCTCCACCGTTTATTTGCTTGTTCCTTTTGGACAACTTTCATGTTGCTCATTGTCTTTTGTCTCCCGTGTTCATTAAAGGATACTTTGAAAAATTAGAGTTGAGTATCCAAGTAGTCTATACTCCCTATGATCTTCATGATTTTCAAGAAATATAGCATCTTGACTTTTCATGAGACCTTTATATTCATGAAAGAAAATATACCCTTCAATATATTAAAATTTGGTTATCTCTAAGTTGACTCGCGAACAAGATAATGCTGTGCATCTACCTTTTTATGATGATATAATTCAGATTTTTAGTTATCGCATATTGTAAATGATGTTGATTCTTTAGATATAGTGGAAAATTGATTATAAGTAGTTTCTTTCTAACATCTTTTAACTCCATACTAAAGTGGTTCTATTCTAATATCTTTCGAGGCCAAAGCATGATAACATTGTAGAACTACATTCATCAAGATGCAATTCTTCTTGTGTTTGTTAGGAACTGTTCATATTTCGTGACTAAACCTTTTCTAACCTCATAGGGTATAAAGACCGGAGTCATTTGCATCGAAATAATGCTATAGATGGTGAATGATTTGATGACATAAAAAATCTATATAATGTGTATGTACTCCCAAATTATGATTTTTTACGTGTATATAGTCACTTTACAAACCCCAAAATATGTAAAATATGATGAAGCATTTGAGAGGTGTATACTTTTAAAAATAGTCACGAGCAAGATAAAATCCAATCACTTCAAAATGTCTTATATAATCAAAATTTTTAAGGAACCAATAATGAAGATTCATTTGATAATAATATAGATAAAAATATAAAACATAAGAGTCAAACCATAAGCTCAATTATAGACTACTAAAAGTTTGAAGAGTAGAAACTATGACTCCTCAATTTAGTTATCTATACTAAATTGAAATGTTTTTAATCAATATCAAGTTAATGAACTTGGATAAGTATGAGTCATTAGACTATAAATCCAGATCATAATCATGATGCTTCTCAAGTTTCGAGAAGAAACTACAATTTTGTATTCAAGGAGAACAACATAACCTCTAATAATATCTAAGGTGATAAACTGATAATATTAATAAATCTGATTTCTCAATATTATAGCTACAACCATATGATATAGTTTTAATGTAATAACATGTAATATTTATATTTGCAATGAACTGAAAGAATATATCATTGGTTGATACTATGTATTCTAGACCATCTCATCCCCATAACTTATATTATATAAAAAATTATTTTAATTAAAAGCTTTCTATCATCATTGCAATGTGTAACATCTTACCTCCATGAGAGCACATTTCTATACCAATTTACATTTTACCCAACAACAATCCCAAATGACATGCACAATATACCATTCAAATAATTAAATATCGACAAGTTAAATTTTCTATTTTTAATAGAAAATGTCTACAATATAATGATGACAAGAGAATATAAGCAAATCGCTTTATTATAATAAGCTTGAGCTAAAAGAAAATAAACTAAAAGAAAGTCTATAGGGTCTTAACCTCGGTAGTGCTCCTCAACTTCAATACCTAACATTCTAGCCTCATTCTCCTGCTTAAGTGTTTATATTGGAGTTCCAAGTAGTGTAACACAAATAACCATTATATACCATGACTGTAACTCTACACTTAATTAAGTTGTGCCTACGATTGTGCTTCAGGTCTCTATCAGACCCTATTTCAGTTTATATATAGTTATTATATTTCCCTCACAACAAGTTATCCATTTAACCAAACTCACTCCATCAAATGAGATGGTGTATACTCAGACTGGATCACGTCCACTTAGAGTATAAAATAAAACCCGTGTGCCAGTTCAAAGCTTCAGCAAGTATGGTCAGTACATGAAGTTGTAGTTTTATCAATCGAGTCAAACTAAGGTATACTCACTAATATCAAAACAAAGTGACAACAAGTATGTATCCGTGTGGTGAAACGTATGTAAGCAATCAGCCAAAATTCTCTAGAGTACCTACCATCACCCCAGTAGATGATACCTCTCTAGTGAAGCTGACTTATTACTGATCCAGTCGAGCCACGTAGTCTTGGTATTCATCACAAATTGTATAAGATGAAGACTGATTCATTACTCATTTAAGACACTTGGGTTACCGATAAATTAATAGTAGATCATTCTATTTCTAAGGCATATATGTGGCATGCCATATATCATTGCACGATGCGTTATGCTCTACATCATGAGGTTATTAATAACCTCATCAACATATCTCAACATGTGCTAACATGCTCCCTAATCATCTCTTATCATGATATAATTTTAATGCTACATCTATAACCATTTGATATAATTTTAATGTAATGCCATGTAATATGTATCTTTGTACTGAATCAAAAATTATCAACATTATTAGATTGGTTGATATTATGTATTCCAAAATTATTTAGGAGTAGTGCAAATATATCCACATAAATTAGTAAACGGACAAAATTAATCATCCACATAAAACATGACAAGTATAAATTTCTCACGGACCAAGATAAATAATACCTACTTCCTCACATGTGGTGGTGATAACTAATTTTTTTCTTGATTGATGTTATATTTTTCTCACAAAATTAAAAGGTTGAAACCATGAGATATGCTAGTTTAATATAAAACAAAAAGTACATCATATTAAAATGATGTCCATATAACAATTACATATTGTCATGCGATACAAGTTCTAAAATGTAATTGAATGCCTACATTATATAGGATCAAATTATGTGAATATTATATAACTTAATTAATTTAAATACCATAAAAATATTAAATGAAATGAAATTCTTTGATGAAAATTCAAAAATCAATTAAAACTCAAACAAAATATAGAATAAAACTAAATACAAAGATAAAAATACATAACTTCTAAAAAAGCACAAAATACAAACTACATAGAAGTCACAAAAAGACTTAAAATACCATAAAACCCTATAAAACTCAAAAAAATATAAATACAAAAATCACATGGAAAACTTCACATATGCACTTGCTACTCTGCCCGCAACCTTAGGTACACAGTTGTCTACACACATTAAAGTAAATTTCTAAAATTTACTTGGGATTTTACACCATGTTCCTTGTAATGTTTGTTGGTTAATGTGATAACATTTGTATTCTTCATATTTAGCCCATAATCCCGACAAACTTACTAACTCTTACACCATGAGTCATGTATTTAATTTCGATCCATATTATCATTAAATTGAATAGAAACCATTGAAAAAAAAAATATATATCCTTGATCTTGAAATTTTTTACAAGATAATACCTCGATATCCCATGTCTGCTTCCTCCTCCTCTTCTCCCCACCCTCCTCGATCACTGCCCACCTCACTCCTTCAACTTCAACCGATCAAGTACTTTGCTTCCCACCTACAACTACTAATATCCACCTTCCCTCATCGACTTCCTGGGATGCACGTCATACCTCTCCCGCACACCTTCTTCCTTGGAGAACACCAGCTCTTGGTGTTCCCAATAGTCGCGGGTTCCTCTAGGCCAAAGCTCCTCTCCAAGCCTCTCTTCACAACAAGACCTAAGGGGCAATGGGAAGGGGACTAAATGGAGAATGGTACAACATCGTCAATAACAAAGAAGAAGGTTAGGATCTCGACGACTCTTAATCACAAGGAGCATGATGGCATCGCAAATAGAGGAGACAGGGGCTTAGATGAAATGCGTACATGAGGTTGGTGGATGCCGGGCCATCCTAAGGTTAGGTTCAAACAAGGCAAATGACGAGCAACCATTTTGATTGTTTGAAGGTGGAGCATAATTAGGTGGTTGTTGGTTACCATTATTTAAGTGGTTGTGTATGACTAGGATGGTGGGGCTAGAGGTGTCAACTTCAATGAAGGGGTGCATGATGGTTAACTAGGCTATGGGTTGGATGAGAGGTTATGGATCCCTTGGAGATCGTGATTCTCTTTTGTATAGTTATAATACAATGCTCAAACATAACAATAATCACTATGTAGCACTTAGCAATTATAAGATTCCAAATGAGCAAACAAACAAACCATAAGTGACAAATGCACTTAATGTGGAACCCTCCCGGTCAAGTACCAAAACCTAAGTCTCCCCACTCGGACTTTCAACATGTTCGAGCCTTGGCCTTCTACTAAATTGAATTGCTTAAACAAGCAGTCTAAACATATTACAATAAGTTGTTTCACGTAGACACCTCCAATCGTAAGTATAATATCACAACTCCTAAACCTTAATTACAAAAGTAAACAAGGTAATGTGATGTAAATGAACTAGTATTATAAAACTAGAAGGGTGCTTGTAAGATGAATGTCGAACTCCAAGAGAGCTTGACAGTGAATCAAAATGTTGAAGTAGTTCTAGATCATTTCACAAGTATTTTAGGCAAAGAATATGAGGGTGTGTTCCTGAACATTTAGTGTATGTGCTGATGTAGTTTTGTTTTGTATTTATATGTCAACATGGGCTAAGCAGTCATTAGAAGTGACTTAAGTGAGTTAGGAAAAGAGTCCTTACAAATGGAATGTTATTGTGCAAAACAATCCAAATTAGTCGATTGAAAATAAAATTAGTCTATTGAAAACTAAGATTATCAACTATACAGAGAGTTAGTCGGATGAAAATGTTATCACACAAACTTTAAGGTCCAACATTTCAATTTTATACCATTGATGACTATAATTAATCGGAGATGAAAAGTCCCAATGGGTTGAAAACATAGTTTACAACCATGTTACTAGAAAGTGGATTTAGTCAATTAGAATAATTGGTGAATAGCCATTCATCTACCTTCTTCCATTTTGTATGTAAATCCTTAGCAAAACACATGTAAATAATTCTAACTTTTACAAATTAACATTAATTATTTATCTATCATTAATATATAATTATATGTATTTAAATCCAATATAAAAGAATAAAAAATAAAAATAAATGAAGTATCAAAGATACTGAATGACACTGAACTCCGAGACCAAGTCAATATTGACTTGGTCGATAAAGAATAAAGTAGGGGGGATAAGGGCCAAAAACTGTACATAAAACCCTAATTTTAAACCATGAAAATAGATATTTTTGCATTATTTTATTATTTATTTTACAAGTCTCAAATAATAAATTGTTTAACATGAAACATGTACATAATAATGTATATAAAATTATAAAACAAATTGCCAAAAAAAGAATGCATAGTGCAACTAGGACGTACAGATGAAAAAGTCGCATATCGAACTTCACAGATCAATATCTCCTCCATACAAACTAAAATTGAACCAAACTCACATCCGTTATATTCCAAATTAAATTATCTATCTAATGAAAGGTTTCATTAAAAATGGAGCTAAGATACAAAAGTCGACCTTCCGTGGTACCATTATACTATGTATTTGTATATAATATTGATATATTTTATTCTTTACATTTTTACTCTTCTTATATTTTTAAATAATTATATATATTAATTAAAAGATGTTTAAATATAAATAAAAAGTAAAATCATTAAAGGACATTAAAATAAATAACAAATTAAAATATATATAGGTATATTATACCTACAATGTATATACATACAATTCTATATATCTAAATAAAATCATAAAAATAAAATAAAAATATATAAATATTCATTTAATAATATTATAAATATATAAATATGATTATATGTTAGTCGATATTAAAAATGCAAAATAAAAATTAAATACACTAAATACAATATGTATCTATATATACATGTAAAAATTAACTTATAATAAATAAGGGTGTAAAAATAAATAAAAATCATAGAAAAATAGTTTGAAAAATAATAAACAATTTTTATATTTAAAATTTTAATTAATAAAATTATTTACTATTTATTATTTAATTAATAAGGTTTTTTATTCTTATTTTGTCCCGATTTGGTCCATGTGGACCAATCAGGAGCCAGTGTTTGTTGACCTCAAGTCAATTGTATCATGCGTCAGGCCTAACCTTGTAAGAACACGAGAACCCCATTCTTCTTCATTTTTCAGACATCTCCCTCAACTCCATCTCCCTCAAGCTCCTCACCTTCTGACTACACCACATCCCTCTTCACACCCACTCTTCGGACTCCACCAACCTCCATCGCCCTTCACGCCATCTTCTTCACAAGATGGCTCGTTCTCTGTGTATGACTAAACAGCTCTGCCTCCCTTTTTATTTTAATATCTCTTTGATCACTATTTCCCCTTTGAATCCAAAAGCGAGTCCTTTGTGACAGGAAGGCACTCCTCTTGATTCAGGGCATGGAATTAGTTGATTAGAGGCTATTCAACTTATCACAGGAGATCCCCTTCAATGGTTCAAGCTCCTTAGCCCTATATGCTTTCATTTAAGCCTTTTTATTCCTTCTTTTTGTCCCTTTAACTTCATTTCTAGTTCCTAGGTGTAGCTATAGTTTCCATTTCGTTTAGTTTCATCTTGATCATCAAAAATACCTAAAAATTCTGAGTACGATTGAGTTCGATAGCTATTAACTGTAATTGACCCAATGTATTCCCTCGCTGACCACCCCACATCTATTCCTTATGCTTCTACATCCTATCATGGCACTCATCACCCTTGCTTCTGCAAGAATCAAGGTCTGTAAGGTCTCTGTCCACTGCCATCGTAGGAGACCCATCATCCCAACTCATCTATAGCCATCTCTGCCAATAATAGCCCAGGAACCTTTGCCTTCTTATCCCCAAGCTAACCATACATGTACATGGAGTTGAGAGCCCCATCTGAGGAGAATCGCATACAGAACATTCAATCCCAGGTGTCCAAGCATGCTTAACCTCCAGGCCTCTCCTCACGAGGCTCAAAGATTCTTGACTCATCCATTCGACGCGGGAAAACCTCAGATCATTTTGATAAATGCAGCAGCTCCTGGGGTCGTCAAATAAGGGAACCATCACTTGAGGAGGGATCTGTCGCATGACATTCATCCATGTTCTTCCATAGCACTCCCCAACCATTCGATCAAGAATGTGGCTTTATGTCTTCAGCAGCCATTGGATTAGGGCGAGCAACCACCTTCAGATTCTCCATGGAATCTAATCTTGGCCTTCCATCCATGAAGCAGTATCGGTCCATCTGGGTCGTCGATCGAGTTAATTGGCATGCCCAAGATCGTTGATCTACACATCGAGGGAAAAGTTGCACTCATGCACCTCCGTCTTCTTGTATTTCTGTTTAGTTTTGTAAATATAATAAAAATATAAAATTTCTATGTTTATCTACAAGTAGGACCCTGAACTTTATTGTAATTACATATAGGTCCTTCCACCTCACGTGTTGCGACACGTGAGGCGTTGTAAAAATTGCAAGTGTGCCCTTGTAATTCATGAACCTATTATTAATAAATGATTAATTTTTCTGATCTCTTTTTCTATAACATTTATTTCGTGCACATTAAATATTTTTATTACTCTAAAAATTATAGGAAAATTAGTATAAGAGTCTAATACCAGTTCACACTTGAATTTTTATTTAGCATTTTATTCTATTTTTCAATTTTCTAAAAATACAAAAAGTTACATTTTCTCCATGGATAAATATAAAAACCCATAAAAATATAAAACCTTCTCCAAAAATTCCCAAAACAATAAATTAGATATGTTATTCTATTTGTTTCCTCATATCCAAAAATCACTAAAAAAATAAAAAAAATATAAAACATAAAAATGAAAAAACCCTAAAAATCTTATAAAAATTAGCAAAAATAAAAGAAAATTCAAAAAAAACATATTTTGTCTCTGATTTTCCTTATTATATTTAATATTTATTAAAAATCATTTTATATTTATTTTGAACTTATTTATAATTATTAAACCTAAATCACTCTCGGATATTCAAATTATACGATGTTTTTTATATTGATTAACTTTAAAACCCCATAAAAATTACAAAAATTCTATAACAAATATCAAAAATAGAAAAAAATATAAAAAGATAAAAACATTTTATTTTGTTTATTTTTACTATATTTTAACCAAAATAAAAATCCTTATATCTATATTATCTATTATATCTAAATTACTCATATAATCTATAATATCTATAATTTATATATAATTACATATCTTATTTTTTAAAAAAAGGAATTAAAATTTTGCAAAATTAAAAAGAAAATGTAAAATTTAAAAATAAAACATAAAAAATTTAAAAAAAAATTAAAAATCCATAAAATTAAATATTATTTAAAACCCACAAAATAAGAAAAAATAAAAGGCGAGAAAATACAAAATAGTTATTATTAATTAGAAATAATTATTATTAATTATTACCCACATATCGTTTGCTCATTGTGTTCGACCTCTACATTACTTACACCTATACACATCTATTATAGAGTTATAATAAATTTTAACTCACTTTTACATCGCATTGATTCATCTATCATATTGTGGATTAATTTTTGCTTATTTGGGAGTCGGTCGTCACAACGATTAAGGTTCCAACCTTGTTAGGAACTCTAGACCGGTCTTTCAAGTAAAGAAATGGCATAGTTGTCGGGAGGAACACAATATAGTTTGTACATACATATTATCTATATTGTTTTATTTCATGTCTCTACCTTTTAATTTATTTGATATAATTATTTATCTATTTTAATCATTGTTTGTTGATTGACTTTATTGCAAGGGCCCCAGGAGCGAGGGTGGTTTTCTAGGAGACCGATGAACCCAAGCAAGCGGAGGCCAATCCATTTAGACCGTGTCGACAAGAGAGAGCAGTGAAGAAAAGCAAGAAATCAAGAAGACAGTAGCATAATTTAGTGTAGTTTTTGTTTTCTTTTGTGAGAGAGTGACTATTTTATAATTTGTAATAATACAAGACAAGAAACTAGACACTTGGACTTTACAGGTCTATTTTTCCAAGTGATTGTTCACTCGAGGACCTGTCGGTTTTTATCATGTTTTATTTGCCTTCTTTATTTTTATTCTCCCTACTTTTCCTTTATTTTATTTTATTTCTTGTGATTCGTATTTTCTAACTTTTTCCTATTTTACATCTTGTGTGAATGATCCCTTAGATTTAGGAATTGCTTGATCGATTAAATTAAGTCCAAAGCATAATTATATTCATGTACCTACAGTTTTTCGATACACTTGGACTTACTCAAACTAACTGGTGCTTCACCTTAATAGCAATTCATGTCTTAGGACGATTTCATCGTTGCATTCATTTATTATAATTTCAATTTCTGTCTAGCATCCTGCATGGAGAGAGCTGGGAAACAAGTTGAGCATCTCTAACTTAGAATTCCATATTTGATTTTCAACTTGCATTGCATTTTCGATCTTACCCTCTAATTCGATTACCTAGGATAGATAAAGAATCAAGCAAGAAGACAAGCCTTTGCTTTGAAAAATACTCAAAAAAGTGAGAACCCAAAATTATATATGAAAAAGAGATTGCTAAAGTAAACTTGACCATAACTAAAATTCTTAATGGACTTCATTGTATTTGATGCTTAAAACCCACATTGTTCTCAGGTACCATCCAGACATAGTGAGGCACGACCCTTGAGTATTAGAGCCCAAATCCCAGCCTAGGTACTGCCTGGAGTATCGATTGGATAAATGAAGCATTGGTGCTTCTATCAGTAATATGTGGGAAAGTAGGGCTGGGTTCACTTGCGAACTTGGTCTGAAGTACTGAGCATATGGGAACTGCGACGACATGTCCCTATCTCATCGTGCCACGTCCAAGTACCGCGCAAGGAGGAAGCACTTGATTCACCATATCAGCTTCCTCCCTCTACTTCTTTGGTTGAGTAGTGGATCCAGACCCAATATCAAGGACCTTTAAAAATTACAAGCTACTGGTTACAATGGAAGTGGGAACTACATGGAGCTTGTCTGGTATGACTCACTCATCTATAGGGTTAGCCACTAAGGACTAAATTGACAAGATTGCCTAAAACAATAATAAAATCTCCATGATAAATAGTAGAACTTTCACGGCTTCATTATAATGTATTGGTGAAGCAACCCTTGTCTTGTGTTTGGATTTTAGTTAAGGTAAAGATAAAAAATATTGTGCCTTTATGCCCTTCATCTCTACTTCTTTTTTCTATCTTTCTTGTCATTCTCGCTTACTTTTAAGCCTTCTGTTTTCCTCTTTTATTCCCTTGTTAATCATTGTGTTCCATATTCCTCATCTTACTCCTTTTGTCTTCCATTATGTGGCATCCGGGATGGTTTAGTTTAGACTTCGCAGACACCCACATCGAGCCCCCGATGCTAACATATCCAATAATTCAGGGAGATTCTAGAGATACCAGTTCGAACTTTGCGAGGCACTCTCGAGACTCCCACCTTTTTATCTCAAATAAACTGTATCACTCTTGTCTTGAACTCACTACATTTTGGATGGAGATTGACCTATATCCATAAAATTCACTCACTCTCTTGAAGTTCAGGATTGACCCTAATCTTGAACAATTCCACTCACCTGGTACTTATTTTCAGTCTGATCTGGGTCTATTTCCTCTTTTAGTTGAAAGACCCGATTTGGAAGTACTATCACATTTAGACTCGTATATGGCGCCTAAAAAAGGAAAGGGTCAACAAATGGATCAAAATGAGGTACATGCACAAATGTTAGCTTTCATTCAGGCCATTCAACAACAGTTAACCGAACATGCACTTGCCCTAATTGCTTCATGAGATTTGTTGGATGAGATGAGGAGAGATCGAGAGGACCGAGGAGGAGAAGTACAACATGGAAGAGAAGAATTCCAGACAGGTGAATGCCACAGAGATGAGGAACAATGGAGAGAGGAACTGAAGCCTACACTGAAGGGAACCTATAATATCAGTACTAGACAAGTAACCGAGTGGATCTGCATCCCGCAGATCCACGAACATTTTGAGCTTAAACCACAATTTCTCTCCTTGTTTCTTATTTTTCTTGGCAACACAAATGAAGAACCATATATTCACTTGCAGCAGTTTAAATACATATGCATAACCATGCTCTGCCCCAACATCCTATTGGAGGTAGTCAATATGATGACCTTGAAGGATATGGTCGGATCCTCAAGCGCATCATGGAAGCGTGATGATCGTATCATATACAATCAAGAGCGACTAGTCGCACTAGTTGCTCGGTGCAGCGGAATTTAAAATAAATAAATGACGAACCCACGTGATCCAAGAACATTTCTTGGATCGTTTCATCTAACCACATAAAAGATATAGGAATACCTCTTGTAGAATGGTTGCGATCGAGCCTCTAAGCGAAGAGACCTCCTGTCTCAAGTCCGATCCAACGAAGGAGAATCTTGCGAGCGCGGGGATGAGTTGCGTGCTTCTCGCAGTCCAAGTCGTCGATCCAAGCGATGGATCTCCCGATATCGTCTCACGAGATCGAACGCCTTCTTCACAAGCACCACGCACCAAAGAAGATGGAGATCCAAGATTCGTCAAAGCATGCACGACGACGAAGGTGTACTTTTCTCTATGAGATGGATAGCCACTCAAGGAGAGAAGGAAGAGGGTTGGCGTGAGAATGTGAGAGAGAGAGTCGCGATTGCGTGTGTATCTTGATGAGCGAGGGATGCCTCTTCTTATATAGGGTTTTGGGAGTCCATGTATCCCAATTCATGGACAACACACAATCAATGGATTAGATTGATTTGTGTTTCTTTCAATGGCTAAGATGTTGTAAAAAACACAATAACAAATGATTTAATTTGAATTAATTTACATTGATAAATTAACAAAATTAATTTGAAGTCAAATCACTTTTGACTAGAGATGAGATAATGAGGAGACTAACCTCTTTCCCTAAAAGAGGGGGGACGGCTACTATTCTCCACACGGAGAGTTGTAGTCGTCCACTCCTCTTGAGTGGAATGAGTCTATTGATGAATCTCAGATTCATCACTCTAAATCTCATTTATTAAGCTCCATTCCCTCAAAATCAACAGCATATCTGTATTTATTCTACATAACTAGCATTCATGCATGTTTGCATAAGAATGGCATCTTATCCATAATTTCTGCACAAAATAAGAAGCCAAAAATCCAAGCCAAAAATGACCTGTAAATAGCCTAATTTCCCGGATTTTTAACTCCTTCATGCTAACTCCGAATGACGCAAAACCACCTCCATTGTGTGTATATCACTAACAAGAATAAATAAAAAATACAAAAAAATCACTAACCCTGTTAAGTGGACCAAAAATCTAAACCCTAATTTCAGGATTTTCAGACTAAAAGCCCCATATCTTCCCCATCCAGTGTCCGATTTGATCCTACTCACTTTTGAACTAATGCACATTCAAGTACCTTCAAAACAACACCAAGTTCAAGTGAATCAGAGCTAGTATGTGAAAGTTGGGTTTTGGGCCTCTTTTGTACATTGTGCATTTTAGCGGTTTTTGACACGTATTTTAGATCATATTTTCTTTATTAATAAAAATCCAAAAAAAATTATATATAGATGTCTTTTATTTATCTTTGATTTCTCTATATTTTTTCGGATTTTTTTATCTTGTTTAAAAATGACAAAAAAAATTAGAAAATCCAAAAATCTAGGTATTCCATGTATATGGGATACCCCAAAAATTCACTTTGTGCATTTGATCGATTTTGATTTTGCTGTCTTCATGAAAGTTGTAGATCTCATCGAGACGAGCATTTTTCGTGAAGAAACATTTTTGATCCGAGGTCATTTACTATTTCTTTTTGACTGGGTCGTTCGATCTCGGCCGATCGAACGGTCTGGGACCCGTCGTCTTCCCCAACGCCCCCCGGTTCCTCCGCCTTTGCCCACGCTGCCAACCTATTCCTCGTTGTCTCGCAACATCCACAACCACCTCCGCACTTCTCGTGCCGCCGCCGCTCCTCCCCTAATCCCGCAACCGCCTCCGCAACCTCCGCGAGTCTCGCTCCCATCACCTGCCCCCTTCTCTCTCTCTCTCTCCCCTGTTTAAAGACGCCACCGCCACCATTCAACGATCATCTGCCAATTCAGACAGCACGAGGAGGACGCGCCTCCGGTGGTGACAGCGCTGGTGGACGAATCCGCCATCGGCTGGGCGAGATCCGAGGGTGCTCCGCCCCTCGTCGCACACCACTTCTCTCGTGTTGCTCCCGCTCCGGCCGCGAGCCATCGAGCCACCGCTTCATCGATTACCTACGATATCTCCGCCGTCAACGACCATCTTTTTCGGCCGCTACTCCGCCAACGACCGCCTCCATCGTCTCCAACTCCGCCCATGTCCGCAACTCCGACCCATCGACACCCGACACTGCCTACGCCAGCAACATCGACACCCTTCATCGAGCCCAGACGCCTCGCCTCAGCCTCGATGTCATCTTCCACGTCAATGCCACCTCCTGGCCGAAGCCATGAGCCGCCTTCATCGACCCCTTCCGCCGCTGATCCTATAGCCGACCTCCGCTCCTCCTCCGCAGTGCACGAGGCCCACCTCTGTTCATCCCTCGCAGCGCCGGGCACGGAGCCCGAGACCCCGCCACGTGCTGCGCACGTGGGACGAGGGACGTCAGCCAACCCCCAGGTCACGTGCTCCGCACGTGACCGCGAGGTAATTTGCTAAAGACCCCCTGGGTTTGCCTATATTAGCGCGCCCGTCCAAAGACAGAAGGGCACGTGCTACGCACGTGCCCCTCTAGGAAGTTCACGAAGAACACCCCCCACTATTCGGTAATTACGAATATATTATCTACAATGTTTAATTATTTATTTTATTGCACGTATACCCTTGTGTTACCCCGTAACTTTCGACCTCTTCTGAGTCCTATTTTATTAATCCAAAAAATAGCATGATGTTTGTTAATCAATTCTCTATATTTTGACATATTGTGGGTATTTTTGTAATAAGTGGTTAATTAATAAATATTTGTTCTGTGGAAATTAGCATATTTTGCCCACTTTGTGCTCTTAAAATTGCCCTTGATTAACCGTTGCTCTAAAAATCCCCGAAAAATCACATATTGTAGAGATTATTGTGCTTGACATTGTGCCCAAAAAGATTTGTATTTGCATGCATAATTTGCCCTATAAAATCTTTTTGCATAGTTCAGTGTTTGATTTTTAATAGGTATTAGAACTTACATTTTCAAGGTTTAGGATTTTCCTGAGATCAATCACCTCGTGGTAGATCTTAGATAATTTTATCTCTTGAAAATAAGTAGTTTTAATATTTATTATAATTAAATATTGAAAATCATCCTGTTTGCATTTGAAAATTCATAAAAAATCAATATTGCATCCAAAATTCCAAAAAACTTACTGTGCATTCATTGCAGCCTATTTTGTATTGTGGCCAAGTTTCATATTTTTCGGACATCATTTGATTGAATTTCACATTTTAGTCCCTAAAATAGGCCGAAAATTGCATTTTGCATCCCTTATTATATTTAAAAATTCCAAAAAAAGACCGCCTCGAAAACCATGCATGAATATTGATAGACATAACTCTAGGTTGTTGCTTTGCCTCCTTGTGATCGACATTGGGACTTGCCCAAGTAAAGTAAACATAAAACCACTTGATTGAAATTGAATAATATTTGTGATTATTTCTTGACCGATTCCGATCACCGCCTACAACGAACGACAAACCATTATTATTTTCACTCACAAATAAAAACAACTTCTTAACTTAGCAGATTTCGGATCCGTCATCTATCTCCTCTAATTATCATGAGATCTCATTATCTCATGATATCTCGTTAATTTACAACAACTCTTGTTGTAAAAATTTTTCATAAAAAAATAATTCATAATTATCTTGTGAAAAATTTCAATCGAGCCATTGAAATTATGTGAATCTCATTCACAACCCAAAACTAAATGTAATTATATTTTCAATTAATCATTCAATGTGAATCTAATTCACATTAACAGTTAATCAACAAATATAAATCACAAAACATTCTCTCTCATATATTATAAATCACATTTATAATATACATGGATTAATTGGATAGTGCTATCCATATTATCCATATCCACAATTATTAAATCGCATTTAATAACATTGGATAATCATTCTCATGCATTCAGATAATGTGAATCAAATTCACATTATTCATGATATTTAAATCACATTTATTTATCCATTTCTCAATGCTTAGATATAATTCAACTTTGGAATTATTCTTGAACTCTTTCAAGAATAATGCGCTTTCTCCGCAGAGACTTGGAGATAAGGACAGGGCGATTGTATTGTTCCACATATAGTGACTTGGATATTGAGATCACATCTTAAATTCATATCTCACGGACCTCTCATAGATGCTTGATTTAATCAAAGACGCAAATCTAATCTTCTCATTGCATCTGAATCTCATTCAGATCAATGTCCAATACTTGGACCAAGATCAGATTACTTCTCTACTGAGAGGAGTCACTAAAATTCATACCTATTTCATTACTCCCTCGGAATGGAAGCGTCATGGTTATACATTCGTTTATGATCACATCACCCTCAGGTATTCTTTATACCTGTACATCCTACATACTGGAAGACATATGATGAACCCGAAGATATAGATCGATTTTACACTGTCATCTTCAGGGTTTCATCATCAAGTTTCTCAATCTGGGTCATTAGGATTTGGTATCGATCATATGCTTTCCAAAAGCATATATCATACCTTCAAATTCTTGCCATGCTTCTAAAGCACGATGACCATGCATGGAATTTGATCTGTCCCAATACCACATGAGTGAGCTCATGTCTTTCGGTTCAGAAGTGAACCTGTATGATCCCTTTGAGAGATAGTATTACTCATATGCCCTTACATGCACACCAGCTCGCCGATGTATAGACCTTGGTTAGGTCATCAACCTATTGGTCTGCCAAATGTACATATTCAGACATATAGTAACATATCTGTCTCCGATCAGAGGATGCATGGTTGTATCACGGCAATATACGATATAGGACTTTGGTTATCTCAATCTCGTTAAGTCAACTCTTTGACCTAACTAATCTGACACCTCCGAATCTCTATTCCCATGCAGGGGACCTGCATCAAGAGGCCGGTCAGATATCAACCTATATGAGAAATGATTGCCATCTCCTACTCGGGCTGGAGATCATCTCTTAACAATCATTTGACAGTGGTTGATGAGTCCTCAATCTAACTCCTTAGATATTCATCAAAACACCAGCCTCTATGATTCTATTATTGAATCAACAGCTGCATGATTATTAAGATGGCCATGGTACATAACCCTAATTGTACAGAGGGACCTTATAGTGCATTCATTCACTTAATCTCAGAAAAGGAGTGAAAAAGAATTAATAACTTTTATTGATAAATCAAACATTACAATAACATTTATTGTTGGAATGGTTCGCCTCCAGCTCACATGGCTAACAATCTCACACTAGCCCTCAGAACCATTCAGGTACAATCGTTAAATCCATACTCATTACATTCTGGTCAAAAAACTTCTGTGTCAGAGGTTTGGTAAGGTGATCAGCAACGTTGTCGGCAGAGGCTACCTTGGTGATGATGATGTCACCACACTTTTGTATCTCCCGAATGATGTGGTATTTCCTTTCCACGTGCTTTCTCTTTCGATGCCATCTGGGTTCCTTCGCCTGGGTAATGGCTCCCGAGTTTATCGCAGAGTAACGGGATGGGAGTATCAGAAGAAACTACGTCAAGTTCTAGGATGAACTTGCGCAACCACACTGCCTCCTTTGCAACATCCGATGCGGAAATGTATTCAATTTATGTATTTGAATCTGCTGTAGTGTCCTGCTTCTTGCTTCTCCAGCTCACATCATCACCGTTCAACAGGAACAGAAACCCTGATCGACTTTCGATCATCTATATCCGTCTAGAAGTCTGAATCCCCCAAGAATTGGAGATCACCATCTCCATAGACCAAGATATAATCTTGCGTCCGTCTTAGATACTTGAAAATGTTCTTCACTACATTCCAGTGTTGTTCTCCATAGCAGGACTGGTAGCGACTTACCACTCCCACTGCATGGTAGATATCTGGCCTTGTACACATCATGGCATACATTAAGCTTCCTACAACTGATGCATAGGGGCATCCAGCCATGGCCTTCTTTTCCTCAATAGTTTGAGGAGCCATCCCTTTAGACAGGTGTATACCATGACTTAAGGGGAGGAAACCTTTCTTAGAACTATCCATACGGAAATGTTCAAGAATATTCTTAATGTACCTATGTTGTGATAATCCCAACATCCTCTTTTCTCGATTTCTGAACAGCTTCAGACCTAAATGTAAGAGGTTTCTCCAAGATTTTTCATCTCGAAGGTATGGGATAGCCAAATCTTAATACTGGTGATCATCCCTGTATCATTCCCAATGATAAGGATGCCATCTAAGCAAAGCACGATGAACACAATGGCGCTCCCACTAAGCTTCTTGTATATACAAGGTTCATCAGGATTATGCACAAAATCACAACTCTTTACGGTTTCATCAAATCTGATGTTCCAGCTACGAGAAGCTTGTTTGAGCCCATAGATGGATTTCTTCAGCTTGCATATTTTACCTTCCTCGGTTTTGAAGCATGGGGCTGCTCCATATGGATATCCTCCTCGAGGTATCCATTGAGGAAAGCTGTCTTGACGTCCATCTACCAGATGTCATAGTCAAGAGATGCAGATATAGCTAGCAGTGTCCTGATGGACTTAAGAATAGCCACAAGAGAGAATGTTTAGGGTTTAGGGTTAGCTATAGCTAAACCCTTTCGGTCTCTCCTGACACATGAAATCCATACCTTTCAGGTGGTGCAACCACTCTCGAACTCCTTCGAAGAGGTATGGGTTTTTCATCTTTATTTATTTATTCAGTTTCTGGTTCAGGAAACTCAGAATCATCCGCGAATTCAATGAATTCCTCTGCTTCATTTTTGTCTTGACCTTTAAGGAAGTCATCCTCCAGAAATCTAACATCTCTAGATACGAAAACCTTTTGGGTCTCAGGGTCATAAAGCTGATATCCAATACCATCTTTAACATACCGAATGAAGTATCACTCTCTAGTGCGAGATTCTAGCTTACTTGCATCCATGTTCTTCACATGGACCAAGCAACCCCAAACCCTCAAGTGTTTAACACTTAGTTTGGTTCCATACCAGAGCTCATGAGAAGTCTTAGGCACAGATTTGCTAAGAATCTTATTTAGGATATATATTGCAGTCTCTACTGCATATCCTCAGAAATTAATTGGTAAATGTGCTTTGCTCATCATTGAATGGACCATATCCATGATGGCCCTGTTGCGTCTTTCAGCAACACCATTAAGTTGGGGGGTTCCAGGAGGAGTGAGAGTGGAGACAATTCCATTATCGTTAAGGTATTCCTTGAATTTATCTGAGAAGTACTCGCCACCTCGGTCAGATCGAATACATTTAATCTTCCTATCGATTTCGTTCTCAACCAAAGCCTTGAACTCTTTGAACTTTTCAAAGGTTTTAGATTTATGACGTAATAGGATGATAAACCCGTATTGTGAATGGTCATCAATAAACGTCAAGTAATATCAATATCCATTTCGGGTTGCGGTACTGAAGGGACCACATACATCAGCATGTATAAGGTCAAGAATACCTTCGCATCTTGTAACCTTGTAACTAAAAGGCATCCTAGTTATTTTTTCTCGAATACAATGTTTGCAGGTAGGTAAAGGTTGAACCTTTAAAAATCTAAGGGTCCATACTTTATCAATCTATCGATTCAACATATAAATGACCAAGCCTTTGATGCCAATCATGTTTGAATGATTTCCATTCTCCCTGGACCTTTTAGGGTTTTTCTTAGTGGTAGTAACATTCATGACATGTTCATCAATGTACAATTCATAGAGTTCACCAGAAGTCAAAACATCATCCGCAATATATTTATCATAATGACTTATGACTACTTTATTATAGAAAAGGAATGAATATCCACTTCTAACAAGCTTAGATACGGATATTAAATTCCTTCTGACTACGGGTACATAAAGACACTCTTTAAGTACTAGGACTCTTCCACTAGATAATGATAGTCAGCAGGTCCTAACACCGACTGCTGCAACACTTTCATCAGATCCCATCTGGATGACTATATCCCCTTCATCAAGGCTCTTAGTTTCCTAAAACAAATACAACAAATTTCATACATGAACATAAGCATCCGAATCTATAGTCCAACTTCCTTCTCGTCCAACGAGAAAACTAGTTTCAATGATGAAAGTAGATTTCATACCTACTGGGGCTGTACCTTTGTCGACCGACTTCAGGTAATCCGGACAATTGCGCTTCCAGTGCCCTGATTCTTATAGTGATGTCAGATACCATTTTTCTTCGATGCTATCAGAGTGGATGCATTGGTAGATGAGCCAACTCCTTGACTCTTCTTCTTTCTCTTCTGGGACGGGCCCTTCCGAGAACATGCTTCTGATCGCGGCTTTCCTTTGACCTGTGCAACCATTGCACTGCCAGAGGGGCTATCCTTCTTCATTACGTCTTCAATTTACTTTAATGCAGCTAATAGCTCAGCGTTACTAAAATAAACTTTGCTCACGTGATACGTAACTACAAAGTTGTTGAAAGACTTAGGGAGCGATAACAGAATGAAGTCAGCTTGCATGTTTGCATCCATGTCAGCTCCAAGAGTTTCCAACTCAGAGAAGGTACCCAAACATTTTGAGTACATGTTCTCTAAAAGAGGTCCCTTCCTGCATCTTACAGCGAATAAGTTTCTTTATTATATTGTAACGCTGTGTGCGGTTTACATCACTGAACATTTCCTTCAGATTGAGCATGATCTCCTGACAAGTGTTCATTTCCACAGGCTACTTCTGAAGCACATTGGACAATAAACCGAGAATATAACATCTTGCCGGATTATGATCTTCATCATATTTTTCATCAAAAAAGATTTCTTCTGGAGTCTTTGGGTCTGCGTACTTGTCCTTTGATAGCACATAGGAGATGCGCTCAGCAGAAAGGACAATATTCAAATTTCGGATCCAATCCGAATAATTTGGTCCGGTCAACTGATTGACCTCCGGGAGCTTGCTAAGTGGGTTCATGGATTTCATTTTCTGAAATTAAGAATGCACTATATTTGAACATATGAATAATTATATATTCAATTACAAATATTTGATTAAGGATTTTTTAATCAAATTAGTCTTGCTTTTTCAACTTTGAAAGTTAATTCCCTTAATTACTTTCAAAGCAAGAGATATACTTACCGCTATATCTCTAGCAAGATCTGGGATCTCCTCTTTATCTTTGTCACATCCTAATAGTATGAGAACTTGCAACTCGGATAAAAAGAAACAGGAACACATTCCGCCTTGCAAGTCCAACTTTCATTTCCCAATTCTATCTTTAACACTCAGACCCACCACCCCTAAGGTGATGTTGACCCGTTGTTAATTGAACCAACAGTCAACAGGAATACAACTCGCTATGCGCAATCCAATATAGCCCCAATAATATGATGACTCCAGTATTGGGGTCACTACGCATACGTCCTTACTCTTTCGAGAAGCGAAGAGCCCAATCCAAACGAATTGTATGCAGGAGCTGTCACTTCGGGCATGTGTCTCCTACATACAATATCTGGCGACGGAACCCTTCGCCTTGACGGGAGACCATGATGTCACTTATGTGATCCTCTACCTCTTATTCAAATTTCAATTAAATTATCATGAAATCATATTCATATAATTAATTCTTCCAAGGGAAATATACATCTATTCATAATAGAGTGCTTTTAATTGGATATAATTAATTTAATCACATTAAATCAATTATCATTCCAATTCAATCAACAAACTTGATTGTTACTTGAAAATATGGTATTATCTCAAACTACGGTATTAATTCGAATTTTAATATTTAGAAAATACACCATGATTTCTCCAGCATTATCGAGTCCCTACCCGTTGTCATGGCCAGTACCGACGGGAGTGGGACAGACCGCACACGGTACAACCTACTACCCCAACGCTCCCTGACTAGACACCATATCCACCTCAGGAAAGGATAATACTAAATCGATCATTATGTACTTGAGATGTTCACCGATTTTCAACCGAAATTATACCATATAGTAATAATCAAAACCATTTTGATTATAAGGAAATTTGCTAGACAAATTCCCAAACCTATTCAAGTAATATGTTTGTTGAAAGTGTATCAAGTAACCAGTTGGTGATCTAGATCGTATCTAATCATTATTGGTTGAGACAATGTTGTTTAAGGGAAAAATTATCATCAAATATTTCCTAAATATTATCCATAATTATTCTAGAAAATTAACTATTAATTTTACAAGATTCTTAAATGACAATCACAAGGTTTTTGACAAAACATGCAATTTCCAGCAGTGACCTCACTAACTAAAATTGGCATATCTCTTTCATTTTAAATCCAAATTAAGAAAAATCAATTTTAGAGTTTGATAATTTGATTTAAAATAGAAACCATGTGATTAACACATATTTTCAGGCGTTTCAAAATAGTAATTAACCTTTAATTATGTCCATTATTCACCATCCCCGAAACAGTGGACATATGGTCATTAAAAAGATCATAACTTGAGCAAACAGAATCCAAATTATGCAAATTCAAATTCCACGATTTCCTTATTTAAAGAGGAACATTTACCATGTGATAGATTTATGTTTAAACATTTTAATCAGGGCCGAAAGTTATCACAAAATAGGGCTGCGAAAATTGAAATGCAATAAAATTTTCACGAACCCTAACGAGCCCAAATCTTCTTCGATTTATGGATCGAATCCAAAACCTCCAACCTGGCTCTGATACCACTTGAAGGATATGGTCGGATCCTGAAGCGCATCACAGAAGCGAGATGATCATATCATATACGATCAAGAGCGATTAGTCGCACTAGTTGCTCGATGCAATGGAATTTAAAAAAATTTAAATGATGAAACCACATGATCTAAGAACATTTCTTGGACCGTTTCATCTAACCACATAAAAGATATTGGAATACCTCTTTGGTGCGTGGTTGCGATCGAGCTTCTAAGCGAAGAGACCTCCCGTCTCAAGTCCGATCCGTCGGAGGAGACACTTGCGAGCGCAGGGATGAGTCATGTGCTTCTCGTAATCCAAGTCGTTGATCTAAGCAATGGATCTCCTAATCTCATCTCACGAGATCAAACACCTTCTTCACGAGCACCACGCACCAAAGAAGACGGAGATCCAAGAGTTGTTGAAGCAGGCACGGCGAAGAAGGTGTACTTCTCTCTATGAGATGGACGGCCACTCAAGGAGAGGAGGAAGAGGGTTGGCGTGAGAATGTGATAAAGGGAGAGAGAGAGAGTAGCGATTGCGTGTGTAACTCAAAGAGCAAGGGATGCCTCTTCTTATATAGGGTTTTGGGAGTCCATGGATCCCAATCCATGGACAACACACTATTTATGGATGAGATTGATTTGTGTTTCTTTCAATGGCTAAGATGTTGTTGTAAAAACACAACATCGAATGATTTAATTTAAATTAGTTTACATTCATAAATCGACAAAATTAATTTGAATTCAAATCACTTTTGTCTAGAGATGAGATAATGAGGAGACTAACCTCTTTCCCTAAAAGAGAGGGGACAACTACTCTTCTCCACATGGAGAGTTGTAGCCGTCCACTCCTCTTGAGTGGAATGAGTCTATCTCCTCTAATTATCATGAGATCTCATTATCTCATGATATCTCCTTAATTTACAACAACTCTTGTTGTAAATATTTTTCACAAAAAATAATTCATAATTATCTTGTGAAAAATTTCAATCAAGCCATTGAAATTATGTGAATCTCATTCACAACCCAAAACTAAATGTAATTATATTTTCAATTAATCATTCAATGTGAATCCAATTCACATTAACAGTTAATCAACAAATATAAATCACAAAATATTCTCTCTCATATATTATAAATCACATTTATAATATACATGGATTAATTGGATAGTGATATCCACATTATCCATATCCACAATAATTAAATCACATTTAATTACATTGGATAATCATTCTCTTGCATTAAGATAATGTGAATCAAATTCACATTATTCATGATAATTAAATCACATTTAATTATCTATTTCTCAATGCTTAGATATAATTCAACTTTGGAATTACTCTTGAACTCTTTCAAGAATAATGCGCTTACTCCGCAGATACTTGGAGATAAGGATAGGGCGATTGTATTGTTCCACGTATAGTGACTTGGATATTGAGATCACATCTCAAATCCAGATCTCACAGACCTCTCATAGATGCTTGATTTAATCAAGGCTGCAAATCTAATCTTCTCATTGCATCTGAATCTCATTCAGATCAATGTCCAACACTTGGACCAAGATCAGATTACTTCTCTACTGAGAGGAGTCACTAAAATCTAGACCTGTTTCATCACTCCATCGGAATGGAAGCGTCATGATTATACAATCGTTTATGATCACATCACCCTCAGGTATTCCTAATACCTGTACATCCTACATACTGGAAGACCTATGGTGAACTCGAAGATATAGATCAATTTTACACTGTCATCTTCATAATTTCTTCATCAAGTTTCTCAATCTTGGTCATTTGGATTTGGTATCGATCATATGCTTTCCAAAAGCATATATCCTACCTTCAAATTGTTGTCATGCTTTTAAAGCACGATGACCATGCATGGAATTTGATCGGTCCCAATACCTTATGAGTGAGCTCATGTCTTCCGGTTCAGAAGTGAACCTGTATGATCTCTTTGAGAGATCGTATTACTCATATGCCCTTACATGCACAACAGCTTGCCGTGTATATGCTTGCCGGTATATAGACCTTGGTTAGGTCATCAACCTATTGGTCTGCCAAATGTACATATTCAGACATATAGTAACACATCTGTCTCTGGTCAGAGGATGCGTGCATGTATCGTGATAATATACGATATTGGACTTTGGTTATCTCGATCTTGTTAAGTCAAGCCTTTGATCTAACTAATCTGACACCTCTGAATCTCTATTCCCATGCAGAGGACCTGCATCAAGAGTTCGGTCATATATCAACCTATATGAGAAAGGATTGCCATCTCCTACTCAGGTTGGAGATCATCTCTTAACAATCATTTGACAATGCTTAATGAGTTCTCAATCTAACTCCTTAGATATTCATACAAACACCAACCTCTATGATTCTATTACTGAATCAATAGCTGTATGATTATTAAGATGGCCATGGTACATAACCCTAATTGTACATAGGGACCTTATAGTGCATTCATTCACTTAATCTCAGAAAGGGAGTGAAAAAGAATCAATAATGTTTATTGATAAATCAAACACTACAATAACATTTATTATTGGAATAGTTCACCTCAGGCTCACATGGCTAAAACTTCTCATTTTGCCTTCAAGATAAAGCTCTATATTGGATCATCCATCTTGGTAAGGTGGTGACGACTTGGGAGGCATTGAAGTCTGCATTCCTGCATAAGTATTATCCATTAGGTCGTTTTAAGCAGATGAGAGTCCTGATTTCAAACTTTTCACAATTGTCCCATGAGCCTATTCACGAAGCGTGGGAATACTTCAAAGATCTCCAGGAGAACTTCCCACATCATGACATACCAAAGACCAGCTTGGTCCAGAATTTTTCTGATGAGCTTTTGCCATAAGCTGGTAGATGCTGCACGTAACAGATCTCTTTTTAACAAGGATAAAGATTTCATTTGGCAAAACTTCAAGGAGATCACCGAGGGATTGACCGCATTATCTTCGTCTCGAGCATTTCAAAAGGAGTCATATATCCTCAACAAGCCAGTGAACATGGTGACATCTCAATATGAAGATGATATGAATGGGAATTCCAATCTCAACATCATCATAAATCACCTATCCAAAGTTGATATCACTGAGAAGCGATTTTATAACTTAGAGAAGCTCGCTGTGATCGAATAGAGGATCAAAAACATGGATAAACTCAAATAGATAAGCAAGCAGTTGGAGCTCTTGGTCAGCACCATCAATGCATGCCAGACGACGAGTGCATTAGCTGAGATGTCCGCAAAGCCGAAAGAACAAACTCCATAGCAGAATCCAGGGCAGCCACAATCACTTCAGCATGTATATTATGTGCTAGCACCCGGCCAAGCACCACCGTCACCATATCACCAAATGTAGATGGTCGTATATCGTCCCGAGCTCTTGATGATTGCCGATCCATTCTTTCCACCTCCACCCTAAATTCAAGAGGTGAATGGTGTGTGGAGCAACAAACAATCTTTGACCTGTCCTGGCAGACACCCTTAGAGTCAAACATCAGCCACGTGCCCATTCCACTGATGTCAAGGTGGAAGGAATATCCAACAAAACTAGCTTCAGAACCAGTCTCCAACTCCACCTTAGGCATTGATGAATAGCCATTCATCTCCCTTTATTATTTCATTTTGTTTTTAAATCCCTATCAAAACACCTGAAAATAACAATAACTTATACAAATTAACATTATTTATTCATCTATAATCAATACATAATTACATGTATTTAAACCCAAAATAAAAGAATAAATAAAGAAAAGTAAAATAAATGAAGTATCAAGATACTAAATGAAAATAAACCTAGAGATGAGTCAATATTGACTTGATCAATAAGGAATAAAGTAGGAAAAGATAAGGGATAATACAATGCACAAAAAAAACCTAATTTAATGCCCTAAAAACACCCATTTACTCTATTTTATTCTATATCTTACACACTCCAAATAATAAAATGTCCAACATGGAATTTTACATAAAAACACATAGAAAAACTATAAAATAATTACCAATAATAATAATGCACAATGCAACCAGGACACACAAATGAAAAAGCTGCAAACCGAACTTCACAGATCAATATCTTCTCCATATAAGTGCAAAATTTACCAAACTCACCTCTATTTTATTTAAAATTAAATTATCTAAAATAGAGTTATGATATGGTAGCCGACTTTTTGGGGTCCCATTGTACTATGTATTTGTATATTTTATTTATATATTGTATTATTTACATTTTTACTCTTCTTATATTTTTAAATAATTATAACTATTATTTAAAACATTAAAATATAAAAATAAAACAATTAAAATACACTAGAAATAAATAATACATTAAGGTATATAGTATGTTATACATATAGTGTATACACATACAATTATTTATGTAAAAACCATAAAATAAAATAAAAATATGTAAAAATGTATTTAATTATACTATATATAAAATATATACATATGATAATACAAATTAAAAATACAGAATAAAAACAAAATACCTGAAATATAGGTAAATATACCTATGAATACCAATGTAAAACAAACATACTATAAATTAAGTTGTAAAAATAAATAAAAATCACCTAAAATAGTTATAAAATTTAGAACATTTTTTATGTTCTGAGTTTTAATTAATAAAATAATTTATTATTTATTATTTAATTAATAAGAGATTTAACCCCTATTTGATCCTGATCTGGTCCTACATGGACCGATCACGATTCAAGGACTGTTGACCTCCAGTAAATTGTCCTTATCCGAGCTTCTGACTATGACAGAAGTCACGCATAGCACTTCTCCATTTTCTTCACCTTCCTCCATGCCTCCATCTCCTACGAGACCCTCACCATCCTACAGCTACCATCTTCCACTTCCACACCCATATCCTAGCCTCCATCAACCCTTCTCCTCCTACACGCAATCCTCCACCAAACTCAGCTCACCACCTGTCTATAAATAATCCTTCTCCACCATTTTTGCAAGTTTGATCCCCTTCAACCCTCTGTAACCCTATCCTAATCGTGCTCAAGCTCCTTGGTGACAGTAGGAGGCTTACTAAGGTGTCGGCGAGGAGAAAGAGTGGCCGGAGGTTGTGATCCAACCATTCATCAGAACTCCTCCAACGAAGGTTTTTTTGCTCCAGGTAACCCACTGTCGAGTTGTTTTCTTTATGTTTTTAGCCACATTTTGATTCCTTAGTTTAGCTGTAAGTTTATTTTAGTTTAGTTTTTTTATGCAGTAGCTTTAATTAGTTCAATTGTAGTTCACCGAAGATGGGCTCCGACCACCTCTGTCCATCGTTCCTTTGATCGGTTCTGACCCACCTGATCATTACAAATCACTCTTCACCATTTAATCATTATTTTCCCTCACCCAGATCACCCTGATTGACCTTCAATCAATGAATTGAAGCTCCCACTCCACTGCTTGCTGCAGCTAGTTTCTTCACCCCCATTTCAGTGCGAACAACTTCATTCCTAGGTTGAGGAGGTAGACCTCAAGCCCTTGTGTTTTTTTATGCAGGTTGCAACTCCCGAGCAACCATCTAGAGAGAAGTGGATCCCATTTGAAGCACCCAGGTGTCTGAAACAAACTCCACCTCGAGGCCTCGATCTATGAGGCTTGGATCTTCTAGGGTGACCCTGTAGGTGCAGGATGATGTCAGGAAGGTGTTGGATCCATCGACAAGGAAGAATATGGCCGAAGTCACAGGAAATCAGTGAACGTAGGAAGATGAGGAAGAAGTTCTTCCCTGTTCTTCCTCCTTGCTTCTCCACCATCAGATGCGAGCTTCGACCTAGATCTAATCTGAGTCATTGTAATTAAATGAAGCAATGTCCGCCCAGAGCCCTCCAATCATAAGTGAGGACATGTGGCCGCCCCGAGACTGCACATTTCAAGCCCCCATACCTTTTTGTATTTCCTTTTAGTTCTGTAAATACAAAACTAAGTGTAATAATTTGAGTATAAGTTGCATGCTAGACCTCAGACTTCTGTAAAATTGCAAAAAGGTCCTTTCGCCTCACATGTAACGACAAGCTAGGCCCTATAAATTTTGCATATGTGCCCTTAAATTCCTGGACATGTTATTTAATGCATTAATAGTTTATTAAATTGCAATTAGGTCCCTCTATCCGTGACTTTTATTTTTATGTATTTTTATCATTATAAATATTTTTATTATTCTTAAAAATTATAGGAAATTAATTTAAGTGTCTGATATGATGCTTGTACTCTTTTAATTTTTGTTTTGGAATTTAACATATTTTCCTATTTATAAAAAATATAAAAGATGTATTTTCTCCCTATTTGGGATAATAACATCCAAAAAATTAAAATCACTTCAAAAATATCCAAAAAACATTTATTATATGCGTTCTAGTATTATCTATGACATATCTAAAAATCATTAAAAATATAAAATATAAAACTTAAAAATCATGAAACCTTAAAATCTTATAAAATTAGCAAAAAATAAAGAAAAGTAAAAAAAATATATCTTTATGTGTCTGATTTTTCCTTATTATATATAATATACGCGAAAAATTGTTTTGAGTAAATTTTGGACATATTAATATTTATTAAATTAAAAACAAACTTGAATATTTAATCTATGTACTATTATGTACATTTTATAACGTTAAAAATCCAAAAATTAGAAAAATCTTTAAAAATGTAAAAATAGAGAAAAATTATAGAAAATACAAAAAGATTTTATTTCTACATATTGAATATATTTTGGTATATTTAAAAATATAAGTAGCCATAATAACTATTTATCCTATATATTACTTATAATACCATATATAATATCACCATTATTATATAATTATATATTTAACTTTAAAAATTTAAAAAAGGAATTAAAATTTTGCAAAATTAAAAAGAAAACATAAAAAATTAAAAATTATAAAATTAAGAAATATAAAATAATTAAAGATCCATAAAAACTATATATTAAAAAACCCCACATAAATGCAAGAAAATGTAAAATTAATTATTGGTTAATTAGAAATAATTCTTATCGTCACTCTACCGTTTCTCTCCTTGTGTTAGACACCCTGCCATACTTACACCTATGCACACACATTGTAGGGTTATAATAAATTTTAACTCACATCTATATGGCATTTGACCTATTCATCATATTATGGGTTAATTATTGATTAATTCATTTTTTGAGTCTTGTCATACAACGACTGCTATCCAATCTACCAGATTAGCAAACTGACCAACAACGAGTTATTAAATGGCATCGTTGCCAAGGAGTTACGCGTAGTGTATCTTGTATATATTTGTTGCCTTATTTATCTGCTTTCATTTTCGATAAATAAATTCTTTATCCATTTTAATCATTGTCTTTTATTGGACTTCGTTACGAGGGCCCACAGAGGGAGGGCAGCTTTCTTAGGAGAGCCGGAGCACTCGAGTGATGTGGAGATCGGCTCCTTCCACGAGTCGATAAGAGAGGGCAACAAAGCCGACATGATACCAAGTGGAGCAGAAGGAAAGCGATTTAGAATCAGTATTTATTTTTTTTGCAAGAGAGATTTATCAATAAATTTGTAATAATACATGAGACACTGGACACTTGAAATTTATGGTCAATTTCATCAGGTGATTTTTCACTTGGGGGGACATGACCGGGTTTTTCATGTTTTATTCTCCTTCTATATTTTATTTTTCCCTATTTCCCCTTTATTTTCATTTGTTTTCTGTGTTTTGTATTTTTTAACTTTTTCCTATTTTACGTCTTCATTGATTGAGCCCTTAGACACATAGGGTTGCTTGCTTGGTACTTAGGTCCAAAGCCTAATTATATTCCATATACCAAAGTTCAATATTTTTGGATCTAGTCAAATTAACAATTGTGTCATGTTAATAACAATTCATATATCTAGGGCGATTTCAAGGTGTGCATTGCATATAGATTAGTTTTAATTTATGTGCATATCACTTTGCATGTAGAGTGTTGGATCAAGGTACACATTTCTGACTCTGCATTCACATTCATAGTTCTTATGCATCATCTTTTCTGACTTCTCCCCATGTATTCTTAGACTTAGAATAACTGAAAATCGGAAAATTCATTAGGTGTTTGCATGAATTGTACCCCAAAATAAGTGACAACCCAAAAAATAAAAAAAGGATTGCTAAGAAAACCTTGACCAAATTAAAATTGATTAATGGTTCATTGGATTGGGTCCATAAAGCCCACATTATTTTTAAGCACCTTCCAGATAGAGTAAAGCATGATTCTAGGATTTAGAGCCCAAATCCCAACATGGGTACTGCCTTGTTTATTGATTGGATTCACGAAGTATTGGTGCTTAAATCGGTACATGGACGAGTAGAGATTAATCTGCTTTTAGATGTAGTCAGAAGTATTGAGCATAGGGGATCTAGGACATCGGATCCCTATCTCATCGTGCCACGTCTGAGTACCCCCAAGTGGGAAGTTTGATTCGCCTATCGCCTTCCTTCATATACTTCTTTGACTGAGTAGTGGATCAAGACCCAATAACAAGGACACTTAAAAAAGTACATGCTACATGTTACAAAGGAAGTGGGAAGTACACGACACTTGTCTGGTACTACTCATTCTCCTATAAGGTTAGCCGATAAGGACTTGTTACAAGATTACATGAATAACAAACAATAAAACTACCAAGATAACCGAAATCTAACGGCTACACATGTTGCAGTGATGAACATATCCTTGTTTTTAGGTTTGGTTGATTAGTTTTAACTTGGTCGAGATCAAAAAATTATCGCTCCTTTGCACCCTTTATGTCTATCTCTTTTCTACCGTTCTTTTCGTCCCTGCTCACTTTTTAGCCTTATGTCTTCTTCTTATATTCCCTTGTGAATCATTGTGTTCCTTATTCCTCATCTCGTTCCCTTTTGTTCTTCAAGATGTTAGGACTTTGATGGCTTAGTCTGGACTCTGCAGACGACTACATTGTCTCCAAGAATTTGGGGCGATTCTAGAGAGACCGTCTCAGATCTTGCGAACCACTCTCAAGACTCCGCATCTTTTTTATATAAAATAATCAGAGATCACTCTTGTCTTGACTTTCCTCTTTTGTGGATGGAGATCGACTTGTCTCCGTACACAATATCTGATTTAATAAAATTCAAAATTGACCCTAATTCCGAATATCTCTCTACATCTGGTGCAAGATTCAAGTCTGATCGGGTTTCATTTCATCATGCAGATTCGTAGACCGATCAGGATTAAATTTCCTTTGAGTCTGAATCAGATATGGCTTCATTAAAAGAGAAGGCACCACAAGTTGAGTAGAATGAAGTCAACACTCAGATGCTCGCCTTCATACAGGTGATCCAAACCCAACTGACTACACATGCCAAAGCTTAGGCCGCCTTCCAGGAGATGTTATTGGAACTGAGGAGAGACCGGGAGAACTGAGGAGGAGGAGAAGAAGAATCACAAACATATGGAACATGTAGAGGGGAATATGAGGAAAGAAGTGAGGCTCCTAAGCCTACTTTGAAAGAACCTACAATCTTGGCGCTGGCCAGATGATTGATTGGATCGAGATTCCACCGATCCACAGACATTTTGAGCTTAAACCACAACTCTTGTCTCTTATTACATCATTCCACGGGAACACCAATGAGAAACCCTACATCCATCTGCAGTAGTTGTCCGCATCTGCGA
This sequence comes from Ottelia alismoides, assembly GCA_037367405.1. Taxonomy (NCBI): domain Eukaryota; kingdom Viridiplantae; phylum Streptophyta; class Magnoliopsida; order Alismatales; family Hydrocharitaceae; genus Ottelia; species Ottelia alismoides. The sequence goes on along the minus strand of JAZKJV010009940.1, from coordinate 68,933 downwards.
CACTACTCACTACCCTAACATCCAGTTAGGTGTAGTAAAGATGACAATTGTTCCCTTCAGCCTTCAAGACAAGGCTTTAATTGGATCAATCACTCAGGGAAGGTCGTGATGACCTGGGAGGAACTCAAGTCAGCATTCCTACACAAGTTCTATCCCATGGGTCTGTTGAATCAATGCGTGCCCCTATCTCAAATTTCTCCCACAAACCCCACGAGTCCATTTATGAAGTTTGGGAGAGATTCAAGGATTTAAGAGAAGTACCCCAACCACAAAATTTCTAGGACCAACCTGGTCTAACACTTCTTTGGGAGGCTCAACCAGAAAAGCCTGAGGCTGATTGATGTTGCATATGGCAGATCTCGCTTCAATAAAGATGAAGATGTTGTATGGTAGATTTTTGAAGAAAAAGCCAAAGGAGAAGCCGCTCTATCTTCATCCCACGTTTATCAGAAACAACCATATATCCACCACAAGTTTGTCAACATGGCAGCATCTCATAACGAGGACATGGATGAGAGCTCCAACGTGAGTATTATAAAGAGCCACCCGTCGAAAGTGGACATCATCAAGAAACGATCACAGGACCTCGAGGAGTTAGCTGTGATCGAATAGAGAACCAAGAACCTGGACAAACTAGACCAGATCACCAAGCATCTGTAGCTCTTTGTTAGCACCATAAACTCCTACCAGTATGCAAGTTCATCAGTCATGACTTTTGTCAAGCCGAAGGAATCACCATCATCGTAGAGTCCATGGCAATTGTTCCTTGTCCAGCACATGTACCACATCTAGGTATCTGATCAGGCCCCACCCTCACCGCAATCCCAACAATAGATGATTGTGTACCACCCCGAGGCCCAAAGTTTTGTAGAGTTATTATTCCAACCTCCACCTTAAATTTAGGAGGTGAATGACGTTTGGAGTAATGAACAACAACTGACCCGTCCTAGCGGACATCAGCAGAGTTAGTCCAATGTCATTCGATCGTACCACCAATCCCATGGTAGGATGTTTGTCCAGAGTCAGCCTCAGCAACATCAATCTTTACCATAAGCAAACACTTGAAAACAATCTTAACAGTAGCTGTCGTACCGCCAGCAACAACCGTATCACCATTACCATGTTGCTTCATACAACAACCAGTATCTCTCTCCTCCTTACTATTATCAGCAACAATATCCTCCATAGTACTATTCACAGAATAATCAGTCGCAACCTCTTCAGCATCACTATCAGTCTCAATGTGGTCAGCAAATTAAACCCTCCAAGGCTGCATCTGTGAACCCCGTGCTCGTCTGCTTAGCTCAGTTGGTAGAGAGCCTATCTGAGATGAGTGATGAATCTCTGATTAATCATATTACCTATAAATTATTACCCTCCTTGATTAAACATCTTAATCCAAATGTTCATTAATTATGCATTATTAATAGTTAATCCTTCTCTTGTAAATAGCATTAATTTCTATATAAATTAATAACTTTTATTTTCTTATTTTATTTTCTATTAAAACTCCCTAAAAATTAGATTAAATATTGTATATATTTGTTTTGGACTTTAAAAGAAACTAAAAGGATAAAAAATCACAAAAGAATTAAATCAAGTGTTTTTAATCCTTTAAAAATATTCCCAAAAAATTCACTATATTTATTTGATCTCTTTTGATTTTTTGTCACTCATGAAACTGGCCGATCTCCTCGAGATATACAACTTTCATTTTTCTGATTTATTGCTAATTCGACCTCCTTTTATTTCTTTTTTATTTTTCTATTAATTTTTAATTTCTGAATAATGTAATTGGGCCACGTGGCACTCTCTGGAGCCCACGCATCCCTTGTTCTTTGCGCCACCCGATCGCTTCCTCTGCCATTGGATCTTCTCCTCTCACCTCCATCTCCACCATTCATCTCCGCCTCTCCACTAGTCATTTGATCTTCTCCCCCTGATGTGATCTCCATCGCCCGCGTCCACCTCCGTCCTAGCCATTAGATGGCTACCCATCCAACGACTTGGATTCCACCACGTCTCCACTCCTTTCCCCCACTGTAGGATCCTCCCTCTTCCTCATCTAGATCGTTTCCCAATGCCTTGACCCCTACCCTTAGATCTCACCCTTAGATCTAATCTGAGGCGCCCATTCCCGCCTCTACGTGGACCATTGGATCACTAGATCTAATGGCCCACAACCTTCATCTTCCTCTCGTAATGCCCATTGCCTCGCTCCGCCCGCTTCTACCTTCTTATTTTGGTGGCCAACTCAGCCACTCCCCCCACCACCTAAACACCCATCCACGAAGCCACATCTCCCCCAACCTTCGCACGACCATCACTGCCCTCAACCCACACCTGCATCTCCCCCACAATCGTTACAAACACCCCACTCCATCATTTGTAACCAGCAAAGCTCCTTCTATTTAAAGCCACCTCCACCTCCATTTCTCCTCGTCCACCAATCGAAGGGTAAGGGAGTAGACACCCTCCGCCTCCTTGTGATATACGAAGGCGGATCGAGGGGCCACAATGGCTACTTCATCCCCATGTGTTGACCCTTGCCTTACATAGCCAAAATACAATGCTCCACCACCATTGAGCTCACTGGAGTTGCTGCCCAGCTCAAGCGAAGAGCCGATCGGCCACTGTCGCTCAGACCAAGCCCCTACTCCATCGTGGATTCGTCCTCGATCAGGTAACCTTCTCCTTTCTTTCTCTTTGATTTTTTCTAATTTTCTAGTCACCCACATGTCACTTCATCATCAATCCACCATCCCTCCACCTTCACCGAAACTCCATGATCTTCGCCACCCACTCCGGACACCATATCCCTCCTCCGCAACCTCCATCACCTCCAGTCCATCTCCTCTGTCGGAGGTGGAGGAGATCTCTCTATGGACACCACATGATCCACCCTCAGCCTGCCATTTCACCTCAACACGTACGCCTTGGCTACCCTAACACATGCAGGTCTCATAAAACATCAATGGTAAGAGCTTCTCCCCTTGATTTGTTCAAGAAGCTACTTGCCGGCAAGGGTGCATCGCTGCATCACCTCCAACCGTTCTGAGGCTTCCTTGACCGTCCATCATGATCACCAACCCTCCCACAGGGTCCCCCGACTTCCGGTATATGAGTTTGACGACAAAGGAGATCATGGGGCCTTACCAGATCCCCACCATCACCGTCGTACCTGAGGACGACAGTGGCATAATCTAAAGTTACAGATACCGTATGATCTTCCTGATTGGATGGTCCTTATCGCATGCCAGCTTCAGAACCACACCTGGAGCCTTGATGGAACCAGAGCTAAGGACGAAGCGTTGAGGCACACCATACGTGCCTCGAACCTGCACTGACCCTCACCGCCATCCGAGCCTAGCCCGCGCATGTACAGAACGCGTGTAGGTTGGGAATTTGCATTCTCGCCCTCAAAGATTCCATAATTGCAATGAGGTCCTACCTAGGCGTGCGTGCCTCACAAGCTGCGCATGGGCAATTTATAGGGGGACCCCGTCAACTTCTGGAAGTTACACTTATGCCCTTGACAAGGACCTATTTGCATATTTTATCCCTTTTATCTTCATATTTTTATTACAATTATGCCTTGCACTATTGTCCTCATAACTTTTTGCATTTGAACTCCAAAATGAATGATCTCAATTTCATTGTGTTGCTAATTTGATGCTCTCCATAATGGTATGCTTCTTTATCTGATTTGTGTCATTTTCTCATCATGATAATGCCATCATTGAACTTTGGCTGCATCCATGAACTCCAATTTGATAATGAAATTGAATAATCCCTAATTGCTCAATAGTTCAACTATTTCAAAGCATATTTGTTCTTGCAGTATCATACATATTGGTATCTCATTGCGTTTTGCCTTATTGCTTAAAACCAAATTAAAATGCATATTTCTCATCATTTGCAGTGTACATTAACCATCATTCCATGCATCATATTTTCTTGCATTACATTTATTCTGCATAAAATAAAATTTTAAAAATGAATTCTCATTTTTGGTGCATCCTTATTTAATTATCATGACTTGCATCATTTATTATCTACATAATGTTTGTGCATTTTGTGATGTGCATCTTGTCTGCATCAAGAAGACCTAAATGATATATTATAAACATTCAATTTTAATTAATAATTTACTATAAATCGACGAGGAGGCTTGTTTCCTTGTGTTCGACCTTGGTAAACTTGATAAGTTATAAACATTTCACATATTCTAATGTGTGGTATCCTGCATGATATCCGAGATCGTCTCCTATACTACGAAGAAAAAAATGATTTATTAAAGATGGGATTTTGCAGTTCATAAATGAGCCATAAACTTGATGACCTCACTGCCACCAAGACGATAATGCCATCACAGGTTGAGACCAACCCCAACAACTTCAAACGTAAAGAGCGGGTAGCCTGTGATGTGTCCTCCGCACCCACAGAGTCAGGTATCCATATTTTTTGTTGTTGTCTAACATTGTGACTCTCAGAAGAGGTAGGAACTTGCAGGCATCTGTAGCCACCAAGGGGAAGAATAAAGTCTCAACTACCGAATCACCTTCTTTTGCATCAACCAATCTAGCAGAAGGATCGGGCGATAAAGAAAAAGAAGGAGGATCCACACCAGAGCTTCGAAAAATACAAAAAAATGAAGAAAAAGAAAAATACCAAAAATGGAATAAAGAGCCAAGGCAGAACTGATCCAACCAAGGAGAAACCGATGTAGTAACTGATCTCGTGCTAGTCAAAGAACATAAAGCTCCAGTGTTTACTTTTTCTCCCGTTTTGAATGATTGTATACACTCTAGCTAGTCATGTGTAAAAATGATCTAGTTGTAAACAAGAACAATGAATTTCAGTATGTAAATACTCCTTTTCTTGATGTAATGGAAAAATTTTCAAAAAAAAAATAGAAAATTGAAATCTGCATTCTCTGATCCAACCATTGTCGAGATTCTATAAGATATCTTTTTGGAAATACCTTTATTGAAAGCCATGTAGTACATGCCTTCTGTTAAGAAAGGACTGAATGAGGCATGTATACCAAAGCATCATCCACGCACAAATAGACGCAACATGTTAGAGAAGCATACCCTGACCATGGCTATAGTTAATGCGATCAGTGACCTCCCAACCAAGAAGAAAGATAAGGGAGAACCTTTAATCATATGTAAGATATTTAATCATATTTTTGAGCAAACTCTACTTGATAGTGGTTCTACCATAAACCTTCTGCCCTCCTCATTGCTTCAAGATTTTGGGTTGGGTCTGCTTAAACCCACAAGCATGATCCTTCAGTCTGCTGATTGATCCATTAAGTGCTCTAGATGTTTATTGGAGGGAGTTATCATAACAGTGTAGGACATGAAATTATTAGTGGACTTCATTGTCTTGGAAGTAGATTCCCCTACACCATTACTCCTGGCCCATATTATTCTTAATTGGTCGTTCCTTCAATCAACCAAAGTGGTAGTTGATTACGGGTCTATAAAGATCATGTTCTGCTCCAGCAATGAAAAGGTCACCATGGGCATGATCACTGAACCAAAAGCCACGGAGAGCACATCTGATAGAAGAGAGCCAATACTGCCTATCGAAGATTGTGATGTTATTGAGCAAATCATATATCAATGCATTTCTTTGAATGACATCTTGACACAGGAACTCCTCTTCCAGGTGGAGGACATGGAAAATAAAGTTCACGCTTGCTCCTTTACATACATGGAGATTGTATCTGAAGCACTGATTGAGGTATTCGAAGAAGATTCATGTCAAACTAAACAAGAAGAGATCATTGCAGATATGTTCAGTATATTAATGTCTGAGCCAAGAGTGACAGAGGTGAGCGACACTTATTGTCAGTAGAGCATGCACCAACCAGATTAGTTTCAGAAGTGTCCGAGAAGCCGACTTCAAATTTACCTTAATTAAAGCGGCTTCCAGCAGATCTTAAGTATGTGTTACTTGCTGGTGAGAAGAACATGTATCTGGTCATCATCAGTTGCAGATTGACCACAGATCAAGAATCTCGCTTGCTAGAGATTCTAGAGAAAAATAACAAGGCACTTGGCTGGAATGTTTTAGATCTTCAATAGATAAATCCAACCTTGTGTTCACACCATATCTACTTAGAGGATGATTGTGAACTGTCTCGTGAATTCCAAAGAAGGTTAAACCCTAATCTTCAGGATGTCGTCATGAAAGAGATAACGAAATGATGTGAGTTGGCTTCATTTATCCTACCTTTGATTTGATATGAGTTAGTCCATTGCACGTAGTTCCGAAGAATCCAGAATTATAGTGGTTACAAATGCCCATGGAGAGGATATCTCTACCCTAGTACCTACTTCATGGTGTATCTATGTTGATTGCAGATGCTTGAATTCAACAACCAAGAAGGATCATTTTCCTCTACTCTTTATTGAATAATTGCTTGAAAGGTTGGCAGGGAAAGAGTTCTTTTGCTTCTTAGATGGGTACTCTAGGTACAACTAATTGACAATCACTCCTGAAGATCAAGAGAAAACCACTTTCACTTATTCGTTCGACACCTATGCTTTCAAGCAAACATCCTCTGGATTGTGTAACACACCCGCTACATTTCACAGGTGCATGCTGGCTATTTTTGCCGACATGGTCGGTAGCTTTCTCGAGGTGTTCATGGTGAAGGATATGGATAGATCCTCAAGCGCATCACGGAAGCGTGAGCGTCGTATCGGATACGACAAAGAACGACTAGTCGTACTAGTTGTTCGGTGCAGCGGAATTTAAAATTTTTTTATTCGATGAAACCACATGATCCAAGAACCATTCTCGGATCGTTTCATATGTAACCACAACAAGTATAATGCAATACCTCTTGAAGCGTGCTTGATCGAGTCTCTAAGAGAAGAGACCTCCTGTCTCAAGTCCGATCGTCGGAGAGATCGCTTGCGAGCGCGGGGATGAACCGCGGTGTCCTCGCAATCCAAGAAGTTGATCCAAGCACGGTTGCTCCTGATCTCGTCGCACGAGATCGAACGTCTCCTTCGTGGGCGAAGCACTCGAAGTAGACGGAGAACCGCAGAGCGTCGAAGCGGCAGCACGAAGGCGAGGGCGATGACGTTTCTCTCCACCAAGGTGGACGACCACCAAGAAGAAGGGGAAGAGAGGGCTGTCGAGTATGAGAGAAAAAGAGAGAGAGATTTGCTACAATAGCATGTGTAAAAAGAGAGCCAAGAATACCTCTCTATTTATAGGGTTTTGGGATCCATGGATCTCAATCCATGTGTCATATAAAATCAATGGTTGAGATTGATTTATGACAATCCAATGGTCAAGATTGTTGTTGGTAAAAGCCAACAACTTGTGATTTAATTTGATAAAATATATTTGATAAATCAAATAAATATTAATACCAAATCTAAATCAATCAAATAAGGAGAGAGAAGGCAAAGGAGATGCTCTCCTTATTTGGAAGAGGGGACGGCCACCAATTCCCCAAGGGAATTGAGTGCCGCCCCCCTCATTCCTAATGAGGAGTGCAATCTCATGATTCCCATGAGATTGCACATCTCCTTAATTTTCTCTCTACTTATTTTCCAACAACAATTTGTTGGTATTTTAATTCACCAAAATAATTCTCAATTAATTTTGGGAATATTGCAATCTTGACATTGGAATATTGTGAATCAAATTCACAACCCAAAACAAAATGTAATTTACATTTTCAATTAATTAAACAATGTGTATCCAATACACATTAATAATTAATCTACTAATATAAATTATATTTAGCTCTCTCTAATACATTATAAATCACATTTATAATATATTAGGAATAATTGGATATTACTATCCACATTATTCTTATCCATAATAATTAAATCACATTTAATTATATTGGATAATTTCTCATACATCATGATAATTAAATCGCATTTATTTATCAACTTCTCTTTGCTTAGACCTTATGGAATTATTCTTAAACCATTTAAGAACAATGCTATTTCTCCTCAAATACTTGGAGATAAGGACAGGACGATTGTATTGTTCCACGTATAGTGACTTGGATATTGAGATCACATCTCAAATCCAGATCCCATGGACCTCTCACAGATGCTTGATTAAATCAAGACCGTATACCTAATCTTCTCATTGCATCTGAATCTCATTCAGATCAATGTCTAGTAAATGGACTAAGATTAGGTTACTTCTCTAATGAGAGGAGTCACTAAAATCCAGACCTGTTTCATCACTCCCTCGGAATGGAAGCGTCATGGTTATACAATCGTTTATGATCAAATCACCCTTCATGTATTCCCAATACCTGCACATCCTGCATACTGGAAGACTCATGATCATCATGAAGATAAAGATCACTTTTATACTGTCATCTTCATAGTCTGATCATTAAGTTTCTCAATTTTGGTCCTTGGGATATGGTACAGATCACATGCTTTCACAAAGCATATATCTTACCTTCAAATTCATATCATGCTTCTAAAGCATGATGACCATGCATGGAATTTGGTCAATCCCAATACCTCATGAGTGAGCTCATGTCTCCCGGTTCACAAGTGAACCTGTATGATCCCTTTGAGAGATCATATTACTCATATGCCCTTACATGCACACCAGCTCGCCGGTGTATAGACCTTGATTAGGTCATCAACCTATTGGTCTGCCAAATGTACATGCTCAGACATATAGTAATATATCTGTCTCTGGTCAGAGGATGTTTGCCTGTGATGTGACAGTATTCATCATAGGTCTTTGGTTATCTCGATATCGTTAAGTCAACTCATTGACTCAACTAATCTGATACCTCCGAATCAATATTCCTATGCAGAGGACCTGCATCAAGAGGTCGATCAGATATCAGTCTAATGAGATGGGATTGCCATCTCCCACTCAGACTGGAGATCACTACTTGTTAATCATTGATGATGCTTGACGAGTCCTCTATCTAACTCCTTATATATTCATCCAAGCATCAACCTCTATGATTCAATCATTGAATCAACAGCTATATGATTATCAAGTTGGCCATGGTACATAACCCTTATTGTACAGAGGGACCTTATAGTGCATTCATTCATTCAATATCAGAAAGGGAGTGAAACAAAACATCAATAACTTTTATTGATAAATCATTTATTACAATAACATTTATTGTAGCAATGGTTCGCCTCGGGCTCACATTGCTAACAATCTCCCACTAGCCCTAAGAACCATTCAGGAACAAGCCTTAAACCCATACTCATTACATGCTGGTCAAAAACCTTCTGTGTCAGAGGTTTGGTAAGAGGATCAGCAACGTTGTCGGCAGAGGCCACCTTGGTGATGATGATGTCACCACGCTTTTGAATCTCCCGAATGATGTGGTATTTCGTTTCTACGTGCTTGCTCTTCTGATGCCATCTGGGTTCCTTCGCCTGGGCAATGGCTCCCGTGTTATCACAGAGTAGCGGGATGGGAGTATCAGAGGAAACTACGCCAAGCTCCTGGACGAACTTGCGCAACCACACCGCCTCCTTTGCAGCATCCGATGCGGCAATGTATTCGGCTTTTGTTGTTGAATCTGCCGTAGTGTCCTGCTTCTTGCTTCTCCAGCTCACAGCACCACCGTTCAACAGGAACACAAACCCTGATGTCGACTTTCGATCATCAATATCTGATTGGAAGTCAGAATCTGTATATCCCAAGACTTGGAGATCACCATCTCCATAGACCAAGATGTAATCTTGCGTCCGTCTTAGATATTTGAATATGTTCTTTATTGCATTCCAGTGTTGTTCTCCATAGCAGGATTGGTAACGACTTACCACTCCCACTGCATGGCAGATATCTGGCCTAGTACACATCATGGCATACATTAAGCTTCCTACGACTGATGCATAAGGACATCCAGCCATGGCCTTCTTTTCCTCAACAGTTTGAGGAGCCATTCCTTTAGACAGGTGGATACCATGTCTTAAGGGTAAGAATCCTTTTTGGAACTATCCATACAGAATCGTTCAAGAATCTTCTTAATGTATCCTTGCTGTGACAATCCCAATATCCTCTTCTCTCGGTTTCTGAACAGCTTCAGACCCAAGATGTAAGAGGCTTCTCCAAGATCTTTCATCTCAAAGGTATGGGACAACCAAATTTTCACACTGGTCATCATCCCTGTATCATTCCTAATGATAAGGATGTCATCTACATAAAGCACGATGAACACAATGGCGCTCCCACTAAGCTTCTTGTACACACAAGGTTCATTAGGATTCTGCACAAAATCATAACTCTTTATGGTTTCGTCAAATCTGGTGTTCCAGGTACAAGAAGCTTGCTTGAGCCCATAGATGGATTTCTTCAGCTTGCATACTTTGCCATCCTCAGTCATGAAGCCCTGGGGCTGCTCCATGTAGATATCCTCCTCGAGGTATCCATTGAGGAAAGCTGTCTTGACGTCCATCTGCCAGATGTCGTAGTCAAGATATGCAGCTATAGCTAGCAATGCCCTGATGGATTTAAGCATAGCCACAGGAGAGAATGTCTCATCGTAGTCGATGCCTTCTCTCTGTGTGTAGTCCTTGGTTACGAGCCGTGCCTTGAAAGTCTCTACTTTCCCATCAGGTCCCCTCTTTCTCTTGAAGATCCATTTGCACCCAATGGGTTTTACCCCTTTAGGTGGATCCTCTAGGGTCCATACACCATTCTTATGCATGGAGTCAATTTCTGACTTCATTGCTAGCATCCATCTATCCATGTCATGATCCGCGAGTGCTTCATCAAATGAAGTAGGATCATTGTCAGTTTCATTTGACACATGGAATCCATACCTTTCAGGTGGTGCAACCACCCTCGAACTCTTTCGAAGAGGTATGGGTGTATCATCTTTATTTACTTCTTCAGTTTCCGGTTCAGGAAGCTCAGAATCCTCAGGAGATTCAATGAGTTCCTTTACTTCATATTTATCTTGACCCTTAAGGAAATCATTCTCCAGAAATTTCACATCTCTAGAAACAAAAATCTTCTGAGTCTCAGGGTCATAGAGTTGGTATCCAATACCATCTCTAACATACCCTATGAAGTAACACTCACGAGAGCGAGATTCTAGCTTGCTTGCATCCACATTCTTTGCATGGAGCAAGCAACCCCAAACCCTCAAGTGATTAACACTAGGTTTGGTTCCATACCATAGCTCATGAGGAGTCTTAGGTACAGATTTGCTAGGAATCTTATTCAGGATATATATTGCAGTCTCTACTGCATATCCCCAGAAACTAAGTGGTAAATGTGCTTTGCTCATCATTGAACGAACCATATCCATGATGGTTCTGTTGCGTCTTTCAGCAACACCATTAAGTTGGGGAGTTCCAGGAGGAGTGAGATTGGAAATAATTCCATTCTCTTTAAGGTATTCCTTAAATTCATCTGATAGGTATTCGCCACCTCGATCAGATCGAATTCGTTTAATCTTCCTATCGGTTTGGTTCTCAACCAAAGCCTTGAATTCTTTAAACTTTTCAAAGGTTTCAGACTTATGACGTAATAGGAAGATAAACCCGTATCGCGAATGGTCATCAATAAACGTCAAATAATATCGATATCCATTTCGGGTCGCGGTACTGAAGGGACCGCATACATCAGTATGTATTAGGTCAATAATACCTTCACATCTTGTAACCTTGTTATGAAAAGGCATCCTGGTCATTTTTCCTTGAATGCAATTCTTGCAAGTAGGCAAAGGTTGAACCTGTAGAAAGTCTAAAGGTCCATCCTTAATTAATCTATTGATCTTATCAACAGACAAATGACCAAGCCTTTGATGCCAAATCTCATTTGAGAGATTTTCATTCTCCCTGGATCTTTTAGGGTTTTTATTAGTGCTTGTAACATTCATAACACATTTATCAATGCACAATTCATAGAGTCCTCCAGAAGTCAAAATACCATCTGCAATATATTTATCATAACGGTTTATGACTAATTTATTACAGAACAGGAATGAATACCCACTTCTAACTAACTTAGATACAGATATTAGATTCCTTCTGACTTCAGGTACATAAAGACACTCTTTAAGTACTAGGACTCTACCACTAGGTAATGACAGTCGACAAGTCCCGACGGCGACCGCTGCAACACTTGCATCAGATCCCATCTGGATGACTATCTCCCCTTCTTCAAGCTTTCTAGTTTCCTGAAACAAATGCAACAAATTGCATACATGAACAGAAGCACCAGAATCAACAACCCAACTTCCTTCTCGTCCAACGAGAAAGCTGGTTTCAATGATAAGTGTAGATTTCATACCTGCTGGGGCTTTACCTTTGTCGATCGACTTCAGGTAATCCGGGCAATTACGCCTCCAGTGCCCCGGCTTCTTGCAGTGGTGACAGACGTCGGTTTTCTTCGACGCCATTAAAGTGGATGCATTGGAAGATGAGGCAACACTTTGTCCCTTCTTCTTTCTCTTCTGGGCGGGGCCCTTCCGAGAACCTTGCTTCCGACCGCGCTTCCCTTTGACCTGTGCAACCATTGCAGTGCCAGTGGGACCATCTCTCTTCATTACGTCTTCTGCAGACTTTAATGCAACAAGAAGCCCAACATTTGTCAGTTCCAGCTTATTCATGTGGAATGACACCACAAAGTTATTGAAAGATTTGGGCAATGACAGTAGAATGAAATCAGATTGCATGTCTGCATCCATCGTCGCCCCCAGAGTCTCAAGCTCCGACAACTACCCAAACATTTTGAGTACATGCTCGCGGACCGAGGTCCCTTCCTGCATCTTGCAGCGAACGAGTTCTTTCATAACATTGTACCGCTGGGTGCGGTTAATGTCACCAAACATATCCTTTAGATTCTGCATGATATCCTGGCAAGTACTCATCTCCACATGTTGCTTCTGGAGAACATTGGAGAGAGAACCTAAGATATAGCACCTAGCCAAGACATGATCTTCATCATACTTGTCATTATATGCTTTGTCTTCCTTAGATTTAGGGTTTTCAAGTTTGTTTTCAGAGAGCACATAACTGATGCGCTCTGCCGAAAGCACAAGCTCCAAATTACGGATCCAATCCGAGTAATTCGGTCCGGTCAACTGGTTGACCTCCAGAAGCCTGCTTAGTGGTTCATGGCCTTCATTTTCTGAAATTGAGAATGCACTATATTAGAACATATAATCATATATTCAATTTAATTTTATTTGATTAAGGAATTTTTAAATCAAATTAGTCTTGCTATGTCAACTATGAAAGTTTATTCCCTTATTCACTTTCAAAGTAGGAGATATACTTACCGATATATCTCAAGCAAGAACTGGGATCTCCTCTTTGTCTTTGTTACATCCCAATAATATGAGAAACTGTAACTCCAATAAAGAGAAGCGGGAACACATTCCGCCTTGCAAGTCCAACTTGCATTCCCAATTCGGTCTTTAATACCCAGGCCCACCACCCCTAAGGTGATGTTGACCTGTCATTAATTGAACCAACCGTCAACAGGATTAGAACTCGCTATACGCAATCCAATATCGCCCCAATAATATGAAGATCCGATATTGGGGTCACTACGCATACGGCCTTACTCTTTCGAGAAGCAAAGAGTCCGATCCAGATGCGCTTGTATATAGGAGCTGTCACTACGTACATGCGTCTCCTATATACAATCCTTGGCGACGGAAACCCTTCGCCTTGACGGGAGACCATGGATGTCACTTATGTGATCCTCCACCTCTTATTCAAATTTAATTAATTACTATGAATCACATTCATATAATTAATTCTTCCAAGGGAATTATTAACTCTAATCATATTAGAGTATTCTCAATTGGATATAATTAACTTAATCATATTAAATTAATTATCAATCCAATTTAATCAATCAAACTTAATTTTATGCTTGAATATATATATGATATTAATCTCAAAGTACGTATTAATTCGTATTTTAATAATTAGAAAAATACATCATAATCCCCCGGACATTATCCCGGCCCTACCCGCTGTCATGGCCAGTACCGACGGGAGTGGGGCGGACCACATACGTTGCAACCCGCTGACCAGCGATCCCCGACTAGACACCATATCCACCTCGGGAAAGGATAATGCCAAATTGATTATTTTGTACTTGAGATGATCATCGGTTCTTCAACCGAAATTATACCATATAGTAATCAAAATAATTTTGATTTTAAGGAAATTTGCTAGGCAAATTCTCAAGTCCTATTCAAGCAAGAAGTTTGATGATTGTAATTCCAATTAAGGTTTAGATCAAATCTAATCAACTAATTGGTTGGGGCCAAGTCAATTAGGCAAATAATCATGTTTCAATATTTCACAAATATTTTTCAAGATTATTTCACGAAATTAACAATTAATTTCACTAATTGACAATCACTTGGTTCTAGATTAGGAAAGCAATTTCAGCAGTGACCCCTACTTACTAAAATTGGCATATCTCAATCATATTAAATCCAAATTAAGCAAAGTCAATTTCTAAAGTTTGCTAATTTGATTTAGGACAGAACCTTAGTGATGTTTCACACATTTCGAGCAAGTCTAAACAGTAATTAACATTTTAATCACGTTTAGATTCACAGTTCCCGCAACAATGCATACATGTTCATTAAAACGACCATATCTCGAGCATACGAAATCCGATTTACGCAAACTCAGATCCTATGGTTTCCTTATTTAATGGGGAACATAATACAAGTTTAAAATTCGTGTTTAAACAATTTAAACAGTGCCGAATTTATTTACTAAACAGATCTGCGAAATCAAATGCGATGAAAACTTTCGCGACCTTAGCGAACCCAAGTCATCCTTGGTTAACGAATCACTATTCGAAACCGTCAACCTGGCTCTGATACCACTTGAAGGATATGGATAGATCCTCAAGAGCATCACAGAAGCATGAGCGTCGTATCGGATACGACAAAGAACGACTAGTCGTACTAGTTGTTCGGTGCAGCGGAATTTAAAATTTTTTTATTCGATGAAACCACATGATCCAAGAACCATTCTCGGATCGTTTCATCTGTAACCACAACAAGTATAATGCAATACCTCTTGAAGCGTGGTTGATCGAGTCTCTAAGAGAAGAGACCTCCTGTCTCAAGTCCGATCGTCGGAGAGATCGCTTGCGAGCGTGGGGATGAACCGCGGTGTCCTCGCAATCCAAAAAGTTGATCCAAGCACGGTTGCTCCTGATCTCGTCGCACGAGATCGAACGTCTCCTTCGTGGGCGAAGCACTCGAAGTAGACGGAGAACCGCAGAGCGTCGAAGCGGCAGCACGAAGGCGAGGGCGACGACGTTTCTCTCCACCAAGGTGGACGGCCACCAAGAAGAAGGGGAAGAGAGGGCTGTCGAGTATGAGAGAAAAAGAGAGAGAGAGATTTGCTACAATAGCATGTGTAAAAAGAGAGCCAAGAATGCCTCTCTATTTATAGGGTTTTGGGATCCATGGATCTCAATCCATGTGTCATATAAAATCGATGGTTGAGATTGATTTATGACAATCCAATGGTCAAGATTGTTGTTGGTAAAAGCCAACAACTTGTGATTTAATTTGATAAAATATATTTGATAAATCAAATAAATATTAATACCAAATCTAAATCAATCAAATAAGGAGAGAGAAGGCAAAGGAGATGCTCTCCTTATTTGGAAGAGGGGACGGCCACCAATTCCCCAAGGGAATTGAGTGCCGCCCCCCTCATTCCTAATGAGGAGTGCAATCTCATGATTCCCATGAAATTGCACATCTCCTTAATTTTCTCTCTACTTATTTTCCAACAACAATTTGTTGGTATTTTAATTCACTAAAATAATTCTCAATTAATTTTGGGAATATTGCAATCTTGACATTGGAATATTGTGAATCAAATTCACAACCCAAAACAAAATGTAATTTACATTTTCAATTAATTAAACAATGTGTATCCAATACACATTAATAATTAATCTACTAATATAAATTATATTTAGCTCTCTCTAATACATTATAAATCACATTTATAATATATTAGGAATAATTGGATATTACTATCCACATTATTCTTATCCATAATAATTAAATCACATTTACTTATATTGGATAATTTCTCATACATCATGATAATTAAATCACATTTAATTATCAACTTCTCTTTGCTTAGACCTTATGGAACTATTCTTAAACCATTTAAGAACAATGCTATTTCTCCTCAGATACTTGGAGATAAGGACAGGGCGATTGTATTGTTCCACGTATAGTGACTTGGATATTGAGATCACATCTCAAATCCAGATCCCATGGACCTCTCACAGATGCTTGATTAAATCAAGACCGTATACCTAATCTTCTCATTGCATCTGAATCTCATTCAGATCAATGTCCAGTAAATGGACTAAGATTAGGTTACTTCTCTAATGAGAGGAGTCACTAAAATCCAGACCTATTTCATCACTCCCTCGGAATGGAAGCGTCATGGTTATACAATCGTTTATGATCAAATCACCCTTCAGGTATTCCCAATACCTGCACATCCTGCATATTGGAAGACTCATGATCATCATGAAGATAAAGATCACTTTTATACTGTCATCTTCATAGTCTGATCATTAAGTTTCTCAATCTTGGTCCTTGGGATATGGTACAGATCATATGCTTTCACAAAGCATATATCTTACCTTCAAATTCATATCATGCTTCTAAAGCATGATGACCATGCATGGAATTTGGTCAATCCCAATACCTCATGAGTGAGCTCATGTCTCCCGGTTCACAAGTGAACCTGTATGATCCCTTTGAGAGATCATATTACTCATATGCCCTTACATGCACACCAGCTCGCCGGTGTATAGACCTTGATTAGGTCATCAACCTATTGGTCTGCCAAATGTACATGCTCAGACATATAGTAATATATCTGTCTCTGGTCAGAGGATGCTTGCCTGTGATGTGACAGTATTCATCATAGGTCTTTGGTTATCTCGATCTCGTTAAGTCAACTCATTGACTCAACTAATCTGATACCTCCGAATCAATATTCCTATGCAGAGGACCTGCATCAAGAGGTCGATCAGATATCAGTCTAATGAGATGGGATTGCCATCTCCCACTCAGACTGGAGATCACTACTTGTTAATCATTGATGATGCTTGATGAGTCCTCTATCTAACTCCTTAGATATTCATCCAAGCATCAGCCTCTATGATTCAATCATTGAATCAACAGTTATATGATTATCAAGTTGGCCATGGTACATAACCCTTATTGTACAGAGGGACCTTATAGTACATTCATTCATTCAATATCAGAAAGGGAGTGAAACAAAACATCAATAACGTTTATTGATAAATCATTTATTACAATAACATTTATTGTAGGAATGGTTCGCCTCGGGCTCACATTGCTAACACATGGATGATTTCTCAGTATATGGTGATGGTTTTGATGCTTGTATTGTGCACCTAAACTAAGTTCTTACAATATACCGTGATGTCAAATTGACTCTATCATGGGAAAAGATTCACTTCATGGTTATTAAAGGAATTTTGCTGCCCCATATCATCTCCAAATGCGGTATGGAGGTTGATCTGGCAAAGGTGGATATGATTGCTATACTCGAGCCACCTCGAACAATGAAGAATGGAGGTCATTTCTAGGGTGTATTGGTCTTTATGGAAGATTCATCAAGGACTTCAGCAAGATTACCCAATCTCTCACCGAACTTCTAGGCAAGGAACCAATTTCATTGTAGATCAGAAAGTTCTACAAGCCTCTACTCAGCTAAAAGAGCTTGTCACTCAGACACCCTTCCTACAACCACCCGATTGGTCTCTCCCATTCAAGATCAAGACGGATGCATCTGACTTTGCCATTGGGGTTGTAAGAGAGAATTTTCCCTACGCCATCCATTGTAAGCAGAGTACTTGATGATGCACAAAAAAACTATACAGTTATACAGAAAGAGCTATTAGCAGTAGTTTTCACCATGGAGAAGTTTAGATCCCATGTCCTCGATTCAAGGTTATTGTTTATACTGAACACTCTTTTGTCCGGTACCTACAATAGAAGAATGATGCCAAGTCATGTTTACTCAGATGAATCCATCTCCTCCAGGAATTTGTTTAGGAAATTAGAGATAAACCCGAAGTTAAGAATGTGGTAATAGATCATCTATCCATAATTGAATGCAAAATTACTCCCTTGCTAGCATGCCGATTGTAGAGACCTTTCCTGGCGAATCTATTCTCAATGTTGCTTCTCTCCCCTGATATGCCGATATTGTGAACTATCTCATTTATGAGAAAGTTCGACAAGATTGGACAAGGGCAAATAATGACAAATTTCTGTTCGATATTCATTTCTACCTCTGAGAAGATCCATACATTTTTAGGAAAGGTGTAGATTGCA
Organism: Ottelia alismoides; assembly: GCA_037367405.1. Lineage (NCBI taxonomy): Eukaryota > Viridiplantae > Streptophyta > Magnoliopsida > Alismatales > Hydrocharitaceae > Ottelia > Ottelia alismoides. The sequence goes on along the minus strand of JAZKJV010009940.1, from coordinate 50,548 downwards.
TTTGGCGTAGGTACATTTCTCAGGAGAAGTACACCAATGTCCTCGAGCACTATCATATGATTGAATCTAAAGGATATCATTCTGTAAGTGAAACGATAGCGAAAGTATTGTAGTGTGTACTATGGTGGTCTACACTATTAAAGGATACCAAAACTTATGTGAAAGGATGCATTGATTGTCAGAAAATGAGATGAACCCTCAGTTCCAAAGATGCCCCTTAAGTTTATTCAGATATCAAATATTTTTGATGCTTGGGACTTTGAATTTATGGGCCCATTTCCTAACATTCAAGGATCTGAGTACATCATGCTTGTCATTGACTATGTGAGTCGCTGGGTGGAGTCTATTCCCGCATGATCTGCTTATAGTCATACCATTTGTTGCTTTCTCAAGGACAACATTGTTAGCCATGTGAGCCCGGAGCGAACCATTCTACAATAAATGTTATTGTAATCTTTATATATATAAAGGTTATTGGTTTATTTTACTCCTTATTTGAGATTAAATGAATGAATGCACTATTAGGTCCCTATGTATAATTAGGGTTGTGTACCATGGCCATCTTAATGATCATAAAACTGTTGATTCAAATGTTGAATCATATAAGCTAGTACTTGATGATATCTGAAGGGATAGATTGAGGTCTCATCAAGTACCATTAAATGATTATTAGGGTAGGATCTCTAGCCTGAGAAGAAGATGCAATTCCTCTCTAAAGGCTAATATCTAACCGACCTCTTGATGCATGTCCTCTACATAGGAATGGAGAAGCGAAGTTGTTAGATAAGTTAGGTCAAATGGTTGACTTATCAAGATCTAGATAACCAAGACTTATGTCATATACTGTCACGATATAGACAAGCATCCTCTGATCGGAGACATATGTGTTGCTATATGCCTGCGTATGTACATTTGGTAGACTGATAAGTTGATGACCTAAACAAGGTCTATACATCGCGAGCTGGTGTACATGTAAGGGCATATAAGGAATACGATATCTCAATGGGTCATATAGGTTCATTACTAAATCAGAAGACATGAGCTTACTCATGAGATATTGGGATAAATTTCCGTGCACGATCATCTCACTTTGGAATCTTGACAAAATTTATCGATATGATATATGCTTTTGGAAAGTATATGATTGATACCAACTCTTAATGATCAAATAAGAAACTTAATAATAAAACCCTGAAGAAGATAGTTCAGATATGATCTAAGATTTCAAGTTTAAAATAGGTTTTCTAGTATGCAAGATGTACGAGTATTAGGAATACTCGAGGTTGATGTGATCATAAACGATTGTATAACCATGACACTTCCATTCCAAGGTAGTAATGAAAACATGTTTCGATTTAGTAACTCCACTCAACATATTAGTGATCTGATCTTGGTCCAAATATTGGATATTGATCTGAATATGATTCAGATGCAACAAAAAGATTAGATTCACAGTTTGATTTAATCAAACATCTTTGAGAGGTTCTCGAAATCAGGATTTAAGATATGATCTCAATTCTAGTCACTATGCATGGAATATACAGTCACCCTATCCTTTTCTCCAAGTATCCGCGGATAAAGCACATTATTCTTGAAAGAGTTAAGAATAATTCAATTGTTGATAGTGTATCCGAGCACTGAGAAATAGACAATTAAATATGATTTAATGTCATAAGTAATGTGAATATGATTCATATTATTTAGACACATGAGAAGAATTATTTGAGCTAATTAAATATGATTTAATTATCAAAGATGTGATTAAAATAGATATTACTATCCATAATGATCATAAATATTATAAATATGATTTATAATATATTAGAGTGAGAGAGAGAGAGAGAGAGATTTAATTGTGATCTGGATTTACGAATTAAATGTTGATGTGAATTGGATTCACACTGTGCAATTGTTGATCGGTTTATGATGATAATACAGAATGATATGATCGAAAGATGTGGATTCCTAATGCCTGATCTTGGAGGGCATGCTGTGTCCGACAAGTCGGATCTGACAGTCGTTGTATCGACGCCTCTCTCGGTACTCGGATATCAATCAACCAAAGCAATCGTCATCAACCAAACATTCAATCAAAACGCACGGGAGTACTTGTATAAAGAGATCATGCAAGTGCGCGAGTTATGAAATTTATTTAACACTACGTGAAATATGTATAAGGCAAGCGGGTAGAGTGTCGTCCGTGGGAGCAAACAGGAATAAACTACAAAAATGAAACCCAGCTCAAAGAATCAAGCACTTGGTTCTGCAACCTAATTAGGTTCTTATGTAATTTTGTGGCTTTTTTAAAAAAAATATGGTTTTTATTTGATTTTTAATTTAATATTTTCATGGATTTTAATTTTTTAAATGCTTTTAATTAATAAAATATAATAATAACTATATAATAATATATATATGTGAGAGATATCTAAAGAGATATAAAGAAGAGCCTTTTTGGATTGTTCAAGTATATCAAATAAAGTCAAAATAAATCAAATAAAATATTTTTGGGTTTTTTTATATTTTCTCTGTTTAAGGAGTTTTTATGACATTTTTAAGATTTTTGATGTATTTTAAAAATCAAAATACATAAAATAAAAGAAATAGAAAATACAAGAACTTCAAAATGACCTAAAAATATATATCAAGTAAGAAAGGATCCCAAGTGATTTTTCTTGTATAGAGAATAAAATAAAGAAAATTTTAAGATTTTAGAACATTTTTTGTTTTTTCTACATTTTTTATGATTTTTTAAGGTTTTATGTATTTTGCTCTTTTTAAGCTTTGTTTTTTGTTTTTTTATGAATTTTGGGTATGTGAAAAAATATAATAAAATATAGTTGCCCTAAATTTTTAATAATTTTTAGAGTTGTATTTGATTTTTTATTATTTTTCATAGTCAAAATAGTAAAATGTATATAGTTTTGCATTTTTTTGTTAGGAAAATAACAATAAATACCTTCGCAAAAATATATGTGATATAATATCAAATAAGGTATTTAAATTGATTCCTTAGATTTTTGGATTTAATTTAGAAATTAAAGCAATCAAAATAAAATCAAGCAATTAAAAACAACACACATGGACGATTTTGCAATTAAAGAAACCTCAAGCATGCATTTAAAAAAATACAACACGTCAAGGGCCTTCACATATATTTCCCAATTAACTTCATAATGTACAAACACTTGACAAAGGCATATGTGTAAATAAATAATCATCTAGGGTTATCGAAGCTATTTTCCCAATAAAATACAACTTTAATATATAGTGGTGGGGACTATATTGCAATTTCCAAAAGTATTTACAACTTTTCCATGAAAGACCCCAAAAAACCACATGATAAGATATGCAACTTACCCACAAAAAGCCCTCACATGGGAACGTGGTTTGGACCAAAAAGAAAATTGCATAAACTAGAGGGTTTTGAATGCAAAATACCCACAAGTTTTTAAACTACAAAAAATATTTATAGGACCAAATGTTAAATAACAAAAATAGGAGGGGGACATGTGCAAATTACCCACTCCTATTGCACAAGGAAACAACTGAGATCTGTTCACTTATACATGTGACCTGCATCCAACGATCAATATCGCTTCATGGTTGGACGGTGAAGATCCGATCCTCAGATGGATCTAATGGCTGATAGAAGGTGTGATCCAACGGGCTGTTCAACTGGGCAACAGTTCTTGATCTGATCACGAAGGCTATTGTTGGACATGCGAGCCCACGACGAGCCATTATGCAATAAATGTTATTGCAATTCACTCCTTGATCTGAAATAAAGAGTATATAATTTGCATAATAGGTCCCTTAGTACAATTAGGGTTATGTACCATGGCCATCTTAATGATCATACAGCTGTTGATTCAATTATTGAATCATAGAGGCTGGTGCTTAGATGAATATCTAATAAGTTAGATTGGGGACTCGTCAAGCACCGTCAAATGATTATTAAGAGATGATCTCCAGCCAGAGTAGGAGATGGCAATCCTATCCCAGTTAGGCTGATATCTGACCGACCTCTTGATGCAGGTCCTCTGCATAGGAATAGAGATTCGGAGGTGTCAGATTAGTTAGGTCAAAGAGTTGACTTAACGAGATCGAGATAACCAAAGTCCTATATCGTATGCTGTCACGATACAGGCACTCATCCTCTGACCAGAGACAGATGTGTTACTATATGTTTGAGTATGTACATTTGGAAGACCAATAGGTTGATGACCTAATCAAGGTCTATACACCGGTGCGCTGGTGTGCATATAAGGGCATATGAGTAATACGATCTCTCAAAGGGATCATACAGGTTCAGTTACTGAACCAGAAGACATGAGCTCACTCATGAGATATTTGGAAGAATCAAATTCCATGCGCATGGTCGTCTCGCTTTAGAAGCTTGACTGAATTTGTAGGTTTGATATATACTTTTGGAAAGTATATGATCAAGACCTAGGTATGATATATACTTTTGGAAAGTATATGATCGATACAGACTTCCAATGATCGAATGAGAAACTTACTGATAAAGCCCTGAAGTAGACAGTGTAAAGTTGATCTAATACTTCGGGTTTATTCTGAGTCTTCCAGTATGCAGGATGTACAGGTATTAGGAATACCTGAGGGTGATGTGATCATAAACGATTGTATAACCATGACGCTTCCATTCCTAGGGAGTGATGAAATGGGTCTGGATTTTAGTGTCTCCTCTCAGTAGAGAAGTAATCTCATCTTAGTCCAAATGTTGGACATTGATCTGAATGTGATTCAGATTCAATGAGAAGATTAGATTTACGGTCTTGATTTAATCAAGCATCTATGGGAGGCCCGAGATCTGGATTTGAGATGTCATCTCAATATCCATGTCACTATACGTGGAACAATACAATCGCCCTGTCCTTGTCTCCAAGTATTCGCGGAGAATGCGCATTATCCTTGAAAGAGTTCATGGATAATTCTATTGTTGATATATGTATCCGAGCATTGAGAAAATTGATAATTAAATGTGATTTAGTTATCATGAATAATATGAATTTGATTCATATTATAAGGAGAGTTATCTTAGATAATTAAATGTGATTTGATTATCAAAGATGTAAATAATGTGAATGTGATTCATATTATTTGAGCACAAGAGAATAAGTTATCCAATATAATTAAATGTGATTTAATTATTATGGATAAGAATAATGTGGATAGTAATATCCAATTATTCATAATATATTATAAATGTGATTTATAATGTATTAGAGAGAGTTAAATATAATTTATATTAGTAGATTAATTATTAATGTGTATTGGATACACATTGTCTAATTAATTGAAAATGTAAATTACATTTTGTTTTGGGTTGTGAATATGATTCACAATATTCCAATGTCAAGATTGCAATATTCCCAAAATTAATTGAGAATTATTTTGGTGAATAAAATCCCAACAAATAGTTGTTGGAAAATAAGTAGAGAGAAAATCAAGGAGATGTGCAATCTTATGGGAATCCATGAGATTGCCCTCCCTCCAAAGGGGAAGGTTGATCTCCTTTATTCTCTCTCTCCTTATTTGATTGATTTAATTTGGTGTTAATATATATTTGATATATTTCATCAAATTTAAATCACAAGTTGTTGGCTTTTACCAACAACAATCTTGACCATTGGATTGACATAAATCAATCTCATCCATTGATTTTATATGTCACATGGATTGAGATCCATGGATCCCAAAACCCTATAAATAGAGAGGCATACCATGCTCTCTATTTTTACACAACACTTCTCTCTCTCTCTCTTTCTCTCTAGAGGTCAACCCTCTCTCTCTCCCTCTCATGGCCGTCCACCATGGATGCCATGGAGAGGTTCTCCATCGCCGTAGCATCGTCGTTATGCTGCCCGATCGTCTGCTCGTGGATCTCCGTCTCCTTCGGTGCGCCTCGCTCGTGAAGAAGACGTCGGATCTCGTGTGTCGAGATCAGGAGATCCGCCGCTTGGATCATCAACATGGATTGCGAGAAGCACGCGGTTCATCCCCGCGCTCGCAAGCGTCTCCTCCGTCGGATCGGACTTGAGACAGGAGGTCTCTTCGTTTAGAGACTCGATCGCAACCACGCTTCAAGAGGTAATCCTATTACTTGTTTGTGGTTTAGACGAAATGATCCGAGAAGTGTTCTTGGATCATGTGGTTTCGTCGTAAGAAAATTTTTTAAATTCCGCTGCATCGAGCAACTAGTGCGACTAGTCGCTCCTCGTCGTATTCGATACGACGCTCACGCTTCCGTGATGCGCTTGAGGATCTAACCATATCCTTCAAGTGGTATCAGAGCCTTAGGTCGACGGTTTCGAATATGATTCGCTAACCGAGGACGATTTGGGTTCGTTAAGGTTGCGAAAGTTTTATCGCATTTCATTTTCGCAGATCTGTTTAGTGTAATTTTTCGGCCCTGTTTAAATTGTTTAAACACAAAAATAGAACTTGTATTTTGTTCCCCATTAAATAAGGAAACCATAGGATCTGAGTTTGCGTAAATCGGATTTTTTATGCTCTAGATATGGTCATTTTAATGAACATGTATGCACTGTTACGGGAACTGCTAATCTTAACGTAATTAAAGAGTTAATTACTGATTAAGACGCCTCGAAATGCGTGAAATATCACTTGATTTCTGTTCTAAATCAAATTAGCAAACTTTAGAAATTGACTTTGCTTAATTTGGATTTAAATTGATTGAGATATGCTAATTTTAGTAAGTAGGGGTCACTGCTGAATTTACTTTCCTAATCAAGAACCATGTGATTGTCAATTAATGAAATTAATTGTTAATTTCGAGAAATAATTATGGAAAATATTTGTGAAATATAAAAGAATGATTATTTCCTTAATTGACTTGGCCACAATCAATTAGTTGATTAGATTTGATCTAAATCATAATTGGAAACACAATCATCAAACTTCTTGCTTGAATAGGATTGGGAATTTGTCTAGCAAATTTCCTTATAATCAAAAACTGTTTTGATTACTATATGGTATAATTTCGATTGAAGAACCGATGATCATCTCAAGTACAAATTAATCAATTTGGCATTATCTTTTCCCGAGGCGGATATGGTGTCTAGTCGGGGATCGCTGGGGTAGCGGGTTGCAACGTATGCGGTCCGTCCCACTCCCGCCGGTACTGGCCATGACAGCGGGTAGGGCCGGGATAATGTCCGAGGGATTAAGATGTATTTTTCTAATTATTAAAATACGAATTAATACGTACTTTGAGAATAATACCATATATATTCAAGTAAGATAATCAAGTTTGATTGATTGAATTGGATTGATAATTAATTTAATATGATTGAATTGATTATGTCCAATTATACTCTAATATGATTAGAGTTGATAATTCCCTTGGAAGAATTGATTATATGAATATGATTCATAGTAATTAATTAAATTTGAATAAGATATGGAGGATCACATAAGTGACATCCATGGTCTCCCGTCAAGGCGAAGGGTTTCGTCGCCAGATATTATATGTGGGAGACGCCTGCCCGAAGTGACAGCTCCTGCATATGATCCATTTGGATCGGGCTCGTCGCTTCTCGAAAGAGTAAGGACGTATGCGTAGTGACCCCAATATCGGGTCCTCATATTATTGGGGCGATATTGGATTGCGCATAGCGAGTTGTATTCCTGTTGACGGTTGGTTCAATTAATGACGGGTCAACATCACCTTAGGGGTGGTGGGCCCGGGTGTTAAAGACCGAATTGGGAGATGCAAGTTGGACTTGCAAGGCGGAATGTGTTCCCGCTTCTTTTTATCAGAGTTGTAGGTTCTCATATTATTGGGATGCAACAAAGATAAGGAAGGAGATCCCAGATCTTGCTTGAGATATAATGGTAAGTATATCTCTTACATTGAAAGTGATTAAGGGAATGAACTTTCATTGTTGACATGGCAAGACAACTTTGATATAAAAATTCCTAAATCAAAGTAAATTATATATTTATATAAGTTTATGCAAATTTCTTATTTCAGATAATCCTTCATTAAACCCACTCAATGTTATACTCAATAATAACCAGTAGAATATCATGGATTGGACCCTTTGATCCAGATATTGTACTTGCAATTGGACACATAATGTTTGTGGTTGCAATGTGCAAGTTTCCTCATAATAATGAGAAGTGATAATAAGACAATAGGACTAATACCCTAGGGTTTGTATGTCTCTATAAGTCTTGATCTCATTGAATGTACTTTGGAAGTGACATGTCGATGATGATCGTAATTATCAAATAATCCTTATAAAATCAATAAAGATTTTCTGGCATACATATGTGCTCTTGACATTTAATCATGAATGATGTGGTTCTCTGCATCATGTAGAATGGTAGCTCTATGAGAGATGATGTATTCAAATTGTTTGAGTACCTACCTGAACCTATGTTTTAGAGTTTAAATGGATGTAGATGATGAGTGTCATCATTCTACTGTCTATACTCTAGTCATTCATGAAGCTTCATAATATTCATATTATATGAATTGGGTGAAGCATGTATAAATGTCAAAATGCTCTTACATTAAATTCTTTTGAATTTAACATAAGAGATCCTTAGTCTTAAGCAATGGTTGCTTATAGATAAAGGGAGCGCAGTGGAAGCATGGGTTGGACCTAAGCAAGAAGTATAATCAAAGAGTTGACTGTACTTCTGTGACTTCCATATAACATCCAAAGAGTTGGATGAATGCCAATACTGCAATATGTTGACGTGTTGATAGTATGACTATCAAATCTATCTAGAATCCTTAGAGAAGGAATCAGACAGTACATCAGATTAATCTACATATAATCATTGATATTAGCTTACTTATTTGATAAGATAAAGTCTAATAATTGTATCTCAATCTTCTGACGACACTTGCAATTGGTTGCATATGTATTAGAATATTAGAAATTTGATCTTAAGGTTTATTGGTCATCCATGTTGAAAGTGATGCAAGTGTTGCAACAATTTCCATGAGATCAATAGACTTCATATTTTCAGTGGGAGCCCTTAGTCTTAGAGAATGTCTCTATGACCTAGATATTAGAATACACTCATTGCTTATTCTAATTGTTGGATATAAACATGAATTCTGTAATAAATCTATCATAAAGAGTTATGATGGAGATATTTCAGATAGTAATCTAAAATCTACTGGACTCTATTAAATTAGAAAATTAATGGTTCATTAAGATTTCTGATACTGAAAATTAAACCTTTAAAGATCAATAGGAGGATAAAGATCATTTGACAATGATCTGGCATCATGTTTTGGACATATGCCTGTTGATGAGATCAATGGACTAGTAAGACATGAAACTTTAGATTGTCTAAAGATTCAAATCTCACATACTTGTGAATATTGTATTCAAAAGTAAAAATGTCCAATACACCCTTCTTTGTGATAGGTGTAAGATGTTAAGGTATTCGAGATCTCATACATATTGATGTATGTAAATCATCTATATCAGAATAAACATTATGGATATGTGATATCTATTAGTGATTATTTGTGATATGAGATTTCTTCTCTTCACTTAGAAAACTTTGAAATGTTCAAAGATTTCACAATTTTGGTTTAGAACCAAAGTTTGAAGGAAGATGAAATGAATTTGATCTAACCAAGGTAGCCTGTACCTATTAGATGAATTCAAGAAATACCTTATGGAGATATGAATATCATTCCTATCTCGATCCTCCTAATGAACCTGAACTCAATGAAGTTGTAGGGAGATACAATTGATCATGTATGACATGATTTAATCAATGATTAATCCTAGAATAATTATCTCTTAATTTCAAGAGGTATATATGTAGTAGAGACTACATTATATACTTAATAAGGTTCCATGCATGTAAGATGGAATCTGGCACTAGAGAGTGCTACTTCATTAGGAAAATAAAGGATGGTATTGTATACCTACTTTATGACCTTTAGATTCTTAAAGGATCTCGTCTCTGAGAATGTGATTCTTAGAGGATGACTCTCTTAAGAATCAAGATAGAATGAAGTAAAGGAACTCATTTAATCTTGAGAAGATAACGAGGCTCCTGAAATCGGAAACTAAAAGAATAATTGAAGATGAAACAATAATACTTCTTCAAATAAGTTTGAGGATGTATTCCATGTGAAAATGATTGGACTTCATGTGATGAAGCTCCTGGGGATCATGACATGGATAGATGGATGTTAGCAATAAAAGTCTAATGTAAACTTCATATACAAGTGTTGTATATGGACCCTCGAGGATCCACCTATATGGGTAAGACCCATTAAGATGTAATTGAATCTTCAAAAGAAAGAGGGAACCTAATGAGAAGGTAGAGACCTTCAAAGAATGGTTCGTAGCCATGAGCTACACACCGAAGAGAAGACATCGCTAGCGATGAGACTTGCTCTGCAGTGACCTAGCTTTAACCCATGAGAATATTGCTAACTATAGCTACACAACTTGACTATGACATCTTCATGGTGTGAGTCAAGATTGCATTCCTCTATGAATACCTCTCTGAGGATATTCATATGAACTAGCCCCAGGATTCGTGGTTAAGGAAAGCAAGGTGTGCAAGCTAAAGAGCTCCATCTTTGGACTCAAATAAGCTTCTTGTAGTTGGATCATAAGATCTGATGAAATTGTAAATGTTATGATTTCAGTAAGAATCTTGATGAACCATGTGAAGCTTAGTAGGAGTCCCATTGTGTTCATCATGCTAAATGTAGATAATATCCTAATCATTTGGAATGATCTAAGGATGATAATAATAAGTGTTTTATAATATGGTAATCCCATACCTCGAGATATGATCTCAAGAATACCTCTTAGATCTTAGTTCTGAAATTGTTCAGAAGCAAAGAGAAGAGGATATTGGGACTGTCACATTTGTAGTACACCTTGGACATATTCTATTCTTAGATATTCCAAGAAAGGCTTCCATCCCTTAAGATGTGGTACTGACCTATCTAAAGGGATAGCACCTCAAAAGGTTGAGGAAGTGAATGATAGAACTGCTTGCACTTGTGCATCAGTTATGAGAAGCTGAGTGTATGCTGGATGTGTACGAATACCGGATGTCTGCCATGCAGTGGGAGTAGTAAAATGCTACTAATCCTACTATGGAGATAAAACACTTGATTGCAGTAATAACAAAATCTTCATAGATGATAAGATCTTTGAGATAGTGATCTCAAAGTCTTATCTTCAAATACTTAAGACTTTATAGATAGTGATCTAAAAGGTCTTAACTTTGGATACCTTTAGAGATAGTGATCTCTAGGGATAAAGGTATTCTGATAAGGATTATGGAAATACTGGTTGTAATAATCGAGGTATAATGTCAAGGACACTATAACAAAATTGAGTATTGGTTGCATAAGATGCAACATTCGCATTGGATGCGAGCACTGTTACTAGGGGATATGCAAGTGCCGTAAAAGGACTTGGCGTAGTCTCTTGAGAACAGAGTGACTGATCAGCTTACCTAGCTATTTTCTAAATAGCCTATGATTGTCACATGAGTGTGCTTAAATGATTAGCCCATTAATGGCTCTTTGGGCTAGTGGGAGATTGTTGGACATGCAAGCCCACGGTGAGCCATTATGCAATAAATGTTATTGCAATTCACTCCTTGATCTGAAATAAAGAGTATATAATTTGCATAATAGGTCCCTTAGTACAATTAGGGTTATGTACCATGGCCATCTTAATGATCATACAACTGTTGATTCAATTATTGAATCATAGAGGCTGGTGCTTAGATGAATATCTAATAAGTTAGATTGGGGACTCGTCAAGCACCGTCAAATGATTATTAAGAGATGATCTCCAGCCAGAGTAGGAGATGGCAATCCTATCCCAGTTAGGCTGATATCTGACCGACCTCTTGATGCAGGTCCTCTGCATAGGAATAGAGATTCGGAGGTGTCAGATTAGTTAGGTCAAAGAGTTGACTTAACGAGATCGAGATAACCAAAGTCCTATATCATATGCTGTCACGATACAGGCACGCATCCTCTGACCAGAGACAGATGTGTTACTATATGTTTGAGTATGTACATTTGGAAGACCAATAGGTTGATGACCTAATCAAGGTCTATACACCGGTGCGCTGGTGTGCATATAAGGGCATATGAGTAATACGATCTCTCAAAGGGATCATACAGGTTCAGTTACTGAACCAGAAGACATGAGCTCACTCATGAGATATTTGGAAGAATCAAATTCCATGCGCATGGTCGTCTCGCTTTAGAAGCTTGACTGAATTTGTAGGTTTGATATATACTTTTGGAAAGTATATGATCAAGACCTAGGTATGATATATACTTTTGGAAAGTATATGATCGATACAGACTTCCAATGATCGAATGAGAAACTTACTGATAAAGCCCTGAAGTAGACAGTGTAAAGTTGATCTAATACTTCGGGTTTATTCCGAGTCTTCCAGTATGCAGGATGTACAGGTATTAGGAATACCTGAGGGTGATGTGATCATAAACGATTGTATAACCATGACGCTTCCATTCCTAGGGAGTGATGAAACGGGTCTGGATTTTAGTGACTCCTCTCAGTAGAGAAGTAATCTCATCTTAGTCCAAATGTTGGACATTGATCTGAATGTGATTCAGATTCAATGAGAAGATTAGATTTACGGTCTTGATTTAATCAAGCATCTATGGGAGGCCCGAGATCTGGATTTGAGATGTCATCTCAATATCCATGTCACTATACGTGGAACAATACAATCGCCCTGTCCTTGTCTCCAAGTATTCGCGGAGAATGCGCATTATCCTTGAAAGAGTTCATGGATAATTCTATTGTTGATATATGTATCCGAGCATTGAGAAAATGGATAATTAAATGTGATTTAGTTATCATGAATAATATGAATTTGATTCATATTATAAGGAGAGTTATCTTAGATAATTAAATGTGATTTGATTATCAAAGATGTAAATAATGTGAATGTGATTCATATTATTTGAGCACAAGAGAATAATTTATCCAATATAATTAAATGTGATTTAATTATTATGGATAAGAATAATGTGGATAGTAATATCCAATTATTCATAATATATTATAAATGTGATTTATAATGTATTAGAGAGAGTTAAATATAATTTATATTAGTAGATTAATTATTAATGTGTATTGGATACACATTGTCTAATTAATTGAAAATGTAAATTACATTTTGTTTTGGGTTGTGAATATGATTCACAATATTCCAATGTCAAGATTGCAATATTCCCAAAATTAATTGAGAATTATTTTGGTGAATAAAATCCCAACAAATAGTTGTTGGAAAATAAGTAGAGAGAAAATCAAGGAGATGTGCAATCTTATGGGAATCCATGAGATTGCCCTCCCTCCAAAGGGGAAGGTTGATCTCCTTTATTCTCTCTCTCCTTATTTGATTGATTTAATTTGGTGTTAATATATATTTGATATATTTCATCAAATTTAAATCACAAGTTGTTGGCTTTTACCAACAACAATCTTGACCATTGGATTGACATAAATCAATCTCATCCATTGATTTTATATGTCACATGGATTGAGATCCATGGATCCCAAAACCCTATAAATAGAGAGGCATACCATGCTCTCTATTTTTACACAACACTTCTCTCTCTCTCTCTTTCTCTCTAGAGGTCAGCCCTCTCTCTCTCCCTCTCATGGCCGTCCACCATGGATGCCATGGAGAGGTTCTCCATCGCCGTAGCATCGTCGTTATGCTGCCCGATCGTCTGCTCGTGGATCTCCGTCTCCTTCGGTGCGCCTCGCTCGTGAAGAAGACGTCGGATCTCGTGTGCCGAGATCAGGAGATCCGCCGCTTGGATCATCAACATGGATTGCGAGAAGCACGCGGTTCATCCCCGCGCTCGCAAGCGTCTCCTCCGTCGGATCGGACTTGAGACAGGAGGTCTCTTCGTTTAGAGACTCGATCGCAACCACGCTTCAAGAGGTAATCCTATTACTTGTTTGTGGTTTAGACGAAACGATCCGAGAAGTGTTCTTGGATCATGTGGTTTCGTCGTAAGAAAATTTTTTAAATTCCGCTGCATCGAGCAACTAGTGCGACTAGTCGCTCCTCATCGTATTCGATACGACGCTCACGCTTCCGTGATGCGCTTGAGGATCTAACCATATCCTTCAGCTATACGTGGAAGAACACACGAAGAACATCAGCCTGGCGACTTTCAATCAGAGCTCCTACGCAGCTCCGGCCTTCTCTTGCATGGATGATGGGCTGAGACGACTCCTAGGACGACATCAGAGATGTGGATGGTCCGGAGAAGGTCCAAGACCCACAAAGAGGGTCTCGGAGGATGGAGACGTACGACAGATCTGGAGCAGCTTCGACTGAACCGCATGCCCCCCAGATGGGGTTCTGGAGACCTGCGACCTATGTGGTTTGATCATGGTATCTAAGGAGAAGCCTTAGAGACCAAAATGGAGCGAGAAAATAGGGGAATGAAGCAGAGCGTAGGCCCTCCGATGAGGAGCAGAACAGATGGTCTGGTCGGACCGATTTACGATGAATCAAGGTGCGTGGAGTGATCAAAACGATGGAGAAGCATGGGGGGAGTGTGGTGAAGGTGAAAGTAGCAGCGGAGGGTGGTTGAAGTGATGAGGAACAAGGTTGGAACAGAGAGCTCCGGCGATAAGAACTTTTTGAGATTTCGGATATATTTAAGTAAAAATCAAATAATAGAAATCAAGCCTAAGCTACTGCTATACTATGGAACAAAATGCAAAAGAAATTGACAACACACCACTGTCGAGGATCAGGGAGTAGAGCTTCATCGACGAATGCTCCAGTTAGGGGTGGATGCACATCCTCCTCCTCCGTCCATGCCCAAGAACCGATGCCCAACCTTCCTGTCACTAAGGTAGATCGCTCCATGGGTTCAGGTGGGTTTTGGAAGTGATAGGTGATCAACGAAGCTCAAGAGGAGGACATGGCTTATTTATAGCCAGCTGGAAAAAAAGGGAAAAGGGATCTAGGGTTTCAACCATATAAGTCGACAAGAATCGCATGTAGATGATCCGCGAGCGAGGGCATGATCCTAGAAAAATACGAGAAGTCGGCTACTCGATAAGGTTTGATAGTCGACAGAGGGGAGGTGGTTTGTTGACTCGAGGTCAACAGTCCGAGGCCTAGGATTTGGCCACATCAGCACCACCTAGACGCTACGTGACAAAACTGCCAAATAAATGAAAGAATAATAAAATAAAAATAGAAAATAATTTTATTTTAAAAAACTTTAAACATGAAATATGTTACATAATTAAAAAGCTATTTTTTGGTGATTTGTATTTATTTTTATCATTTTATTTATTGAGTTTTGATTTTTACATGTAATTTATAGGTATAAATATTTGTATAAACTCTATTTTATTTTTATTTTGTGATATATAATTTATTATTTTATATACATAATTTTATTATTTATAATATATTTAATTACATATGTACATATTTTTATTTATTTTTTTGAAGTCATTTATACACTTAAGTAAATATATGTACTTATTATATAGGTATATGTAAAGGTAATTCATCTATGTAATTTAGTATACATATTTATTTTACTTAATTTCCAGTTGCTTTATTCTATTTTTATTATGTACATATGCTATAAAGAATATTTACAAAACTATAAAAATATAAAGAAAGAAAAATATAAAGAATAAGTAAGATGAATATTTTATTCAAGTATAGTGTACAGTAGGGGTCCAAAACTTAACTTTTGCATCTTAACTCCAAATTAAGCGAAACCACCTTCATTAAATAGTTAATAATATATATATATATATATATTTAAAGGTGATTTTGGTGTATTTTGAATTAATATGGAGATGATGTGGGTCTAGGAAGTTTGAGTTTTGGAATTTTTATTCTGAGTATAAAATGTACATTATATATTATTTTCATGTGAAACTAATTTTGTAATTTTCTATTTATTTTTATTTATAACATTCATATACAAAGTTTATTTATTTGAGATCCAAATAATAGACAAATAAAATGGGTCCCAAAAATGGATTAGTGGAGAATAAAAATTAGGATTCTTATTGTGTATTTGACCCTTATTTCCCCATACTTTATTCCTTGTCGACTAGTCATCAAGATGCCTACGTCTTGTGGTTTAGGGACATAAAATACCTTTGGCATTTTATTTATTTTATTTTCTTTTATTTATTCTTATATTTTGGATTTAAACAATGTATTTTATACAGTATTTATACAATAAATAATGAATGCTAATTTATGCAAAATGATATTTACATGCGTTTAGCTTGGGTTAAAAGGCCAAAATGTAAGAATAAAGGTGATGAAATAGAGATTCATCAACAATTAATTGTAAATGTAATTTATATTTATTGGGTTGTTGAATTTGATTCATAATTGTCAATGGTTTATTTGCAATTGTCACAAATAATTTGCAATAATTATTTGGTGATATTTTATTAACAAAATATTTCATGAAATATGAATTAATGTAACAAGATTACATTAGGATTGGAGAGAGTTTTCTCTCTCCAATCTAATGGTGGTCGTCCACCTTGATTAAAAGGGAAGGATGCTTTCTCCTTTCCCTTTTCATGGAAGGTGGAGGCTTAGTTCTATTCCATTCATGAGAATCTTGATTTAATTGAAACTAAATAGGTTATGATTATTCAAAATATATTTATTTTCTTTTAAATTAAATTAATTATTGTTACAAATTTTTGCAACAAAATCTCAACCATTGATTTGAATTAGGGGTGCATCTCCACAATCCAATTAGTATAAAAGGAGGGTAACCTAGCCTTTTACACTACAACGATTGCAAGAGAAATTAATCTCTCTCTCTCTCTATACATCACATCTCTCTCTCTCTCTCAATATTGTGGTCGTCCACCATATTAATCGAGAGAGAGAGAGCCGCTATCGTCGCGACATAGTTGTGCTGCCAGATCGATTGCTCGTGGATCTTCACCTTCTTCGGTGTATCTCGTTCATAAGGAAGGACATTGATTTCATGCAACGAAATCAGGGGACTCCACATTCATATCTTTAACTTGGACTGCGAGAATCCCACGTCTCATCAACGTGATCTCAAGTGCCTTCTTCGTCGAGTAGGACTTGAGACAGTAGAATCTCTTACTTTTGATATTAGAGATTGCAAACAAGCTCTAATTGGTAATACTATTACTTGTTTGTGATCTTGATGAAACGATTTGAGAAGTATTCTCAAATCATGTGGTTCATCTATTTAAAATTTTAAATTATGTTGCTCCTCGCAACTATTATGACCAGTTGACCTAGATCGCATTCAGTGTGATCTACACACTTCCGTGATGCGCTACGGCCTAAAATCTAGCTTTCAAGTGGTATCACAACCTTGGTCATAGGTCTTGGATGTGATCCAAAACTATAGATGAATGAGGTTGTGTATATCGGATGTGTTGAGTTGCTGCATGTTTTGAATTGTTTTTTGCTAAGATGAAAAAGTTCTTGTTTATGCATTGTTTTATAAATTTTATGGATAACAAAATGTATTTAGATCATCTAAATATATCCCCAAAATAGTATCCAATTGTTGGTGCCAAAGGTGCATAAATTAAAATATGAAAAATTCCCGCAGTGACATTATTTTTGCATGTATTCATGAATCTATAATAAATTAATTTTTGTGACTATTTTTCCATCATGAAACATGAAATAAATACTTTGATTAAGTATAGAATTAAACCAGAAAACTGCACAATTTTATTTCACGCGATTCTGACTCCGTTTGTCCTATATATTCCATATTTAGTGGAGATGGGTCGGACGATGATTGTATCATCAATATTACTTTCTTAAAATATCTAACATTCCATGTCAATCAAGGAAATTATGGATTTTACATGATTAATTGATGCTTAATATTTTTCTGAAAATATTTGATTAAACATCAATCACCATTAAATGAATGTTTCATGACAAAATTTCTAGTTTAACCTACATTAGTTGCAGGTCAACTTTTACATGCAAAACATGTTTGCTTGATATGATTAGAAATTTAGAATCTATAAATTATTTTAAGATGCCTAATATTTCTAAGAGATTACTATATAGTATAATTCTGATCATCAAAGGAATGATCGATAAAATTGCAAGTCCATTGATCTAACAATTATTGTTCTTGAGTCGTTATGGTGATGGTGTCTAAGTCGTGGACATGCTAATGGGTTATTAACTGGCAGCCTCCACATCATTTGGAGTGGAAGTGCTCCCTGTTAGCATTGTATGTCAGATCTAGCTTGATCCATCTCAATGATAGGGTGATATGAGTAAATCAAGTTGTACTCTAATTACTAAAACTCAAGAATAATGCGTACTTGTGTGAGCATACTACTATATCGTAATATCAAGCAAACCCTAATAATTTCTTGGTTGATTGATTTGAATGATAATTGATTTTATATGATTAAATTAATTAGATCTAATTGAAATAAACACTCTGTTATGAATGTAGATGTAATTCCCTTAGAAGAATTAATTACTTGAATATGATTCATAATAATTAATTAAAATTTGAATGGGATATGGAGGATCATGTAAATGACATCCATAGCCTCCCATAAAGGCGAAGGGTTCCGTCACCATGGATTTTATGATGGAGATGACTGTCCAAAGTGACATCTCCTACATACAAGCGCACATGGATCACGTTCTTTGCTTCTCGAAAGAGTAAGGTTGTATGCGTAGTGACCCCAATATTGATCCTCATATAATTGGGGCGGTATTGGATTTCACATAGCGAGTGTTATTCCTGTTGATTATTTATTCAATTAATGAGGGTCAACATCACCTTAGGGGTGGTGGGCTCGGGTGTTGAAGACTGAATCGGGAAATTCAAGTTGGACTTGTAAAGCAGAATGAGTTCCCGCTTCTTTTTATCTGAGTTGCAACTTCTCAAATAATTGAGATGTAACAAAGGTAAAAGGGAAATCCCAGATCTTACTAGAGATATAACGGTAAGTATATCTCTTGCTTTGAAAGTGAATAAGGGAATGGACTTTCAGAGTTTAAAAGGCAAGACTAATTTGATTAAAAATCCTCAATAAAATAATTTAAATTTGAATATATAATTCATTATATGTTATAATATAGTGCATTATTAATCTCAGATGAAATCCAGGAACCCATTCAGTAGGCTTCTGGTGGTCAACAAATTGATCGAACCCAACTATTCAGATTGCATCCGAAACTTGGAGCTTGTTCTGTATACTAACCTTATTGGATATATGCTCAGAAGGACAAGCATAAAAACCCTCAAACATTGGAAGAACTACAGTTCAATGAAAAATATGATGAAGATCATGCATTGTCAAGGTGTTATATATTGGGATCTCTGTTCGATGTACTGCAAAAACAATATATAGAAATGGAAGGTTGCCAAGATATAATACTAAATCTTAAAGAGATGTTTGGTGATGTAAAGCATATTTAGTGCTACAATGTTAAGAAAGAACTTGTTCGCTGCAAGATGTAGGAAGGGACTTCGGTTCAAGAACATGTAATCAAAATGTTTGGTTACCTTTGTGAACATGACACTCTCGGGGTATAAATGGATTCAGAAATGCATACCGACTTCATTATGTTATCCCTACCCAAGTCTTTCACCAACCTTGTGGTATCGTACCATAGGAACAAGTTGGAATTAACTAATGCTGAACTCATGGATTTATTAAAGTCCGCAGAAGATGTAATGAAGAAAGAGAATCCCATTGGCAGTGCAATGGTTGCACATACTAAAGGGAAGCGTGGTTGAAAGCATGGGGATCAGAAAGATCCAGCCTAAAAAAAGAAGAAGAGTCAAGTTGTTGGCTCATCTTCTCATGCTACAATACTGACAGTATCAGAAGATCAATGTGTGTCATCATTGCAAAAAGCTGGGGCACTGGAAGCGTAATTGCCCAGATTACCTTAAAACCGCTAATAAAGGTAAAGCCATGGCAAGCATGAAATCTACTTCATCATTGAAACCAATTTTCTTGTAGGATAAGAAGGTAGTTGGATCATTGATTCTGATGCTTCTATTCATGTATGCAATTTATTGCATCTATTTTAGAAAACTAGGGATCTTGATGAAGGGAGGATAGTCATCTAAATGGGATATGATCCAACTGTTGCAACAATCGCCATCATGACATGCAGACTATCAGTATCTAGTGGGAGATTCCTTATGCTTAAAGACGTCTTTACGTTCTAGATGTTAGAAGGAAGCTATTATTTGTAATTGAACTAGTTAGAAATGGATATTCGTTCCTATTCAATAATAATCTTGTCATAAATCATTATGATAAACATGCTGCTAATGATATTCTAACTTTCGGTGGACTCCATGAATTGTGCATTGATGAATCTGTCATGAATGTAACAACCACTAAGAAAAACCCTAAAAGAATCATGAAGGACGGAAGTCATTCAAACATGATTTGGCATCGAAGGCTTGGTCATTTATCTGTTCATAGGATCAATAGATTGATAAAGGATAGACCCTTATATTTTCTACAGATCAAAGCTTTACCTACCTGTGAACATTGCATTCGAGGTAAAATGACCAGAGTGCCCTTTCGTAACAAGGATACACGATGCAGGGGTATTCTTGACCTAATACACATCGATGTATGCGGTCCGTTCAAAACCATAACTAGAAATAGATATCGATATTACTTATCATTTATTGATGACCATTCACGATACAGTTTTATCGTCCTATTACAACATAAGTCTGAAACCTTTGAAAAACTTACAGAATTCATGGCTTTGGTTGGGAACCAAACCTACATGAAGATTAAACAGATTCAATTTGACCGAGGTGGCGAGTACCTCTCATATGAATTCAAGGAATACCTCAAAGAGAGAGGAATTATCTCCAATCTCACTCCTTCTAGACCTCCCCAACTTAATGGTGTTGCTGAAAGATGCAATATGACCATCATGGATCTGGTCCATTCAATGATGTGTATAGCACATTTACCACTTAGTTTCTGGGGATATGCAGTAGAGACTGTAATAATATCCTTAATAAGATTCTTAGCAAATCTGTACCCAAAACCTGTCATGAGCTTTGGTTTAGAACTAAGCTCAGTGTTAAACACTTAAAAGTTTAGGTTTGGTTGTTCCATGTGAAGAACATGGACGCAAGTAAGATAGAATCTCATACTATAGAGTGCTACTTCATTGGGCATGTAAAGGACGTTATTCGATACCAACTTTACGACCCTAAGACTCAGAAGGTCTTCATCGAGGTAAAATTTCCGGAGGATGATTTTCTTAAGAGTCAAAACCAAGATGAAGTAAGGAAACTCATTGAATCCTCCGAGGATGTTGATTTTCCTAAACCAAAAACTAAAGAAGTGAATGAGGATAAAACACCCATACCTCTTCTAAGGAGTTCAAGGGTGATAGCACCTCCTGAAATGTTCAGATTCCATGTGTCAGATAATACTGATAATGATCCATCTTCATTTTATAAAGCACTCGCGGATCAAGACCTAGATATATGGATGCTGACAATAAAGTATGAAAGAGACTCCATGTACAAGAACAATGTATGGACCCTAGAGGATCCACCTAGAGATGTAAAACCTATTGGGTGTAAATGAATATTCAAGATAAAAAGAGGACCTGATGGGAAGGTAGAGACCATCAAGGCATGACTCGTATGCAAGGGCTACAAACAAAGAGAAGGCATCGACTACGATGAGACATTCTCTCCTGTGGCTATGATTAAATCTATTAGAACATTGTTAGCTTCAACTGCATATCTTGACTACGACATCTGGCAGATGGACATCAAGATGGCATTCCTCAATGGATACCACGACGAGGATGTCTATATGAAGCAACCCCAGGGATTCATAACTGAGGGAGGTAAAGTATGCAAGTTGAAGAAATCTATCTATGGGCTCAAACAAGCTTCTCACAGATGGAACATAATTCAAAATACTAATGAATCATGTGTATACAAGAAGTTTAGTGGGAGTGCCATTGTGTTCATCATGCTTTACGTAGATGGAATCCTTAACATTGGTAATGATATTGGGATGACGACTAGTGTTAAGATTTGGTTGTCCCATACATTCGAGATGAAAGATCTTGTAGAAGCCTCTTATATCTTGGATCTGAAACTGTTCAGAAATAGAGAAAAGAGAATTTTGGGATTGTCACAACATACATACATTAAGAAGATCTTGAAACATTTCCAAATGAGAATTTCAATAAAGGCTTCCTTCCCTTAAGACATGGTATACACCTATCTAAAGGGATGGCTCCTCAAAGTGTTGAGGATAAGAAAGCCATGGCTGGATGCCCTTACACATCACCCGTAGGAAGCATGATGTATGATATGATGTCATAAGGTCAGACATCTACCATGCAGTGGGAGCGGTAAACCGTTACCAATCCTGCTATGGAGAATAATACAAGAGTGCAGTGAAGAACATCTTTAAGTATCTAAGACGAACTCAATATTACATCTTGGTCTACAGAGATGGAGATCTCTAAGTCTTGGATACACAGATTCAGGCTTCCAATCTGATGTAGATGACCGGAAGTCAACTTTAGGGTTTGTATACTTGTTGAACGATGGTGTTGTGAGCTGGAGAAGCAAGAAGCAGGACACTACAAATGATGTAACTACTGAAGTCGAATACCTAGCCACGCCAGATGCTGCTAAAGAGGTGGTGTGGTTACGCATGTTGGTGGCTGGCAGGTTGGAAAAGTTATCTGATATGCTCACCTAACACCGAAGGAACCATTGTTCTTCTTTGATACACTTGCATGGTCTCATATTAACCATCAGAAGCGGTAACTTGATAATGACCCACTGCTGGTGATGGTGCGATGGGAAATGTTCCGATATGCTCAGTTAGCATCAGAGGAACCTGTGTTCTTCTCTGACATGCTTCCTCCCATTGTCAGCTTAGAGTGTGAGTCCTGCTGATCGGGAAGAAACACCACATGAGTTCCTTCCCATCTTCCGGAACCATCCATTCCAGAAGTATTTTTGAGTTGATTCACCTTGATGTTTGGGGCCCAATCGATATCCTGATTATCTGGGAAATATCTATTCGATTCTTATAGATGACTTTTTTCATGTTTCGGGGACTTTCTTATTAAAAAAATATATATGATGTTTCTACATTATTATTTGGTTTTATTAATGAAATTAAGAATAAGTTTCAAACAATTATCAAAAGTCCACACTTTGATATGCTCAAGAGTTTCTTTCTCATGATATGCAATCATTTCTATCCGACCACATAATTTTAAATCAAACTACTTATGCCCATACTTTCCAATAGAATCTTGTGGCTAAGCTCAAACATAGGCATGTCCTTTACATTGCGAGAACCATCCTCATAATTTATCATGTTACTTACACCTACTAGGGTGATTCTGTCCTAACTACAACTTATCTCATTATTGGAATGTTGTCTCCCTCCATTAATGAGAAGGTGCCCATTAAGGTTCTCTTTCCAGGAAAGGCCTTGTTTCCTGTTCCTATAAAGGTCTTTATGCGTGTTTCCTTTGTCCACATTCTTGATCTAGGATAGGATAAACTTGCTACAAGAGCTGCAAAATACATTTTCCTTGGGTCTGCTAGGGATCAGAAGGATATAAATGCCATGATCCTAAATACAAAAAAGTTAGGTTTTGGACCTATGTTGTACATTATACATGAATAAAATAATCAATTTATTTATTCTTTCTATCTTCACTATTTTATATTTTCATAATTTTGTAAATAATATATGAAATTTATATACATAATTAAATTAAAATAAAACCTATAACACAATAAAATAAATAAGTGAAATGAAATACATAGATGAAAGATACGTATATATACCTATATAATAAATACACCTAATTATTTAAGTGTACATATTACTTCAGGAAAATATAGTAAATATATATTTATATGTATTTAATTAATGGGATTTTTACCCGACAGACCCTATAAACTTTACCAATTGCCTCTACGACCTTTGAAACAACCTAATTCCTCCCTCAACCCCGTAAACTTGCCAACTCTTACCCCATGAACCCTCCGGGTAATCTGTTTGAAGCCCGTGGGGGTTCTTGGGGTAATTTTTAGGGTCGACGGGGTAATTACGTTGTACAAAAGGTTGTAGAGGTAATTTAAAAAGTTTATAGGGTATGCCGAGTACAAATCCCTTAATTAATGTATAAATATATAAAATATGTATAAAAAAATAATAAAATCTAAAATATTAAAATAAAAATAAAATACTAAATATATAGGTAAATATACCTATAAATGTATCTATAAATAGTAGCATACAACAAATATCAAAAAAATAAATAAAAATCACATTAAAATACTACATAAAATAAGAAATATTTTTTTATGTTTATGAAAAAATAATAAGATTATTTTCTATTTCTTTTCTATTTATTTCTCTTTTATTTTCTGTTTTGGCATGTAGCGGGCTGACGTGGCCCATTGGGCATGCAACCTTGGTTGACCTGCCCTCCCTAGGCCTGTTAGACTCGTTGGCCTGCCTTTTACCTTGATTTTTCACTGATTCATTTTTCATTATTTTTGGTTGAGTCCTTCAGAAAATTTTCTCCTTGATTCTTGTTTTTTTACGCCACTCTGATTCATTGATCAATGGAGCATCGCATCGATCTGTATCTCCGATCAAAGTCCTCCTTGTACATATACCCGTCCTCCACCCCCCATTTGAACTTGATCCCCTTTAGCTCTCAAAATCCCTGACTTCTCGTGCGTTGTAATTTCCTGGTGATAGCAAGAGACTCGCCAGACCCGTTGGTGTGGAGGAAGAGGTGTGGAGGCTGAGATCCAGGCATCACTAGTCATCCGCGGTGGAGCTCCTATAGGCTCCCTTTTCCAGTGAGGTAGAGCCATAACTGTAGCTATCTTTCTGTTCTTAGAACTTAGGTCAGAGTAGTTTAGGCTTTTATTTTAATTAATTTCATATTTTATTTCGTGAAATTTCCAATTCATAGTCCAATGGAGCTTAGCTCCGACCATATTTCCTCGTATTCCACTCATTCTCTGACCTACATTCCACCTACAATTCGCTCCTCTCCACTTCAGTTACGCCCCAGTCCCTTCACCCCCTGATCATCCTCTGATCAAGAGATCAGGGCCACCTAGGGATGGGCATGGGCCGGGCTGGGCCGGGCCTTGAAGGGCCCAGGCCCAAGCCCATCTAAATATTTCGGGCCTTGGGCCGGGCTTAGGCCCGTAAATTTTGGTGTTGTTCGGCCCAAGCCCAGACCCGGCCCGTTTCCTTTGGGCCGGGCTTGGGCCGGGCCGGCCCAAGTCTTAGTTCATTTTCTGGTCATTAAAACCACAACACGAGAAATATTGAAATGATGGATCATGCTATGCATTCAAGAGAATGATTGCGCATCACTAAATCAAGCGCAAAAAAAAGAAGTTACATGCATAAGAATGTCCACATTAAAGTAGCTATTAAACCATGCATAGGAACCTAAGATATCTACAGAACAACTAAGTTTGCACATATCTTGAATCTATAACAATGGCTAAACAATAGTAGTATTCCAATGAGAAAACAATAGCTAAACAGTAGCAATATTGGTACTTCAACAATCGTATACAATATACCTTAGTAGGCAAAACATCATGTCTAAGGCCCACACACATGTTCAGGATGGATATTGGGCTTTACCCTCGGGCCAACTTTGGGCCATACCTCAGGTCCCAGAACGGGCTGGGCCTTGGGCCGGGTCGGGTTGGGCCTAGCCAAGCCTGAGCCCGGCCCAATCTTTTATTGGGTTTGGGCTGGGCTGGGCTTTTTGGGTTGGGCTTCGGGCTGGGCCGGGCCGGCCCAGCCCAATGCCCATCCCTAGGGCCACCAACTCCACCACTCATTGGAGGCCCTCCATTGTGACTCATAACTAATCATTCCCCCATAAATCGGAGGCCCGTGCCTTCTATTTTTCTTGGCTTAGCTATCCCTGCAGGTTACGGAGCTCAGAAGCCTCAAATGAGGCGATTTTGATAGAATTAGAGGTATCTGGAGCTCCACAGCTTCTTCAAACACTAGGTACTCTTCTAGTGGTCTTCAAACCTATCTGAAGCACTCAATCGCTGCGGAGAGCCATCATGAGAATTTTGAGCCTCGCCGCATAACCAGAGACTATCGGAGTTGCTCTGGAGGTCAGATCGAAGTTCAACTTTGCATGCATTCTTCCCTATTCTTCATCTAGGACTTTCCACCATTGGATCATCGAGGCGCTCCAGATCAAGCAGGTGCCATCAGATGAATGCACCATTAGCCATCAGATTAGTCACTGGGATTTAATCCCAACCATCCATGCATGAAGCATCATCCACCGTTCGCGAGGTGACATGTGTATTATTGAAGGAAATCCAGCCGTCCACCCACGCCTAGTAAGGGTATTTTGAATATTCAAGCCCCATATTTTTTCTTTTATTTTACTCCAGAAACTCTATTATATCATTATAATATTTGTGTAAATTTTGTATTGCAAACATGTCCCTTGCCACATCACCTCACGTGTCCATACATGCGAGGGGTATGCTTTTTTTAGGGAGTGAAGGATTATGGAAAAATCCTCAAGTGCATCACTGAAGTGTAGAGATAGCATCGTATGCGATCGTGAGCGACTAGTTGAACTAGTGTCTCAGTGCAATAGAATTTTAAAAATTTAAATGATGAAACCACATGATCTATGAACCATTCACAGATCGTTTCATCTAAACCACATATTCGATAAAGGAATACCTCTTATAGTGTGGTTGTAATCGAGTCTTTAAGCGAAGAGACCTCCTGTCTCAAGTCCGACCTGACAGAAGAGACGCTTGCGAGCGCAGAGATTAATCGCATGCTTCTCACAATCCGAGTTATTGATCCAAGCAATGGATCTCATGATATCGTCTCACGAGATCAAACATCTTCTTCATGAACGTAACACACAAAAAGAGATAGAGATCCACGAACGGTCGAGGTGATTGTCTAACAGTGATGCGACGACGAAAGCAACCTTCTCTCTAAGGTTAGAATGGACGACCACTCAAGAGGGAGAGAGAGAGTTGGCGTGTGATATGACAATGATAAATAGAGAGAGAGAGAGAAATTGTTGTTTAACATATTCTTCTTAGATGGGCAAGGGTGCCTCTTCTTATATAGTATTTTGGGAGTACATGGATCTCAATCCATGGACTACACAAATACAATGTTTAGATTGGTTTGTGTTTGTTTCAATGGTCATGATTTTGTTGCAAATACACAACAATAATTAATCTAATTAAATTAAATATATATTGAATCATCAATACAATTTAATTTCAACTAAATCAATTTTACGTGGTGATAATTTAGAAGACATAAATCTCTTTCTTAATGGGACTTGGTGGCCTTCCACCTCCTCCCACTAAGGTGGCTATTTATCTCCAATTAGTTTACAACAACTATTCATTGCAAATCAATTCACACAAATAATTCATAATTATTTTGTGAATATTGCAATCATGCCATTGGAAAAATTGTGAATCATATAACAATACAAAATTAAATATAAATTACATTTTCAATTAATTGTCCAATGTGAATTCAATTCACATCAACACATAATTAACAAATGTAAATTACAATTATCTCTCTTTAATATATTATAAATCATGTCTATAATATATATGAATATATGGATAGCACTATCCACCTTATCCGTACCCTTGATATTAAATCACATTTAATTACCTAATATCTCAATTCTCGTGCATTCAAATAATAAGAATCTTATCCATATTATTTATGATAATTAAATCACATTTAATTATCCATTTCTCAATGCTTGGATATATTAACAATGGAATTATTCTTGAACTCTTTCAAGAATAATGTGCTTTCTCTGCAGATACTTGGAGATAAGGACAAGACGATTATAAGGTCAAATCGCTAGACGACTTGACTTCCGAGGAAACTGACGAAAGAATGAGCACAAACCAAGGCTTTAGTTACTTCAACTATTTATTCGGGGGGCGGAATCCTGCGTCTGTGACGGAAAGGTCTTCTGTCTTCACCGAAGTAGAGTACGTACGTACGATTTATTCATATCCAAGGTTTGTTCTAGTTCCTTTCCGAATATATATTCCCTCAGTCAGAGAGATAGTCAGCCCTTTCCAGATAGACCGAAAAAAAAGGCGTCGGACTTCTCCCTTGCTGCGAGGACGAAGCAGAGTCGAGATCCGCGTTATATATAATAGGCTGACGGCCTAGACTAGCAAGCGATTCTACGTATAGTGATTGAAAGTTGAGATCATATCTCAAGTCCAGATCTTAAGGACCTCCCACAGATGTTTGATTAAATCAAAGCCATGGATCTAATCTCCTAATTACATATGAATATCAATCAGATCAATGTACAACATTTGGACTGAGATTAGATTACTTCTCTACTGAGAGGAGTCAATAAAATCCATAATGTTTCATCACTCCCTCGGTATGGAAGCATCATGATTATACAATCGTTTATGATCACATCACCCTCATGTATTCCTAATACATGTACATCCTGCATACTAGAAGACCTAGAATAAACCCGAAGTTTTATATCTCTTTTGGATTGTCACCTCCAAGGTTTTATCATTAAGATTATCATTCGGTCATTGGGACTTGGTATGGATCATGTACTTTCCAAAATCATATATCATACCTACAAATTCTTGTCATGCTTCCTAATGTTCCCTTTGAGAGATCTTATTACCCATATGTTGTTATATGCACACCGGCTCGCTAGTGTATAGATATTGATTAGGCCATCAACCTATCGGTCTACCAAATATACATACTCAGATATATAGTAACACATCTATCGCTGGTTAGGGGATGCATGCCTATACCATGATAGTATATGACATAGGTCTTGGTTATCTTGATCTCGTCAAGTCAACTCTTTGACCTAACTTATCTGACACCTCCGAATCTCTATTCCTAGGCAGAGGACCTGCATCAAGAGGTCGGTCAGATATCAGCTTTTTAGAGAAGGATTGCCATCTCCTTCTCAGGCTGGAGATCAACTCTTAAGAATCATTTTACGGTGCTTGATGAGTCCTCAACCTAACCCTTTAGATATTCATCCAAGCCCCAAACTCTATGATTCAACAATTGAATCAACAGCTGTATGGTTATCAAGATGGCAATGGTACATAATCCTTAATTGTACGAAGGGACCTTATAGTGCATTCAATCATTTAATCTCAGATGTGGATTGAAAAATAAACCCATAACTTTTATTGATATATTAAATATTATAATAATAATTATTGTAAAAATGGTTCACATCAGGCTCACATTGCTAACAGGGACCCCCTGATAGTTTGGGTTATTAGTTAGCCCAATAAATTTGTGATCCAATTCAAAACATTTTGCATGTATGCCTTGCTGCTTTTTGAAAACTACATTTATACCCCTGCCATCATTGCATGATTTAAATATTTGAGGAAAATTGTGCGGAGGCCCTTAGACTTTGGATTTTTATTCTACATTACATTTTTATTTTATTTAAAATATGTTTCAGTCCCTACCAATACTAGTATTTTTAATTTCTTTATTTCTCACATTAAAAATTCCATTTCACATTTAAATTTTGAAGGTAATTTATTTTAAGTGCCTCATTGTATATAAAATTACATATATTGTCGAAAGGCCATCTAATATATTTTCCTATATTTAAAATTCCAAAAATATTAAATTTAATCCTAGTTTGCATTAAAAAATACAAAAAAAATAGAAAAATGTTTTGAAAATTTCTAAAAAATAATAGTATCTTTATTATTATATTTCTGGACTAAAACCAAAAACCACTAAAAATCTCAAAAAAACACTAAAAATTGTAAAACCCTAAAAAACTTCTAAAAATTATAAAAAATTCTTGAAAAATCCAAGAAAATGAATTTTCTATTTTGTATCTTATTTATTATATATATTATATATAAAAATTAGTTTTAGAAATTTTTGAACTATGTAGTTTTTTTAAATTGTGAAATAATATGGTTATATATTATTGCTCACTATTTTGCTCTTTCTATTTAATTAAAAATATAAAAAAAATAAAAATAAAAAATGGAACAAACAAATTTAAATATAAAAAAGAAGAAAGATCTTATTTTGTGCATTTTGAGTATTTATAACTATACTTATACAAGTACTAGTCTACACTATATATGTGGCTATATTTACTTATATTAGTAATAATAATAATATTATTAAAAATACAAAATTTTTTTATACTATTAAAAAATAAAAAAGGGCTTCACTTAAGGTATTATCATGATTTTTCTATAATTTATATATATTGATATACTATATATCTATTATAGTCTCTGTGGATGAAGCTTCTCAATGACGATCCTAATCAAATTAGTATATCGAATAGGAGATGGCTTCGTGCTCAGATTGCAGGTGGTCTGAAATCTGGTGAGAATTTCGTTGCAATGAAGGATTCAGATATCCAGGTGAGGTTCGATGTTGCTCAGATGGCAAAGGTGTGTGTCGACGAGGACTCGACTCTAAGTGGTTGCGTCAATCCCTAATGAAGAGGTGACATGCTCTAGGGATTGATGCTTTGTGCTCTCAGGTGGCTCGATGCATATGCTGATGGTTCTCAACTCCAATAGCTCGATGATGATCATTTTCGCCGTCGACCACCGGTCGTGCACCTTATCCATCGAGCACGAGCACTCGCGCACTTCCGCCCCCATGCACACCTTCATCGCCCGGTCCATGTGCACCGCCTCCGTTCATGCACCTCGGAACCACCTCAAGCCATCGACCCTTTATGCACCTCCACCATCACTCGAAAACTCAGAGCCCTTGAGAAGGTGGGAGCAGTTGTGAGAACAATGTCACTAGGATTTGTGGGCAATTTCATTAGGGATTTTTCCAAGTGTAACTTCATCCAAACTTTCCATCAATAAATAGACGTCTCCTTCTCCCGTTGAAAAGGACTACATTGTGACCGGATCAATACATTAGGTACCTTTTTGTTACATTTGAAAGTTTAGGGACTATATCGAAATCGGGTGTATAGTTCAAGGACTTTTGTGTAATTTACTCCATTATTTACATACCTTATATATATTACCTATATTAAAAAGAAAAATTTAAAATAAAAACAAAAGTTTAAAAATTATGAAAGTTTTTTAAAAATATAAATTAAAAAAATAGAAACCCATAAAAAAATTAAATAAAAATCCCTGTAAAAAACATTAATTGTCTTTTTTTGCCAAATTTAGTGATCTATTCTCGTTGCTCATTTGTGGTTCAACCCCTGCGCTTGCTTACTATACATATCACTACGTAGGGTATAATAAATTTTAGCTCACTATTCTTCTTTGATTGAGCATTAGTATGGGTTAATTGTTGATTGCACGCTTTGATTGAGTAATGAGTACTATTATGAGAGTAGCCGATGCAGTGATTACCGGGTCTAACTTGTTGGACAATGCATGCCTTCCAAGACCAGCCATTAGACACTTCGATCATTAGCTTTCATCACTGATATAAGTATGAAAGGGGACCAGACAGTTTCCATCTCGATACAGTAGCAAGCATCCGATCTATAATACAGTATCCTTCTTCGAACTTGGCTCCTTATATTGATAGTTTGTCAAGGAAATCTTCGATATAATTATCTCTCGTACTCATACCAAGGCACTTTGTGATTCAAGATGGTGCTTAAAATTGGAAGAAGAGATTTCTGCACTGATCTTTAGAAAGACCAATATAATTGTTGATCAACCTAGCAACAACATGATATTGGGATCCAAATGGGTATTCATCATGGCGTACAATCTATACGGGTTTGTGTTGAACGTTAAAATTAGGGCTTTTATTTTGATGAATTTATTCGAAATGTGTCGTCGCAACCCAAAGAAGCATCAAACAAAAAATATTTATTCTCAAGAAAAAATAAATACAAAAATGTAGAAAGAGAATTTGCTATTTAATTTACATGTATAGCTAACATGATCGACTCAGGGAGGCTACAAAAATGCCGGGGCTTATTCTATGTAATGAAAAATCAATGAAAGAATAAAGAAATTTCTATTCACACTATGCTTGGATCTTGTATTTTCTTTTGTATTTTGATGCTTTTAAGGAATTTTAACTTTATAATTTTTATTTGGATTTTTGATTTTCATTTTTTTGTATTTTGTAAAATATGTTTATTTTTAAAAAGACAAAGAGAATTAAAAAGAATCTAGAACACACACACAATCAACTCATTTTGTATTTTCCAATTATGTCAAAACTATTTAGAAAATTGAACAAAAAATATTGTTGGGTTTTAGATAAATATTTAATGTTTTTGTAATTTTTCAATTTTTTTCAAAAATTTAAAGCCTTTAAATAAATCAAAAACATGGAATTAAAGAAACATAAAATAAACTGAATGTTTTTGGAATTTGAAAATTGCAAACAAGGTCAATAATAAATGAAATAATCATAATAAAAGATATTTTTATATTTCCCAGAGAGTCATTTTGTGATTTTTTTAGATTTTAAATAGAATTTATACGATTTTTAATGTTTTTAAGAGTTTTATGATTTTTATGGTTTTTATAAAGATTAAAAATGTAAAAATTGGATAGAAATTACATTGAATAAAAAGAATCATTAAAGATTTTTTTTAGAATTTTCAAAAAGATTTTTATATTTTTATTGATTTTTTGGTGTAAACATGACATTTTTATGAAGTTTTTTATTTTTTTAATAAATAATAAAAATAATGAAAATGCAATATGTAAATTATGGGTGCAAGATGAATGCGTCGGGGATTTATGTGAATTTTTTGCAGAATTTTTAAATGGGTTTTGCTATTTTTTATTTAATTTTAAACTTGCAACAATAAATAGACTCACAGGGACTAATATGCAATTATTTTAAATATGTGAACTGAGTGACAACAAATGATAAAATAACGGGGTAATGATGCAAAATTCCCAAAACTCACATGCACGAGCATGTTGCCCCACTCGATTGGACTAGAAAGCAATTATAAAACTTCCATGTGCTGAATAATAACACAAAAATCAAATAATTTTATTGCAATTAACCCATCAGATCACGTGCAAAGCATGCGTACAGTTCAAACAGGACTCATTTGCAAATAAAACAAAATGCAAGATATAAAAGGCAAATGTTCAAACAACGATAGAACAACATGTGTTCTTATATGACTTATTTGAAAATAAAAGAGAAACATAGGGTGTGGGTGCAAACATACCCTTTAATGACATGGAGAGTTGTACATCTCTGATGTGTTGTAGATCTGATCGGACAACAGAAAATAAATCTGAAGTGAAGGGTGTCGATCAAATCTTGAGGCTTCAATCAACAGCTCAGAATTGGAGCGGAATGAATGATGAGATGTAAATTGGGACCCCGTTCTTGATCGTGCGGCTATGAGACGAGCAGAATGAACTAGGAAGCAGATCGACTGAATCTCCCTCGTCCGAGCGCTATTCCTCATCCAATCGATATGAAATCTAAGCTCTTGCAGTTCCTCATCTAACGTGCAACTTGGATCGATCTGAAACAACCAGATGGTTGATCTGGAAGGTGGTCATCACAACTGCTCCAGGAACCTGCTCCAGACTCGATGATTGGTCTTCACTTTATTTCTAGAGTTCCTTTTACCTGCAAGGGAAAGCTAGTGCTAGGAGGTATACTCTGGCCAAGAAATTAGGACAAGAAAAAATGAAATGGGGACTGAATGGAGGTCTCCGGCGTAGGTGGTCGAAGGGGAGACTGGGCTCCTTATCTAGAGTGATTGGGAGATGGGCAGAGGGTGTGAGAGCTGAAGAAAGATTGGGCGAAAGTGTTGGCATGGCCGGAGAGGTTTAATCGAGACCAGAGTACCTTTGATCATGTAGATCGGAGATGGAAGATGTAAGTATGATATGAGAGATTCAAGTAAAATCAAATCAAAAAATAAAGACTAAATCAAAGACAATCTATCTAGGTTACCTACAGATAAGAAGGAAGCAAATCGCCTCGATATGCGTTGTGGCAGAGAGGCAAAGACGTGAAATGTAGCTGGATCTCAAACTTCAAGTGCTCACTCGCACTCCTAGTCGTAGGCGACGGTAGCTGCCACCTATGGTTCACTCGAGGAATCGATCTCGAGGAGGAAAACGACCGAAGGATGGATCGATTTCTTGTTGGAGGTGGAGGGGTATCATTTATAGGGGTGAATCCGATGAATTTTGAAATTCAAAATAGGCGTAATTCATGGATCAATCGATGGAACTAACACGTGGGCGTGGAAGGAGAATGAATGAGCGAGAAAATCGAAGAAGGAAGTGTAGGAGGTTACTCATTGAGGTGTGTGGAGAAATTAGGTGAAGTAACAGTGGAGGGCAGAGTCAGTGACGATAGGTACATACCAACCAGTTGACCCGAGTCAGCAAACCCGGGTCAACCAATCAGGTCGCGCTTAGGATGAGGATAAAATACACTAATTGTCAAAACATTAAATAAAAGTTAAATGATTCAATAAAAAATTGAAAATGAATTTATTTAATTACATAATGTAAATAGAAATGGTTAGAAATAAATTAAACAAGTTTTGGTAAATTTTAATTAATTAAATAATATAATTAGAAGGGTTAAAATAAATATAGAGTATTATTTATAGGTATGTATACCTATATATACACTATTCTGGTTTTTAGTTAATTATTTAATACAAATATATACATAACTTATATTTTATTTATTTACAAATTTTTACAAGTGTTTCAACTGTATTTTTTATTTTTTAGAATTAATTTATTAGGTTAAATAATTATGTATAAGTACAATATATACATGGTGGTACATCTACAATATTTACATGATTTTATTTTTGTTGATTTTTAATTTTGTAATTTTTATTTGTATTTTATATGAGTTACAAACAATATATACAATTAGTTAAAAATACTATATTTATAAATATGCACAAGAAGACAATTAAATAAATAATATATACAGTGTACATAGGTATAATGTACAATAATACCCAATTGGCCACATTTCACATCTTAACTCTGAATTTTATGAAATCACCTCCATTTTAAATATAATTTAATCAGAGTAAAATGAAAGTGAGTGATGAATTTAGAGTCTTGGTGGAGCAGATATTGATCTTGGAAGTTGGTACTTTGTGGCTTTTGGAGAGTGATGTTATTTATATAATATACAGATAGTTTAATTTTTATTATTTATAAGAGAATTTTATTCACAAATTTCAAGAAGAAATAATGATTATTTACAAAGGATCAGGTGATGAATAAATTAATGAAAGAATGTATAATAATGTACATGTTATGAATATACATGTGTTAAGTAAATTGTATGGATTTTCTTGTATTTAGGTCGTATCTCTCCCTACTTTCTTCCTAGTCGATCAGGTTAACTCTCTGGGTCTGATTCAGCCTGTATCTATTGCACATATATAATCCTTTTCTTTATTTCCTTTATATATATATTTATTTATTTTAGGTTAAAATTAGTGATAAATATACAATATTTACACAATAACTAAAGTTAATAAAAGAATGGAATTAACAATATTTACATGTGTTTTATAAGGGATTTTAAGCTAAAATAAATGAATAAAGATGATGCAATGCAGATTCATCATCCCCTTATGCTTTACCTTTGCTAGTCCCTTAACAAACACTTATTTGAAAGAATAAGTGAACAAACGAAAAAGAAAAGAATAAAGGAAAAATAAAGAACTTAGAACAATAGAGTATTAAACTTATCTTCATGAAATTGTAGTATGGAGCTCGGTCAGACCAATGGGTGGCGGAACCTTAATGGGGAAATGGATTTAAAATCTAACAGTCCTCATGTTCCACAAGACTCCTATTTAGGTCGCCTCAATAATCAGGTCAGATAAGTCTATATACACAAATTCTTATGACTATGAATCTTTACTTGTATGGTGTAAGTGAAGTATAGCTCCTCACCTCAAAAGTGGCAAAGAAACAACCTCCCTCAACAAGGTAACTCTAGTCCTCCGGTCTAGCACCTCTTTCCTCGAGGAGCGGGGATATTCCCTTCAAAGTTCAATTGTAACCAACTCAAGAAGAGAAGATGAAGAAAAGAATGGATGGTAGCCAGTGTAGCCACCTATCTTTGGATGCATGACCAGTGTAGCCAAGTCATCCAGCTGCAAAATCATAAAAATCTGACTTTGAAGCTCATCTTTGCTATTTGACTATACATGTATATAGACTCTGGCATGCATTTTACTTTTCAACCAGGCCTGTCCACTTTTGGAGCTTCTGCATTTTTTTTAAATATATACACGAGTGCATCATGTACATAAGGAGTTTTTCCTCTTGAGCTAGTAGACTATCCCTCTCTTGAATCATTATTGTAGCACCACAACATCTTGTCTTTAGACCTCAGTGCCACTGGACCATGTTGAGATGCGCTACCCTCCCTGGAGGAAGACAGATGTTCGCACTTGTTGTTACCCACCCGTGTGATACCCCAAGCCAAAGGATTCCGCCCCCTCACCACCTCATCCACAAAGAGCTACATGTAGAGTGTTTGTCTAAGTTAAGACACGGTCTAGAAGAATCATGCGTGTGTTGTTAAATATTCTACTTAGACTAATCAAGATGTTATGTGAACATAGTCTTGCAGACTCAAAGAATTAAGTTGCTAGGACCTGAAAAGTCTCAACTCAAGTTATAAGGTTCCCCTGAAATTAAGTGGATTAAGGTCATAACCAAGCTCCACTCTTCAATTTTATTCAAGACTAGTTTAAATGTCAATACTAATCTGATAAATGCACATGCAGATGCAAGAAGTATATAGAAAGTTTTTTTTTGAAAGAAAGAAAAATCTTTTTGAAAAAAATTCAAAGGGTTTTGCATATTTTTATGGATTTTAAGCATTTTTTTCAAGGGTTAGTAAATATATATACAAGTATACAAGAATTATACAAATTTTATACAAGATTTTACAAGGGAGTTTTAGATATAAGTTTTTATAAAAGAATAAAGGATTTTACAGGAGGGAAAATGATCTAAGTTTGTATACACACATGGGTTTTATGAATGTATATACATCCCATCCCTCTAGAAATACTTCTACAATAGTATACAACACATTTTTAATAGCCATTTTATTAATAAAAGTATGAGTTATGGATAAAGTATATACACTATATATGACACCCCCTATACTTAGCTCGAACTATGTCCTCATAGTGATCAAAGAGCTACAAAGGAAACATAACTCGTGCTAAGTATAGAAAAGTAAAAAGAGTACTATACAACAAAGACTCAAAGAATAGACGAAGACGATAAAAGTCGGTGATCCCCCCTATACTTAGGATCAAATAATCCTAAGTATAGAAGACTATACAAACAGGGAAAATCGAAGAAAGGAATGAACAACTCAACGACTCGACTTGTCCTCCACTATACTTAGGGTAAAAGATCCCTAAGTATAGAAAAAGAATAAGTTGAAGTACAAGTGAGAAATCAGAAGAAAGAAAAGAAAAATATGAAAAAGACGATATGAACAACATCACCCTCCCTATATTTAGGGTAAGGGATCCCTAAGTATAATCAACAACAAGAGTGACGAAACATGATGAATATGCACAACTCAAATCATTCACCTCCCCTATACTTAGGATGGAGTACATCCTAAGTATAGCACACACATGGAAAAGAGGTGAACGATAAAAACAGAAGAAGAAGGAATAAAATGAAAGGATATGTACAAGAAAAAATCAGCTCATGTATCAGATGCAGAAGATGTCAAAAAGTCATCGTCTGATACCACATATATAGAATCAACCGCGGATAAGAATGTATCATGATCTAGATATGGCTTCAGCAACTGTTTGTTCACAACAAATGGTTGTGCATAAGATGGCATCCCAGATATGACAATACTACCATTGTCACATACAACTCTCACAATGAACGGTCTTTACCATTTGCTTTTTAATTTTCCTGGAAACAACTTCAATTTGGCATCAAACAACCATACTTTCTAATCAGGGAAGAAGGTATTTCTTCTAATGCGTCTATCATGCCAACGCTTGACTTTATCCTTATACATGAGTGAGTTATTGTATGCTAAATCTAGGAATTCCAGCAATCTATTCAAATCCATCTTCTTGTTCTTTCCTGCCTTCTCATAATCAAGAATGCCTACACAGAGTGCTCATAAATATTTGTGAATTAATTCCACTAGCAAGTGGCAAGGCTTTCCATACACCAATATGTAGGGAGACATAACCGATGGAGATTTGTATGCCTCTGCTAAACCCATAGAACCGAGTCTAGCATCTATGACTAGTTCTTCCTATATGGATGTAAAATTTTGTGCAATATAATCTTGATCTCCCTATTCGAAATCTCTGCCAAGCCATTAGTCTGTGGGTGGTAAGGAGACACAACACTATGCTCAATGGCATACTCCTTCACAAGCTTCTTGACTTCTCTATTAATAAAATGGCTTCCCCCATCTGAAATAAATATCTTGGGAATCCTGAACCGTGAAATAATATGGTCCTTGAGAAAGGAACACACTGTACGACTATCAGTAGCTCGGGTGGGGATATCCTTCACCCATCGACTAACATAATCCACAACAAGCCGGATGTAAGGATATCTCTGACTGATAGGAAATGGGACCATGAAGTCTATGCCATAAGCATCAAAAGCATCAGAAATCTTTATATATCTCAGGGACATGGTATCTTTGGTACCAATGGTCCCTCCCATCTTCTGGCAGTCAGTGGAACCTCGAACATACTCTGTAGCATCCTTAAATAATGCTGGCCACCATAGGCCACTCTGTAAAATCTTTGCTATCACATGCTTCCCTGAATGATGCTCACGAGATTTTAATTTGTGACAGTGTTCAAGTACGCTGGTGTATTCCTCTTGAGGAATGCACCTTCTCCATATACAATCCGTACCCTCACGAAATAGGTACGGATCCTCCCATTGGTAAAAATGTATCTCAGATAGAAATCTGTCTACCTTGTGCTTTGGCCAATCTTATGGAACTTTCTTGGAGACAAGATAGTTCACAATATCAACATACCATGGGAGTGAGTCCACAGACAAAATGGTCTCATCTGTAAAGGTCTCAGAAATAGGGATCATGCTCTGCCCAGAAGTATCTGCATCTGTAATGCAGGAAAGGTGATATGCCACAATGCTTTTTACTCCAGGTTTATCTCTCATCTCTTAATCAAATTCCTAGAGAAGAAGGATTAATCTGATAAGGCATGGTTTAGAATCCTTCTTTGTCTTTAAGTGTCGTATGGCAGTGTGATTCTTGTGCACAATAACATGGGAACCAAGGAGGTAAGATATGAACTTCTCTAATCCAAACACTACTGCTAACATCTCCTTTTCTATCATTGTATAATTCCGTTGTGCCTCACCCAGAGTCTTGCTAGCATAGTGTATAACAAATGGTATCACATCCCTTCTCTTCCCTAAAACATCTCCAACAACAAAATATTATGCGTCTGTCATGATCTCAAAAGGGAGAGACCAATCTGGTGGTTGTAGGACATGAGCGCTAGTAACCATTTCTTTCATCTGATGGAATGTAAGGATGACTTTCTCATCAACAACAAACTCACTCTTCTTGCACAAAAGATCAATCAAAGGTCCGGTGATCTTGCTGAAGCCCTTAGTGAATTGCCTATAGAATCCTATGTGTCCTAGAAATGACCTCAACTACTTCAAATTCTACGGTGGCTATAGCTTGGATATCACATAGATCTTAGTTGGGTCGACCTCCATACCATGTTTGGAGATGACATGGCCCAATACAATCCCATTAGTCACCATAAAGTGACTCTTCTCCCTCGAGAGCACCAGGTTTACCTCACAACAACATTGAAGAACTCGGTCTAAATGAGTAAGACATGTCAAAAATATCCCCGTAGATCGAGAAATCGTCCATAAAGACCTCAAGGAAACTACCCACCATGTCAGAAAAAATGACCAACATACACTTTTGGAATGTAGAAAGGGCATTACACAATCCAAAAAGCATCCGTTTAAAGGCGTAGGTCCCAAACGAACAAGTGAAAGTAGTTTTCTCTTGATTTTCAAGAGCGATAGCAACCTGGTTATACCCTGAGTACCCATCCAAGAAACAAAAGATCTCTTTCCCTACCAATCTCTCAATAATCTGATCAATAAAGGGCATCAAAAAGTGAATCTTCTTGGTGGATGAGTTCAGGCATCGGTAATCTACACAGACACGCCGTGAAGTACACGGGTCAGAATCGCCTCACCATGGTCATTCTTCATGATAGTTATCCCGGATTTCTTCGGGACCACATGCAAAGGACTGACCCACTTGGAATCTGAAATGGGATAAATAAAACCAGCATCACACCATTTCTTGATCTCTTTCATTACATCCTCCCTTATATCCGGATTGAGAAGACACTGGCACTCATTGGAAGGTTTACAATCATCATCCAAGTAGATATGATGCAAGCACAAAGCTGTACTAATTCCACGGAGATCCGAAATATTCCATCTAATAACCTTGCGATTTTGGTCAAGAGCCTCTAACACGTGATATTCTTGTTCATCGGTCAACTGCGAACTGAGGATGACCAGAAACATTTAGGGGGGGGGGCAAGGAAGGCATATTCTAACGTTGATGGTAAAGCCTTGAGCTCACGTGGGGTCTGAATCGGCTCTGTAATGACTTCTATAACTACACTGGTAGAAGGTATATGATTTGTACTCTATGAACTGTCCACCGTGGCTACTAACGACTCACCAAATAGAATCTCAGAAAGATCTGCAATGAATGATCTCTGCTCAGAAAGGGACGGTTCATCGACATTTTTAGAATCTTCAGTAATCTTAGAAGCAAAGGGTTCAAATATCTCAACAATAATCTTCGAAAGGTGTCTCTCATCAGTGCATATGTCAAGAAACTCAGCATGTGGCTCAGATATCTATACCTTAGAACTCTCAAAAGGAGGTATATCATTAGTAGTCTCAAGATGACGTGTCAAAGGAATATCAGAGGGTACCTTTAAAAACTCAGACTGATCTTTAGAAATCAACTCAGACTATCCATCAACAAACAACTCAAATGGATCAATAATGGAGCTCATGTTGATTGTGCTTTCTAGGAGGTCCTTCTGCGAAAGGAACTCTTGGTATCAATGAAATCAGTAAAAAGATCTGTCTCTCTGAGCTCCTCTAGAAAATCTCAGTCTTCAGGATTTGGTGTAACTGTCTGTCTCTCATTTACTGCTGCTGGTAGGGGTGTTCATGGGATGGGTACCCGACCCATTCAACCATGACCCACCCCGACCCATCATTACAGGGTCAACAGGTCGACCCGACTCATTTCAACGAGTACCCGATTCAAAGTAGTACCCAAATTATTTAAATGGATAATGGGTACCTACGGGCACCCATGGGTAACTACAATACGAATCAAATGAACCATAACAATGCACAATTTTAAAAAAACAAAGCAGGGATTTTCTGTATACATACAACAGAGCAGGGATTTCCTGTATACATACAATGCCAGATTAAAAACGAGAGAGTGGATAAATAAATAAATAAATATAATATAAATAAAAATGAATAAATAATAAACATGTAATATGGATTCGGTCACTTTGGTGGACAGTCACTGGTCAGATATTAAATTTTATGAAACAAGAGTGAATAATGTGGCCACTTAGCACACCTAATGATCGTAGTCAGGCATTACACCCCACAAATCCTTTCAAACTTTGAAGTCCCCGTCGCAGAAAATTGGAAGCTACTCATCCAGCCCATCAGAAAACAAACGAAATGGCGACCATCTCTACCCCTTCCCCTCTCCTCCGTTCCTCCACCTGCCACTCGTTTCTCCTTCCCCAACAGATCGAGAGCCCCCACTAGGATTCGACTACACAGAAGAGATGGACAAGGACTCACAACAGAGGGTCGTGCAGTTACTGCCATGATATGATGAATCTGATAAAGGAAGGGGGTCTTATTGTAGAGAAAGAGAGGTTTGACTCCATCCCCAGTCGGAGGACCGATTTCATGGAGCCTGAGGTGATCTGGGTGCTCGAGACGTCACATGTCTTAGAGAAATTAGCCTCAGATGTCGCGCATGTGGTATCCTCGATGGGGTAGTCAATGTCACTACAATGACACAAAGGAACAGAGAATGACACTGGGAGGTGGGGCATGGAGGAAGGTTGCGCAGATTAGTATTGTGCTGGGCGGCAAGGCGTGCAGTGTGGGTTGTGCAGGGTGGTGAGGCATGGAGGAGGGGTTGTGCTAGTCCTATCGGGTGGTGAGGTGTGGAGGAGGGGCTGCGTTGAGTGGCAAGCCCGAGCCATCGAGTGTAAACACATGAAACCCTAGTTGAAAATGATAAGAGATGGCAGTGGGGCAAATAACAATCGTCCAATGGGCAATGGTCGGATACCCCAATCGGGTACTTGGTTCAACCCATGGAACTTTCCATCGGGTCGAGAAGGCTGAGCGGGTCAAGTGATTATGGGTATCCGACCCGAATAAATTTCTCTGGGTACCCACATATTTGGGGTCAAAATTAATGGGTTGGGTTGGGTACCCATTTGACCCGAAAATAGAACAACCGTATCTGCTAGTGGCGGTGGTCTAGGATCAGGGATCGTCTCAATTTTAACCTTGTCACTACTAAAGTGAAAGATGATCTCTCCAGTACCATAATCAACTACCGCTTTGACCGTTCAGAGGAATGGTCGACCTAGTATGATTAGGGTATGGAGTAATGGTGGAGGTGTGTCCATATCCATTGCAACAAAATCAATAGGGAATTTCATTTCTTGCATAGTTACAATAACATCCTCTAAAATTCCCCTCGACCTTTTAATCGATCTATCAACAAATTGAAGGATAATCCTTGTCGATTTAAGAGGTCATAACCCAAACTCAGTGTGTTGAGAGGATGGCATAAGATTAATGGAGGAACTGCTATCGAGAAGAGTGTGATCAAATTCGTGATCAATAATTGGCAACGAATGTGAGGTTATCGCTTATCTTTATTTTTGGGCGGGAGGTTGCTGATGGCATTAACTGTGGCCATGGTTAAGATATTCGAAATGTCCGTGGACTACATGGATCTGTATCCACTTTGTCATCTGGACAACACCAGGATTGTAAGTTTCTTTGAGAGTAGGCTTGGGCCTCTCTCTTCTCAGCTCATCTACAAGCCCCACACGATGTCCATCTTCTGGTTCATCATCTCCTCCTCCTCCTATGATCTCTCTCTCTCCCCCCTTAGATCATTCAACATTTCCTGGAAAGCCACATGGGCAAGCGCTTGATCTTCCAGCTCCTATTGATGGCATGATGGATACTAGTAGTTGTGCATAGATTGTGTTCTGATTGGGTTGCGCTAATATGGCTGGATTGGCCCTTTCCCTTCCCTTGAGGAGAAATCTATGAATCAAAATCAAAGGATGTTATCTGCACGAGGTCCAATGTTGGCTCGTGATTTGCATCATGAAATGTACCCCGATCAGATTGGCAAAATTTGGCACTATATGAGACGGATGATATGGAATTAAGGTCAATTCCAGATGTATGTGAATGGAGCATTTGATATTGACTAAAATCGATCTCCATCCACAAGGGGTGAATGGTGGGACAAGAGTGATCCCGGTCTATTGTAATAAAGGAAGAAGCCAAGGAGTCTGAAGAATGGTTCACAAGATCTGATCCGGGTTCTTGGGAATCGCCTCGAAATATTGACGATGTGGAACTCATGGAATCAATGTGGATGCCGGCGGAGTCCCGACTAAGTCATCCATGAGACGACATCTTGGAGAGAAGTGGGTAGAGGAGGAAATTGAATACGATGACGAACAATAGAAGAAGAGGAAAGTGAAAGAAGGCTCACAATGAGTAGGGCAAGAAGAAATAAAAACGACTGGAAAGAAAAATGGTGCAAGTACGCAGGACTAGATCTTTGACCTTATTTTAATTCAAATAAACACAATACAAATGTGGATTCACTAATCCAATACAATGTGAAGCTGCAAGAGTTCGGTTATTTTTATCTTTTCAATTTTATTATTATTTTTAGGTAATTTTTGAACAAGTTCTTAGAGGCTAACCCTATAGGAGAGTGAGTACTGCCAGAAAAGTATCCTATACTTTCCACTTCTTTTATAACCTGTAGCCTGCACTTTTTCAAAAGAATCCCTGATATTGGGTATGGATCTGCTACTCAGTCATAGAATAGAGGAGAAAGCCAATAGGAGAAACCGCTACTTCCCCTACAAGTGAGGTAATCAG
Source organism: Ottelia alismoides (assembly GCA_037367405.1). Lineage (NCBI taxonomy): Eukaryota > Viridiplantae > Streptophyta > Magnoliopsida > Alismatales > Hydrocharitaceae > Ottelia > Ottelia alismoides. The sequence continues at coordinate 6,114 of JAZKJV010009940.1, read as the reverse complement.
ACACAAGATGATGAGACAGACACACCTATGAGGGTATGGCCAAAAATCAATACTTAGGATCGGGTTGGATGTTCTACACAAGGCGAGAACACCGTCGTCGACAAGGCCCTACTTGCCTACGTATGATAGAAGCACCAATACTTCATGAATCCAGTCAATAGCATGGTAGTATTTAGGCTAGATTTTGGGCTCTAATCCTTACAGATCGTGCCTCACTTAAGCTGCAATGTACCTGAAAATAATGTGGGCTTTGTGAACCCCAAACAATGATTGTTCGTTATGAATTTTAATTTAGGTTAAAATTTATTAAACGGTCCTCTTATGTATTTTTAGTTTTCACTTTTTTTGAGTATTTTTCAAAATAATATGCCTAACAATTTTTTTTAATTTTCTCTTCACCCTAAGTGATACAAAAATGGGAGATGAGTCAAAAAATCCATGCAAGTTGACAGTAAGGTGGAAATATTACCTTAGTATTTAATGATGCATGCAAAGTTAAGAAGACTTACAACACTTCCCAACTCTCTCCATGCAATATACAAAACAGAAATTAAATATTTTCACTACATTCACAATATGCAAAACGAGCGGAATCACCCTAAATAGGAATTGCTATTTATCATGAAGAATTCGCCCAGAAAAGAGGATGAACAAGACCCATGTCGCTCACCAGGATATATAGAAACTATCTTTCATCTGATCTTGAAAATTAATAAAGATATTAGTGATGAGGTTTCAAGCTTATTATATGAAAGTCTAGTGGTGTGGGGTGGGAAGGGGCAAAGGGGCTTGGGGGGGGGGTCTTATCCGATCTTGGAGATTCTTCGATGTTTGCCACCGTAGATCCTGCTAGTATTGTATAGAGTCTCTCATGTTGTTGGGTTTCAAGTTTAAATAATCAACAATTTAATTTGACTAATCCAAGCGTAGAGAACTATAGGCACGTGCTTCTAATTAGGCTTTAGACTTAGTTATCGTGTCAAGCAATCCTAAGTCTATGGGCTTATTCACAAAAAAACAAAAAAATAAGGTGAAAAGCTCAAAACACGAGAAACAAATAAAAACAAAAGGAAAATAAGGAGAATGAAAAGAAGAAGGTGAAGAAAACACGAAATAGCCAACAAGGCCCCTAGGTGAACAATTTCTCGGGCAATGGACACCATAAAGTGAAGTGTTCAAAATGTCCAAAATTTCCAAATCCGGTATTATTACAAAATAATAAAAAAATAAAAAGAGTTTCTCTATCACAAAATAAAAATAAAAAAGTTCTAAGGTAATACCCTACTCTTCTCTCTCTCCATCTCTCTCTCTCTCGATCTCTCCAATCAACCTAAAGAGAAAAGGTTGATATCCTCGCAGCACGAGTGCACCGGCTATCTAAGAAGTTGCCTTCGCCACACGGTCCCTCACAAGAAATTCAACAAAGAGAAATGTCGGAAACATATAAAACAATTACTTATACAAAGAAATTAAAGAGCGATAATTATGAAAAATAATGTTTACACTATAAACCTTTCCTAAGTGTTGCTCCCCAACAATGATGCCATGATCAATCGAACTCCATAGAGGTGATCGTGTGATCTTACAAGGCGAGAACACAGTCGCTGAAGTGACCGCTCATGGTAGTTGATTAAGTCAACAATTAGCCCACGAGTAAAGATGAAGCAATGCAATATAGAGTGAGCTAAAATTTATTATAACCCAGATAAAATGTGTATAATGTACAAGTATTCTGGTTGTCGAAGCACTGAGAGCGAATATGTGGATATGTTATTTATTGTCTACAAGAAATAAACAATCAATATTTTTGTGTATCTTTGGGGACTTAATTTTTTTGGTTTTAAATTATATTTAATTTTTATGGATTTTTTTATAATTATTTATTTATTTTAAATTTTATAATATTTATTTTGTTTTTATTTTTCTAATTTTTAATTTCTTTTTTAATATATAAAAAGTATATATTGATATAATATAAATAATCCATGTATAATATACAAAACATTCATTAAATACAAATAAGAACAATAGCTTTAATTTTTTAAGATATTAAAAATTCTTAGTATTTATAATTATAATTATATTAATTAGTATATAATTATATATATGCATTTTTAGGCTATATAGAGATTATATTTATAAATATATCTATAAATATTTTAAAATTAGAAAATACATTGTTTATATCTTTTTATATTATTTCTCTAATTTATTATATTTTTAGTGATTTTTGCTATTTTTAGGTATTCTAAATTCCAAAAAACTCCAAAATAGGGAGTTAATAAATATGCCAAATTGTTTTTAGATTTAAAATAGATATTGAGCTTAAATATTCTAAAAACTTCTTTTAATAAGTAGTATATAATATAAATAAAATTATACAAAAGAAAGCTATTTTTTGGATTTTATATAAATTTTCCATTTTTTTAGGGTTAGGAGGGTTTTTAAAATTTGAAGGGTTTTATTATCTATTTTTTGTGATTTTTGGTCTGGAGCTATATTATAGAGTAATATATAGCACATATTTTTTTGGATTTTTTAAAAGTGTTTCAAATTTTTCGTGTATTTTTATATTTAAACAAGAAATAAATAGCACCAAATGATTTTTAATAAAAAGGAAAAATGTATGATATGCAAAAATAAATGGTTGCGTGAACAAACACAATATGGAGCACATTCTTCTATTTTCCACATTTTTCCAAGAATAAGAGCTGTTTAATTAAAAATAGAAGACATAAAATTAATTACAAGACCCGATAGGGGTACATTTGTAATAAATTATAGTAGAGGGTGCAGATGCAAAAATCCCAAAGTTTTGAACTTATATTATAAACGTTTATACTAAAACCAAATAAATTAACCTGAAGGGTGTTCTGTGCAATTTGCCAACTCACGTGGGGCACCACGTGAGCTGATCTCACATTAGACTTATGTGCAATTTCCAAGATAAGCAAGGGTAATTAATCGCTAAAACCCTCAATCTGTCGTTTTTATGTTGTAGTCAGGCAATAAGGATCAATTAAGAAATAAATCACAATTAATTAATTCAATTATCGTGATGTGGTTTTTTATGTTTATTTAGCTTAGGCAAGCCCTAGGGTCGAACTCAAGGAGGTAAAGGAACAACCTAGGTTTAAGTCTATCAAATTTAATGCATAATTTTCGAGGTGGATTTAATTGGTAGTATTAATGACATTTTTGAATGCAAATGAAAATTTGGCCAATTTCAAGAAATAAATGTGATTTTCAATTAAATATAGTCCAAAAATTATGAAATTTGTCATGAATGTGAAGAATGATGATATGAATACATTGAACTTTTTTTTGGAAGTTTTTGACATAAAATTGATTGTTTAATGATGAAAACTATGTGGATTACAATAATTAATTATAATGAATATTAAACTCATGTATTTTTAGGAAGTAAAATCATCCAAGGTATATCACTATCTTGGAAAAATCCTAAACCCTAAGAATGAGAGATTTAACATCTATTAAAAAATAAATATTGAAATACACAAAATGATTTTTTCCAAAGCAAATGATGCATGCATATACAATTTTCTTTTGGCAAAATGTGAAATACAACTCATTCTATGATCCTTGAATTTTTGGTAATTTTCTAAGCATTAGTTAATTTTAGACGAATTTTTGAGCACAAATTGGAAAAAAATATGCAATTTTCTAATGAATTAATTATTATTAATTAACTACATGGTATGAAAATATAATAAGCATGCCACAATGTTAAGAATTAATTATAGAACAAAAGTGTCGCTTTTGGATAATAAAATGATGCAATAAAGTTGATCAAAATTACAGAAGAAACTAGAGTCATGTTTGTAATTATAGAATATAAATGGAACAAAAATAATGCAGAAGGGGGACCTTCGTGTGATTAGCAAAACCCCTGGGAGCGAGGTTGTAAAGTACCCAAGGTGACACGTACGCCTCACGTGCCCCTTGGGCGGCTAGATCGGTGCATGAAAATTGCGTAGATGGAGGGTTTTTTTTGCAAATGACCCTTCTCACACGTGTACGACACGTAGGAGGGTCTCGGGCATCTTGCTTGGTGGCGCGCGACTGAGGAACAATGGAGCAACGCTAGAGCTCCTCCCTCCTAGAGCTTGAGGCTGAGAAGAAGTGCCAGAAGTAGGGGCATGTGGAAGCAGCTAACCCCCTTTGTCAAAGGTCAGAGAAGCTGCAGGATGAGCTCCCACTAGAAAAGAGGAAGCAATGCTTCGAGGAGGTTGGAGATGTATTCGGAGTAGCACCGGTTGACAGCGGCAGAGGCCCCCTCCCTCTTTGGAACTATAGATGGAGGCGAAGGACCGATGGTGGTGCTTGAAATCGGTGAAGAACTACTCCTTTGTTGCAGCATGTCAAAGAAGGAGCCGACCCAATGATTCCTTCCTGTCGACGAATGCTTGCGGGGAGTGATGAACTCCCGGAAGCAGAAGTGGAGCAGATTTCAGGAGATGCACGGAGGTGGAAATAGTGGCTGTCGACTCAATGGTGGTGATGAACATGGTGGAGGAGGGATGCGAACTGCGAGGAGGATGGGCACATCAGTGATGATAGGAGAAAGGGTGAAGGAGATGAGACGGGCGGGGGAGGAGAAGGTGAATGGGGGTGGGGGTACCTGGAGGAGTGGGCTCGAATGGCATGCGACATGATCAAGCAACTACAACGGAGCAGAGCTGCGACTAGGCAGAGGGCCTCGGATCACACCGTGCATCGAGCTATGTTGCCAGGCCTTGAAGCGTCACCTTCGATCATGTGGCGGCGGTGTGTGTCCTCTGTTGTAGTCATCGGTGGATGGATTTCAAGAGGGGCGACTGTGAGGAATATATAGGGGAAGGCGGCGATAGATTTGGAAGGGATCAGAGGCGGCGCGGCTAACCGGGAAAGAGATTGGGGCGATGGTATTAGAATGATTGGATGAGTGGCATTGCAGGATCGACAGAGGAGACGAGATGGAAGGTGGCCGACATCGAAATTGGGGGAGAAGATGAAGAGAAGTGGCCGTCTAATCGATTGAGATCAGACGACCATGATCATGCCACATGACATTATTTTATTTATATTATTTTTTTATTTTTTAATAATTTTTTCAAACGAAAAAAATGGAATTTTTCAAAGCCCAAAAATGGGTGACACATGGTGGCTCTAAGAGATACTATTTGTCACTCCTTGAAAATTCACAAATTAAAAAGAAAAGGAAAATTGAAAAGAAATAGTAAACGACCTCGGATCGAAAAATTTTCTTCACAAAAGTTGATCGTCTCGATGAAATATATAACTTTTATGCAGAGACCATAACCAAAATAGGTCATTTGCACAAAGTGGTATTTTTGTTGGCACTCTAAGTACATGAATACCTTGACTTTTGGATTTTGTAATTTTTTTGACATTTTTAAATAAGATAAAAATTGAGGAAAAAATGATAAAAAAACAACTATTTACAAATTAATCTATTTTTTTGTATTTTTAATAATCAAAGAAATAAACAAATAAAATTAAGGGGACTTATTGTACAAACTCTCAATGAAGACATAGGCTCAGTTAGCTTCTTTGACTTCAAGCTCATTTTAGATTTCGATTTTTACGTATTTTAATAAAACTTTTGTCAAATAAAATTAATTAAAAAGAAATAAAAGAAAAAGAGTCAAATATGTACATAAAATAATAGGTTCGAATCACGTAAGATGCATAATGTACAAAAGAGGCCTAAAACCCAACTTTTGCATATGAGCTCCGATTCACTTGAACTTGGTCTTATTTTGAAGGTATTTGATAGTTCAAATATGAGTAAGATTAAATAGAACACTGTATGAAGGAAATATCAGTGTTTTAGTCTATAAATTCTGATATTAGGATTTCAGTTTGTGAGCCACTTATTTATGTTAGTGCTTTTTTTGTATTTTTTATTTATTCTTGTTAGTAATATGTATACAATAGAGGTGGTTTCAGGTTATTTAGAGTTCGCATGAATTAATTAAAAATCGGGGAAGTTAATTTATTTACAGGTCAATTGGGTTGGGATTTGTGGTTTTCTTCTTTTATGCAATTATGCGTAATAAAATGCAATTATTATTTATACATGCATGAATA